>JBBDGP010002319.1:67500-667500 GCA_037952835.1 Lithobates septentrionalis
AAATAAAGTCCTCCAAATAATACATAAAATATTTTTTTTTAACCAAAGCTGATTTCCAATGAAACAAGTTCACATAAAACAAGTATAACATTTTTCGTTATATCACTTTGGGGGTTTATATTAATTTATAGCAGCTGGTTATTGGTAGAAGAATAAGTTATCTGCTTCACAGTTTTGTCATAACATTTTTATTAACAATTTTATTATATTCATCGGTGTGGAATGGATTATACATAGAAAATGTTTACATGATGATTTGACATTTTAATCATCCTCACACATATAAATATGTAAATATCGGAACCTTGGTGCATTCCATACAAGCCATCAAAAGGAAGAATCCCTGAAATGTCTACTTGTAGCCAGTTTTGAGACAAGCATAATTAGGTCTGAAAATAATTAATTTTGCTGTTACGCATTCTTTAATTAACTGGAGATGCCCAACTACATATATGGTGAACTGGAAAATCAGACAACGTGTGTGAATCTTGGACTGGTTATTAACTGGTTGGGAACACACTGCAATTTGGCTTTAAAGCCTAGCTCTGGGCTTACCGTTACACGCACATGAACTTCAATGGCATCCCAGTCTTAGTCCATCCATGGCTCTGCTGTCCCACCTGGAAACAAGTATCGTAGTGTAGAGGAGAGACAGATCTGTCCCACCTTGGAGCAGGTATATAATATATACAGTGCCTTGTTTTGTTGCCTCACAACCTGGAATTAACATGGATTGTTTGAGGATTTGCATCATTTAATTTACAGAACACGCCCACAACTTTGAAGTTGTTTTTTTTTTATTATTATTTTGAAGCAAACAACAAATAGGACAAAATAACAGAAAAAGTCAATGTGCATAACTATTCACACCCCCCTAAAGTCAATACTTTGTAGAGCCACCTTTTGCGGCTATCACAGCTCCAAGTCGCTTTGGATAAGTCTCTATGAGCTTGCCACATCTTACCACTGGGATTTTTGCCCATTCCTCCCTTTGCAAAACTGCTCCAGCTCCTTCAAGTTGGATGGTTTGCGCTTGTGAACAGCAATCTTTAAGTCTGACCACAGATTTTCTATTGGATTGAGGTCTGGGCTTTGACTAGGCCATTCCAACACATTTACATGTTTCCCCTTAAACCACTCAAGTGTTGCTTTAGCAGTGTGTTTGGGGTCATTGTCCTGCTGGAAGGTGAACCTCCATCCTAGCCTTTAAATCACACACAGAGTGGTACAGGTTTTGCTCAAGAATATCCCTGTATTTAGCACCATCCATCTTTCCCTCAACCCTGACCAGTTTCCCAGTCCTGACTGCTGAAAAACATCCCCACAGCATGATGCTGCCACCACCATGTTTCACAGTGGGGATGGTGTTCTTTGGGTGATGTGATATGTTGGGTTTGTGCAAGACATAGCGTTTTCTTTGATGGCCAAAAAGTTCAATTTTAGTCTCATCAGACCAGAGCACCTTCCTCCATACATTTTGGGAGTCTCCCACATGCCTTTTCGCAAAATCAGAACATGCCATTTTGTTTTTTTCTGAAAGTAATGTCTTTCTTCTGGCCCCTCTGTCATAAAGCGCAACTTTATGGAACGTACAGCTTATTGTCGCCCTATGTACAGATACTCCAGTCTCTGCTGTGGAACTCTGCAGCTCCTCCAGGGTTACCTTAGGTCTCTGTGCTGCCTCTCTGATTAATGCCCTCCTTGCCCGGTCTGTGAGTTTTGGGTCTCCTGGCAGGTTTGCTGTTGTGCCATGTTCTTTCCATTTGGTTATGATAGATTTGATGATGCTCCTAGGGATCATCAAAGATTTGGATATTTTTTATAATCTAACCCTGACTTGTACTTCTCAACAACATTGTCCCTTACTTGTTTGGAGAGTTCCTTGGTCTTCATGGCAGTGTTTTGTTAGTGGTGCCTCTTGCTTAGGTGTTGCAGCCTCTGGGGCCTTTCACAAAGGTGTGTCTATGTAATGACAGGTCATGTGACACTTAGATTGCACACAGGTGGACATCATTTCACTAATTATGTGACTTCTGAAGGTAATTGGTTGCACCAGAGCTTTTTATGGGCTTCATAACATAGGGGGGTGAATACATACGCACATGCCAACTATCAGTTTTTTTATTTCCGAAAAATAGTTTTATGTATATATTTTTCTAATTTTACTTCACCAACTTAGACTATTGTGTTCTGATCATCACATATAATTCAGATAAAAAAAAACATTGAACTAAAGGCTGTAATGTAACAAAATAGGTAAAAAGCCAAGGGGGGTGAATACTTTTGCAAGGCACTGTAAATATAATCTGTTAAAATTATGTAGTCTAAATAATATATTATAATTATATTAATAAAAATGTCTCTGGCTGCAAAAAAGACAGATTTTGTTTATATAACAGCATCGTTTTATTTTTATTAATAATAATAATGTTGATATTCATTATAATATACTGTGTATATTATAGTTACATAGTAGGTGAGGTTGAAAAAAGACACAAGTCCATCAAGTCCAACCTATGTGTGTGATTATGTATGTATTGCGTATTTATAATATATAAAATATAATATATAATAAAATTTATTAAAATGATATAATCTAAATAATATATTATAAATATAATATATAATCTAATATACAGTATATTATAAATGATATTTATATATTTCACAAAGAATATTTTTTGGACTTACAACAACAAAAATTATTTACTTTCTATCTTTATTGGGATTTTTTTTTTTTTAACAGAAAAATGTTTTTTTTTATTGAACAAATCAGTATTACAATACAGTCAGCTTTCTACAATCAGATCTTGCTTAGTTACAGTATCAGTTTAAAATCAGTATCCATATTTAGCATCTTACAACTCCATACAAAATATAATCTCTACCAATTTCTCCACCAATGACAATTTTATTGGGATTTTTTAGAATCAATATTATACAAATCTTATAGCGCAGACCGGCTTCTTAGCTGTAGTCCTATAGGATGTAACATAAGGTTGTCTGACCGGCATTATTACAAGCTACCCTGTTTCCCCGAAAATAAGACCTAGCGTGATTGTCGGTGATGGCTGCAATATAAGCCCTACCCCCCAAATAAGCCCTACCCTGTTTCCCCGAAAATAAGCCCTACCCTGAAAATAAGACCTACAAGGACTTTAACTAGGGCTTATTTGGGGGTGTAGGGCTTATATTGCAGCCATCAATGACAATCACGCTAGGTCTGATTTTCGGGGAAACAGGGTATGCGTCTACCACGGCAGGCAAAGCCCCCGAGATCTTTCCTCTGACACCCCCTGATTCCTAAGGTTTGTTCGGAATTACATTAGGAAAAAGTATTGGCGTTCCTCCTCATACAATAGTATTATTTCCAGATTATCTCATCGTATCTTTCTGTGGATGAAGACGGCGTTCTGAAGTCCATACCGGCCGCCCGTCAACCCGTTCTTCATACAGAACTTGGCGGGAACGTTGTTTCATCCTTTGCTACTTTTCTGCTGGAGAAGATGTAGCGGAGCATTTAATGTGAACACTCATTATCACCGCCGAAAAATCCCGGGCTCGATGTGCCGCGCGCGGAATTGAATATTAAGCGTTGGCGCCGCGGGGCGCGCATCTAATTGGAATAACTAGTATTGCAGGATATTTAAGGCTTCCCCCCAAAATCGGAATTATTGACAGCGAACTTTCCTCGACAAGATTGTTCTTTGTATTGTCACATTGCCCCCGAGGCCGTCCACCCGCCACCCGCCCCCTCTCCTTCTTCCTCTCTTCCCTGGATCATTCTTCTTTTAAATCCCAAGGAACGGTTCTTCTCCACCATCGGAGATATTTTATTCCAAAAAAAAAAAAAAAGCCGAACTCGGCTACAATCACCAAAATAGGCTTTTTAAATAAACGAGGAGCTGCTGGAATACAAACTTTAGCTGCGTTGTGGACATTTGAGTTTTGTTGACTTGTTTCAGAAATTTTATTTCTCTGTGAATTTTATGTTGCTTGCCGACCAGGCTCTTTCTGGCACTTTTTGTTTAGGAGTTTAAATCAGTATTTTTTACCAAAGGAATACTTAGAACCCCCAAACATTATACATTTTTTTTTTTTTTTTTAGCAGAGAAAAAAATGGCGATTGTTCCAATTTTTTATGCACACGGTATTTGTGCAGCTGTTATTCAAATGCAATTTTTTTTTGTGGAAAAAATAAATTTTAATGAATTAAAGTGGAGGTCCACCCTGAAAAAAAAAAAATTGCATAAAAAATACCTAAAAAAATGGAGGAAAAAAAAAATGTTTTTACTTACGTGAAATGGCTGTTGCTAGGCAGTCTTTCTAATCTGCCTCTTCCTACACCGCGGTGATCTTCAGTCTTCTGCTCCCCGCGTTGTCTTCTGGGAACTGTGTGTGTCCCACAACACATCGCGTCCCATTCACAAAGCGCCGTGCCGCTCGCGCATGCGCAGGAGGAAACAGGCAGTGAAGCCGCAAGGCTCCACTGCCTGTTTCCCTTACTTAGGATGGCGGTGCCGGGACCCGAGAGCCAAAGGACGGGTCGGCCTCGGGTGGCCGACATCGCGGGCACCCAGGACAGGTAAGTCTACTTATTTAAAGTCAGCAGCTACAGTGTTTGTAGCTGCTGATTTGAAAAAAAAAATTCGCTGGCCGGAATCTCGCTTTAAAAAAAAAAAATCACAATATATACAATTTTTTTTTGTAAAATGTGAAATGCCCCCTACACACGATCGGACTTTCCAACAACAAAACCGTGGAGTTTTGTTTGAAGGGTGTTGGCGCCAACTTGTCTTGCATACACACGGTCACACAGATGTTGGCCAACAATTACGAACGTAGTGACGTACAAGACGTATGTGATCTCTCCATTACGAACGCTAGTTATATCTCCGGCTCGTACTTGATTCCGAGCATGCGTGGACTTTTGTCCGACGGACTTGTGTACACACGATCAGAAAGTCCGACAACAAGCATTTGTTGGTGGAAAATTTGAGAACCTGCTAGCCAACATTTGTTGGCGGAAAGTCCGACAACAGATGTTCGATGGAGCGCACACACGGTCGGACTTTCCGCCAACAAGCTCACATCCAACATTTGTTGTCGGAAAGTCCGATCGTGTGTACGTGGCAAAAGATGATGTTACGCCGAGTAAATAGATACCTGACGTGTCACGCTGTAAAATTGCACACGCTCGTGGAATGGCGACAAACTACGGTACTTAAAAAATCTCCATAGGCGATGTTTTAAACGCCTTTACAGGATACCTGCTTAGAGTTACAGAAGATGCCTAGTGCTAGAATTATTGCTCTCACTCTACCGTTTGCGGCGAAACACCATTTACAAATTTTTTTTCCTCATTTATTTGACTTTTTATTTTTTATTTTTACCCTGTCCCTTTAATTTTTTTTTTTTTTTTTTTTTTATCACTTTTATTTCTTTTACAAGGAATATAAACATCCCTTGTAATAGAAATAAGGGATGACAGGTCCTCTTTATGGAGAGATCTGGGGTCAAAAAGAAAAGACCCCAAATCTCTCATTTACCTTTAAGAGCAAAAAAACACATTTTTGCTTTAAAAAAAAAAAAAAAAAGGATTTACTTACAGCCTGGACCAGGTGGGATCCCAGTCATTTCTTGTTTATTTGACTTTTTATTTTTAATTTTTACCCTGTCCCTTTAATTTTTTTTTTTTTAATCAATTTTATTTTTTATTTTTTTAGAAGGAATGTAAACATCCATTGTAATAGAAATAAGGATGACAGGTCCTGTTTATGGGGAGATCCGGGGTCAAAAAGACCCCAAATCTCTCCTTTACCTCTAAGAGCAAAAAAAATACTTTTTGCTTTAAAAAAAAAAAAAAAGGATTTATTTACAGCCTGAATGTGATGCCAGTACCGAGGCGTCACCCATTCTTCATACAGAACTTGGCGGGAACATTGTTTCATTCCTTGTACTTTTCTGCTTGAGAAGATGGAGCGGAGCATTTAATATAAACACTCGTTATTGCAAGAGCACGGAGGGATGGGGCGCTTTAATTTTTTTTTCCTTATTTATTTGACTTTTTATTTTCACTGTCCTTTTTTTTTTTATCAAAAAACGGAAAATTGTATCATACTTACCGTAATTTTCCTTTCCTGGTGCCTATCCATGGCAGCATACTAGTGATAGAGCTCCGCCTCGACTCCTCCCTCAGGACCAGTGAATAGCATAAATTAAAGACGTAGTCCCTCCCCCAACATTCTCCGTTAAATAGAATACCGAGGGTGGGAGCGTATGCTAAGTGGAGAATGATGGATGAAGGGCGCGTGATCAAGCTCACATCAAAACATGTAAAATTTATTTCAAAGGAAATAAAGAGCAGATAAAAACAGTTGAATAATACCAATACTACGTATCATGCAAACAGGTGACAAAATGTAAAAGACATCAAAAATTAAAAATGGGTTAAAAATATCGAGAGCCCATGTTAAGGCAGGTATTTAGAGTTGGCTAACGCGTTTCGAGGATGACCTCTTCATCAGAGCCTGTTTGAGAACCAGGGTGCAGTCTTTAATCGCCAGTAGGCCAAAGTATGTACATCAACATGATGGCTAGTTGGACAAAGCGGCCTATGTGATAGTAGATGGTGTGTGGGTTCTCCTTTAAGTATGTAGAGGGATGGTTATGGGGTGGTGTGAACCTGTCACTGGCTGGGTGGAGGGGAGATTCATCAATTGTGGCACCCCCTATGTGATTTACGGCCTTATTTGCCCATGCGGGCTACTATATGTCGGACGTACAACACGTCCCTTGAGGACAAGGTTTAGCGAGCACAAATGCAGCATCATCAACAGCAATATACACCATCGGTCCATAAAAAATAAGAAAAACCACAACTACTCAGTACCCAGGCACTTCAGAGAGCACCACAATGGAAACCCAACAGGTCTAAAAGTGTTTGGTATCGAAACCATCAAAAAAGACGATGATGCTGGGAGGAGATTCAAAAAACTCTGCAGACAAGAATCCTTCTGGATATTTTCTCTCGGGTCTATGGTTCCTGATGGACTAAATGAAGATCTGGAAATACATGGCATCATTTAGCTCCAAATTTACATTAGCATCCATCATCACCATTCCCTGTCCTGAGCAATTCCCACCCCCCCACCCCCCCTGTCCCACTCTGTCCAACCCACCCCCTGCCGTCTTGTCATTCCCATCAATTGTCATCACTTTAATACTGATAGTGATGACAATAACAATTAAATAAATAATCATATTATATAATAACCATTTTTTCCATATATATAATTTTTCTTAATTTTTACCGTTTTTTGCCACTGTTACCACTTCCATTTGTAATATTACCATTTCTAATAATAGTTATATTTCTATTTTCATTTTCCATTCATCATTTTTTCATCATCATTTTTTTCATCATTTTTTTCATCATCTTTTTATCACCTTTTCATTCTTCATTTTTATTTTCATTTTTATTTTTATTTTTATTTTTATTTTTATTTTTATTTTCATTTTTATGTTTATTCCTATTCTTATCTCTAATTTCATTTAATAAAATTTTTTTAATTTTTTTTTTTTTTTTTTTTTTTTTTTTATTTATTATTTTTCTTTTATTATTATATTTTTTAATTATTATTTTTTTTATTATTTTTTCATTTCCATCTCTTTTCCTTTTCAAATTCATTTTCATTTTCATGTTTCATTTTCATTTAATCTATTGCTCTTCCATAAATTCATTTCATTTCCAATTACATCTGTATTCTAACACACTTCCCCCCTTCCGATGCTCCTGCACACCTGAGCCGCCTGTGTGTGAGTGTGCGTGTCCGTATGCCTCCATCCGTTCCACACGACACACACCAGACCGGCTCATTCTCCGCCTAGAGCTCTCCTTGTCTCCGGGCGCTGACAGGAGCCAGATCACGTGACCGCACTTGGAGCACACAGCCACGCCCACCCGCCTGAGGGCGTGCGCTCCACCGCTGGCCACACTTACACCTCCCAGTCATCCAATCCTCTTACAGCCCACGCTCAGGCCCGCCCCCTCAACCAGCTTTATAGTAAGTATCCTAGTCTGCCATTCTCCCTCACTTAAGACAGAGTGACTGCTGCGAACACACACGGCTGCAGCATTCTCCCGTGAGACTTCCACCCCCCTCCATCCTCCAATCACTGGACAATACCTTCCCAGGAGCGCTACAAGACAAAAGATCTCCCCTCCACCCAGCCAGTGACAGGTTCACACCACCCCATAACCATCCCTCTACATACTTAAAGGAGAACCCACACACCATCTACTATCACATAGGCCGCTTTGTCCAACTAGCCATCATGTTGATGTACATACTTTGGCCTACTGGCGATTAAAGACTGCACCCTGGTTCTCAAACAGGCTCTGATGAAGAGGTCATCCTCGAAACGCGTTAGCCAACTCTAAATACCTGCCTTAACATGGGCTCTCGATATTTTTAACCCATTTTTAATTTTTGATGTCTTTTACATTTTGTCACCTGTTTGCATGATACGTAGTATTGGTATTATTCAACTGTTTTTATCTGCTCTTTATTTCCTTTGAAATAAATTTTACATGTTTTGATGTGAGCTTGATCACGCGCCCTTCATCCATCATTCTCCACTTAGCCTACCTGACCACCCCGGGGTCATTCTCTGGGCAGCGGGACAAGCATTACCATCTCTTCTAGCTTCATTACAGTTTACAATACTACTCTTCCCAAAATCAAATCAGACCCTCACAAGCGCAGGAGTAATTTTTTCTTGTCCACAATCTATACCAACCCCTAGGGGTCTCCCGCAGCTGAGGTGAGGCCACCCATACACGGCACATCTCCCCGTGGACGTACATCGAGTTCAGCAGAACTTATAATTTTACAGGCCACAAAATATCATAAAATTTGACCAACATGGTCCTATCTATTGAACAAAGAGAACTAAGACGGACCTCTCTGGCAAGAGGTTTCTCCAACAGCATCGAAGCACACGAAATATGCAACAAACCATCAGACACCACTACCAAACCAATAATCACCCCAAATAGAGAGGAACTCATGATAACACTTTTCTCCAAATTAAGAAACATTCTACAGAAAGAAATGATACAATGGTGGGACATTCTACTCTTAGAAAACTACATCAAAGCTAACCGTATACCAAGAGGTCTTAGACTAACCAAGACTTGCACCTGGCTAGATGACGATCTCAAGGACGCATGGGTCATCCAAATGAGAGAATTAAACAAAAAATTACTTCTCTCAATCATCACCCAAAGAGAAAGAAACCTAATTAAAATCCGGAGTGATCTGAAAAATGTACAAGATGACCTGGCCCCCTACACAGATCTCCCAACTTTTGACGATTGGGACAAAAAGATTAATGACCAAATGGTAAGCTTTGAAACCAATCTTATCAGTAAGAAATCGGGCAAATTTGAGAGAGACAGACTTGACTACCTTTTCGGACGAGAATTTGAATGGAAAAAAACTTCAGATGCTAATGATGCACATCCCCAAAAACCTCCACCACTCTCTCAAAACAACATACGCCCCATAACCCCCCAACGCCACACGAAACACAACACCAATAAAAGAAACACACATAAGCTGAGACCTTACAGAAGCTCCCAACCACAAAACCATTCAAACCACTCCTTCAAGAGGACAAATAAGGGGAACTCTCTGACCAATAAAGATCCTCAGGCATCAGCCTTCCCCCACCCCTCCTCTCACAATGATGGGAACCAAAACAGAAACAAATGGACCAAACCTCTGGACTCAAGAGTGGGTCATACCCCAACATCAGGAGCTCAGCCCCAAAAAACAAAAACACCCACTAAAGATCCACCTACCAACACCACTGCCAATACGCATACAAATCACAATCCACCACCAGTGGCCACCACCATCGACCACCTCATCAGACAACAGGAGGCCAACCCATCGACTCAGCCAAAACCGATAGAAATTACATCACCATGCATTTTTTTAGGAGAAAGAGCTGTGGACAGTCAGAACCCCACAGCTCAACAACAACAACCAAAAATCCCTCTAGAACTCCCACAGAGGATGATAAGAAAAAGAGAAGATGGAGAAGAAGAGGACGACGAGGAGGACAGAAAAACAAAAAAAGGGAAAAGATAACTCCTACACACACCACAATCAAAATTTTCAACCTATCCAGTTCAGTCTTCGATGACACAGAACTAGATGTCCTACGCAAGGGCCTTAATTTTGCCCCTAAAAATCCACCAAACCTCTTCGAGATCTTTGTAGACCTCAACAGGTACACAAGAAATCTCACTTTGAAAAGGTACTTCGCTCTCCAGGAATCGGCCTCTGAAGCATCATCCTCACTCACAAGTACTAGATTTGACAAGACTCCGTATGTAGATAATGCACTCGAAAATCTAGAGAGTCTATACCAAGAAGGAGCTTGCGAGGACTATGAAATAGAACCAGAACTCCTAGCCCTTATGGAAAAACAGATCGTACACACAGAGTTCCAACCCAAGTCTTCTTTTCATCCCCACTGGGCAAAAGGAAAATACATTCCCATCTTCTATGAGATAGTGCTGGATGAAATTAAAAGGATTTGCCAGAACGACCACACCAACGGTAAATATACTAAAATCAGGAACAAAGACTCCGAAGTCTGCAAAGAAACCCTTAAGAACTTCCAAGACCGAGAAGACATCATTATTAGACAAGCTGACAAGGGCGGTGGTCTTGTAATTCAAAATAGAGACGACTATATGGCTGAGGCTCTTAGACTACTCGGAGACACTGAGACTTATGAGAAACTCCCTGCCGATCCTTTACCATCTTTTTCCATCTCTCTGGAAATTCTACTTAAACAAGCTAAGGAGAACGGAGTCATCACAAAAAGTGAATTCCTTTTCTTGAACAAACAATACCCACTCACCCCCCACTTTTACCATATCCCCAAGATCCACAAGAACCAGACACATCCACCAGGCAGACCCATCATTGCTGGTATTGACAGTTTAACTAGTAATCTAGCCTGCTATATAGACCATTTCCTACAAGATCTAGTAGCACAACTCCCATCTTACGTTAAAGATTCTGGTCATATGCTCGATATCCTCTCATCTGTCTCGTGGCAGCCACAATACAAATGGCTTTCTCTTGACGTCTCATCTCTTTACACCTCCATAGAACACAAATACGGTTTAGAAGCAGTGGGTTACTTTCTATCAAAAAGCGATACACACCCCCTACAGACTAAATTTCTCCTCGACTCCATAAAATTCTGCCTCACTCACAACTACTTCTCTTTTGTGGGTGAGTTCTTTCGACAAACAAAAGGGACAGCTATGGGAGCAAAATTTGCTCCCAGCTACGCGAACCTATTCATGGGCCTATGGGAAGACTTGTCCATCTGGGCCAACAACCCCTTTAAGGATCAGCTTGCACTGTACACCAGATACATCGATGACATTCTGATCATCTGGAACGGATCGCATACAGATCTCAATAAATTTCTGGACTACTGCAACTCCAATCCCTATGGCATCAACTTTACCCACGTAACTGATGACACATCACTTGTCTTCTTGGACCTCGATCTCTTTATCGACGAAGAAGGAATGATCGCATCTAAAACCCATTTCAAACCCAGTGCAGGGAATTCCTACCTTCATGCCAAAAGCCACCATCATCCCAAGTGGATCCGCAACATCCCTTTTGGGCAATTCTGTAGGTTGAAAAAAACCTGCACCAAAAGAAGTGACTACGAAATACAAGGGTCCATCCTAAAAAAGAAATTTTTCGAGAAAGGATATAAAGAACATCTGATTGAACAAGCCTTCCTAAAATACTGGTCACTCTATGATGAACACCCCACAGCTACCATGGTAACAACCTTCAAAAAAACAGAGAGGAAAAAGCAGACAATGAAGAATTCCATCAGATTTAGCACACAATTCAACACCAAAGCCTTTGACATACAGAGAGCCATCCAGAAAAACTGGAACATTCTCAAGCAAGATCCCATTCTCAATTCAATCTTACCACCCAAACCTGAAGTTGTATTCCGGAAAGCAAAAAACCTCAGAGGTCTAATAGCACCAAGCAGAGTACGCAAACCAGTAAACCAAACCAAGACACCTACAGACCGTTGGACATCCCTGTTTGACCAGAAGGGTAACTACAAATGTGGAATCAGAAACTGTGGAGCTTGCCCTTTCATGGCACATAGAAAAAAAGAAGTCACTGGAACAGACGGCCGGAACCATAAGATTGGCCAATTCATCAATTGTGGCACCCCCTATGTGATTTACGGCCTTATTTGCCCATGCGGGCTACTATATGTCGGACGTACAACACGTCCCTTGAGGACAAGGTTTAGCGAGCACAAATGCAGCATCATCAACAGCAATATACACCATCGGTCCATAAAAAATAAGAAAAACCACAACTACTCAGTACCCAGGCACTTCAGAGAGCACCACAATGGAAACCCAACAGGTCTAAAAGTGTTTGGTATCGAAACCATCAAAAAAGACGATGATGCTGGGAGGAGATTCAAAAAACTCTGCAGACAAGAATCCTTCTGGATATTTTCTCTCGGGTCTATGGTTCCTGATGGACTAAATGAAGATCTGGAAATACATGGCATCATTTAGCTCCAAATTTACATTAGCATCCATCATCACCATTCCCTGTCCTGAGCAATTCCCACCCCCCCACCCCCCCTGTCCCACTCTGTCCAACCCACCCCCTGCCGTCTTGTCATTCCCATCAATTGTCATCACTTTAATACTGATAGTGATGACAATAACAATTAAATAAATAATCATATTATATAATAACCATTTTTTCCATATATATAATTTTTCTTAATTTTTACCGTTTTTTGCCACTGTTACCACTTCCATTTGTAATATTACCATTTCTAATAATAGTTATATTTCTATTTTCATTTTCCATTCATCATTTTTTCATCATCATTTTTTTCATCATTTTTTTCATCATCTTTTTATCACCTTTTCATTCTTCATTTTTATTTTCATTTTTATTTTTATTTTTATTTTTATTTTTATTTTCATTTTTATGTTTATTCCTATTCTTATCTCTAATTTCATTTAATAAAATTTTTTTAATTTTTTTTTTTTTTTTTTTTTATTTATTATTTTTCTTTTATTATTATATTTTTTAATTATTATTTTTTTTATTATTTTTTCATTTCCATTTCTTTTCCTTTTCAAATTCATTTTCATTTTCATGTTTCATTTTCATTTAATCTATTGCTCTTCCATAAATTCATTTCATTTCCAATTACATCTGTATTCTAACACACTTCCCCCCTTCCGATGCTCCTGCACACCTGAGCCGCCTGTGTGTGAGTGTGCGTGTCCGTATGCCTCCATCCGTTCCACACGACACACACCAGACCGGCTCATTCTCCGCCTAGAGCTCTCCTTGTCTCCGGGCGCTGACAGGAGCCAGATCACGTGACCGCACTTGGAGCACACAGCCACGCCCACCCGCCTGAGGGCGTGCGCTCCACCGCTGGCCACACTTACACCTCCCAGTCATCCAATCCTCTTACAGCCCACGCTCAGGCCCGCCCCCTCAACCAGCTTTATAGTAAGTATCCTAGTCTGCCATTCTCCCTCACTTAAGACAGAGTGACTGCTGCGAACACACACGGCTGCAGCATTCTCCCGTGAGACTTCCACCCCCCTCCATCCTCCAATCACTGGACAATACCTTCCCAGGAGCGCTACAAGACAAAAGATCTCCCCTCCACCCAGCCAGTGACAGGTTCACACCACCCCATAACCATCCCTCTACATACTTAAAGGAGAACCCACACACCATCTACTATCACATAGGCCGCTTTGTCCAACTAGCCATCATGTTGATGTACATACTTTGGCCTACTGGCGATTAAAGACTGCACCCTGGTTCTCAAACAGGCTCTGATGAAGAGGTCATCCTCGAAACGCGTTAGCCAACTCTAAATACCTGCCTTAACATGGGCTCTCGATATTTTTAACCCATTTTTAATTTTTGATGTCTTTTACATTTTGTCACCTGTTTGCATGATACGTAGTATTGGTATTATTCAACTGTTTTTATCTGCTCTTTATTTCCTTTGAAATAAATTTTACATGTTTTGATGTGAGCTTGATCACGCGCCCTTCATCCATCATTCTCCACTTAGCCTACCTGACCACCCCGGGGTCATTCTCTGGGCAGCGGGACAAGCATTACCATCTCTTCTAGCTTCATTACAGTTTACAATACTACTCTTCCCAAAATCAAATCAGACCCTCACAAGCGCAGGAGTAATTTTTTCTTGTCCACAATCTGGGAGCGTATGCTGCCATGGATAGGCACCAGGAAAGGAAAATTACGGTAAGTATGATACAATTTTCCGTTTTCCTGGTGCCTCCATGGCAGCATACTAGTGATAAATAACTAGCTGACACGGGTGGGATAATGCTTAACAATAAATGTTTTAATTAGAATGGGACATTGCAGCCTGAACTGCCCTTCTCCCGAATTCAACCGCTGTGAGAGCTCCTGGGTCGATATGGTAGTGTCTGAGGAAAGTATTGCGAGAAGACCAGGTGGCGGCCCTGCACACCGTCTCTAATGACACGTTAGCCCTTGCTGCCCAGGAGGTTGAGACTGCCCTTGTAGAATGAGCATTCACTCGGGATGGAGGTTCCATATTCTTCATCCTGTAGACCTTCTGGATTAGTTTTACCACCCAAGATGCCAGGGTTCTGATGGAAGCTTCCTTGCCCCTGTATTTACCGAATGGAACAATAAAAAGTCTTTCCGAGCTCCTGAAGGATCTAGTGGCCTCTAGGTAGGCTCTGAGCACTCTGGAAACGTCCAGCTCATGACATGATCCCGAATCTGCTTCAGCAAATACTGGTAGTGCCCAAGGCTCCAAAAGGTGACTTGGAGTAGCGACTTTGGGTGTGAACCCCCGAAGGGGGCGAAGCTCTACTCTATCGTGGAAGAAAGAGATGTGGTCATCACCTATCCCTAACGAGTGGAGTTCTGAGATCCTTCTACCAGATGTAATGGCTAGCAGGAAAACCGTTTTTAGTGTTATGTTCCATACTGTCAGTTGTTCCACTGGGGCAAATGGATGGTCAGAGAGGACTTCAAGGACCAGGGATAAATCCCACTTGGGAAAAGAGCGTCTGACAGGTGGATGAATCTTTGACACCCCTCTGAGGAAAGTGACTACTAAGGGCTCTTCTGCCCATCTTTTATTTGTTGCGGCAGAAATTGCTGCTACTTGGACTTTGAGGGAACTTAGGCCCAGACCCAGATCAAGTCCTGATTGGAGGAAGCCGAGAACACCTGATGTAGAAGGAGAGATTGGATTAAACTCATTTGAGGCAGCAAATGACAAGAACTTGTCCCATATTCTTGAATATATAGCATTGGTTGCTGGCTTCCTGGCTCCTAGGAGGGTTGTTATGACCCCTGGGGAGCATCCTAGGGACTCGAACCTTCGCCTCTCAACCTCCAGATTCGAAGGTTCAGCTTCTGAGGGTCTGGATGAACAAAACTGCCCTGCGTCAGAAGTTGAGGGAAAGGATGGATCCTGATTGGAGAGCTCACACTGAGGCGCATAGCTAGAGGAAACCAGGGTCTCTTCGGCCAATATGGGAGTACTGCCAGTACCTGGACTGTTTCTCTGAGAAGTCTCAGGAGGAACTTGAATATTAATGGCCGGGGGGGAAGGCATATGCGGTGGTGAACCTCCAGGGGCATGACAGGGCATCTACTTCCTCCGCTTGCGTATACGGAAGGCGAGAGATGAATCTGGTCAGTTTGGCATTCCCCGGAGTGGCAAATAGGTCTACTTGAGGAGGATCCCAGAGGTTGGCAATCTGATGGAAGACCTGGGGATGAAGAGCCCACTCGTTGTTGTCCAAGAAGTTCCTCGACAACGTGTCTGCTTCCGTGTTCAACCTTCCCGGGAGATACATCGCCCTGAGGTCTAGGACGTTCTTCTCTGCCCAGAGCATAATCGGCTCTACTTCCCTGAGGAGTGATGTGCTGCGAGTGCCCCCCTGCCTTTGCAGGTACGCGACAGCTGCCCTGTTGTCCAGGCGTAAAAGTACTCTCTGGCCCCTGATCTGAGAAGCCAATGAAGTTAGTGCCAAGAACGCTGCTCTCATCTCTAGTATGTTGGATACTACTCCCTGGGTGGAACAGGACCATCTCCCCTGTATCCTGGTTTCCCCGCAATGGGCTCCCCAGCCCTGACCACTTGCCTCGGATGTAACTGTGATCCAGAAGAGGGAACCCAGGTGACGAGGTTTGGAGAGGTTTTCCGGAAGAGTCCACCAATGAAGGCTCCTGCGCATTGCTCCCGTCAGCAGAATTGTCTGAGAGAGTCGCTGTTTTTTCCACTGCGCCAAGAAACCCATCTGAAAATACCTCAAATGGCAATGGGCCCAAGGAATCATCGGTATACAAGCAGACATTGTGCCAATGAGGCTCAGGCATTGCGATGCCGTTAGATACCGGCTCGCGATGGTTTTGACCATCTTCTGGATAATAATCCTCATCTTCAGGGATGGTAATGACACTGTCCCCTCCCGGGTGTCGAACATTGCACCTAGATAGATCATCCGCTGTGTAGGTGCAAGCTGACGCTTCTCTGAGTTTATCAACCATCCTAGTTCTCTCAGGGACTGGAGAAGAATGTCTCGGTGATACACCAACTGACCCGGACTGCTTGCTAGGAGGAGGATGTCGTCCAAATAGTGGTATATCCTCAAACCCCTCTCCCGCAGGGGAACCAGAGCGGATATTAGAATCTTGGTGAACACCCTGGGGGAGGTGCACAGATCGAAGGGCAGGGCTTGGAACTGCAGGTGGATCCGACCTACTGCAAATCTGAGATGCTTCTGATCACGTATAGGTGGTCCCATACCTAACGGAGGTGTGAGGATCTTTGTTGCGAGATGAATGGCTCATTTCGGAGTTGGGCATAAGGATCAGCTGCGGAAAAAAATAGCAAGAAAGATAAGGAAAGAAAAGAATGATATATATATATATTTTTTTTTTTTTAAGAGGCACATAATTCACTTTTTTTTTTTTTTGGAATGCTTACCACAGAGCAGCTTAGAGAGACCTTAGCAGGGCACAGCTGAGGTAACTCCGACCACCAGCCCCCAAGGCCGATCCTAAATAGCCTGAGGGTGGGTTTGGTAGAACCCATGAACCCCCAGTTACTCTGCCCCCTTTTTTTTTTTTTTAAGTTTTTAGAGGAAAAAGGGCAAAAATTGGCCCTTTTCCCAGAAACAAAGATGGCCGCCGCGGCTTCGAGAGACCGCGCAGTAGAGCCGACGCCGGGAAGCCGAGAAAAACACTCGACAAGCGACGGCTGTTAGCTTCCCGGATCGCGCATGCGCAGTAGGACGAAGGGGACGCCGAGCCACGCTACCTACAAGGGAAGGCAAAGAAAACACAACACAGCCCCACAGTAACAGGGCGATGGATGTCTCTCCTGGTACAGTAGCCTGTAAACCTCACAGGTATTTAACAAATGTCTTACAGCCTCTTATATTTATACTTTCTTTGAATGGGAGGAAAAAGGAATGATGCAGAAGGGAAAGGGGGGGGGGGGATACAAATGCAACTTTCTTTCTCTTTTTTTTTAAATGGAAACAAAAAAATGTAAAATCACAAGCCTGGCAGAATGGAGCTGATCCTTTTGCGACTCCTTTGCCTTCATCATAGGATATGGTGGCAGACTGCGTTCCAGTGAGGAAACTCTGCAAGAAGACCCCAACAGATCCACAGAGGGGTTCCCAGTCTTATCAGCGCTGTGAGCGGCCCAAGAACAGGGACTGCGCACGGGAAAGGCTAAACCCGGCGGACGCTGCCGACTGCAGAGGTATGGACATACTGCTACTCTTCACCAGCACAAGAGGTATGAGGAAAAAAAGGAGAATGTTGGGGGAGGGACTACGTCTTTAATTTATGCTATTCACTGGTCCTGAGGGAGGAGTCGAGGCGGAGCTCTATCACTAGTATGCTGCCATGGAGGCACCAGGAAAGGTGTTTATTGAACAAGTTTAGATGTCCAATGTACAAGCAATGCATTAGCAAATGGTTCCATTTTACAGTGTCCCTTTAATTAATTAATTTATTTTTAAATCACTTTTTTTTCTTTTACAAGAAATGTAAACATCTCTTTTAATAGAAATAAGGATGACAGGTCCTCTTTGTGGAGAGATCTGGGGTCAAAAAGACCAAAAAATCTCTCTGTTACCTTTAAAGAGCAAAAGATCCAAAAAAAGAATTTTTGCTTTAAAAAAAAAAAAAAAATCCAAAAATTAGGGAATTCGAAAATTCTGAAATTTGAACATCCGAAAATAAGAAAGAAAATCTGAAAATTCGAAATAATAACTAACTAACTTAACTAACTAACAATAACTAACTATTAAATTATAGGTATTGGAATTTCCTTTCAAATGTGGCTGTTAGTCAACGTAATGAATACGAAGTTAGAAATTATCCGAAATAAAGAATGCCGCATCTAAACAAATGGAACGGAATGAATTAATAATATTAATAGAAAAAAATTTTTTATTATTATTATTATTTATTAATAATTCGTTCCATTTGCTTAGATACGGCATATATTATTTCTGATGATTTGTAACTTCGGATAAATTCGTATTCGTTACGTTCACTAACAGCCAAATTTGAAAAGAAATTCCAATACCTATAATTTAATAGTTAGTTATTATAAGTTAGTTATTATTTCAGATTTTCAAATTTTCGAGTTTTCGTTCTTATTTTCGGATTTTCAAATTTATGGATTTCTGATTTTCCAAAATGTCAGATTTTCGAATTTTGAATTTCCGAATTTTCTAATTTCCGAATATTCAAATTTACAAATTTACGAAGTCAGATTGCTAACCGTCCATGTACCTTTTTTTTATAGAATTGTCCCCTCCCCCCCCCCGCCGAGCCAGACCAGCGGGATGTCACTCACTCTCTGCTCCCTTGTTCAGGACTGAGATTCCATAGCGAGCCGGTGAGGGAACAATTCCACACGGGGACGTGATTTCCTTACCCGGAGAATTCTGCCGCTGGCAACGTGTCGCCTCTGGCAGAATTGCTCATCTGACGCGGCTCTAATGCCGCGTACACACGGTCGGACTTTTCGTCTACAAAAGTCCAACGGACGCTGACGGACTAAAGCTGGCTGGTAATCCGATCGTGTGTGGGCTTCTCCGGACTTTCAAGATACTTTTTTAGCCTCAAATCCGACGTACTTTAGATTTGAAACATGCTTCAAATCTTTACTTCGTAACTACGACGGACCCCGAAATCCGCTCGTCTGTGTGCTAGTCCGACGGACAAAAAGCCACGCTAGGGCACCTATTGGCTACTGGCTATGAACTTCCTTATTTTAGTCCGGTGTACGTCATCACGTAAGAATTCGATGGACTTTTGTGTGATCGTGTGTAGGCAAGTCTGTTCGTTAGAAAGTCCGCCGCAAGTCCGTCGAAAGTCCGCCGAAAGTCTGCCGGAAGTCTGTCGGACAGGCTGTCTGACTTTTGTAGACGAAAAGTCCGACCGTGTGTACGCGGCATTAGTGTTCTGGAACAATCACCAAGTGACGGGAGATGACATATACTGCAATATACAAGAAACAAAAAATGTTAGCACTATAAACAAGATTCTGAGCATCACAAGGATAGTTTTCTATAATGAATACAGTATATGATGTCAACAGTGGCAGTGAGCTCTGTCCATGGAACCCTTTCTTTTCTCTATCTACACCTCCCTCCAGGGCAACTGATGGCCTCCCATGGCTTCCAATACCAACACCAAGGCCCAGACTGGGACCAAAAAAAGGGCCGGGATTTTAGACTAAGCAGCCCATGACATATTTACCAGCCCCTTCCCCACTCTCCATCCTGACGGAGGCGAGGGGGGCCGGGAAAAAGCACAGCGGGGCTGGAGAGCATGGGGGGCAGAGAGCAATAGGGGGCAGAGACCGGGGGGCAGAAAGTATAGGGGGGCGAAGACCAAGGGGGAGTGGAGAGCACGTGGGGTGGCCAGAGAGCATGGGGGGACGCAGAGCATGGGGGGAGCCGGAAAGCATGGGGGGGGGTGGAGAGCACTGGGGGAGGGTGGCTGGGAGAGCACAGGGGGCTGGAGAACACAGGGGGGCTGGAGAGCCCTGGGTGGCTGGAAAGCATGCGGGGTGGGGTCTGAGAGCACGGGGGGGGCAGAGAGCACTGGGGGGAGGCGGAGAGCGCTGGGGGGCTGGAGAGCACTAGGGGGGCTGGAGAGCACAGGGATGCCATAAAGTACGGGGGAGGGCGAAGAGCACGGGGGGCCCGGAGAGCACAGGGGGGTTGGAGAGCATGGGGAGGTGGCGAGCACTGGGGGAGGGCTGGAGAGCATGGGGGAAGCCTGAGAGCGCAGGGGGGGGGGCCTGAGAGCACTGGGGGGCTGGAGAACACAGGGGGATCTGAGAGCACTGGGGGTTGGAGAGCACTGGGTGGCCAACGAGCACGTAGGGGGGGGCTGAGAGCACAGGGGGCAGAGAGCACTGGGGGGAGGCGGAGAACACTGGGGGGCTGGAGAGCACTGGGTGGCTGAAGAGCATGCGGAGAGAGGCCTGAGAGCACATGGGGGGGGGGTGCTGAGAGCACAGGGGGGGGAGGCACTGGGGGGCTGGAGAGCACAGGGGTGGCCTTAGAGTACGGGGGGTAGCAGAAAGAACTTGGATAGGAGGAGCGGCTGCATTCAGAGGAACCAATCTCTCCATTTTTCTCCTGCAGCCTCTGAATGCCTGCGGGAGGGAGAGGAGGAGAAGCGGGCTTTAGGAGGCTGCAGCCCCCGCCGCTCCCTCCTCACTTTCTCTCTGGTCCGGCGTCTCACTCTTCACCTCGCCATTTCAGTCTCCTCACGCATCACCAATTTACTAAATGACATATCAGTATGGATGTCACACCAAACTTTCCAAGATCAAGCTCGTAATATTTAACCCTCACCCCCAATGTTGACAGGTGCATTCAGGGAGCGGGGCCCTTTGATTCCTTCTGTATTGTATTGTAACTGAACTGTACTGCCCTCGTGTTGTAAAGCATTGCAAAAAACTGTTGGCACTATATAATGCCTGTATAATAATAATAATAATAATATTTCTGTGTATCTGGGGCAAAAAAAAAAAAAAAAACTATTGTAAATAGGCCAGTGCTGTCTGATTATAAATCATTGAATTTAAAGCAGAAAATATTCGGCCACTAGATGGAGCTAAACATCATCGAAAATTCCTATGCTATTTAGCATCATCTAGTGGCCAAATGCAATATTTTCTGTTTAAATTAATGAAAAATATTTGACTAGCACAGAATTTAGCCTAATAACATTCTTTATTTTTTTTTTTTGCCTCATTCACACAAAACGAATGTTGCAATTTTTTTCCCCTAAATATATACAGTATCTCACAAAAGTAAGTACACCCCTCACATTTTTGTGAATATTTTATTCAATCTTTTCATGTGACAGCACTGAAGAAATGACACTTTGCTAAAATGTAAAGTAGTGAGTGTACAGCTTGTATAACAGTGTAAATTTTCTGTCCCCTCAAAATAACTCAACACACAGCCATTATTGTCTAAACCGCTGGCAACAAAAGTGAGTACACCCCTACGTGAAAATGTCCAAATTGGGCCCAATTAGCCATTTTCCCTCCCTGGTGTCATGTGACTTGTTAGAGTTACAAGGTCTCAGGTGTGAATTGGGAGCAGGTGTGTTAAATTTGGTGTTATCGCTCTCACTCTCTCATACTGATCACTGGAAGTTCAACATGGCACCTCATGGCAAAGAACTTTCTGAGGATCTGAAAAAAAGAATTGTTGCTCTACATAAAGATGGCCTAGGCTATAAGAAGATTGCCAAGACCCTGAAACTGAGCTGCAGCGCGGTGGCGGTATAAATAAATTAAATAAATAAAATTATATATATATATTTGAAGAATAAAATTAAAATAACAATAATAGAAATATATATATATATATATTTAGACCTCTCCAAAACAAAAAACAGAAATAACATAAGAACTCTGTGGAATTAAATGGATATGTATGGAGGAAAGGCTTTGGAACTTAAGAAAATGTAAAAAAAAATAGATGATAAACAAACAAACAAAAAAAATGACCAGCACAGGATATAGCTTAGTTAGCAACATTCGTTTTTTTGCCAGAATGACACAGAACGAACACCCCCACCCCAGAAAAAAAACAATACATATATATATATATTTGGAATGAAGAATAAAAATTTAAAAAAAAGAATGAATGAATTATATATATATCTATATATAGATATATATATATATATATATATATATATATATATATATATATATATATATATATATATATATATATATATATATATATATCTATATATAGATATCTATATCTATATATAGATATCTATATATATATCTATATATATATATATATATATATATATATATCTATATCTATCTATATCTATATCTATCTATATATATATATATATATATATATATATATATATATATATATATATCTATATCTATATATATATAAAAATTATATATATATATATATATATATATATATATATATATATATATATATATATATATATATACACAGAGTACATATTTAAGATGATACATAATTATATTATTCAAACTTTATTTTTTTTTTAATATGATGGACAAATCTGACAATATTTTCTATTAGTGCGACATTGAAAGAAAAATGCCCACGATCTGTATTTATTCTCCAATTTCCTTCAGTGAGTATAACGCGGGTGAACAGTTGATCTGCATGCCCAGAAAAAAAAGAAAACGCACAGCTTTCTTAGACGTGTTCCCTGAGGACGGTCCTTGGCAGCCATTCATTGCTGAATTGTTATGTTGTTCTACCAAAACATTTGCAACAATCAAGATGCCATCTGTAGCCGGCTTGGTGAATGTGCTACTCCCAGCATGGCTGAGCTCAATCCATCACACATTTCATAGGGAGGGCATGGGCATGGCTCATTTCCGAAGCACTGTAGTTAAAGGGATTAGTTCTGTGTTTGCAAATACAAAAAAAAAAAGTGCCCTGACATCCCCCCTGAGTGGATTCATTTGCCATCTAATGACTTTTTTTTATGCATTAGGAGAGGGAATGCAGAAAACAGAGGTTGGCATGTTCGGTGTAGACCTATACAAGTCCGCCTGAAGACATTTCCTGTCATTTCACAATATACCGCAACATTGTAACCTTCCAAAAAGAAGATTTCAGGCCCGTTCACAACATCGCACCGCCATTGGTTTGTGTGATGCGGTGCTGTTCATTCTTAACCTTTTCCGCTGCCAAAGCTGTTTTTGCATTTTTTGCACACATTTAAAAAATGTTTTAGTTCTTTCACCTTCTTCCCCTTATCTACGTTAAATCCCCTTTCTTCCCCATTCTGATGCTCGGTTTGAACTTCATCAAGTTGTCTTCACGGCGTCTTGATACCTAAATGCATTGAGTTGCTGCTGTGTGATTGGCTGATTAGGAATTTGTGTTACCAAGCAGGTGTATCTAATAAAGTGTCCGTTGAGGGTACATCGAGTTAGGCTCGATTCACATCTATTCATGTTGCTTTTGAGCGTTTCTGCGGTGCTTGCCGCGTTTTTCAACATGCGTTTTTGCCGCGTTTTGCGTATTTTTTTTTTATTACAGTGTGTTTTTTTTTATACTGTATACAGTGTAAAAAAAAAAAAAAAAAAAAAAAAAACGTGAAACGCGGCAAAAACGCGGTACTTGCACTTTGGATGTAGGTCCATTGAATTCTATTACATGAAAAACGCTGCATTTTGCATGAAAAAAAGTCCCCGACCCTTTCCAAAAACGCAGAGGCACAAAAATGCATTGATGTGAACATGTTCCATAGGAACCCATGTTAAAAAATTCCCATGCATTTCTGCAAAATGCATCAAAAAATGCATTAGTGTGGATAGAGCCTAAGCCCGGGTTCACACCTATGCGAATTAGATGTGCGCTTCCCCACATCTAATTCGCATAGTAGGAGAATGTGACTGGCTCCCTATGGAGCCGGTTCACATATCTCCGGGACACTGCACAAAAACGCTGTGCGTCTTTGGCTCCGTTTCAGGGCCGAATTCAGGCATAGAATCGTCCCTGATTCGTCCCTGAAACGGGGAACAGGGACGTACAGCGCTCCTTTGCGATCCGCAGCCCGGTATAGTGTGAACCCCGGCTTAGTGAATGCCAAACAAAGCTATGAAAATGCAAAAGATCAGGGTACCCCATATGGTCCATAGGTGGCGCTCTATAACCCTCTATGGGACATCAGTTTAGAGTTAAAGGGGTTGTAAAGGTTCGTGTTTTTTCACCTTAATGGATCCTGTGCATTAAGGTGAAAAAACACCTGTCCATGTCCGGCCCCCCAGCCCCCCCTGTTTTACTTACCTGAACCCTCGAACTTGTCCCACGGGGATGCGCTGTCTCTCTGGCCGGGGGTTCTCAGCTCTTGATTGGATAGATGGATAGCAGCGCAGCCGTTGGCTTCCGCTGCTGTCAATCAAATCCAATGAAGCGGGCGCCGGGGGGGGGGGGGGGCGAGGCCGAATCCTGCATTTGGCCTCTATGGGACGCAGAATGCTGGACTCGGGAGCGCGCTTGCAAGGTTACTCCCCAGGAGAGGGGTCCTAGGGGGTTATCTGATGTGGGGAGGAGCCACGAGAGCCGCCGGGGAACCCCAGAAGAGGAGGATCGGGGCCACACTGTGCAAAACGAGCTGCACAGGGGAGGTAAGTATGACACGTTTGTTATTTTTTTTTTAAAAAACTGACACTTTAGAGTCACTTTAATTGTAAAAAATGTCCCTAGAATTCTTACCTACATTGCTGGCGATCCCTCACATGTGTGCTGCTATTTATGTTTATGTAGACGTGTTTGCCCTACGTTGTGCCTTTTGCATTGGGGTGTGTATAGGGGGTGAGGTTGGGGTTGCTTTTATTTATTTTTTATTCATTTAATGTATTTTATTACAACGTATTTGTAAACACTTTTTTTATTTGGTTCTTTATTGCTATTAGAAGGGGGGCTAACAATCCTGGCATTGGGTAGGTGACAGGCCACCTTTAAGGTGATATCAGGAGTCTGTTAGATCTTTCACTGTCTCCTCTGCCCTCCAGTGCAAGCTAATCAAGCACAGATTGTGCTTGATTAGCTGCAACTTCGGCTCTAGTTGCCAAGAAATGACCGCAGCAGTGAGGAAATACACTTCATTTCTGGGGTGATTAGCCACTGGGGATATTGGGGAAACTACACATAGTGAATTGAGCATCTGGTGAGGACTGTCACTGTACACCATTCATAATAAATCACCGGAAGTGTATGTGGGCTCTGCGGGCAGAACAGGGAATGTAAACATCCGGTTGCGGCCTTTGTCACCATAGCAACCAGGCCTCGGCTTCTCCCCGAGCAGCGTGAGGCGGGTAAGATCAGCACCGTCCCCTGGCGTTCATCTTCAGAAACTACAGGCCGCCCGATATTCGTAGTGACAGAGCTGACCCCGCCCGCCACTACCCAGCGGCCTGACGGGGGACGCGCGGTGTCACAGTGACTCCGCGGCCTGGTTGCTATGGTGATGGAGGCCGCAACCGGATGTTTACATTTCCCGCCTCACACTCACTTCCGGTGATATGTATCTGTGGATTTATAATGAATTATGTGCAGTGGTCCCGAACTTCGAACAGGCCGGACCGAACACCTAGAACTGTCTAGTATGTTTATATCACTTTGTATTTTTTTTTTGAGGAAAATAATGTCTCAACCTAAGGGCTGTCTAATTGGTGATTGGTCTGTTCAGGGTTTGTGTCACACCTCCCGATGAAGGGCCCCTGTGGGTTCTGGAATGGGGCCCTTATACTGTGTGACATGTTGAGCGAATGTCAGTAAAAAGCGCTCTCCTCAGAGGAAGGAGGTCATTGAGAGCCCCTCGGGGGCGGGGCTGGGGAGGAGCCTTCAGGACGGCCTAGACACTCACTCATGGGTGCCCAACCTGTTGCCCTTCAGCTGTCGCGGAACTACAAGTCCCATCATGTCTCTGCCTTTGGAAGTCAGGCTTGTAACTGTCAGTAGATTGCAATGCCTCCTGGGACTTGTAGTTCAGCAACAGCTGGAGGGCCGCAGGTTGAGCGCCCCATGGCAGCCCTAGAGGGACCCCAAACCGTCCCTCTGTATTCTCCAATAATAATCCTCCATACACGTCCAACACGCCGCGTCCTTCATCTGTTCTCTGGGAAATCATTTCTTACCCCCCCTCCCCTCATCCTTTCCTTACAGAGTGCAATGAGAGGTGTGCATTAGGAGTACTACAAGTCCCAGCACATCATGTATAGTCCCTGGTCTCTAGTACACAGTCCATAGTATACAGTCCCTAGTCCATACTCCATAGTGCTTATTTCACTGTTCATACTATACAGTCTCTAGTATACAGTCCCTAGTACACAGCCCCTAGTATACAGTCTCTAGTACACAGTCCCTAGTATATACTCCCTAGTACACAGTCCCTAGTACACAGCCCCCAGTATACAGTCTCTAGTACACAGTCCCTAGTATACAATCCCTAGTACATAGTCCCTAGTATACAGTCCCTAGTACACAGTCCCTAGTATACAGTCCCTAGTACACAGTCCCTAGTATACAGTCTCTAGTACACAGTCCCTAGTACACAGTCCCTAGTATACAGTCCCTAGTATACAGTCTCTAGTACAAAGTCCCTAGTATATAGTCCCTAGTACACAGTCCCTAGTATACAGTCTCTAGTACACAGTCCCTAGTACACAGTCCCTAGTTTCTAGTACACAGTCTCTAGTACACAGTCCATAGTATACAGTCTCTAGTACACAGTCCCTAGTACACAGTCCCTAGTATACAGTCTCTAGTACACAGTCCCTAGTATACAGTCTCTAGTACACAGTCCCTAGTATAAGTCTCTAGTACACAGTCCCTAGTATATATAGTCCCTAGTATACAGTCCCTAGTACACAGTCCCTAGTACACAGTCCCTAGTATACAGTCTCTAGTACACAGTCTCTAGTACACAGTCTCTAGTACACAGTCCCTAGTACACAGTCCCTAGTACACAGTCTCTAGTACACAGTCTCTAGTACACAGTCCCTAGTATACAGTCTCTAGTACACAGTCCCTAGTATACAGTCTCTAGTACAAAGTCCCTAGTATATAGTCCCTAGTACACAGTCCCTAGTATACAGTCTCTAGTACACAGTCCCTAGTTTCTAGTACACAGTTTCTAGTACACAGTCCCTAGTACACAATCCCTAGTATACAGTCTCTAGTACACAGTCCCTAGTACACAGTCCCTAGTATACAGTCTCTAGTACACAGTCCCTAGTATACAGTCTCTAGTACACAGTCCCTAGTATACAGTCCCTAGTACACAGTCCCTAGTACACAGTCCCTAGTATATAGTCCCTAGTATACAGTCCCTAGTACACAGTCCCTAGTACACAGTCCCTAGTACACAGTCCCTAGTATACAGTCCCTAGTACACAGTCCCTAGTACACAGTCCCTAGTATACAGTCTCTAATACACAGTTTCTAGTACACAGTCCCTAGTATACAGTCCCTAGTCTCTAGTACACAGTCCCTAGTATACAGTCTCTAGTACACAGTCCCTAGTTTCTAGTACACAGTCCATAGTACACAGTTCCTAGTATACAGTTTCTAGTCTCTAGTATACAGTCCATAGAACACAGTCCTTAATCCCCAGTACACAGTCCCTGGTCTCTAGTACACAGTTCCTAGTCCCTAGTACACAGTCCCTAGTCCATATGACACAGTCCCTAGTTTCTAGTACACAGTCCATAGTACACAGTCCCTGGTCTCTAGTACACAGTTCCTAGTCTATAGTACACAGTCCATAGTATACAGTCCCTGGTCTCTAGTTTGCAGTCCTTACTCCATAGTGCTTAGTACACTGTTAATAGTATACTGTCCACAGTCTCTAGTACACATTCTCTAGTGCACAGTCCATAGTACACAGTCCCTAGTCTCTAGTACACAGTCAATAGTATAGTCTCTAGTACACAGTCCCTAGTCTCTAGTATGTAGCACATGGTCCCTAGTCCATACTCCATAGTGCTTAGTACACTGTTCATAGTATACTATCCTTAGTCCCTCGTACACGGTCCTTATTGCACAGTCCTTAGTCTCTAGCACACAGTACCTAGTCTGCAGTACATAGTACATAGTTCCTGGTCTCTAATACATAGTCCCTATTAAACAGTCCCTAGTTTCTAGTATGTGGCACACTGTCCCTACTCCATACTACCATACTGTTAATACTTAGTACACTGTTCATAGTACACAGTCCCTGGCCTCTAGTTCTTAGTACACAGTCCCTGGCCTCTAGTTCTTAGTACACAGTCCCTGGCCTCTAGTTCTTAGTACACAGTCCCTGGCCTCTAGTCCATAGTATACAGTCCCTGGCCTCTAGTCCATAGTATACAGTCCCTGGCCTCTAGTCCATAGTATACAGTCCCTGGCCTCTAGTCCATAGTATACAGTCCCTGGCCTCTAGTCCATAGTATACAGTCCCTGGCCTCTAGTCCATAGTATACAATCCCTGGCCTCTAGTCCATAGTATACAGTCCCTGGCCTCTAGTCCATAGTATACAGTCCCTGGCCTCTAGTCCATAGTATACAGTCCCTGGCCTCTAGTCCATAGTATACAGTCCCTGGCCTCTAGTCCATAGTATACAGTCCCTGGCCTCTAGTCCATAGTATACAATCCCTGGCCTCTAGTCCATAGTATACAGTCCCTGGCCTCTAGTCCATAGTATACAGTCCCTGGCCTCTAGTCCATAGTATACAGTCCCTGGCCTCTAGTCCATAGTATACAGTCCCTGGCCTCTAGTCCATAGTATACAGTCCCTGGCCTCTAGTCCATAGTATACAGTCCCTGGCCTCTAGTCCATAGTATACAGTCCCTGGCCTCTAGTCCATAGTATACAGTCCCTGGCCTCTAGTCCATAGTATACAGTCCCTGGCCTCTAATCCATAGTATACAGTCCCTGGCCTCTAGTCCATAGTATACAGTCCCTGGCCTCTAATCCAAAGCATACAGTCCCAGTTTAGAGTTACAGAGGAGGTCTTTAGCTAGAATTATTGCTCTCGCTCTGACGATCGCGGCGATACCTCACACGTGTGATTTGAACACCATTTACATATGCGGGCGCGACTTCCGTATGCGTTTTGTTTGTTGCGTGAGCTCGCGGGGACGGGGAGCTTTAAAGATTTTTTTTTTTCTTATTCATTTTATTTATTTTATTTACACTGTCCCTTTAAAAAAAATATTCTAATCACTTTTATTGCTGTCACAAGGAATGTAAACATCGCATGTGACAGTAATAGGTGGTGACAGGTTCTCTAAAAAAACCCAAATCCCTCCGCCCATCAGTGCCCATCAGGCTGGCCCGTGTCCATGCCCACTCTGCCCATCTCCTCACATAACTGGCCTGTGCCCACTCTGCCCATCTCCTCACATAACTGGCCTGTGCCCACTCTGCCCATCTCCTCACATAACTGGCCCCTGCCAGTGATGGGCAGTGTGGGCCCTGATGCGGCACTGATGGGCACTAATAGGCTGCACTGATGGGCACTGATAGGTGGCAGTGATGGGCACTGATAGGCGGCACCAATGGGCACTGATAGGTGGCACTGATGGGCACTGATAGGCTGCACTATGGGCACTAATTAATAGACAGCACTGATAGGTGGCAGTGATGGGCACTGATAGGTGGCACCAATGGGCACTGATAGGCTGCACTGATGGGCACTAATAGGCAGCACTGATGGGCACTAATAGGCAGCACTGATGGGCACTAATAGGCTGCACTGATGGGTACTGATAGGCAACACTAATGGGCACTAATAGGCTGCACTAATGGGCACTAATAGCCAACACTGATGGGCACTGATAGGTCGCAGTGATGGGCACATAGATTCCATGCATTAAGGTGCAAAACCTTCTCTCATGCTGCAGCCCCCCAGACTCCCCCGTTTTACTTACCTGAGCCCTGTCTTTCTCGCCCCAGGGATGAGCTCACCAGCTATGGCCGGTGTCTCGTGTTCTGATTGGATAGATTGACAGCAGCGCAGCCATTGGCTCCTGCTGCTGTCAATCAAATCCAATGACACCGGCGCCGGGGGGGCGGGGCCGAGTTCTGCTTTCTGTGTCAATAGACGCAAAAGCAGGACACGAGAACGCGCCCGCACGAGTGCCCCCTCCCGAGGGAGAGCGCTTCTCCAACGGGGCACTCGAGAAGAGGAGGAGTCACCAGCGCAGCTGAGGGATCCCAGAAGAGGAGGATCGGGGCCACTCTGCAAAACCAACTGCACAGAGGAGGTAGGTATGACATGTTTGTTATTTTAAAAAAAAATGGCGCCATTGGCAGCTGAGTAAACGGGAAGTGACGTCGCTTCCGGGGTTTTACATCGGTGACCCAATCAGAGCTGAATCTGGCTTTGTTCGGGTCTCAGCCTAGCCGGCGGACGTGCCGAGTGGTGGCTCAGGGCTTCTGGTGGGATGGGAGGCCCAGGAAGAGCGGCGGAGGGTGACAGGAGTGGGGGAGGGGTATTTTATGGGTGGACGTCCCCTCCTGCTCCTTTAGGATAACAGTCAAGTGGCGTTATCGCTAAAGAGCCAACCGATAGCTCTAAAGAACTGTACTGAGGTGATGTGTGCAGCTACAGACATTACACCAGTATAACCACAAGCCATGAACGCAAATTTGCATACGATCGACATGAATGGGATAATATATATATATATATATATATATATATATATATATATATATATATATATATATATATATACACACAGTGGGGATGGAAAGTATTCAGACCCCCTTAAATTTTTCACTTTTTGTTATATTGCAGCCATTTGCTAAAATCATTTAAGTTCATTTTTTTTCCTCATTAATGTACATACAGCACCCCATATTGACAGAAAAACACAGAATTGTTGACATTTTTGCAGATTTATTAAAAAAGAAAAATTGAAATATCACATGGTCCTAAGTATTCAGACCCTTTGCTGTGACACTCATATACTTAACTCAGGTGCTGTCCATTTCTTCTGATCATCCTTGAGATGGTTCTACACCTTCATTTGAGTCCAGCTGTGTTTGATTATACTGATTGGACTTGATTAGGAAAGCCACACACCTGTCTATATAAGACCTTACAGCTCACAGTGCATGTCAGAGCAAATGAGAATAATGAGGTCAAAGGAACTGCTTGAAGAGCTCAGAGACAGAATTGTGGCAAGGCACAGATCTGGCCAAGGTTACAAAAACATTTCTGCTGCACTTAAGGTTCCTAAGAGCACAGTGGCCTCCATAATCCTTAAATGGAAGATGTTTGGGATGACCAGAACCCTTCCTAGAGCTGGCCGTCCGGCCAAACTGAGCTATCGGGGGAGAAGAGCCTTGGTGAGAGAGGTAAAGAAGAACCCAAAGATCACTGTGGCTGAGCTCCAGAGATGCAGTCGGGAGATGGGAGAAAGTTGTAGAAAATCAACCATCACTGCAGCCCTCCACCAGTCGGGGGTTTATGGCAGAGTGGCCCGACGGAAGCCTCTCCTCAGTGCAAGACACATGAAAGCCCGCATGGAGTTTGATAAAAAAAACACCTGAAGGACTCCAAGATGGTGAGAAATAAGATTCTCTGGTCTGATGAGACCAAGATAGAACTTTTTGGCCTTAATTCTAAGCGGTATGTGTGGAGAAAACCAGGCACTGCTCATCACCTGTCCAATACAGTCCCAACAGTGAAGCATGGTGGTGGCAGCATCATGCTGTGGGGGTGTTTTTTAGCTGCAGGGACAGGACGACTGGTTGCAATCGAGGGAAAGATGAATGCGGCCAAGTACAGGGATATCTTGGACGAAAACCTTCTCCAGAGTACTCAGGACCTCAGACTGGGCCGAAGGTTTACCTTCCAACAAGACAATGACCCTAAGCACACAGCTAAAATAACAAAGGAGTGGCTTCACAACAACTCAGTGACTGTTCTTGAATGGCCCAGCCAGAGCCCTGACTTAAACCCAATTAAGCATCTCTGGAGAGACCTAAAAATGGCCGTCCACCAACGTTTACCATCCAACCTGACAGAACTGGAGAGGATCTGCAAGGAGGAATGGCAGAGAATCCCCAAATCCAGGTGTGAAAAACTTGTTGCATCTTTCCCAAAAAGACTCATGGCTGTATTAGATCAAAAGGGGCTTCTACTAAATACTGAGCAAAGGGTCTGAATACTTAGGACCATGTGATATTTCAGTTTTTCTTTTTTAATAAATCTGCAAAAAATGTCAACAATTATGTGTTTTTATGTCAATATGGGGGGCTGTGTGTACAATATGGGGTGCTGTGTGTACAATATGGGGTGCTGTGTGTACAATATGGGGTGCTGTGTGTACAATATGAGGTGCTGTGTGTACAATATGGGGTGCTGTGTGTACAATATGGGGTGCTGTGTGTACAATATGGGGTGCTGTGTGTACAATATGGGGTGCTGTGTGTACAATATGAGGTGCTATGTGTACAATATGGGGTGCTGTGTGTACAATATGGGGTGCTGTGTGTACAATATGGGGTGCTGTGTGTACAATATGGGGTGCTGTGTGTACAATATGGGGGGCTGTGTGTACAATATGGGGTGCTGTGTGTACAATATGGGGTGCTGTGTGTACAATATGGGGTGCTGTGTGTACATTAATGAGGAAAAAAATGAACTTAAATGATTTTAGCAAATGGCTGCAATATAACAAAGAGTGAAAAATTTAAGGGGGTCTGAATGCTTTCCGTCCCCACTGTATATATATATATTATTTTTTTTTACCTCTTATCTTCATTTTTTCTTATACACCTTATATACTCCCCCAGGACAGGTATATATGTACTGTATATACATTGGGGGTGAATTTACTAAGGCTGGAGCAAACAGAATCGGGAACAGCTGTGTATGTCAAGCAATAAAAAAAAACAAAAAAAAAACAAGGTAACTAAAAGTAATTTGTGTGTTTCCGGAGGTTTAGGATGAAAGTCTCGGCAGCGTTGATCCCGTGAACCGTGCAATGTCTTCTGACAGCGCCGGAGCGCCCGCTACAATGCCGTCGGGGATAATGGATCTGTATCTTTCCGGGGAAGTGATATTAAATCTTTCCATGATAACTCGTGTATCTTATCAGCCCGATGATAACTTGAGAGATAACATATGGAAGGTAATTCGTTCTGTAAGGTTCTGCTGATGGCGGCGCTGATTGGTTTATTCTCCCGAGTGGCTGCAGATGAAAGTTCACGAGTTGTAAACGCATTCTTCTTTCCTCGTGGCTCATCACTCCGCATGCACAAGGCGTTATTCATAGACCTCTGGCTTTTTTCTAGCGCTGTGATAAGATTTTTGTGTGTTAATATTTTGAATTCATGTCGAGTTTCTTGCAGAGCGGATAAGCCGGATATTGCTGGGTCTAGACAGCAGAAATCTCCTATCATGTCCATCACTCCAGACCAGGATTTTTACCTGTAGTGCCACACCCACTGCTAAAGAGTAGTGCCACACCCAGATAAAACTTTTTTCCGATAAAAGTCGGCGCAAAATATAGTCAACGCATTTTGGGGAGATCAAGCGCGCCCCACTTCACCAGAGCCTAACCTTGCCTACCGAGCACTTTTACCCCCTTCCTGCCCAGGCCAATTTTCAGCTTTCAGCGCTGTCGCATTTTGAATGATAATTGTGCGGTCATACAACACTGTACACATATGACATTTTTATCATTTTTTATACACATATAGAGCTTTCTTTTGGTGGTATTTAATCACCACTTGGTATTTTATTTTTTGCTAAACAAAGGAATAAAGACCGAAAATTTTGAAAAAAAAAAACCCTTTTTCATAGTTTGTTATAAAGTCCATCCTATGTGTGTGATTATGTGTCAGTATTACATTGTATATCCCTGTATGTTGTGGTCATTCAGGTGCTTATCTAATAGTTTCTTGAAGCTATCAATGCTCCCCGCTGAGACCACCGCCTATGGAAGGGAATTCCACATCCTTGCCGCTCTTATAGGGCATACACACGGTCGGACTTTTTTCGGACATTCCGACAACAAAATCCTAGGATTTTTTCCGACGGATGTTGGCTCAAACTTGTTTTGTCTACACACGGTCGCACAAAGTTGTCGGAAAATCCGATCGTTCTAAACGCGGTGACGTAAAACACGTACGTCGGGACTATAAACGGGGCAGTGGCCAATAGCTTTCATCTCTTTATTTATTCTGAGCATGCGTGGCACTTTGTCCGTCGGATTTGTGTACATACGATCGGAATTTCCGACAACGGATTTTGTTGTCTGAAAATTTTATCTCCTGCTCTCCAACTTTGTGTGTCGGAAAATCCGACCGTGTGTACGGGGCATTACAGTAAAGAACCCTCTACGTATGTTTAAGGATAAACCTCTTTTCTTCTAATTTTAATGAGTGGCCACGAGTCTTGTTAAACTCTCTTCCGCAAAAAAGTTTTATCCCTATTGTGGGGTCACCAGTACAGTATTTATATATTAAAATCATATCCCCTCTCAAGCGTCTCTTCTCCAGAGAGAATAAGTTCAGTGCTCGCAACCTTTCCTCATAACTAAGATCCTCCAGACCCTTTATTAGCTTTGTTGCCCTTCTTTGTAGTCGCTCCATTTCCAGTACATCCTTCCTGAGGACTGGTGCCCAGAACTGGACAGCATACTCCAGGTGCGGCTGGACCAGAGTCTTGTAGAGCGGGAGAATTATTGTTTTATCTCTGAAGTTGATCCCCTTTTTAATGCCAATATTCTGTTTGCTTTGTTAGCAGCAGCTTGGCATCGCATGCCATTGCTGAGCCTATCATCTACTAGGACCCCCAGGTCCTTTTCCATCCTAGATCCCCCCAGAGGTTCTCCCCCCCCCCAGTGTATAGATTGCATTTAGATTATTGCACACAGGGCCCCCCTCCCCCATACCACCCCCATCATTACACAGGGCCCCCTCCCCCATACCACCCCCATCATTACACAGGACTCCCTCCCCCATACTACTCCCATCATTACACAGGGCCCCCTCCCCCATACTACCCCCATCATTACACAGGACCCCCTCCCCCATACTACCCCCATCATTACACAGGACCCCCTCCCCCATACTACCCCCATCATTACATAGGACCCCCTCCCCCATACTACCCCCATCATTACACAGGTTTACCTTACCGAGCTGGGCCAATCACCGCACAGGCTGCAGACATAACACCCAACCAATCACCAGCTCCCCCAACATTCGATTCCACCCTCATCTCCCGAGTGACAGCCAAATACACTTATTAACTGCGGGCACAAGGGGCAGCTGCTTGTTCCCCACAACAATGACTGATCCCGGGGCAGCTGCCCCTTTTGCCCCGTGTTAAAGAAGACCCTACTCGTTGCAGTTATACTGTAAGCCCAGGCCGTGCTATGATGCCCCCCCCTCCCAGGGATGGGAATATGGTGACCTGGGCTCATAGGAAGTGTGTTGAATGCGGCCTTCGTTTAAACCAGAAGCAAGAGGAAATCTAAAGGCCTCGGCCTGAAGGGAAGAATTGCTACAAAAGCCGTTTTTTTCTTTTTTACTATTACTGGTCTATTCATTTTATATTTCAGCTTTACGCTTTACAACGCTGAGTGATTTTTTTCTATTATTATTAAAAAAAAAAAAGAAGTAGTAATATTCCCGGGGAAAATAGAAGTAGGAGGAAAGGGGAATGAAATAGGCGATTGTTCCGTTCTGTACAGGAGCGGATGATGTATTTCCTATTGAAATAAATGACATTTAATAGAAGCGGAACGTTTCTTTGTTTATTTGCCCCTTTCTGTAGAGATTGCCTATTCCCACCATTGCCCCTCACCCGCCTTTTTTTTTTTTTTTTTTTTTATACCATTATTGCAAAAATCAAAAAGACTCAATTTTGCTAAAGATACGCTCTTCAATGCTTTGCCTGTTAGTTCAGCGCCGGCTGGTGATATAATTGGGAACATGGCTTTCTGAAATGGTTGAATGATTCGTAACCTACAGCAATTCATCATCAGTGAACTCCTACCTGGAGACAAGCCTATAGAAAACCTGCTGATCAGGCAGATTCCGGCCCGTTCCGTATGACTCCGGGAGGTGGCTGACCCTTCCTGCTACGGGAAATGATTATGGAAAGGAGGGAGAGGGATACGGAGGAGGCGATGAGTATTAATGAGAAAACAGGATCGCTCTTCGGAGGTCACTTTGGGAATGGGAGTCATTGTGGGAATACAGCACCCAAAGCCGTATTAACCCCTTCAGTACCGGGCACTGTCACCCCCCTTCCTGCCCAGGCCAATTTTCAGCTTTCAGCGCTGTCACATTTTGAATGACAATTGCGCCGTCATACAACACTGTACACATAAGAAATGTAAATTTTTTTTTCACACAAATAGAGCTTTCTTTTGGTAGTATTTAATCACCGCTGTTTTTTTTTATTATTTGCAAAACAAACGAAAAAAGACCGAAAATTAAAAAAAAAAAAAAAAAAATATATATATATATATATATATATATATATATATTCATAGTTTGTTATAAAATTTTGCAAAGAGGTAATTTTTCTTCTTCACTGATGGGCACTGATAGGTGGCACTGATGGGCACTAATGAGAAGGCACAGATGGGCACTGATAGACAGCACTGATAGGTATCACTGGTGGGCACTGATAGGCGGCACTGATGGGCACTAATAGGCTGCACTGATGGGCACTGATAGGCTGCACTACAGGGCACTGATGAGGCTGCACTGATGGGCACTGACAGGTATCAGTGATGGGCACTAATAGGCTGCACTGGTGAGTACTGATATTTGGCACTGAAAGACACTAATAGGCAGAACTGATGGGTACTGGTATTATTACTAATAATATTATTACAATTACTATTATTTTTTAATACCGCATTAATATCCATTTCTTTTTTTTAACAAGAGAAATTAATATCCATGTCTAACATAGAAAACAAGACAAATGCTTTCATATTGTTATTACTATTATTATTATTGTTATTATTACTACTATTATTATTATTGTTATTGCTATTATAATAATAATAATAATAATTATTATTATTTAATACCACTTTAATATCCATGTTTAACACAGAAAACAAGACAAATGCTTTTATATTGTTTTTACTATTATTAATAATATTATTATTATTACTATTACTGTTATTATTACTATTATTATTAATATTATTACTATTATTATTATTATTATTATTACTATTATTTAATACCACTTTAATCTCCATTTCTAACACAGAAAACAAGACAAATGCTTTTATATTTTATTATTTTATTATTATTATTATTATTACAATCATTATTATTATCATTACTATTATTATTATTACTACTATTATTTAATACTGCTTTAATATCCATTTCTAACACAGAAAACAAGACAAATGCTTATTATTATTATTATTTTTATTAATAATAATAATAATAATAATAATAATAATAATAATAATAATAATATGATATTATTGTTAACATTACTATTATTATTATTACTATTATTTAATACCACTTTAATATCCATTTCTAACACAGAAAACAAGACAAATGCATTTATATTATTATTGATACTATTATTATTATTACAATCATTATTATTATCATTACTATTATTATTACTACTATTATTATTTAATACTGCTTTAATATCCATTTCTGATACAGAAAGCAAGACAAATGCTTATTATAATTATTATTAATATTATTATTATTGTTATTATTACTACTGTTATTGTTATTATTACTATTATTATTATCATCATTACAATAATTATTATTATGTAATACCACTTTAATATCTATTTGTAACACGGAAAACAAGACAAATGCTTTTATGTTATTACTATTATTATTATTATTATTACTACTTATTATTATGATTATTATTATTAATATTACTATTATTATTTAATACTGCTTTAATATCCATTTCTAACACAGAAAACAAGACAGATAAGTAATGGGTTTTCCTGTTTCGGATCCCATGTGAGGCACTTCAGCAGAGTGATGTAGCACTTGGCGAATGGGAAGGTGATGGTGCGGATGGAACGCGGACGGATGGTGTTGCCGGCTCCACATTCCAGGTATTTCATGTCATTTCTGAACTTTAACTGCTAATAAAATAGGATGCAACTTCCATTCATCTGTCAGTTTGTGAACTACTGTACAACCCAAAAGTTCAGCTTTTGAAAAAAAAATGCACATTGTTTTGCAGGTAAAAAAAATGTGTAATATTTTTTCTAAGGAGCCTGCAGAGCATTGCACCCTCAGTCAGCAGATGGTGGGTGCAATTTCCAGCTCTTACAGACTCTCAGCATAGCTGTCTCCCTGTACACCATACAGACCGGCAGATCAATGGAGTACTAGAGCGCTCATTGGTGTCAGTGGGAGGAATAGTACCCCATCATTGGTGTCAGTGGGAGGAATAGTGCCCCATCATTGGTGTCAGTGGGAGGAATAGTGCCCCATCATTAGTGTCCTCCCCTTATACTGGAGGTCAGTAGAGTAGTACTGATATACAATCAGTACATAGCATTCACCTTATGGAATTTAAGCCTTGATGTATTCAATTATGGTGATTCTTGCACAGATACCTCTGAACAATTATGTACTAAAGATGATTTTAAATGTATGTCATTTTTGTTTTTTTTGTATTAATAAAATTATTTTTGTAGATTTTATTTGTTGGTTGGTGCCTCGTTAAAGTCCCGTGGGCAATTTTTTCTGTGTATATGTATATTTTGGGACTGAGACACACCCATACCCTATGCATGACAGCTCACAAGCTGTATACTTATACCGGTCGTCAGTAGAGTAGTGACCCCTAATACTGGAGGTCAGTAGAGTAGTGACCACATGTACTGGTGGTCAGTAGAGTAGTGACCCCTTATACTGGTGGTCAGTAGAGTAGTGACCACTTATACTGGTGGTCAGTAGAGCAGTGACCCCTAATACTGGAGGTCAGTAGAGTAGTGACCACATGTACTGGTGGTCAGTAGAGTAGTGACCCCTTATACTGGTGGTCAGTAGAGTAGTGACCACTTATACTGGTGGTCAGTAGAGCAGTGACCCCTAATACTGGTGGTCAGTAGAGTAGTGACCACATGTACTGGTGGTCAGTAGAGTAGTGACCCCTTATACTGGTGGTCAGTAGAGTAGTGACCACTTATACTGGTGGTCAGTAGAGCAGTGACCCCTAATACTGGAGGTCAGTAGAGTAGTGACCACATGTACTGGTGGTCAGTAGAGTAGTGACCCCTTATACTGGTGGTCAGAGTAGTGACCACTTATACTGGTGGTCAGTAGAGTAGTGACCCCTAATACTGGAGGTCAGTAGAGTAGTGACCACATGTACTGGTGGTCAGTAGAGTAGTGACCCCTTATACTGGTGGTCAGTAGAGTAGTGACCACTTATACTGGTGGTCAGTAGAGCAGTGACCCCTAATACTGGAGGTCAGTAGAGTAGTGACCACATGTACTGGTGGTCAGTAGAGTAGTGACCCCTTATACTGGTGGTGAGTAGAGTAGTGACCCCTTATACTGGTGGTGAGTAGAGTAGTGACCCCTTATACTGGTGGTCAGTAGAGTAGTGACCCCCTTATACTGGAGGCCAGTAGAGTAGTGACCCCTTATACTGGTGGTCAGTAGAGTAGTGACCCCTTATACTGGTGGTCAGTAGAGTAGTGACCCCTTATACTGGTGGTCAGTAGAGTAGGGACCCCTTATACTGGTGGTCAGTAGAGTAGTGACCCCTTATACTGGTGGTCAGTAGAGTAGTGGCCCCTTATACTGGTGGTCAGTAGAGTAGGGACCCCTTATACTGGTGGCCAGTAGAGTAGGGACCCCTTATACTGGTGGCCAGTAGAGTAGGGACCCCTTATACTGGTGGCCAGTAGAGTAGTGACCACTTATACTGGTGGTCAGTATTGTAGTGACCCCTTATACTGGTGGTCAGTAGAGTAGTGACCCCTTATCCCGGTGGTCAGTAGAGTAGTGACCCCTAATACTAGAGGCCAGTTGAGTAGTGACCACATGTACTGGTGGTCAGTAGTGTAGTAACCCCTTATACTGGTGGTCAGTAGAGCAGTTCCTCTTTATATCGCTGGTCTGGGGTGTAGTGCTCCATTATATTGGTGATCAGTAGCATAGTGACCCCTCACATTGGTGGACAATGGTGTAGTGCTCTCCTTTTTTGGTGGTCGGTGTAGAAGCCTTTCCTTTTATTGCTGGTCAGTAGTGTAATGCTCCATTGTATGCACTAGTCAGTAGCATAATGCTCTCTTATACTGGTGGTCAATGGTGTAGTCCACCCCTTATATTGGTGGTCAATGGCATTGTGCACCCCTTATATTGACAGTCAATGGTGTAGTGAATCCCTTATATTGGTAATGAGTGGCATAGTGCATTCTTTTTTTTTGGTGGCCATTGATGTAGTGAGCCCTATTATATTGGTGGTCAGTGGTGTAGTGAGCCCCATTATATTGGTGGTCAGTGGTGTAGTGAGCCCCATTATATTGGTGGTCAGTGGTGTAGTGAGCCCCATTATATTGGTGGTCAGTGGTGTAGTGAGCCCCATTATATTGGTGGTCAGTGGTGTAGTGAGCCCCATTATATTGGTGGTCAGTGGTGTAGTGAGCCCCATTATATTGGTGCGCCTCTTTCTGTCATGTTGTTGCTTTCACATTACTAGCAGTACTGTCAGACACCGATGCTGGAAGTTGGTCATAAATGAAATATATGTGTTTTCAGGTTTTTCCTTTACTTGCAATCAGTGCAAATCTCTCATAAACATATCCTGATTACCCGGAGGTCCTATAATCCATGATCAAAGCTTACTCTTAGAACACCAATTTTTCTTTTATATTGAAGTCCCGGAAATCATATTGCCGTGTAATTTAAGACTTCACTACCATGCTTTAATATTCAGAGGATCAGAAGTAAATGCTTTCATGTGAGAAACACATGTGGTATTACGTGTTCTTCCATGTGTCTGTGGTATCATGCCGACAAGAGGATAGGCAAGAAAAGGGGCAGCAGCTTCGTGTCCCCCATTCCCATGAAGTTCCGGGACTATTGCGAATTATAAGTGAGGCCCTGTCATAGGGCATAGCTCCCTACTGTCCCGAATCTGGAGGGACTGTCCCTATTTTTGAACCAAATCCCTCTGTCCCTTTTTTTCCCTCAATTGTCCCTCTTTTTTTGGCCTGATATATAGACCTATTTAAAAAATTTACTATTTAAGTACTGTATATTATTATATATATATTACACCAAATATTTCTTGTTCAATATTTTTATTAGGTGTTTGGTTGCCAACTGCTCATATGATAATTATACCGACTGACGAAGAGTTGTTACATTTTGGTTGTACATAATAGCGCATTCATATGTAACAAAATAATTCGTCGGCACTATAACCATACAGATGCCCGGACCATTTGCGTATTTGTTATGAGGCTGACCAAATTTTGTAGGCCATACATGGGTCAAATTTCGAAAGAATTTTCTTTCGAAAATCTTATCTAAAAATTTTCATTCGTATTTCGCACCATTAGTGGAGCTGCAGCAACAGCCGATTTTTGCATGCGGCCATCGGATTTGAGTAATCGGACATGTTGGAAATTTTTTGAAAAACTAACGATCTTCTAATCAATGATGGGAGAATCGTGCGAGAAATGTAATGGAAAAAGAATTGCGCATTTGCAAGAAAAGAAAATTCCCGGAAAGAAAAGAAGATTCCCAGCCACGAAAATTCTTTTCTGTAGCAACAGGAGGTGAAATTGAAGGCTTGGTGGGCCGAATTTCGAAATCAATGGTGGCGCCATCGGATCACGAAACGCACAAATTTTCTGAAAATTCTTTCGAAATTCGACCCATGTATGGCCAAGCCTTAAAGTGGGTGTCCCAAACAAATCTGATCTTTTAGAAAGATGGAAAAACGTTGGTATGAAGAGAAAGGGGCGGTGGGGGGGTAGGGATGGAGCAAGGGGAGATGGAGATACTGTTGGCTGTGGAGGTACTGTTGGCTGGCTTAGGTTTGCTAGTCAAGGTTCAAGCACTGATGTGTTAGATGTGGGTGGGAAGAAGTGGTCCTCCATAAGGTTGACATTTTTTTGGTGTATTTTGGAATTTCGTCCTGTAAGGTAGCTTCATTCTCGGCATGTATCATGGCTTAGATAATCCTGTGCTTAGTTTCAAGAAGGCAAATTGTGGGTGTTTTCCAAGCTTTAGAAGACGTTTGTTTAGGCTCGGTTCACACTGGGGCAACACGACTTCAGCGCGACTTTGCACGGCGACTTCAACGCGGCTTCGACGCGACTTCGACGCGACTTTAGCAAATTACAAGGCGACTTGAAGTCGCCTCCATGACAGGCGACTTCGCCTGTGGCCAATCAGCTCTCTGGGAGGGAGGGGGGAGGGAGGGGTTTTCCCTGCAAAGTCGCTTGACTTTACAGAGAGATCCGACTTGGAGGCGACTTCCATTGATTTCTATGGTACAGGTCACCTACCAAGTCGGATCCAAGTAGTACAGGGAGTACGCTCTGAAGTCGGAGCGACTTCAGTAGTGTCTATTAAGACGCTCCCATTCACTTCAATGTGAATCTATTTCTGGGGCGACTTTGGGGCGACTTGAGGGCGTACAAGTCGGATCCCAAGTCGTCCCAGTGTGAACCGAGCCTAAGAGGCAGTAGTGACCTGCAGGAGCTTAAATTGGACTGATGTGATCTTCTACAGATATATGTTCAGTAGAGCTATAAGCAGATCAGATTGTATGGTGGTCTAGAAAGGTTTTGACAACATGGTAAAAATACCTGACCAAAATGTGTTGGCTACAGGGCAAGTCCACCAAGATATACACTATATTACCAATACCAAGTGAACTGGTCCAAATCATTTGGTGGAGGGGGGTTTATGGTGTGGGGGGGTTGTTTTTCAGGGGTTGGCCTCTTAGTTCCAGTGAAGGGAACTCTTAAGGCGTCAGCATACCAAGACATTTTGGACAATTTCATGCTCCCAACTTTGTGGGAACAGTTTGGGGACGGCCCCTTCCTGTTCCAACATGACTGCGCACCAGTGCACAAAGCAAAGTCCATAAAGACATGGATGAGCGAGTTTGGGGTGGAGGAACTTGACTGGCCTGCACAGAGTCCTGACCTCAACCGGATAGAACACCTTTGGGATAAATTAGAGTGGAGACTGTGAGCCAGGCCTTCTTGTCCAACATCAGTGCCTGACCTCACAAATGCTCTTTTGGAAGAATGGTCAAACATTCCCATAGACACACTCCTAAACCTTGTGGACAGCCTTCCCAGAAGAGTTGAAGCTGTTATCGCTGCAAAGGGTGGGCCAACTCAATATTGAACCCTCCGGACTAAGACTGGGATGCCATTAAAGTTCATGTGCGTGTAAAGGCAGGCGTCCCAATACTTTTGGTAATATAGTGTATATGAGTTCAATGACCTCCACAGCCTCAGAAGCACGCTGGGGAAGAAGGGGATAATTTATCATGTATTTGGCTATTCTGGCTGGGACCAGCTACCATCAGGTCAATACTTTATATATTACTAGGGATGAGCTTCGTGTTCGAGTCGAACCCATGTTCGACTCGAACATCGGCTGTTCGACCGTCCGTCGAATTGCGAACGTTATGGGCCGTTCGCGCCAAATTCGTGTGGCGCGTCACGGCCCATAATTCACTGCGGCATCGCAGTGCATTGCTGGCTGATGATTGGCCAAGCATGCACTATGACCCGCATGCTTGGCCAATCACAGCGCCGTCAGTAGAGAGAGCTGTAATTGGCCAAAGCCAGGGTGGCTTTGGCCAATTATGGCTCAGGGGATTTAGTACACGCCCCACACTATATAAGGCCGCCTGCACGGCGGCCCTGTGTAGTGTGTTCCGGTGTGCTGATAGAGAGAGAGACAGACAGTGTCATTTGATTTGAGTTAGCTAGATTAGGCTAGATCTGTTCCTGCTATTTACATTTAGTGCAGTGCGTCCTGCTCACAGTGTTCAGCTAGATCTGTTCCTGCTCTTTACATTTAGTGCAGTGCGTCCTGCTCACAGTGTTCAGCTAGATCTGTTCCTGCTCTTTACATTTAGTGCAGTGCGTCCTGCTCACAGTGTTCAGCTAGATCCGTTCCTGCTATTTACATTTAGTGCAGTGCGTCCTGCTCACAGTGTTCAGCTAGATCTGTTCCTGCTATTTACATTTAGTGCAGTCAGTGCGTCCTGCTCACAGTGTTCAGCTAGATCTGTTCCTGCTATTTACATTTAGTGCAGTGCGTCCTGCTCACAGTGTTCAGCTAGATCCGTTCCTGCTATTTACATTTAGTGCAGTGCGTCCTGCTCAGTGTTCAGCTAGATCCGTTCCTGCTATTTACATTTAGTGCAGTGCGTCCTGCTCACAGTGTTCAGCTAGATCCGTTCCTGCTATTTACATTTAGTGCAGTGCGTCCTGCTCACAGTGTTCAGCTAGATCCGTTCCTGCTATTTACATTTAGTGCAGTGCGTCCTGCTCACAGTGTTCAGCTAGATCCGTTCCTGCTATTTACATTTAGTGCAGTGCGTCCTGCTCACAGTGTTCAGCTAGATCCGTTCCTGCTATTTACATTTAGTGCAGTGCGTCCTGCTCACAGTGTTCAGCTAGATCCGTTCCTGCTATTTACATTTAGTGCAGTGCGTCCTGCTCACAGTGTTCAGCTAGATCCGTTCCTGCTATTTACATTTAGTGCAGTCAGTGCGTCCTGCTCACAGTGTTCAGCTAGATCCGTTCCTGCTATTTACATTTAGTGCAGTGCGTCCTGCTCACAGTGTTCAGCTAGATCCGTTCCTGCTATTTACATTTAGTGCAGTGCGTCCTGCTCACAGTGTTCAGCTAGATCCGTTCCTGCTATTTACATTTAGTGCAGTCAGTGCGTCCTGCTCACAGTGTTCAGCTAGATCCGTTCCTGCTATTTACATTTAGTGCAGTGCGTCCTGCTCACAGTGTTCAGCTAGATTCGTTCCTGCTATTTACATTTAGTGCAGTGCGTCCTGCTCACAGTGTTCAGCTAGATCCGTTCCTGCTATTTACATTTAGTGCAGTCAGTGCGTCCTGCTCACAGTGTTCAGCTAGATCCGTTCCTGCTATTTACATTTAGTGCAGTGCGTCCTGCTCACAGTGTTCAGCTAGATCTGTTCCTGCTATTTACATTTAGTGCAGTGCGTCCTGCTCACAGTGTTCAGCTAGATCTGTTCCTGCTATTTACATTTAGTGCAGTCAGTGCGTCCTGCTCACAGTGTTCAGCTAGATCCGTTCCTGCTATTTACATTTAGTGCAGTGCGTCCTGCTCACAGTGTTCAGCTAGATCCGTTCCTGCTATTTACATTTAGTGCAGTGCGTCCTGCTCACAGTGTTCAGCTAGATCCGTTCCTGCTATTTACATTTAGTGCAGTGCGTCCTGCTCACAGTGTTCAGCTAGATCCGTTCCTGCTATTTACATTTAGTGCAGTGCGTCCTGCTCACAGTGTTCAGCTAGATCCGTTCCTGCTATTTACATTTAGTGCAGTGCGTCCTGCTCACAGTGTTCAGCTAGATCCGTTCCTGCTATTTACATTTAGTGCAGTGCGTCCTGCTCACAGTGTTCAGCTAGATCCGTTCCTGCTATTTACATTTAGTGCAGTCAGTGCGTCCTGCTCACAGTGTTCAGCTAGATCCGTTCCTGCTATTTACATTTAGTGCAGTGCGTCCTGCTCACAGTGTTCAGCTAGATCCGTTCCTGCTATTTACATTTAGTGCAGTGCGTCCTGCTCACAGTGTTCAGCTAGATCCGTTCCTGCTATTTACATTTAGTGCAGTGCGTCCTGCTCACAGTGTTCAGCTAGATCTGTTCCTGCTATTTACATTTAGTGCAGTGCGTCCTGCTCACAGTGTTCAGCTAGATCTGTTCCTGCTATTTACATTTAGTGCAGTCAGTGCGTCCTGCTCACAGTGTTCAGCTAGATCCGTTCCTGCTATTTACATTTAGTGCAGTGCGTCCTGCTCACAGTGTTCAGCTAGATCCGTTCCTGCTATTTACATTTAGTGCAGTCAGTGCGTCCTGCTCACAGTGTTCAGCTAGATCCGTTCCTGCTATTTACATTTAGTGCAGTGCGTCCTGCTCACAGTGTTCATCTAGATCCGTTCCTGCTATTTACATTTAGTGCAGTGCGTCCTGCTCACAGTGTTCAGCTAGATCCGTTCCTGCTATTTACATTTAGTGCAGTGCGTCCTGCTCACAGTGTTCAGCTAGATCCGTTCCTGCTATTTACATTTAGTGCAGTGCGTCCTGCTCACAGTGTTCAGCTAGATCCGTTCCTGCTATTTACATTTAGTGCACTCAGTGCGTCCTGCTCACAGTGTTCAGCTAGATCCGTTCCTGCTATTTACATTTAGTGCAGTGCGTCCTGCTCACAGTGTTCAGCTAGATCCGTTCCTGCTATTTACATTTAGTGCAGTCAGTGCGTCCTGCTCACAGTGTTCAGCTAGATCCGTTCCTGCTATTTACATTTAGTGCAGTGCGTCCTGCTCACAGTGTTCAGCTAGATCCGTTCCTGCTATTTACATTTAGTGCAGTGCGTCCTGCTCACAGTGTTCAGCTAGATCCGTTCCTGCTATTTACATTTAGTGCAGTCAGTGCGTCCTGCTCACAGTGTTCAGCTAGATCCGTTCCTGCTATTTACATTTAGTGCAGTGCGTCCTGCTTACAGTGTTCAGCTAGATCCGTTCCTGCTATTTACATTTAGTGCAGTGCGTCCTGCTCACAGTGTTCAGCTAGATCCGTTCCTGCTATTTACATTTAGTGCAGTGCGTCCTGCTCACAGTGTTCAGCTAGATCCGTTCCTGCTATTTACATTTAGTGCAGTGCGTCCTGCTCACAGTGTTCAGCTAGATCCGTTCCTGCTATTTACATTTAGTGCAGTGCGTCCTGCTCACAGTGTTCAGCTAGATCCGTTCCTGCTATTTACATTTAGTGCAGTCAGTGCGTCCTGCTCACAGTGTTCAGCTAGATCCGTTCCTGCTATTTACATTTAGTGCAGTGCGTCCTGCTCACAGTGTTCAGCTAGATCCGTTCCTGCTATTTACATTTAGTGCAGTCAGTGCGTCCTGCTCACAGTGTTCAGCTAGATCCGTTCCTGCTATTTACATTTAGTGCAGTGCGTCCTGCTCACAGTGTTCAGCTAGATCCGTTCCTGCTATTTACATTTAGTGCAGTGCGTCCTGCTCACAGTGTTCAGCTAGATCCGTTCCTGCTATTTACATTTAGTGCAGTGCGTCCTGCTCACAGTGTTCAGCTAGATCCGTTCCTGCTATTTACATTTAGTGCAGTCAGTGCGTCCTGCTCACAGTGTTCAGCTAGATCCGTTCCTGCTATTTACATTTAGTGCAGTGCGTCCTGCTCACAGTGTTCAGCTAGATCCGTTCCTGCTATTTACATTTAGTGCAGTGCGTCCTGCTCACAGTGTTCAGCTAGATCCGTTCCTGCTATTTACATTTAGTGCAGTCAGTGCGTCCTGCTCACAGTGTTCAGCTAGATCCGTTCCTGCTATTTACATTTAGTGCAGTGCGTCCTGCTCACAGTGTTCAGCTAGATCCGTTCCTGCTATTTACATTTAGTGCAGTGCGTCCTGCTCACAGTGTTCAGCTAGATCCGTTCCTGCTATTTACATTTAGTGCAGTGCGTCCTGCTCACAGTGTTCAGCTAGATCTGTTCCTGCTATTTACATTTAGTGCAGTCAGTGCGTCCTGCTCACAGTGTTCAGCTAGATCCGTTCCTGCTATTTACATTTAGTGCAGTGCGTCCTGCTCACAGTGTTCAGCTAGATCTGTTCCTGCTATTTACATTTAGTGCAGTGCGTCCTGCTCACAGTGTTCAGCTAGATCTGTTCCTGCTATTTACATTTAGTGCAGTCAGTGCGTCCTGCTCACAGTGTTCAGCTAGATCCGTTCCTGCTATTTACATTTAGTGCAGTGCGTCCTGCTCACAGTGTTCAGCTAGATCTGTTCCTGCTATTTACATTTAGTGCAGTGCGTCCTGCTCACAGTGTTCAGCTAGATCTGTTCCTGCTATTTACATTTAGTGCAGTGCGTCCTGCTCACAGTGTTCAGCTAGATCCGTTCCTGCTATTTACATTTAGTGCAGTCAGTGCGTCCTGCTCACAGTGTTCAGCTAGATCCGTTCCTGCTATTTACATTTAGTGCAGTGCGTCCTGCTCACAGTGTTCAGCTAGATCCGTTCCTGTTATCTTCCTACTGACAGGCAGGCTTGTCTGGTTACAGTATATAAAGCTACCTGAAGAAAATTACAGGTGTTCTATCCCAGCTTAGTGCAGCTACAGGCCATTAGTATGTCTGGAAGGCCAAGAAGGAGAGGCAGACAGTCACAAGCCAATAAGAGAGGGCAAGCAGGCTCTGTGTCTAGTGCTGGTCGTGGAGACGGTGCATCCTCATCAGCACGTGGCCATGGGACACGCTTGGCCTTTTTTTCGGCAGCTGGCCGTGTTGAGCCGCAACATGCAGAAAACTTGGTCGAGTGGATGACCAAGCCGTCCTCATCCTCCTCATCCTCTCTCACCCATGCCCAGGGTGCTTTGTCTGGCAAAGCAGCGGCCTCTTCCCTCAGCTCAATGTCATCAGTGACTCCTTCCCTAGCTCCACCATGTCCTCATGAGGATTCCCTCGAACTGTTTGACCACAGTGTTGGGTACATGCTCCAGGAGGATGCCCAGCGTTTGGAAGGCTCTGATGATGATACTGAGCTCGATGAAGGCAGTAACATGAGCACGGACAGAGGGGGTGCCCAAGAAGGACAGCAATCTGGCAGTCATGCTCTCCCTGCTGCAGCATACTGCCAGGTTTGCTCCAGTGATGAGGAGGGAGGGGATGATGAGGTCACTGACTCAACGTGGGTGCCTGATAGGAGAGAGGAGGAGGAGGAGGAGGCGGCACATCACCAACGAGGCAGGATGCCCTCCAGGGGCCAGCCTAAGGGCAGCACATTGACTGCATCACACCCCAAAGCTCCACATGTGCAGGGCGCTGCAGTCTCTGCGCGTTATTCAAAAAGTTCTTTGGTGTGGGCCTTTTTTGAGACGAGTGCATCAGATCGCACCGCTGCTATTTGCAACATATGTCTCAAGCGTATCTCGCGTGGCCAAAACATCTCCCGCTTGGGTACCACATGCTTGACCAGACATATGTTGACCTGCCATGCAGTTCGTTGGCAAGCATATCTAAAAGACCCACACCAAAGAACAAAGAGGATCTCTCCTTGCTCCTCATCAGCTGAGATTTCCAACCCCACTAGACCTTCAGTCCTCTCTGAGACCTGCAGTGAGAGGAATGAAGGTGTAGAATTAGGTGTGTCACAGCCAAGTACTTGTGGGCAATCTGCTTTTGGTACACCGACGCCAGATTGTACCAGGCAAATTTCCCTGCCCCAGCTGCTGCACCGCCGAAAGAAGTTTGCTCCCAGCCATCCACATGCCCAGCGGTTGAATGCTAGCTTGGCAAAATTGCTAGCACTTCAACTGCTGCCTTTTCAGTTGGTAGACTCTGCCCCCTTCCGTGAGTTTGTGGAATGTGCGGTTCCTCAGTGGCAGGTACCCAAACGCCACTTTTTCTCACGGAAGGCGATTCCAGCTCTCTACCGGCATGTGGAAGGCAATGTCCATGCCTCGCTGGACAGGGCGGTCAGCGGTAAGGTGCATATTACCGCTGACTCATGGTCCAGCAGGCATGGACAGGGACGTTACTTAAGTTTCACGGCGCATTGGGTGACTCTGCTGGCAGCTGGGAAGGATGCAGGACAAGGTGCAGTAGTGTTGGAGGTTGTTCCGCCACCACGCCTCCAAAATGCTGATTGTGACACACCTCTCTCCTCCACCCCCTCCTCTTCTTCTTCCTCCATGGCCTCTTCCTCGGAACCAGCGGTGCTCCGTAGGCGTTCAAGGGGCTACGCAAGTACGCAGGCCAAAAGATGCCATGCGGTGCTTGAGCTGGTGTGCTTGGGGGACAGGAGCCACACTGGGGCAGAGGTTCTGTCAGCTCTGCAGGGGCAGGTTCAGAGGTGGTTGACGCCACGCCAACTTAAGGCAGGAATGGTGGTTTGCGACAATGGCACCAACCTCCTCTCTGCCCTCCGACAGGGACAACTGACCCATGTGCCCTGTTTGGCTCACGTCCTTAACTTGGTGGTGCAGCGGTTCTTGGGCAGGTACCCGGGCTTACAGGATGTCCTGAGGCAGGCCAGGAAAGTCTGTGTGCATTTCCGCCGGTCATATAATGCCAGTGCTCGGCTGACGGACCTCCAAAAGGAGTTTAACCTGCCCAAGAACCGCCTAATCTGTGACATGCCCACCAGGTGGAACTCGACATTGGCCATGCTGCAGCGGCTGCACACGCAGCAGAGGGCCATAAATGAGTACCTGTGCGACTATGGCACCAGGACAGGGTCAGGGGACCTTGGTTTTTTTTCCCCACGCCAGTGGGCCATGATCAGGGATGCATGCACTGTCCTGTCACCATTCAAGGAGGCCACGAGGATGGTGAGCACTGACAGTGCATGCATCAGTGACACTGTCCCCCTTGTCCACCTGTTGGAGCACACGCTGCGTGGAATAATGGACAGGGCACTTGAGGCAGAACAGAGGCAGGAAGAGGAGGACTTCCTTAGCTCTCAAGGCCCCCTTTATCCAGACAGTGTTCCTGCGTGCCCGCCGATCACACAGGAAGAGGACGAGGAGGAGGAGGAGGAGGAGGAGGAAGATTGTGTCAGTATGGAGGTGGAGCCTGGCACTCAGCATCAGCAGTCTTTAAGGGATCAGTCCCAAGGAACACATGGACTTGTACGTGGCTGGGAGGAGGTGGCTGCGGACGTTGTTGTCCTTAGTGACCCAGAGGACTCCGGACCGAATGCCTCAGCAAACCTACGCTGCATGGCCTCCCTGATCCTGCAAAGCCTGCGTAAGGATCCTCGTATTCGTGGTATCAAGGAGAAGGACCAATACTGGCTGGCAACCCTCCTTGATCCACGTTACAAGGGTAAGGTTGCGGACCTTATCTTGCCATCGCAGAGGGAGCAGAGGATGAAACATCTTCGGGAGGCCTTGCAGAAAGGTCTGTGCAACGCGTTCCCAGAGACTGGGAGGTTACAAACTCCTGTTTCTGGACAACGTGTTGCTGAGGCTTCGGTCAGTCAAAGAAGGAGCGGTGGAGAAGGTGGCCGTCTGACCGATGCGTTCAGACAATTTTTTGGTCCGCAGCCCCAAGGTATGATCGGTTCCAGCAACCATCGCCAGCGTCTGTTTTACATGGTGCAGGAATACCTAGGGGCAAGATCAGACTTGGACACCTTTCCCACCGAAAATCCTCTGGGTTACTGGGTCTTGAGGATGGATCACTGGCCAGAGCTTGCACAGTATGCAATTGAGCTACTGGCCTGTCCTGCATCCAGCGTTCTTTCGGAACGCACATTCAGTGCTGCTGGAGGCGTGGTAACCGATCACAGGGTGCGTCTGTCCACTGACTCGGTCGATCGGCTGACCTTCATAAAAATGAATCAGTCTTGGATCACCACCAGCTACCAAGCACCTGATGCTGATGTAACTGAATAATTTTTTTCAGATCCCTTCAAAGACTGCCTATGCTGATGCTGAGTGACTATCCCTGAGTAATTATCCTCTTCCTCCTCAATCATCACGCTGATAGCTTGTAAGAACATTTTTGGTTCTGGGCGCCACCACCAGTGCCTAAGGCACAATTTTTCAGCCCCTGTATAACAGGGGCGTGTAATTACAATTTTTGATGTAATACTTTGCAGCAGGGCTCGTTCCTGCATTCCAACTAGAGTGTCTGTGAGGGGTTGCAGTGTTGTGGCACCAGCACCAGTGCCTAAGGCCCAATTTTTCTGCCCCTGTCTAACAGGGGCGTGTAATTACAATTTTTGATGCAATACTTTGCAGCAGGGCTCGTTCCTGCGTTCCAACTAGAGTGTCTGTGAGGGGTTGCAGTGTTGTGGCACCAGCACCAGTGCCTAAGGCCCAATTTTTCTGCCCCTGTCTAACAGGGGCGTGTAATTACAATTTTTGATGCAATACTTTGCAGCAGGGTTCGTTCCTGCGTTCCAACTAGAGTGTCTGTGAGGGGTTGCAGTGTTGTGGCACCAGCACCAGTGCCTAAGGCCCAATTTTTCTGCCCCTGTCTAACAGGGGCGTGTAATTACAATTTTTGATGCAATACTTTGCAGCAGGGCTCGTTCCTGCGTTCCAACTAGAGTGTCTGTGAGGGGTTGCAGTGTTGTGGCACCAGCACCAGTGCCTAAGGCCCAATTTTTCTGCCCCTGTCTAACAGGGGCGTGTAATTACAATTTTTGATGCAATACTTTGCAGCAGGGCTCGTTCCTGCGTTCCAACTAGAGTGTCTGTGAGGGGTTGCAGTGTTGTGGCACCAGCACCAGTGCCTAAGGCCTAATTTTTCAGCTCCTGTTCAACAGGGGCATGTAATTACAATTCTTGATCTAATATTTCACAGCAGGGCCCTGTGAGGGCTTACAGTGTTTTGGCCACAGCAACACCTAAGGCCCAAATTTCTGCTGAGTATATAGGGCAGGACCCTACTTTCAAACATCTAACTTACAAACGACTCCTACTTGCAAACGGAAGGAGACAACAGGAAGTGAGATGAAATCTACCCCTAGGAAGGGAAATTCTCTCATGTAAGAGTTAATATGGGAAAACAATTTCTCCTTTCCACTGATGCTTTCCAATCCTTGTTCCACAAAAAAACCCAAATTTTCAAAAAACATTTTTCATTGGGACAAAAAAGTGAGGTGAAATCTTCTGAAGAGGAGGAAAGACGCAAAACAAATGTCACAGGGGTGATAACCCTTCCCTATGTTTTCCAAAAAGCTTAGAAAAGATTTTTTGGCTGGAGCTAAACACGTTAAAAATGTTCAAAATTACAAACAGATTCTACTTAACAACAAACCTACAGTCCCTGTCTTGTTTGCACCGCCTGTATACTGCTGTTCAGAGTATATAGGGACCTTTCCTTATTTTAATTTGGGTGCGGGGTTCCCCTTAATATCCATACAAGACCCAAAGGGCCTGGTAATGGACTGGGGGGTACCCATGCCGTTTGTCTCACTGATTTTCATCCATATTGCCAGGACCCGACATGACATTAAACCCGCAAGCAGTTTTAAATGAGATTTTTTCCTTTAAAAATGACATTTGGTGCAGGGACTGTTCTAAACATGGGAAACACGCGTCACTTTACAGGCATACTATAGACACCCCCCAGGTACGATATTTAAAGGAATATTTCACTTTTTTTTTTTTTACTTTAAGCATCATTAAAATCACTGCTCCCGAAAAAACGGCCGTTTTTAAAAGTTTTTTTTGCATTGATACATGTCCCCTGGGGTAGGACCCGGGTCCCCACACCCTTTTTAGGACAATACCATGCAAATTAGCCTTTAAAATGAGCACTTTTGATTTCGAACGTTCGAGTCCCATAGACGTCAATGGGGTTCTAACGTTCGTGCGAACTTGCGGTCCGTTCGCGGGTTCTGGTGCGAACCGAACCGGGGGGTGTTCGGCTCATCCCTATATATTACACCAAATATTTCATCCGACCTCTATACTCTTGCTTTTGCTAGTTTGAAATCCACAAGTCATTGTGAGGTTAGCAATCAATCTTTTTGGACCTTGTAGCCCATGAAACTTGGGGCATGGTAAGGGTGCGCCTTTTATCTACATACTTTCAACTAAAAGATGTCCCCTTATTCCCATCTCATTTGTTATGTTATAGGAAACTTCTAGAATGGTAATTGCCTAAACTGCAAACTAAATTTCTTTTGTGTCGGATTCCACCTAAAAATAGCAAAGCATTTCCTGGTATGTAAGTGTGCCTAGGCACGCCTGTTCTGTAGCCTTATATCTGTATATTTGCAGTGTGAGATCTACGGCACTACTGCCTCTAACTGCTGGTAGATTTGGAGTGAGATATGGCGATGTCACTACTGTGCTGATCACTGCTTTCCTTGCTGGAGGCTTTGCTATGAGGAAGCAAAGCCCTGCCTCTACCAAGATGGCCGCCTCCACATAGAGAGAAATTGCAGAACAAGGCATAGTAAGGCAATAAAGGGGAACCGATCAACTGCAGGAAGATCATAGGCAATACCGGCGGCTAATCCTTTGTCCTCTGCTTCCATTTTTAGACACAGTTTCCACGGTTCAGTAGCTCTTTAAATCATTAGGTGGAAGAACGCAAGTTTAATCTGGCCATAGACAGCTCAACTTTAAAGTACAGCCAAACCTGAAGCCCGCGGTTGGCTGACGTCACAGAGTCCAGGCTCAGGAAAGATCGTGACCATATGGTCAGGATCCACCCACATGCCTGGACCAGCATTAGGCTCAGCCTCTCAGCGAGCTGATGAGAGCCTGAGCGGGCCACTCCCACAGCCCAGCGCTCCAGTGAGCGCAGGGGGGGGGCAGAGCAGAGAGCGGTGACTGGTACTCACTAGCTCCTTGATCATTTGATCACTAAGAACTGAGCAATCAACGATGTTTGGTCACTCTGTTCTCAGTCTTAGACCCGGCTGGGGGACAGATGCAGCATCATACTTACACTATATTACCAAAAGTATTGGGATACCTGCTTTTACATGCACATGAACTTTAATGGCATCCCATCCGCATCTGTGAGGTCAGGCACTGATGTTGGGGGGGAGAAGGCCTGGCTCGCAGTCTCCACTCTAATTCATCTCAAAGGCATTCTATCGGGTTGAGGTCAGGACTCTGTGCAGGCCAGTCAAGTTCCTCCACCCAAAACTCGCTTATCCATGTCTTTATGGACCTTGCCTTGTGCACTGGTCCAATTCATTTGGTGGAGGGGGGATTATGGTGTGGGGGTTGTTTTTCAGGGGTTGGGCTTGGCCCCTTAGTTCCAGTGAAGGGAACTCTTAAGGCGTCAGCATACCAAGACCGTAGGGTTTAATATTGAGTTGGCCGACCCTTTGCAGCTATAACAGCTTCAACTCCTCTGGGAAGGCCGTCCACAAAGTTTAGGAGGGTGTCTATGGGAATGTTTGACCATTCTTCCAGAAGCGCATTTGTGGGGTCAGGCACTGATGTTGGATGAGAAGGCCTGGCTCGCAGTCTCCGCTCTAATTAATACCAAAGGTGTTCTATCGGGCTGCGGTCAGGACTCTGTGCAGGCCAGTCAAGTTCCTCCACCCCAAACTCACTCATCCATGTCTTTATGAACCTTGCTTTGTGAACTGGTCCAAATCATTTGGTGGAAGGGGGATTATGCTTTTGGTTGTTTTTCAGGTGTTGGGCTTGGCCCCTTAGTTCCAGTGAAGGGAATTCTTAAGACGTCAGCATACCAAGACATTTTGGACAATTTCATGCTCCCAACTTTGTGGGAACAGTTTGGGGACGGCCCCTTCCTGTTCCAACATGACTGCGCACCAGTGCACAAAGCACGTGCGCCGGTGACGTCACCAACTGCATCCAGGGTGAATATCTTCTAAACTGTGCAAGTGTAGGAGATATTTACTGTACCTACAGGCAGGGCTGTGTTTTGGCCTAGGCCGACAAGGCCTAGGCCTAGGGCGGCACTTTGCGGGGGGCGGCAAAAAGGGCCCCCCCACCCGTCTTGCCGATTCCCGACTCCCGCTGCCGCCTCCCGCACACATGCAGCCCACGGCGGCCGGTGTTCTGCTCTCGGCAAGACACCGGCTTTCTGTAGCAGCGCCACTGTGTATGGGCGTGCTTGGCAGAGGGTGGAGGCGTGTATCTCACGCCCCCACTCTCTGACAAGCACGACCATACACCGCGGCGCCGCTACAGAAAGCCGGCCGCCGTGGGCTGCATGTGTGCGGGAGGCGGCAGCGGGAGTCGGGAATCGGCAAGACGGGTGGGGGGGCTTTTTCTCATGCGGGGGGGCGGCGTGTGTCACTCCACCTGTCACCCCATTATCAGCAGGTGACAGGTGGAGCCTTAAGCTCCGCCTACCCTCCCCTGCACTGCTTTCTTGCAATGAATCGTCTCCTCGGCCCTGGGGCGGGATCTGGCTGTGACGTCAGGAGGAGGAGAGAGAGGAGCACGAGGGAAACCCCCAGGACAGCAGGTACAATGATTGAATAAATTAATCAGTGTTATGGGCACTGGCAGTGGCAGCATTCGATGGGCACAGTGTTAGCATTTGATGGGCACAGTGGCTACGTTTGATGGGCACAGTGGCAGCATTTGATGGGCACAGTGGCAGCATTTGATGGGCACAGTGGCAGAATTTGATGGGCACAGTGGCTACGTTTGATGGGCACAGTGGCTACGTTTGATGGGCACAGTGGCAGCATTTGATGGGCACAGTGGCAGCATTTGATGGGCACAGTGGCTGCAATTGATGGGCACAGTGGCTGTAATTGATGGGCACAGTGGCAGCATTTGATGGGTACAGTGGTTGTGTTTGAGGGCACTCTCTTCTTCTGGCACATTAAATCCTTTCAGGACTACATAAAGAACAATATTAACCCACTAGGACTCCGTGTCCAGATCTTCCCTACTTTGGAGGACCTGGACACGGACTTCAAATCAGCATGGGAAAACACACTACAAATATGCTCACGTAGCCTTATGGAAACGCTTATTAATGAATATACAAAGAGAACCAGAGTACTGGATATAGAGATCACCAAAATCTGTGAACTTCTAAAAAAACTCAGAACACATCACTCCGTTGTAAAAAAGGAGAAAAAACTAAAGATTCATTTGGAATCTTTTAATAAAGATATCTTGATCAAGAAAAACCAGAAATTCCAAAGAGACAAAAATGCATTCGAAGCTGGGAGGGCATATAGATGGAACCAAAATAGAAACACCAATAGAAACACCAACACAATACCTAATTCGTACCCCACCAGACCTTCATCCCACAATCCCCCTCCCACTATTTCTAAATCAAAATCTACAGTTGGTACAAAACGTCAATTTCAAGGCGAGTCCATACAGGACCACAAATCTAAGAAACAGGTTTCAGAAAGGACACCCATATCCTCACATTCTAGCTCTGTATCTTCGGAGAAAACCACCAAGGTACCCACATCCCACCATGCACCACAACAGGGCACACCCTACACAAACCAAGACACGACAAATGCACAGGAATTGAGCCGCAATGACTCATCTTTTTTAGATCAAGTATTAGCAGGCGTCAAACCACCATCACTCAATTTGAACACCTACACACAAATGACACTATAGGAACTCACTTCAATACCCTGACACATACGGACTCTGACCTCAGTATAATTAATCTATCGTCTTATTCTTTATCAACGAGTGAAATATCGGTTTTAAAGAAAGGACTGAATTTCTGCCCCAATCACAACTTGGACAAGTTTGAGCTGTATAAAGATCTCCAATTATTTGCCCGTAAAGTAATCCTCAAAAAACTCTATCAAAAACACGATACCACTATAAACTATACTCCTCAGGAGAATCAAGCTTTGGACCAGTTGATTGCTCTCCTAGAAGAGAGCGATACAACTGATCTGATTGACCAAATAGATCTTGCTCAGATTTTACAATCAATAGAAAAATTGGATGTAGATGACCGGACCTGCCCAACAATGTCAAAATTGAAGAAAAAATCTGATTTGTGCCCACCACCCAGTACGTGCCCCAACGCAGCAGCCTTTTTAAAGCTTGTAAACAACGATTTAGATAAACTCAAAATACAAATGAAGGGACCCTCTAACCTGAGTCCAGAAGAATCAGATGCATTAACCTCTCTATCTACTAATAATAAAATCACGATAAAACCATCGGACAAGGGAGGGAATATAGTTGTATTAAATAATGATCATTACATTACCATCTGTAAAAAAATTCTCAACAATACAGACTGGTACCGTCGGATGCCAGCCTCTATTGTTGAAAAATACAATAAAGAGTTCTACATGTTAGTGGACTCGGCATTTTTGAACAACACCATTACTAAACCCACTTGGACCTTTATAAGGAATAATTTTCCCAAGACTCCAACGTTTTATACACTCCCAAAAGTACACAAAAGCCTGACAGACCCTCCTGGCAGGCCAATTATTTCGGGCATCGGCTCGATTAGCGACAATGCCAGTAAACGAATTGACGAACATTTAAGACCATTCGTGGTCTCACTGACATCCTATGTAAAAGACACGAGCCACCTCCTACAAATCTTGGACCAGCTGTATGTACCAGATCAAGCGCTTCTAGTCACAATTGACGTGGAGACGCTCTACAGCTCTATCCCACATGAACGTGGACTAGCAGCAATCAGACACATACTCCAACAAAGCCCAAATCCAGATTATACATATAATGAATTCATCGTCGCGCTGCTCGAGCACATCCTTACACACAACGTGTTTACCTTTGATGGCTCCCACTACCTCCAGGTGCACGGGGTTGCGATGGGGACTTGTTGTGCCCCGTCGTATGCCAACCTGTACCTGGGGGAGTGGGAGAAAACCTTTTTGTCTGATGATAACCTTTCCCAATATACCAACCATATCATGGGTTGGTATAGATACATAGACGACATTTTGATCGTCTGGAATGGCCCCCCGGATGTGCTCGAGCAGTGCGTACTTAGAATGAATAAAAACGATTTTAACTTGACATTTACTATGTCTTCCGATACAAATCGGATAACCTTCCTAGACCTGGAAATCTATAAAGACGAACGAGGCAGACTGTCTAGTAAACTATTTAGAAAAATTACCTCTGGAAACACTATACTGCATGTGGCAAGTTTCCATCCTCAGCCCCTCATTGACTCTATACCTTACTCACAATACCTGAGAATCAAACGAAATTGTACAGACAATGATACATTCTTGAGGGAAGCTGCCAACTTACGAGACAGATTACTGGTACGAGGATACACACGCTCATCTCTGAAAAAATCTTTTAGGAGAGTAATGGATAAACCTAGGAGTACACTCTTCCAGACCTCCAAACCTAAAGAGACCAACTCACTGCGTATCATAACAACATATAACCAGCAACACCGTCAAATCAGAAAGATAGTCGAAAAATACTGGCACCTACTAACTCTTGACCCATCTCTGGGCCATCTGGTACCAAACAAACCCCAGTTTACATTCAGGAGAGCCACATCTATTGGCGATAGAGTAGTCAGTAGTGAATTTAAAAATGAATCAACAAAAACACATTGTAAATACAAAGGAACATTTTTATATGTGGCTCATGCCGGTATTGTGGATATATGCTGACACAAAAGAACCCTTATCTTCCAAACGGCAAAAAATTCTACCCAAAGCACTTCGCTAACTGCAGAACCGCTGGAGTCGTCTATCTACTCCAGTGCGACTGCGGTTGTTTCTATATAGGAAAAACTAAAATGGAATTTTGGAAAAGAGCATACAGACATATCGTGTCGATGCAAACCTCTGATCCTGATCTCCCTCTGGGTCGCCACACCTCCCTGGTACATGGGGGCAACTTCCCCAGAATCAAATTTTTGATTCTGGATCGGGTGCACCCTAGTCCCAGGGGGGGTGACTGGAACAAAATCCTACTCCAGAGGGAACTAAAATGGATTTATTTGCTGAAGGCTACTCTGCCTCCGGGCCTCAACGACGCTGTTTGCTTTAAACCATTCCTCGAAGGCTTCAACTCCGAGGGAATGGAGAAATAATAACAAAAACATCAACATACCAAATCATCAGATTTTCCATATTTACTCTAGCATATAAAAAGAAAATAAATCTTACGCCTTTTTGTCTGTACCTACTTTTGCACCTTAGACCATTTCTAAATACCAGAAAATAATACTGTGTTTGACATCTCTCTGTAAACTCTTGGGCTGTCTGGATGCTTGTACATACGACTCCTATAACACGAATTGCCTCAATCTTATAATAGCCAGCTCTGATTCCTGTTTTTCCATTTATGCAAGGTTTACTCCTTACCTCTTATAAGCTAAGACAAAACGGCTCTATACAAAACCGTCACAATATTGAGATCCCTCCACTTCCAGTAACAACTTAATTGGGGAAGCGTGTGTGCGGACATGCAGATAGCCTAATAGTATTTATGCAATAATATGTCTGGTCTGCCTAATTCCATGTGAATGTTTATGTAAACTGTATTGCTGCAACGGACCATTGGTTTTGATTTGTGAACTGAGCTCTGCTTGTTTACTTCATATGTACCGAAATTATTAGTCTACATGTCAATACCAATATCAATACATGTAGTGTGTTTGCCCCTTGACTGTGTCCTATGTTTTCATCACTATACATGTCATAATGCACTCACAACAACTTGTATTGTGCATATTGTTCTCAGTCCCTGTAAGATTTACGAAAAGAACCAGCCTCCCCTTCTTTTCTTTCTCTCCCCCCCCCCCCCCCTCCTTTTCTTGTCCATTTACAAATAGATCACTTATAAAAAGTACTTGCAAGCACATTCATGTGCAATCATGTACTATATCTGCTGTTCTCTGTTTATCCCTCTATACATGCAACTCATAAATATTACGGTACGCTTCCTCCCATATGTTACTTAATCCTTAATAGCTTCCTTGGCTATGTTGGTTGCCATCTGACTTGCCTCTCCCGGCCCCCCCCCCCCCCGGGTGCATTTTCCACTAGCGGTTGCCCGGCACGGAAAAGCCGCCCAGCGTTCCTATATGGGCGGCACTTTAGGAGGTCACCATGGCAACACAACAACTCTGCCCATCGCCTCCATATTGCCACTCCGGCGGACATGCGCAGTCCGCCGGTGAGGCATTCCGTGCCGGTGGGACGGGTGTGCGTGACGCCGCCCCAACGTAACTGCGCTCGCGCATGCGCGGTAGGGGCGGTGCCGCGCACCCCCGTCTCAGGGAGCATTAGCGAGGCTCTCCAGCTGGCGAGTAATACCAGTCAGCTGAGCGCAATTACTGCGCCGGCTGATTGGAACTCGTCCTCTATATAGACTGGCCCCACTCATTCCCAGCTCAGGCGCTGTACCTGCCGGGTGCTGGGATGTGTGGCTGGCTGATCTTGCATACTGTTTGAGTCAAGGTAAATGATTCCTTTCCCTTGCTATTTAATACTTTGGGTTTTTTTCGTTTAAACCTGGTCATTGTCTGTGAGACACTCCTTCTGCCTGCCACTATGTGTACTGTGCCTGTTATCTTTGAAATTTCAAAGATGCAACATCTGAGCCATTACTCTATAAACTCGTGATCTCCCACTCACACAGCTATATATTATGTGTGTATATGGATGTGTGCGTGTATATAGATGTATACATACATATAAATAAAAATAAAAATAAAAAATTCCCTGTCATCACGCCCCAAACATATACCATATTGGTTAATGTGATGGGAGCGTACAGTACAAATTCCATATGAGCTTCATGAACCTACTTTCCCTTTTCATAGTGGCATATCAGGACTGTTTCACAACAATTATTTTTTCAAGATAAAATAGAGATATATAAATAAAAAAATTAATAAAAAATTAATAAATTAAAAAATTACTACTATTCTCTCTGTTCAGTGAGAACCCATTACTTATTTAAATCATGTGGATTTTTATCTATAGGACTGTTCCTCTGTGCTCCAGTATACCGCTGTGGCCTACATGCATCCGTGGAGGGCAAGGGTAGGTGAAGCCATATAAACTTAATATAAACAAGCAAACCCCCCCCCCCCCCTGTCCCTCCACCCTCTTTGGGGAAGTACCACACATGCAACTAAAGTACCCAGAGAACAGCATTCCCGATCTATGAACACCCAAGTAAGCGCCATCTCTTCTGCAAGCATCCCTTGCTCCCTATTCTAAACTGACATCATCCTTTTGTATAGAAACAAACGACAACATAACAGGTAGGTGATCAATGGATCATTTAACCCAGAAATAATCATTGGCATATAGATATATATGGCAATTGATCAATTATATTTCTTTAGTCAATTTAGATGGATTTTTCTTCTCAAACATGCCCCTGAAGAAGGTTTGAAATAGAATATACCCCGAAACGCGTCGGGCTTGAAAAGAACCCCATCATCTTATTGTCATCTAATAACAGACATGAATACAGAAATTTCTTGAATCACATGCATTATATTGTGTTTTCGTTGTTTGCAAATGTTTGCACTGTTTTTAATATGAAAAGTCTCTAAATAAATACAAACATTGTTTTATTCTTCTATATATGAATATGTACTTTCTTACTCTATATTAATCTTTGTGCAAGTGCCGGAAAAATCCAATTAGGGGAACCTTCTCTCTTTTTTTGGCTACGTTTGATGGGCACAGTGGCAGCATTTGATGGGCACAGTGGCAGCATTTGATGGGCACAGTGGCAGCATTTGATGGGCACAGTGGCTGCAATTGATGGGCACAGTGGCTGTAATTGATGGGCACAGTGGCAGCATTTGATGGGTACAGTGGCTGTGTTTGAGGGCACAGTGGCTGCAATTGATGGGCACAGTGACTGCGTTTGATGGGCACAGTGGCTGTGTTTGATGGGGCACAGTGGCTGCGTTTGATGGCTCAGTGGCTGAGTTTGATGGGGCACAGTGAGGCTGCAATTGATGGGCATAGTGGCTGCATTTGATGGCACAGTGGCTGAGTTTGATGGGGCACAGTGAGGCTGCGTTTGATGGCACAGTGGCTGCATTTGATGGCACAAAGGCGGCAATTGATGGGCACAGTGGTGACAATTGATGGGCACAGTGGCTGTGTTTGATGGCACAGTGGCTGAGTTTGATGGGGCACAGTGAGGCTGCAATTGATGGGCACAGTGGCTGCGTTTGATGGGGCACAGTGGCTGCATTTGATGGCACAGTGGCTGCATTTGATGGCACAGTGGCTGCGTTTGATGGGGCACAGTGGCTGCATTTGATGGCACAGTGGCTGCATTTGATGGCACAGTGGCTGCATTTGATGGCACAGTGGCTGCGTTTGATGGGGCACAGTGGCTGCATTTGATGGCACAGTGGCTGCGTTTGATGGCACAGTGGCTGCGTTTGATGGCACAGTGGCTGCGTTTGATGGCACAGTGGCTGAGTTTGATGGGACACAGTGAGGCTGCAATTGATGGGCACAGTGAGACCCCCCCCCCCCCGTGATAGCATTAAAACTCAGCAGCTACAAATACTGTAGCTGCTTACGTTTAATATTAGGACACTTACCTGTCCAGGGATCCAGCGATGTCGACACCTCAGCCGATTTTTAGATTGGCTCTCGGGTTTTGCCACTATCATTCATGGTAAGGGAAACCGACCGGTTCCCTACTGCACATGTGCGAAGCGCGTTGCACTTTCTGAATGGCCCAGTGGAGGAAGGAGGAGGGGGGGCAAACTTCAGAGGGGACAGCGCAGTCTCCCGGAAGGGGGGAAGGTTACCTGTCAGAAACAGGTACCCGTTCCCCCCTGAAAGGTGCCAAATAAGCCTAAAGAGGAAGGGGTGTGGTTTACAGATGATAGGGTGGGTCTTAAACAGGAAGGGGTGTGGCCTCGGCAGGATGGGGTGGGTCGTATTTAAATTAGGGGGGTGCATGCGTTTAGTCAGGCCTAGGACAGCACAAAACCTAAATACACCACTGCCTACAGGTAAGCCTTATTATAGGCTTACCTGTAGGTAAAATTCACAAAGCGGACTTCACTACTGCTTACTGATAAGTAAGAGGGGTGGGAGGCATTGTGGCCAACCACGGATGTAAACTGATCAGCCAAAATGTTATAGCCACGGTCAGATAAAGTGAATAACATTGATCATCTTGTTACAAGCACATCTGAAAGTGGGTGGGATATATTAGGCAGCAAGTGAACATGTTGTCCCTGAAGTTGATGTGTTAAAAGCAGAAAAAAATCTTCATCACAGTTTGTTGTGTATGGGGCTGTTTAGCCCATGCTGACCCGTGTCCACTGCCAAAAGCCTCTGCAATGGGCACGTGAACAACAAAACTGGAGCACAGAGCAATATAAGAAGAAGGTGACCTGCTCTGATGAATCCCATTTTCTTTTCCATCATGTGGTTGGCCGGCTGTGTGTACGTCACTTACCTGGGGAAGAAATGGCACCTGGATGCAGTATGGGAAGAAGATAATCCGGCGGAGGCAAAGTGATGCTTTGGGCAATGTTCTGCTGGGAAACCTTGGCTCTTCCCATTCATATGGACGTACCACCTACCTAAACATTGCTGGTGACCAAATACACCCTTTCATGGAAACGGTAATCCCTAATGGCAGTGGCCTCTTTCAGCAAGATAATGAGCCCTGCCACACTGCAAAAATGGTTCAAGAATGGTTTGAGGAACACAACAACAAGTCAGGTGTTGATTTGGCCAACAAAGTCTCCAGATTTCAATCAAATTGAGCATCTGTGGGATGTGCTGGAAAAACATGTCTGATCCATGGAAGCCCCACCTCACAGTTTTCAGGACTTCAAGGATCTGCTAGTGACGGCTTGGTGCCAGAGACCACAGCATACCTTCAGAGGTCTAGTGGAGGCCATGTCTGGATGGGTCAGGAAAGGGGGACCTCCTCATTTTTTGGGTGGGTGGTGATAAAGTTATGGCTGATCAATGAATGGGCTCAATGAGACACCCCGTCTGCTGACCAGCACTCTTTGAGCATTGTAGTTTGCACTTATTATGGAAATATGGGGCGTGGGCACCCAAAACACTCTTACTTGCAGTGACAACAGTAAATGTTCATCCAGTGTATAGATATATAGTGAAAGAAACTGCGAGGTCAAGGCTTGAAAAAGTCAACAGAGGGCCTAAAACGTTATAAATGATAGTATTTATATAATATATATACAGTATCTCACAAAAGTGAGTACACCCCTCACATTTTTGTAAATATTTTCTTCTATCTTTTCATGTGACAACACTGAAGAAATGACACTTTGCTACAATGTAAAGTAGTGAGTGTACAGCTTGTATAACAGTGTAAATTTTCTGTCCCCTCAAAATAACTCAACACACAGCCATTAATGTCTAAACCGCTGGCAAAAAAAAGCGAGTGTCAATATTTTGTGTGGCTACCATTATTTTCCAGCACTGCCTTTAACCCTCTTGGGCATGGAGTTCACCAGAGCTTCACAGGTTGTCACTGGAGTCCTCTTCCCCTCCTCCATGATGACATCACAGAGCTGGTGGATGTTAGAGACCTTGCGCTCCTCCACCTTCCATTTGAGGATGTCCCACAGATGCTCAACAGGGTTTAGGTCTGGAGATATGCTTGGCCAGTCCATCACCTTTACCCTCAGCTTCTTTACCAAGGCAGCGGTCATCTTGGAGGTGTGTTTGGGGTCGGTATCATGTTGGAATACTGCCCTGCGGTCCAGTCTCTGAAGGGAGGGGATCATGCTCTGCTTCAGTATATCACAGTACATGTTGGCATTCATGGTTCCCTCAATGATCTGTAGCCCCCCAATGCCGGCAGCACTCATGCAGCCCCAGACCATGACACTCCCACCACCATGCTTGACTGTAGACAAGACACACTTGTCTTTGTCCTCCTCACCTGGTTGCCCCCACACACGCTTGTCACCATCTGAACCAAATAAGTTTATCTTGGTCTCATCAGACCACAGGACATGGTTCCAGTAATCCATGTCCTTAATCTGCTTGTCTTCAGCAAACTGTTTGTGGGCTTTCTTGTGCATCATCTTTAGAAGAGGCTTCCTTCTGGGACGACAGCCATGCAGACCAATTTGATGCAGTGTGTGGCGTATGGTCTGAGCACTGACAGGCTGACCCCCCACCCCTACAACCTCTGCAGCAATGCTGGCAGCACTCATACGTCTATTTCCCAAAGACAACCTTTGGATATGACGTTGAGCACGTGACCTCAACTTCTTTGGTGGACCATGGTGAGGCCTGTTCTGAGTGGAACCTGTCCTATTAAACTGCTGTATGGTCTTGGCCACCGTGCTGCAGCTCAGTTTCAGGGTCTTGGCAATCTTCTTATAGCCTAGGCCATCTTTATGTAGAGCAACAATTCTTTTTTTTTTTTTAGATCCTCAGAGAGTTCTTTGTCATGAGGCGCCATGTTGAACTTCCAGTGACCAGTATGAGAGAGTGAAAGCGATAACACCAAATTTAACACACCTGCTCCCCATTCACACCTGAGACCTTGTAACACTAAGCAGTCACATGACACCGGGGAGGGAAAATGGCTAATTGGGCCTAATTTGGACATTTTCACTTAGGGGTGTACTCACTTTTGTTGCCAGCGGTTTAGACATTAATGGCTGTGTGTTGAGTTATTTTGAGGGGACAACAAATTTACACTGTTATACAAGCTGTACACTCACTACTTTACATTGTAGCCAAGTGTCATTTCTTCAGTGTTGTCACATGAAAAGATAGAAGAAAATATTCACAGAAATGTGAGGGGTGTACTCACTTTTGTGAGATACTGTATATAATAAAGCCTATAATTTCACATCTTTGTACAATCTCTTGCTGTGGAAGTTCCTAGTGCAATCTGCTCATTAGAAGCTTCCTAGCGCACCGATCATAGATAATTCCGGACAATTAGCTGGAACACACAGAATCAATGAGCTCTCCTTTGTCCGCCATTCTCTGGGTTATTTATGGTGATGGATCGTTGTGCACATTGGAAGTGAACCTGCTAAGACCAGCACCATTACAGCTGAGACAGACAAGCCGGAGAGGAGTGGCCCCCCACCGCCGCCATCCACAACAAAACTAGGCAATTCTTCTGATTTCAAGTTTCCTTTGCTTGCGGTTGGCTGGCTAATAAAAAAAAAAAATATGCCTCTGTTTTTTGAAAAAGACTAAATGGGACAGCAAAAGCTGGATGATCTCGCTAAAATATGAGCGAGGAGGATGGTTGCCAAGGAAACGGCGGCTTAAGACTTCCCGGGGCGGCCTTAAAGAAGCCCAATTTTTTACCGAGTGTTATAAATGAGGTTAGACAGCAAAATATAAAAGGGGAAAAAATTTGAATAAATGAAACAGTGTCCTAGATAAGTTACTTCGCTTTATCTGTTTTTTTTTTTTTAACCGTCGCCCGGAAGCCAACAAGTCGGCTTCTCGGAGGAAGAAAAAAAAAAATTGAAAACCAACAAGAAATTGTAGGACCCGGAAATCTACTATTTTTTTTTCTTCATTGCTGTGATCGAGGTGTGTCGGAGGAGAGAAGACTTTGATGTACCTTGCTCCGTACGGCTCCTTCTTCTTCTTTTTGCTGACTGCGGAGTGTTGGGAAAACTTTTTTAAAAAAAAAAAAGGAAAGCGCCGCCGCCGTCGCCTCCGTGCCTCCGCATAGATTATGATGGTTGGCTGACAATGTTACTGAAGCAGCACTTTCTAATCAACTGAAAATATTGCTTTTCCCATTAAAACAATTGGAATGTGAAATGCAGATCATATAATGATAACGTCAGCAGACGCTTACAGCTATTATTAGACGGCTCCCTAAAATTGTCAGAGCGTTTTTTTTTTTTTTTTCTTTTTTTGGGTAGGGAGGAGGGGTGATGATCATTACTGTTATTTTTGGCGTTTATATATTCTTCCCATTTATTCTATTTCATTGAGTTCTGCATTGTCTGTTCTGTCTGTTGCAGCTTCTGCTATTCCAGAGTGTAAATTATGGAAATATCACATAAATATCTTAACCACTTGCCCTCCGGAAGATTTACCCTCCCCCATGACTAGGCGATTTTTTTTGCGTTACTTTAACTGACAATTGCGCGGTCGTGCGACGCTGTACACAAACACTATTTATGTCCTTTTTTTCCCCACAAATAGGCTACTTTTACACTGAAGCATTGCGGGCGCTGGCGGTAAAGCGGCACTATATTTAGCGCCGCTTTACCGCCATTTTGGCGGCGCTATTTGGCCCTCTGGGCTTTCACTTTCAATTTGTAGCACTTTAGCGCCTGCAAAGCGCCTCAGTGTGAAAGGGGCTGTAGTGATTTCTTTTGGTGGTATTTTATCACCTCTGCGGTTTTTATTTCTTGCGTTATAAAACAAAAAAAGACCGACAATTTTTGAAAAAAAAAAAAAACAATATTATTTACTTTTACTTTCTGATATAAAAAATATCCAATAAAAAATAAAAAGATCTAACGTCTTCATCAATTTACGTCAATATGTATTCTGCTACATATTTTTGGTAAAAAAAAATCCCAATAAGCGTACATTGATTGGTTTGCGCAAAAGCTATAGCGTCTACAAAACTATAGTATGATTTTTTTTTAAATTTTTTTTTTACTAGTAATGGTGGCGATCCGTGACTTATAGTGGGACTGCGATATTGCGGCGGGCAGTTGGGACACTAGCTGACACTAATTAGGGATCAGTGACACAAAGGCCGCGTATACACGAGCGGACTTTTCGACCGGACTGGTCCGACGGACCGAGTCTAGCGGACAATCGACCGTGTGTGGGCTTCATCGGACCTGCAGCGGACTTTTTCGGTCAAAAATCAGACGGACTTTAGATTTGGAACATGTTTCAAATATTTCTGACGGACTCGAGTCCGGACGAAAAATCCGTTCGTCTGTATGCTACGCCGGCGGACAAAAACCGACGCTAGGACAGCTATTGCCTACTGGCTATCAACGTCCTTATTTTAGTCCAGTGGTACTTCATCACGTACGAATCCGTCGAACTTTGGTGTGATCGTGTGTAGGCAAGTCCGTTTGTTGGGAAAGTCCGTCGGAAGTCCGCTGAAAGTCCGTCGGATAGACCGTCGGACCAGTCTGGTTGAAAAGTCCGCCCATGTGTACGCTGCATAAGGGCTCATGCACACAGGACGTTTTTACAGCTGCTGTTAGGGGCGTTTAACGTTTTTTTTTAACTGCCTCTAAAAGCCCCACTATGTTAGCCTATCTGTCCATACACACATAGGCTAACACAAACTGTCAGAGGCATTTGTAAGGCATAAGCATTTAGGGGCAGTAGAAAAAAACGACAGCCTGTGCTTCCAGGAGCTGTAAAAACGAAAAACGCAAAAAAATGTGGCTAAATGCGTCAAGCCGCGTTTAGCTGTGTTCAAAGTTTTTAGGCGTTTTTACATTCTAAAGAGTGGTTGTAATGAGAAAACGCCAAAAACGTACAAAAAACGCGGGACATAACGCTAACGTAGAAACACAGCTAAACGCGGAAAAAAAAAACGGGCATTTTTAGCGCTGCAGTAGTGCTGGCGTTTTTAAAACGTCCTGTGTGCATGAGCCCTAATACAGTGATCAGTGCTATAAAATATACACTGTCACTGTACTAATGACACTGGCTGGGAAGGAGTTAAACATATAGGGCGATCAAAGGGATAACTGTGCACCTAGCCAGTGTTTTCCAACAGTGTATGAGGTGCTTTTACTAGGGGAAGGTATTGATCTATGTTCCTGCTTTGCTACTGTCAAAACTGTATGCCTGTGTACCGAACAAACCATAGGTGTCGGCAGACATTGGGTCGGCGGACCCGCTGAACAGCTCCTGCCGGTAGCACTCACTTGTGCCCGATACCCTGAAGCGCAGGATCGTGTATATGTACGTGATCCTACGCATTGCACCCGCCCCGTAGCGGTAAAACTATAACAGGTGGTTAAGGATCGTGGCAGGGGGGTGTGTCCTATGCCGACATACTTTTGCTAATAGGTGTCCCTTGTTTTGATCTCAAAACAGTTGGGAGGTATGGTTTAGGGATCTTTAATCGACGGTCCAGTTCGGGTCTTGGTCCTCTCCCCTGGGTGAATTTATATTCACCTGAGACAGACAGCCAGTGCTCTCATACCCGGGGAACAGACAAGTCCTGTCTGAGAGAGCTGCTAAGGTTGGTAAAAAGCAAACAAGTTGAATATGTGGAGAATGATAGTAAGGGTTACAGTTGTATAGTTAGTGCCGGGATACGGCTAGGATTTTGTTTTGGAGTTTTTTCCTTATTAATTTTCTGGATATTTGTATAGAACCTGTAAATTGCTTTGTAAATAGCACCAGACCGCCTGCCGCTGTTATGTCGGTACTTTGACGTAGAATACCAGGAATATGGCAGCAGATAGCTGCCATAACCCCAGTATATTCTTAAGCAGCGGGCATTTAAGAACTGGCCTTTTTAGCGCTGCTGTAGTGCTGGCGTTTTTAAAACGTCTTTTGTGCATGAGCCCTAATACAGTGAACAGTGCTAAAATATATGCACTGTCACTGTACTAATGACACTGACTGGGAGCGGGTTAAACATATAGGGCGATAAAAGGGAGAACTGTGCACCTAGCCAGTGTTTTCCAACAGTGTGGGAGGTGCTTTTACTAGGGGAAGGCATTAATCTATGTTCCTACTTTGCTACTGTCAAAACTGTATGCCTGTGTACCGAATGAACCACAGGTGTCGGTGGACATTAGGTCGGCGGGACCCACTGAACAGCTCCCGCTGTGTAGAATCACAGCGAGTGCGAGCCGCTGGCAGCACTTACTCGTGCCTGATACCCGGAAGCGCAGGATCTCGTATATGTACGTGATCCTACTCATCGCGACCGCCCCGTAGCAGTAAAACTACTATAGGGCGGTGAGCAAGTGGTTAAGGGGGCGTGGCAGTGGTGTGTCCTATGCAGACATACTTTTGCTAATAGGTGTCCCTTGTTTTGATCTCAAAAAGTTGAGAGGGGGATCTTTAATCGATGGTCCAGTTCGGGTCTTGGTCCTCTCCCCTGAGTCAATTTATACTCACCTGTCAGACAGCCAGTGCTCTCATACCTGGGGAACAGACAAGTCCAGTCTGAGAGAGCTGCTAAGGTTGGTAAAAAGCAAACAAGTTGAGTATGCGGAGAATGACAAGCAGTAGGCTTGTTCGGCCTGATAGTAAGGGTTACAGTTGTATAGTTAGTGCCGGGATACGGCTAGGATTTTGTTTTGGAGTCTTTGCCTTATTAATTTTCTGGAACTTTGTAAAGAAACTGTAAATTGCTTTGTAAATAGCACCAGACCGCCCGCTGTTATACGTCGATACTTTGACGTAGAATAACAGGATTATGACAGCAGATAGCTGCCATGACCCCAGTATATTCTTAAATGGCGGACAGTCCTCTTTCTGATAAAGGTGGTCTGCCGCCGCAAGATCACTTTTATCAGAAACGTGGGGGGGGGGGGGGGGGGTGGGCTCCGATAATCTCTGCCGCTTACCGGAGCCGGCCCCGACCTGCTCTTGCCTGCAGCCACCTATGCTGCCTTGCTATCCTCTTTTTCCATGAGGTGGGTAACAGCAGACTCTTCACTCCTTGCAGCTCACTGGGTCCTGAGAGAAGACAGGGAACCTCCAGCCTCCGCAGCCACGGGGTCCGGCGTCTCCTCCATGCTTTATTTCCCCTTCCTGGGTCGCGCTGGGCGTGCTGCACCCCCTTCCTGCCTCAACCGGAATTCCTGGTTTCAGAGCGAGGCTTGGAGCGCAGAAGTGTCCTCCCCCTGGTGTCTTACTTCCTCTGAACTTTGGGAAAATAGCGCCCGCTGCACACAGGGGGAGGATAGGAGGAGACCCGAGCTGCTGAGCGGCGTGCAACGGCGGTGGAACCTTAGTAACACCCAGACCGCCTGCACCACACCCTGGGGCGACCTGTGAGAAGCTTGAAGGGGCAGGTCAGTGAAGCCCTCACCGGCATTCCTGAACCTGGCTCACAGGGGTACCATCCGACTCTCTTTTTTTAGTCTTCTGGTCAGAGATAAATTATAAACGTTTCGCTGTAGGAGAAACACAATCAATACTGAGGGACAAGGGGGGAAGGTGGGGCCTTTTAATCACTTAAGCCCCGGACCATATGGCTGGCCAAAGACCAGAGCACTTTTTGCGATTCGGCACTGCGTCGGTTTAACTGACAATTGCGCGGTCGTGCGACGTGGCTTCCAAACAAAATTGACGTCCTTTTTTTTCCCCACAAAGAGAGCTTTCATTTGGTGGTATTTGATCACCTCTGCGGTTTTTATTTTTTGCAAAAAAAGAGCGCCAATTTTAAAAAAAAAAGGAAAATTTTTTACTTTTTGCTATAATAAATATCCCCCAAAAATATTTTAAAAAACATTTTTTTCCACAGTTTAGGCCAATATGTATTCTTCGACATATTTTTGGTTAAAAAAATTGCAATAAGCGTTTATTGATTGGTTTGGGCAAAAGTTATAGCGTCTACAAAATAGGGGATAGTTTTGTGGCATTTTTATTACAATTTTTTTTTTTTTTTACTAGTAATGGCGGCGATCAGCAATTTTTATCATGACTGCGACATTATGGCGGGACACATCGGACACCTTTGGTGCTATTTTGGTACCATTGTCATTTATACAGCGATCAGTGCGATTAAAAATGCATTGATTACTGTGTAAATGACACTGGCAGTGAAGGGGTTAACCAGGAGGGGCGCTGCGGGGGTTAAGTGTGTCCTAGGGAGTGATTCTAACTGTGTGGGGGGCGTGGCTACGTGTGACACGACACTGATCACCGCTCCCGATCACAGGGAGCTGTGATCAGTGTCACTAGGCAGAACGGGGAGATGCTTGTTTACATCAGCATTTCCCCGTTCTTCCTCTCCGTGAGACGATCGCGGGTATCCCCGCGGACATGGAGTCTGCGGGACCCGCGATCACACTCACGGAGCTCGCGGTAGCACGCGACCACACGGCGCCAAATTTAAAGGGCCGTACCTGTACGCCCATTTGCCTGCCCTTGCCATTCTGTTGACGTAAATATACATGCAGCGGTCGGCAAGTGGTTAACAGGCTGCGAACTGATTGTGTTTCCTGTAGGGAGGAGCCTATCATCTCTCATGTGTCGGAAGGTCAGGAAAAAAAAAATGCAAAAATGGCTCTGGCGGCGAAAGGGTTAAAGGCCCTGGATCATCACGACAGCTGGGCAGATGGAATTTTTTCGATATTTGTGTGTTGTTTGCAGTGACAACTTGTTGCATGAGTTGTTAGTTCATAAAAAAAAAAGAAAAAGGAATAAAAATCCAATAGTAATAAAGCTGTCAGTCCTTAGGCTCTCCGAAAATTACAATGTAACACTTATTTTGAGGAATGGCGTTGTTGCCTATTTGGGAGATAATATACATTTTCATCACTTGTGCACAGCTTGGGTTTGTAAACAGAAGCGATAGAAAATGTTGAAAGACTATTTCTTAGAACAGAATCTTCCACATAATATCATAATAATATAATATCCTAATGCCGGAATGAGTCATGTGCACGCTCCCAATCTGCAAAAGTCAAATTATTCAAATGGCATCATCTTGGTGCGCATGGCTCTCTCTGGACAGTGATATATAACCGGCCTTATTTTAACCTGATTATTTGCTTTACATGTATTATATTGTTTTTCTGGGAATCGTAATACAATATTCCTTTAACCACTGCAGCCCCCCGGAAGATTTTACCCCCTTCCTGACCAGAGCACTCTTTGCAATTCGGCACTGCGTCGCTTTAACTGACGTTGCACCCAAACAAAATTGACGTCTTTTCTTGCCACAAATAGAGCTTTCTTTTGGTGGTATTTGATCACCTCCGCGGTTTTTATTTTTTGCGCTATCAACAAAAAAAGAGCGACAATTTTGAAAAAAAAGCGTTTTACGTTTTTGCTATAATAAATATCCCCAAAAAATATATAAAAAAAATTTTTTTTCCTCAGTTTAGGCCGATATGTATTCTTCTACATATTTTTGGTAAAAAAAAAAAATCGCAATAAGCGTATATTGATTGGTTTACGCAAAAGTTATAGCATCTACAAAATAGGGGATAAATTTATGGCATTTTTATTATTATTTTCTTTTATTAGCAATGGCGGCGATCTGCGATTTTTATCGTGGCTGCGACATTATGGCGGACACATCGGACACTTTTGACACCATTTTGGGACCATTGTCATTTATAGAGCGATCAGTGCTATAAAAATGCACCGATTACTGTGTAAATGACACTGGCAGGGAAGGGGTTAAACACTAGGGGGCGATTAAGGGGTTAAGTGTGTCCTAGGGAGTGAGTCTAACTGTGGGGGGGGGGGGGGTGGGCTACTTAGGACATGACAGCGATCACTGCTCCCGATGACAGGGGGCAGTAGATCTCTGTCTTGTCACTAGGCAGAATGGGGAAATGCCTTGGTTACATATCCCTATTCTGCCGCTCCATGACATGATTGCGGGACACCGGCGGACATAGAGTCCGCGGTTCCCGCAGGCATGGTCACGGAGCACGCGGCGCGTGCGCCCACAATGCCGCTTCTTAAAGGGAACGTACCTGTACGGCCATTTGCGCAGCCGCGCCATTGTGCCGACGTATAGTGTTGTTCGCTGGTCGGCAAACGGTTAATCATAAACACTGGAAATCCTGTTTTATCCTGGTTTGCTTAAAAGAGAAGTCCTACTTACCTAGCAAGCTTTGGCTGTACTTCTCTTTTAAAGAGGTTGTACACCCTCGTGTTTTTTCACCTTAATGCATCGTATGCATTAAGGTGAAAAAACTTCTGGCAGTCACCGGCCCCTCAGCCCCCTCGTTTTACTTACCTGAGCCCCGTATTTCGCTCGGCGGAGACGCACTGTCCCTCTCTGCACGGGGTCCCAGCTCATGATTGGATAGATTGATAGCAGCGCAGCCATTGGCTCCCATTGCTGTCAATCAGATCCAATAACATGGGCGCCAGGGGCGGAGCCGAGTCCGGCATTCGTGTCTATGGATGCCGAATACTGGACTCGGGAGCACGCCCGTAAGGTAACCCCCCGGGAGATCGCTTCTCCTTGGGGGTTATGTGATAAAAGGAAGAGCCGCGAGAGCCGTAGGGGGACCCCAGAAGTCGAGGATTGGGGCCATTCTGTGCAAAACGAGCTGCACAGTGGAGGTAAGTATGATATGTTTGTTATTTTAAATTTAAAAAAAAAAAAGCCTTTACAATCACTTTAAGTCTTCTTTAGTCTACGGCAGCCATTCTGAACCAGGGTTCCCTTCAAGAGGTGGCCAGGGGTGCCTTGAGCTATGACCAATTGCCCACCCATCTGATGGTGCCTGCATAGTTCTGGCTCCAACACCACTCGGCAGAGCCAGTAGCGTGGCAGCAAGGACCTTTTGTCATGGTCAGGGGTCGGGCTCGGTGACCAGTAGCTATAGCAGTAGGGAGGCTTCCACCAACCAGCTGGATAAGTATACAAGCAGGTTACCCTAGCAGATGATGCGGGCTCACCCGAGGTGTGTGATCTAAGCACTACCCGGTGTTCACCAGAGCTCCTGATGGTGAAGATGGGTTTTACTGCTTGTTAGTACCAGGTCACAGTCCTCAGGATCGCCCCAACAGTAGCAGATATAGTTGGTAGGGATCAAGCAGAAGTGTAGTCAGTAAACAAGCCAAAGGTCGGTAACAAGTGGTTGCAGGTTGGCATCAAGCAGAATCATAGTCAAGGAACATGCCAAAGGTTTGTAATGAGTGGTAGTGAAGATATGGACGGCAGCGGGAAAGACAAGAGCGAGATATTGGCTGGAGACAGCACAGTAATTTGGCAGACAAAAAATGCAAAGCCTAAAACAGGAAGTTCATGGGAGGAGAAAAGGGTTCAAGGTTCAAGAGCAACAAGGTTCAAGGCAAGATCATTCATAGAATTGTCCAGAGAGCTGTCCAGCATCTCAGGTGGCTCAGCAAGAAGAGATACTGCCAGACACAGCAGAGGTTGCAGGTTCAGACCCAGGTCCAGGGCTGACTGTAGGGGTGGCATTCTAACCATTGGCCATCGCTGTAAGGGGGATTTTTCTAATGACCCCTGATGGACCAATCTTAGCAGGGGTTTTGAAGTTCCTGTTTGCTCCAGGGGTCCAGAAAGGGTCACAAAAGTCCAGTAGGGTCTCATCCGATAAATAGCCTACAGCACCCGTTACACTGTGTCCTCCTCCACACAACACCTCATCGACCTGCTGGCTGGTTTCTTCCCCTTTCTGGCCTGTTTTACAGGTGGGTTTAAACCTGAATACTCCAAAACCGCTCTTAAGAAACATGGGCACCAAACTACCCATCTGCCATGAGATTTCCCCTTCCAGCACAGCAGCCAACCCTTGCCATAGACAACCTCTGCTGCTCCTGGGGGATCACGTGATGTGATGTGATCCAGCAGCTGGCAGAGAGAAGAGCCCAGGGAAGGGCAGATCACAGTGAGGGTAAGGTACCCATAGCCCCTGGTCATTCTAAACAGCTTGCTGCCCAGCATCATAGCAACAAATGAGGCAATGCATCCTGGCTACATGGCATCACTGGTTGATATGGTGCTGGCGGTGGGCCTGTGTGCACCATGGAATGCATGACACTGTGCAGCCAGGATGCATGACATCCTTTGTTGATTTTGTGTTGGTGGCCAGTCCGCCTACACCATTGAAACAGTGTCATGTCAATAAATATGTGTAGCGCTACCCCCCTACCCTTAGGAGCGACTGGATTTTGGGTCCTCCTTTGTCTGTATAGCCAGGCAACACTCATTTTCAGTAGGCATGTGTAGCCAAAAAACAGTCCAAGGGCTATTGTTTTGTTATTTTATTGGGGAAAATAACTTAGATGGGGTTAGGGTGGTATGGGATGTCCAGAATTGACTTGTAGAGGAACTTTGAGGACAACTGTAGCTACACTTCTTAGCACAATCTCTGGACCGTGCTCCCAAGGGAAACTACTTCCAATATCTCAGCACCTGGACTCAGCATAGGATTATCCCAAGCAGGGGGTGAAGGTTGGCAGTAGCTGTTCCCCCTGAATGGCTAGCTGGGTATGGCTGCCTCTGTTCTATGGGCTTTGGGTGGTGAATAGGCAGAGGTTACTCACTTAGTCCTTTAAAATCCTGCAGCAAAGATGGTAACTTCTGGTCAGGCCCTCCTGCTGAACAGGTCACACTTGCTTCCAGGGTGTCTCAGCCAAGCCTGTCTGAGGCCGAAGGGGGTGAGGGTTCCTCTCAGCTTCCTTCCACCCTCTCTCTCTCTCTCTCTCTCTCTCTCTCTCTCTTTCTCTCTCTTTCTCTCTCTTTCTTCTCCCCCCCCCCTTCTCTCCAGAATATTTATGGGCCATCTCTCCACCTTTTGTGCCATTCATACTGAGGGATTGGTAGAGATCCCATAAATATTCAGGCCTTGCTCGCTGTCCCTCCACCCTCTAAGTTCTGGAACCTTCAGGAAGATTTCAGAAGCCAGGGGGAGGCAACAGAGACTCAGCCCTCAGAGCCTGCCAGCAAACTAACAACAAATTAACCCCGTCTCCATTACCTACAGTGGAGCCCAACTAGATTTACCTGCACTATAACTATGTACAGTACATATGGGGTGCTACATATGAAACAAACTGTACCCCGTGTTGTATTAATATGCAGCATTTTACTGTGAAATCCAGGATGATCCCGTATTCTACAGGACTGTAGGCAACCCTATTTAAGAAACACAGAAAAAGAATCCATTTATAATTAATTGTAAATGTATCTGGGGCAGTGTCTTTTTGTAGCCTGTATCTCTGTGAAGATAAGCAGTCTACGTTTCTATTTTGGGGTATACTGGGCAGCCTATCTCTGTAAGCTTTCTCTGACAATGGACACATACATAGTTCAAATATAGATCTACAGAAGTTAACAAGCGGCACACTGATGCCGTCACCGATGTAAAACCAAGTTTAATATAATTAATAGAGGATTCACAGTATATAATCTCGTCTGTCCACCTCAGGATCTGAGTCCATGACCTCTGCTTCATCCGGATGTAGCTCTACTTGGATAATCTTGCCTTATACCTTGTTTCTGGTGAACCTTGAATTCTTTGCTTTGCTCCTCCCATGAACTTTCTATTTAAGCCACGTCTCTGCACTTCCTGTTTGCCAGGTTATTGTGCTCTCTCCAGTCGATATCTTGCTCCCTTGCATACTTGGAGCTGTCCTTATCTCCAGTACCACTCATTACTGACCTTTGCTTGTTCCTCAACTACACTTCTGCTTGATCCCAACCTGCTACATATATCTGCTCCAGGACCCCGGCTTGCTCACCTACCGGTGAGGTGATTCTAAGGACTGCAGCCCGGTATTAACATGCAGCAAAACCCATCTCTACCATCAGGAGCTCTGGTGAACACTGGTTAGTGCTTGGACCCCGAACCTTGGTTGAGCCTGTGTCATCTGCCAGGGTGACCTGCTTGTGTACTCATCCATCTGGTCACTGGGAACCTCTCTACTGCTATATCTACTGGTTTCCGAGCCTGACCGTGACACCTCCACTACAACATGTTTCACCCCACAAAGAGCTTAAAGTTCAGCTTGTTTGCACTCTCCACTGCCATATTTGTCATTTTTTGGGGGGTGCAGGTACCTGGTTTAGCCACTTCTGCTCAGATGCGCCTCGGTGATCTGAGCCTGAAGTTCAGCCCTCCCTCCTTCTGGGACACATCACAAGTCTTCTGGAACTTTACCTTTTAGACTTTCAGCACACTTTTTATAACGGAGAGAAGACGTTAGAGGACTCCTTTGGGCCTCTTCCCAAATTTCTTGAGAGCTGGCTCTGACTGCTGTAGCAGCTGGGACCTCCAAACCAGAAAAAGGAGGTGGATTGCTGGGAAGGCACTCATAGGTCAACACATTTCACTCCACACAAGGCTAATGCTGGCCATACACTATACGAAAAATCGGCCGAAAAATCGTTCATATAGACACTTCGTTCGTTTTTCGGCAAGTTAATGGGCACAAATCGATAATCGTTTGTGACGTTTTTGTGGTAAAAAAACGAACGGGATGTTTGGTAAATTTCTGCCGAACGTACGATAAATTGCAAGGTTAATGTGTTTCCCGTCCGAACTGCCTGCACTAGGTACAGTGCCTTGCGAAAGTATTCGGCCCCCTTGAACTTTTCAACCTTTTGCCACATTTCAGGCTTCAAACATAAAGATATAACATTTTTATTTTTTGTGAAGAATCACCAACAAGTGGGACACAATTGTGAAGTGGAACGAAATCTATTGGATTGTTGAAACTTTTTTAACTAATAAAAAAATGAAAAGTGGGGCGTGCAAAATTATTCGGCCCCCTTGCGTTAATACTTTGTAGAACCACCTTTTGCTGCGATTACAGCTGCAAGTCGCTTGGGGTATGTCTCTATCAGTTTTGCACATCGAGAGACTGAAATTCTTGCCCATTCTTCCTTGCAAAACAGCTCGAGCTCAGTGAGGTTGGATGGAGAGCGTTTGTGAACAGCAGTTTTCAGCTCTTTCCACAGATTCTCGATTGGATTCAGGTCTGGACTTTGACTTGGCCATTCTAACACCTGGATACGTTTATTTGTGAACCATTCCTTTGTAGATTTTGCTGTATGTTTGGGATCATTGTCTTGTTGGAAGATAAATCTCCATCCCAGTTTCAGGTCTTTTGCAGACTCCAACAGGTTTTCATCCAGAATGGTCCTGTATTTGGCTGCATCCATCTTCCCCTCAATTTTAACCATCTTCCCTGTCCCTGCTGAAGAAAAGCAGGCCCAAACCATGATGCTGCCACCACCATGTTTGACAGTGGGGATGGTGTGTTGAGGGTGATGAGCTGTGTTGCTTTTATGCCAAACATATCGTTTTGCATTGTGGCCAAAAAGTTGGATTTTGGTTTCATCGGACCAGAGCACCTTCTTCCACATGTTTGGTGTGTCTCCCAGGTGGCTTTTGACAAACTTTAGACGAGACTTTTTATGGCTATCTTTGAGAAATGGCTTTCTTCTTTCCACTCTCCCATAAAGGCCAGATTTGTGCAGTGTACGACTGATTGTTGTCCTATGGACAGACTCTCCCACCTCAGCTGTAGTTCTCTGCAGTTCATCCAGAGTGATCATGGGCCTCTTGGCTGCATCTCTGATCAGTCTTCTCCTTGTCTGAGCTGAAAGTTTAGAGGGACAGCCAGGTCTTGGTAGATTTGCAGTGGTCTGATACTCCTTCCATTTCAAAATGATCGCTTGCACAGTGCTCCTTGGGATGTTTAAAGCTTGGGAAATCTTTTTGTATCCAAATCCGGCTTTAAACTTCTCCACAACAGTATTACGGACCTGCCTGGTGTGTTCCTTGGTCTTCATGATGCTCTCTGCGCTTTCAACAGAACCCTGAGACTATCACAGAGCAGGTGCATTTATACAGAGACTTGATTACACACAGGTGGATTCTATTTATCACCATCAGTCATTTAGGACAACATTGGATCATTCAGAGATCCTCGCTGAACTTCTGGAGTGAGTTTTCTGCACTGCAAGTAAAGGGGCCGAATAATTTTGCACGCACCACTTTTCAGTTTTTTATTTGCTAAAAAAGTTTAAAATATCCAATAGATTTCGTTCCACTTCACAATTGTGTCCCACTTGTTGGTGATTCTTCACAAAAAATAAAAATTTTATATCTTTATGTTTGAAGCCTGAAATGTGGCAAAAGGTTGAAAAGTTCAAGGGGGCCGAATACTTTTGCAAGGCACTGTATATGTAAAAAAACGAACAAAAAATTATTTATTCATGTCCACTGAACAATTTATCGGTCATTATATGATGGCACGATCGTTTGCGGTCACGGTCGAACGTTTGTTTTTCGAAAATGGGTTCGGCCGATTTTCTGTATAGTGTATGGCCAGCATTAGTCATGGAGACTCTCCATGATTAAAGAGGAGTTCCATGCTCCCCCCCAAAAAATTAAAAGTCAGCAACTACAAATACTGTAGCTGCCCAGGGATCCAGTGCTGTCCTCACTTGAGTCAATTCTTCAATTGGCTTCAGGTGCGGGCGCCTGCATCTCAAGTAAGGGAACCAGGCAGTGAAGCCTTGAGGCTTCACAGGCAGTTTCCTACTGCACATGTGCAAGCCACTCTGCACTTTGGGACCATTCTCAAAGCGCAGAGCGGTAACCCAGAGTAGTACAGTGTTACTATAGAGACATGGAACTACTCTAATGAAAGTATGTAAAAAAATAAAAAAAAATAACTAAAAATGTTTAAATAATTAAAAGTTGAATAAAAAATTATTTAGATTTTGTTTAACATACTGTCGCCAGTCAGTATCCCTGATCGCTGCCACACAAGTCATATGATGACGCTGTACTGCACTGCTGACAGTATGTATAAAAAAATACTGTATACTGTATATCCCATAGTTGGGATTTTTTTTACCAAAGACATGTAGCAGAATACATTTTGGCCAAAATTTATGAAAAAAAAAAAAAAGTATATATATTACATTGTTTGTAGATGCTACAACCAATCAATATATGTGTAGCACCCTGATGTTAAGACAGGGTTGCTCTTAAATCTACCTGCCCAGGTATAGTTAGTTACCTTGGCCAAATTGTTATGCCGCGTACACACGAATGGACTTTCCGACACTTGGTCCGGCGGACCGGACTCCGGCAGCAGTTCGATCGTGTGTGGGCTCCAGCGGACTTTTTTTCCCCAAAAGTCAGACAAACCTAGAAATAAAACCTGTTTCAAATCTTTCCGACGGACTCGAGTCCGGTCGAAAAGTCCGCTCGTCTGTGTGCTAGTCCGACGGACTAAAACCGACCCTAGGGCAGCTATTGGCTACTGGCTATCAACTTCATTATTTTAGTCCGGTCGTACGTCATCACGTACGAATCCGTCGGACTTTGGTGTGATCGTGTGTAGGCAAGTCCGTTCATTCCGAAAGTCCGTCGGATAGTCCGTCGAAAGTCCGTCGGATAGTCCGTCGGACCAGTCCGGTCGAAAGAGTCCGCTCGTGTGTACGCGGCATTAGGGATCAATTGATTTCACCCTAATTCTGGAACTGCTGCACTTCTCTCTTCTGTCACTAGGTGGCATTAGATAAGACAAGGGCATTGCATGGTCAAGTTATGGGTATATGGGGTATCTCAGCCAATGGGCAGTATTTTTCTTGAATCCCTTGGCCTGCTGGGAGAACCTATAAATTTGGGTGGGGTCAGGTGATCGGTATTGTTCCTTTCTTTGGGAAACTATGCACCGCATGGGCTTTAGCCCCCAATACATTAAGTAGGTCCGCCTGCTCTACACTAACCCTAGGGCTAGGGAATGTACTAATAAGGATATATCTGATGTTTTTTCCTTACAGAGGGGAACATGGCAGGGCTGCCCGCTCTCGCCGCTTCTGTTTGCACTGGCAATAGAGCCCCTTGCTCTGGTGGTGCAACAGACGGCGGCGGTGTCTGAAAAGATTTCCCTCTATGCAGACGATGCCTTAAAATATTTAGATGGCTCAGAACAGTCCTTTGTCTCACTGCTAGGAGTTGTGGAGGAGTTTGGGAAGGTCTCTGGGCTATGTGTTGGCTGGGAGAAATCCTATTGGCCCCAACCTCGATTTATACCTATCTATCTCAGTGAAAACTGACCATTCAGCCCACTTTTAAATATTTAGGGATTTATATTAATGAGGACCTATCCACTTTTGAATCCCTTAATAAAACCCCAATTATAACTCACATGAAGACTAGGTTACGCACCTGGACCTCCTTGCCTCTCAATCTGATTGGCCGTGTGAACATTTTTAAAATGATATATTTACCCAAATTTTTGTACGTTTTCCGGGCATCCCCAGTTTTTTTGTTAAAAAAACGTTTTAAAAAAAATAAATTCGATCTTATCCACCTTCCTCTGGCAGGGAAAACACCCATGTATTGCAAGAGCCTCCGTCCAAAGTGCTAAATCTGATGGTGGATTGGCCTGCCCAAATGTATGGCACTATTTTCTAGCGTCACAACTTATGCCCCATACACACGATCGGAATTTCCGGCAGAAAAAACTTGGATGGTTTTTCTGATGAAATTCCGCTCAAGCGTGGCTTGCATACACACAGTTATACAAAAGTTCTCTGAACTTTCAACCACCAAGAACGCGGTGACGTACAACACTACGACGAGCCGAGAAAATGCAGTTCAATGCTGCCGAGCATGCGTCAAATTGTTTCCGAGCATGCGTCATTTTTTGCGCGTCAAAATTGCATACAGACAAACTGAATTTCCGTCAGGAACTGTTTCCGACAGGAAAATAGAGAGCCTGCTCTCAATCTTTTGCTGGCAGGAATTCCGCCAGCAAAAGTCCGATGGAGCGTACACACGGTCGGAATATCTGACCAAAAGCTCACATCCAACTTTTGCTGGCGGAATTTCTGATCGTGTGTACGGGGCATAACCTATGTTTATGACTGGTTCCTGGAGTCCTCCTCGTCCTGCTCTACTAACTGCACTATTTGGCTCTAGGGCCTCACTTGTAGGTGCACTACACAGGTCTATGTCCAAACGCGGCTCTCCGATAGATGTTAGCTGGCTGGCCTGGCACGAGGGTAATAAGGTGATAACAAATTCAGGCGGGGTGTCTCCTAATGCCCCCCTGTGGTACAATCCCAATTTCTCAGAGCTCCTGGGCCACCCAAACTTCCTGTGGTGGACACAACTTGGTACCCTCCCACATTTTTGTTAACCACTTCAGCCCCGGAAGAATTTACCCCCTTCCTGACCAGAGCACTTTTTGCGATACGGCACTGCGCCGCTTTAACTGACAACTGCGTGGTCATGCAACGTGGGCACCCAAAGAAAATGTACGTCCTTTTTTTTTTCCCACATATAGAGCTTCCTTTTGGTGGCATTTGATCACCTCTGCGGTTTTTATTTTTTGCGCTATAATCAAAGAAAGAGTGACTATTTTGAAAAAAAAGCAATATTTTTTACATTTTGCTATAATAAATATCCCCAAAAAATATATAAAAAAAAAATTTCTTTCTCAGTTTAGGCCGATATGTATTCTTCTACATATTTTTGGTAAAAAAAAATCGCAATAGGCGTATATTGATTGGTTTGCACAAAAGTTATAGTGTCTACAAAATAGGGGATAGATTTATGGCATTTTTTATTATAATTTTTTTTTTATTAGTAATGGTGGCGATCTGCGATTTTTATTGTGATTGTGACATTATGGCGGACACATCGGACACTTTTGCCACTATTTTGGCACCATTGTCATTTATACAGCGATCAGTGCTATAAAAAAGCACTGATTACTGTGTAAATGACACTGGCAGGGAAGGGGTTAAACACTAGGGGGCGATCAAGGGGTTAAGTGTGTCCTAGGGGGTGATTCTAATGCTGTGTACACACGGGCAGACTTTTGAGCATCAAACGTCCGACGGCCTTCCCGACGGACTTTCGACGGACTTGCGAACGACCGGACTTGCCCACACACGAATGGACTAAAGTCCGTTCGAAAGTCCTAATGTCCGTTTGAAAGTCCGGTCGTTTGAACGTGATGACGTACGACCAGACTAGAATAAGGAAGTTCATAACCAGTAGCCAATAGCTGCCCTAGCGTCCTTTTTTGTCCGTCGGACTAGCACACAGACGAGCAGATTTTTCAACCGGACTCGAGTCCGTCGGAAAGATTCGAAACATGTTCCAAATCTAAAGTCCATCTGATTTTCGATAGAAAAAGTCTGTTGAAGGTCCGATGAAGCCCACACACGGTCGGATTGTCCGCCGGGTTCGTTCCATCGGACCAGTCCGGTCGAAAAGTCCGCCCGTGTGTACGCGGCATAACTGTGGGGGGATGGATTGCCGCACTAGAACATGACAGCGATCACTGATCCCGATGACAGGGAGCAGTAGATCTCTGTCATGTTGCTAGGCAGAACAGGGAAATGCCTTGTTTACATAGGCACCTCCCCGTTCTGCTGCTCCGCGACACAATCGCGTACCCCCGGCGGACATTGAGTTCACGGGACCCGCGGGCACGATCACAGAGTACGCAGGGGCGTACACGTGCCCACAATGCCGCGATTTAAAAGGGACGTAACTGTACGTGCATTTGCCCAGCCGTGCCATTGCGCCGACGTATATTGTCGTGCGCTGGTCCGCATGTGGTTAACAACGTATTCGCTTCCTTTGAGGAGTTGAAGGCTCGGTGTGGAGTGACTAATAAATTCTTTTTTCAAATCTCTTTTGTTTGCGTCATGCCATTCGGGCACAGTTTGCGGGTTTAACCCAGGAGCTCTCTGAATTACCACTAGAGGCGCTGTTGTCCTGTCCAGATATTGAGAACCTGGTTACGACTGTTTTACTCTCGCCTCCAGTCGGCCGGAGTCAACCCCTTCCAACTGGCTCAACGGAAATGGGAGGTTGTGATTCCTGGGCTGTCCGGGGAGGGGTGGGAGAAAGCCTCAGAAATCTGCTTTCAGGACCTTATTGGGTCCAACGATCAATATACACAGTTTAAATTCATACACCAGTTGCATTACACTCCTGCCAGGTTGGCCCGAATGGAGTTTGACTCTGCTGCATCCTGTTCCAGATGTGGGTCTACAGACGCAGAGTACTTGCATATGTTTTGGACCTGTCCTGCTCTATCGGCATGTTGGAAGGACTTTTTTTTTTTTTTTTTTTGACAGCACCTTACATTTACCAGTACCTCACACTCCCGAAGTTGGACTACTGGGCGTGTTAAATGACTTTATACACAGGACTCCTGCTCGTTCTCTTGTACGTATTTTATTATTTTATGCCAGGAAATTAATTTTGTTGCAATGGAAGAATGCCTCTGCTCCGAATATACAAACATTTTATCACATTGGTGAATAAAGTTGTACCCATCTTCAAACTCATATATAATGGTAGGGCCTGCCCAAAAAAGTTCTTCAAGGTCCAACCCTGGGTGGATATTGCTGATTCCTTTCGGAGTGACACTCCGCTCTCCCAACAATAGCGGGCAACTGACTTCTGTTTCGGTCACTGTTTCTGTAGGTCGCCGGGCGTCCTGTTGATGGCTCCAAGACCCTTCAATCTGACCGGCGGGCAGGGGGCGGTGAGGTCTGAATGGTGGTTGCATGTTGCTGTGTGTGTGTAAATGGAGAATAAATGTTTTTTACCATTTGTAGCATTATAACGTACTGGTTTTGGGCCCTACATGGTCCACATATAGAAATCTTGATAAGCCGTTCTATCAAGTTTCCCTCCGATAGGGAAACCGGCGGTAAAGTTACTGATGTGTTAGAAGTTGGCCATGTTTGGCTACTGGTTATATAACGCTCAATATACGTTGAGCGTTATATAACCAGTAGCCAAACATGGCCAACTTATAACACATTAGTATTTCTGTACAAGCTGTACCTTTTGCAAAATGCCTGTCAAAACTTTATATCAAAAATCAATAACATAATAAACAAATACATAAAAAAAGGAAAGGAATACGGTTATCTTCAATGAAGGAAGTGTTTAGATGGCATGATCCCTCTGAAGATTACTACAAGTATATGAAGCATACGTTTTAGGAATGATAGAATTATCAGCCTGTGAATACCTTGACTTCTTATCACAACAGGGTGTGAATTTAGGGCTACTGTCCCCCCTTTATGGCACACTGATACCTCATTGGACCTCTTGGCGGGCCCTGAGGGTTCTTCTGGAACCTTATTCACGTTTGGGTGACATTGTATAAAGGTCCTACAAAAACTCCAGATGAAGCCATGATTATGGCGAAACATGTAGAGGCAACCAACTTTTGTATTGTGACCGCATGACTTTTCATGTTCTGGTTTTAACTTTGATTCATTTTTTAACCATTTTTTCTTTAACCACTTCAGCCCTGGAAGACTTTACCCCCTTCCTGACCAGAGCATGTTTTGCGATTCGGCACTGCGTCGCTTTAACTGACAATTGCGCGGTCGTGCGACGATACACCCAAACAAAATTTACGTCCTTTTTTTCCCCACAAATAGAGCTTTCTTTTGGTGGTATTTGATCACCTCTGCAGTTTTTATTTTTTGCACTATAAACAAAAAAAGAGCGACAATTTTGAATTAAAAAAACAATATTTTTTACTTTTTTGCTATAATAAATATCCCCAAAAAAATCTAAAAAAAAACTATTTTTTTCCTCAGTTTAGGCCGATATGTATTGTTCAACAAATTTTTGTTAAAAAAAAAATCCCAATAAGCGTATATTGATTGGTTTGCGCAAAAGTTATAGCATCTACAAAATAGGGAATAGATTTATGGCATTTTTATTATTAATTTTTTTGTATTAGTAATGGCGGTGACTGCGACATTATGGCGGACACATCGGACACTTTTGACACTATTTTGGGACCATTGTCATTTATACAGCGATCAGTGCTATAAAAATGCACTGATTACTGTGTAAATGACATTGGCAGGGAAGGGGTTAAACACTAGGGGGCGATCAAGGGGTTAGGTGTGTCCTAGGGAGGTGTTCTAACTGTGGGGGGATGGGCTAACCACTGACATGACAGCGATCACTGATCCCGATGACAGGGAGCAGTAGATCCCTGTCGTGTCACTAGGCAGAATGGGGAAATGTCTTGTTTACATAGGCATCTCCCCGTTCTGTGGCTCTGCGATGCGATCGCCGGGACACCGGTCCCGCGGGCACGGTTAAGTAGTGCGTTACGCGCGCCCGCTAGCCCCGCCAATTAAAGGCGACGTACAGGTACGCCCATTTGCCAACCACTGCCATTGTAACGACGTATTGGCTTAAATTGATGAAGAAATTCGATTTTTTTACATTTTTTTTATTGGATATGTTTTATGACAGAAAGTAAAAAAATATATATATTTTTTTTAAATTGTCAGTTGTTCTTTGTTTCTCACGCAAAAGTAAAATAAAAACCACAGAGGTGATTAAATACCACCAACAGAAAGCGCTATTTGTGGGGAAAAAAGGACATCAATTTTATTTGGGTACAGCGTCACATGACTGCGCAATTGTCAGGTAACCACTTGCCGACCAGCCGCCGCAGTTGAACTGCGGCAGAATGGCTCGGCTGGGCGAAACAACTTTATGTAACGCCGCTTCGCTCTGTGGCCACTAGGCGGCGCGCGCGCCCCCTGCCCGCCCACGGAGCCGATGCGAGTGCCCGGCGGTTGCGTTCACTGCCTGGCTCCCGCGATCGCTCGGGGCACACGGAGAACCGGGATCTGTGTGTGTAAACACATAGTTTCCGTTTCTCTGAGGGGAGAAGTGACAGATCGTCTGTTTATACAATGAACAGCGATCTATCTCTTCCCCTACACAGTCCCCTCCCCCCTTTTTTTTTTACACATTTTGACATTTTTAGAGTAATCAGTGCATTTTTTTTTAGCTCTGATCGCTATATAAATGACAATGGTCCCAAAAATGTGTCAAAAGTGTCCGATGTGTCCGCCAGAATGTTGCAGTCACGATAAAAATCGCAGATCGCCGCCATTACAAGTAAAAAAAAAAATTAATCATAAAAATGCCATAAATCTATCCCCTATTTTGTAGACGCTATAACTTTTCCGCAAACCAATCAATATACGCTTATTGCGATTTTTTTTTTTTACCAAAAATATGTAGAAGAATACATATCGGCCTAAACAGGAAAAAAATGTGTTTTTTATATATTTTTGGGGAATATTTATTATAGCAAAAAGTAAAAAATATTGAATTTTTATCAAAATTGAAGCTCTTTTTTTGTTTATAGTGCAAAAAATAAAAACCGCAGAGGTGATCAAATACCACCAAAAGAAAGCGCTATTTGTGGGGGAAAAAGGACGTCAGTTTTGTTTGGGTGCAACGTGGCACGACCGCGCAATTGTCAGTTAAAGCGACGCAAAAAGTGCTCTGGCCAGGAAGGGGGTAAAATCTTCCGGGGCTGAAGTGGTTAAAGTAACGCAGTGCCGTGTTGCAAAAAAATAGCCTGGTCAGGAAGGGGGGGGGGGGGGTAAATCTTCTGGAGCGGAAGTGGTGAAGACTTAGTTGGGTTTCTACTTTAAATTTTACAACATGATGCCACAATGCAGGTTAAGGGGAGCTGAAAAGTCGTTTTCTTAGCTGTAGCTATAGAAGGAAATTCTTCCAAATTGTGACTTCATATGAAGCATTTTCACTTTCTTTATGGCTCCGGGGACTTCCCGTTTTAAAGGGTTTCGGTAATAGGCAGCGCACTATTTCTGTATTCTCAAGCTACACCATGCCCTCAATAGATCAACATTGTTCTGCATCACCATTTCACTGCATTTGTGGATTTGTCCTTCCCGTCCATCAAAAATGAAATTAAACATCAATCTGTCAAATAACCAACATATAAAAAGCAAGACAGCTGCACACAGACTCCATATTATTTATTGTACTAAATAAATATACAGAGAGGAGGGGGAGGGGCTAAATGAGAAGTCATGGGGAAGGAGCTATATACAGCACAGTGAAAAAATAATATCCACTATATTGCCAAAAGTATTGGGACACCTGCCTTTACACGCACATGAACTTTAATGGCATCCCAGTCTTAGTCCGTAGGGTTCAATATTGAGTTGGCTCCGCCCTTTGCAGCTATAACAGCTTCAAACTCTTCTGGGAAGGCCGTCCACAAGGTTTAGGAGTGTGTCTATGGGAACGTTTGACCATTCTTCCAGAAGGGCATTTGTGAGGTCGGGCACTGATGTTGGACGAGAAGGCCTGGCTCGCAGTCTCCCCTCTAATTCATCCCAAAGGTGTTGTATCAGATTGAGGTCAGGACTCAAGTTCCTTCACCCCAAACTCGCTCATCCATGTCTTTATGGACCTTGCTTTGTGCACTGGTCCAAATCATATGGTGGAGGGGGGATTATGGTGTGGGGGGTTGTTTTTCAGGGGTTGGGCTTGGCCCCTTAGTTCCAGTGAAGGTAAATCTTAAGGCGTCAGCAGACCAACACATTTTGGACAATTTCACCACCCCAAACTCGCTCATCCATGTCTTTATGGACCTTGCTTTGTGCACTGGTGGGCAGTCATGTTGGAACAGGAAGGGGCCGTCCCCAAACTGTTCCCACAAAGTTGGGAGCATGAAATTGTCCAAAATGTCTTGGTGTGCTGACGCTTTAAGAGTTCCCTTCACTGAAACTTAGGAGACAACCCCCCACCATAATCCCCCCTCCACCAAATGATTTGGACCAGTGCACAAAGAAAGGTCTATAAAGACATGGATGATCGAGTTTGGGGTGGAGGAACTTGACTGGCCTGCATAGAGTCCTGACCTCAACCCGATAGGACACCTTTGGGATGAATTAGAGTGGAGACTGCGAGACAGGCCTTCTCATCCAACATCAGTGCCTGACCTCACAAATGCTCTTCTGGAAGAATGGTCAAACATTCCCATAGACACACTCCTAAACCTTGTGGACAGCCTTCCCAGAAGAGTTGAAGCTGTTATAGCCAAAAGACCTGGCTAAAACTTTTGCACAGTACTGAAGAGAGAACATTGTATATACAGATATCATGGGACGTTGGGGGGTGGGTGACACTTACCAGGTGAGGCAGCTATCATGTGAGATTGCGTTGGCCGGGAATCGAACCCGGGTCAACTGCTTGGAAAGCAGCTATGCTCACCACTGCACCACCAACGCGAGGTAGCATGTCTTTGGAGTGTGGGAGGAAACCGGAGTACCCGGAGGAAACCCACGCAAGCACAGGGAGAACATGCAAACTCCATGCAGATAGTGTCCTGGTCAGGATTTGAACCATGGACCCCAGTGCTGCAAGGCTAACCCCTAAGCCTCTGTGCTGCCCACATACGGCCTCTGTTCTCTAAGGTCCGCCCCCGCTGAGCGGGGTAAATCAGTGATGTCCACTCACAGCACTTAATAGGTGAAACAGCCATCTTGGGCGCACTGAATGGAGCCATTTAACCTACCAGCATGTCTTTGGGCTGTAGGAGGAGACACACACAAGCACAGGGAGAACATGCAGACTCCATGCAGACAATGTCCTGGTCAGGATATGAACCAAACACCCCAGTGCTGCAAGGCAGAAGTGCTAACTACTAAGCCTCTGTGCTGTCCGATCTTAAAGCAGAACTTCACCTATAAGTGGAAGTCACGCTTTTCCTCCTCTGCCTCCTTCAGCTTTACATTTCCTAAAGGACCTGGAGATTCAGGTCCGTATTGTAGAGTTATGAATCTTTCATATTCTGTCCTGTAGGTGGAGACTCTGTACAGTTCTCATTCCATCCACCCTACCCATGAGCCGTCCATATTTCCGCTTCATTCTCCTTGGGTTACGATATTCTTAAGAGACCTAGAGATGCAGATCCTTTCTGTAGAGTGACCTGGAGCTACAGAGTCCTTCAGCTGTTGTAGGCCTCAGTGGCCTACAATATCATAGTTGCCAACAGTCCCAATTTTCCCGGGACAATCCCGATTTTTGGGACCCTCGTCCCGATTTAAGCTTGTCCCGATTGTTTTCCCGGCATTTTGGGTTTGTCCCTATTTTGGGATCCTCGTCCCGATTGTTTTCCCGGCATTTTGGGTTTTTCCCGATTTTGGGACCCTCGTCCCGATTTAAGCTTGTCCCAATTTTGGGTTTGTCCCGAGAAAATCAGGAATGTTTTTTGCAAAAAAAACGTCAACGGCTACACAAAAATGGCCGCCGTCGCCTCCACGAGTGTTGTTTCCCTTTGTGTTCAGTGCAGGGGAGAGGGGCAGCCAATCGGCTTCTCTCTTCAGTGTGAAAATTCTATTGTACACTGAAGCCTTTTGGCTACAGGGATTGGTGACCCCTCCCCGATCTCCACTGAACACAAGGAAATGTTCAGTCGCCGCCCCCCCAACCCTCCGCTCTGCCCCGTGTGTGACAGTGTCCAACGAGCACCACTGATGGAAGGACCAGGGCTCGCTGGCTGGGGACAGTGCACTGATGGTCTTGGCTCCCCTTGCACCCCCGTCCCCCCATGTCACCACCATACCTGTTTCCCCCCTCTCCCCATGTCACCACCATACCTGTTTCCCCCTTCTCCCCATGTCACCACCATACCTGTTTCCCCCCTCCCCCGTGTCACCCCCATACCTGCACCCCCCTCTCCCCCGTGTCACCATCATACCTGCACCCCCCTCTCCCCCGTGTCACCATCATACCTGCACCCCCCTCTCCCCCCGTGTCACCACCATACCTGCACCCCCCCATGTCTCCACCATACCTGCTTCCCCCCTCCCCCCCGTGTCACCACCATACCTGCTTCCCCCCTCCCCCCCCGTGTCACCACCATACCTGCTTCCCCCCTCCCCTGTTATATCTGTTACATGTTCTCATTCACAGAGTAAAACTTAATACAAAGTTTGTGAAGTTTGCTGCTCACCTTTAAAGAGGAAATCGCGTGTGAAAAATGACAAAAAAAACATGGCTCCACAAATCTGATACTAGAACCCCAGCCGAACATACAGCCTGGCAGGCCAGGAAAGGGGGTGGGGTGAGCGTGCACCCCCTCCACTCCTGAGCCATACCAGGCTACATGCCCTTGACATGGGGAGTGGACCTTGCAAAGGGGAACCCCCCTTCCCCCGGACAAGGTACCTCCCCATGTTGAGGGCATGTGACCTGGTATGGGCGAGGAGAGGAGGGCGGTGCATGCTCACCCCCCTCCCCCCCTTTCCTGGCCTGCCAGGATGCGTGCTTAGGAGGGGGTCTCGATTTTGATTGCCCGTGTTTTTTTTTTTTTTTTCATTCTTTCCATGGGGTTCCGCCTTTAATGGTGAGCAGCAACTTTTACAATTTTTTTAAAGCTATGCTATGTGAATGGGAACATGTAACAAATATAAAGTAGGTGTAAAAAATGTGGCTGAAAAATTGGAAATACCTTTTTGGTGAGCTTTGTTGTTGTCACAGTTTGTGATTCAGAAGCTGCAGAAAGGAAAATAGAAGGCTGATGGGAAGACCTTCCGGTTACTGGAGTGGCAGCCGCCACCAGTGTAGGAACCTGTGTTGGCACAGCCATACCTGGTCCCTGGGAGGGTTCCTCAGACTTTTTGTTGAGTCTTCTTCTAGGAACAGCCAATTGTCTTGTTTGTCCAACTATATTGATAGTTGGTGATTCAGAAGCTGCAGAAAGGAAAATAGAAGGCTGATGGGAAGACCTTCCGGTTACTGGAGTGGCAGCCGCCACCAGTGTAGGAACCTGTGTTGGCACAGCCATACCTGGTCCCTGGGAGGGTTCCTCAGGCTTTTTGTTGAGTCTTCTTCTAGGAACAGCCAATTGTCTTGTTTGTCCAACTATATTGATGTTGGTGATTCAGAAGCTGCAGAAAGGAAAATAGAGGGCTGATGGGAAGACCCTCCGGTTACTGGAGTGGCAGCCGCCACCAGTGTAGGAACCTGTGTTGGCACAGCCATACCTGGTCCCTGGGAGGGTTCCTCAGGCTTTTTGTTGAGTCTTCTAGGAACAGCCAATTGTCTTGTTTGTCGATTCTGCGTAGGCATTCCCAGTGCTGTCAACTGGGGAGCAGCAGCTGCATGGACACAGCGGCTTTTCCCAGTGTGACATCCATGTGGGTACCGGTGCACGGCCCCGAACGCACCCAGGGTGCGTCCGCGCAACTGCACCCGCATGGATGTCCTTTTTGGGGTAAACGTAGCAACCACACAGGGTACAGATTCCTACCAGGACCTCATTGGTGGGAAGAGTTCTCATTTCCCCAGCAGAGAAAGCCTGAAGAAAGCTGGAAAGGCTCCCCTGGCCTCTGAAACCAAGAAGAGTTCCTTTCTATTTGTTTTTTTTTTTTATAGCGCAAAAAATATAAACTGCAGATGTGATCAAATACCACCAAAAGAAAGCTCTATTTGTGGGAAAAAAGGACATAAATAATTTTGCTTGGGTACAGTGTCGCACGACCACACAATTGTCAGTTAAAGCGACACTGTGCCGTATCGCAAAAAAATGGCCTGGTCATTAAGGGGTCAAATCCTTCCGGTCCTTAAGTGGTTAAACATGCAGGATGAAGGAAATCCTGAAAACATGGTCTGCTGAGGGTACTTGAGGACTGAGGTTGGGAACCACTGACTAAACTAGGGTTGCCACCTCATTCCTTTAAACTGAACACATATTAATTATATGAAAGCATGTTGCCATGCCTGAACTCCTTGCTTGGCCTACGCCTATTCATTGGCCGGCATAAATCCCGTAGGTGAGCACGGATGTTATCCCTAAGGGGTGCAACGCTGGGAATGGGAAAGTCAGTTTCCTCCATAGCGTTGTTGACATTTTCAGTGGTTAATGAAAGCATGTTGCCATGCCTGAACTCCTTGTTTGGCCTACGCCTATTTATTGGCCGGCATAAATCCCGTAGGTGAGCACGGATGTCATCCCTAGAAGGTGCAACGCTAGGATGGACAGTCAGTTGGTCAACCCCAGAACTGGTGTCATCACTCGATGGTTGGATGATGTCACCGATTGATGGGAGGGTATCATCACTCTGTGGGATGATGTCACTCATTGACAGGATAAACTCATCACTCTGTGAGATGTTGTCACTCATTGGCCTGCACTTCTTTAGAAACAATACAATCCGTAGGTAATAACGGCTGCGATCCCTAGGAGGTGCAACGCTGGGAATAGGAAAGTTAGTCTCATCCATAGCATTGTCGGCATTTTCAGTGGTTGATGAAAACATGTTGCCATGCCTGAACTCCTTGGTTGGCTTGCGCCTCTTCATTGTCCGGCATAAATCCTGTATGTGAGCACGGATGTCATCCCTAGGAGATGCGGCGCTGGGATGGACAGTCAGTTGGTCAACCCTAGAACTGATGTCATCACTCGATGGTTGGATGATGTCACTGATTGATGGGAATCTACCATCACTCTGTGGGATGATGTCACTTGTTGATGGGAGGGTATCATCGCTCTGTGAGATGATGTCACTCATTGGACTGCACGTCTTCTTTAGAAACAATACAATCCGTAGGTGATGACGTTTGCGATGCCTAGGAGGTGTGACGCTGGGATGGACCGTCAGTTGGTCAACCCCAGAACTGATGTCATCACTCGATGGTTGGATGATGTCACTGATTGATGGGAATCTACCATCACTCTGTGGGATGATGTCACTTGTTGATGGGATGGTATCATCGCTTTGTGAGATGATGTCACTCATTGGACTGCACGTCTTGTTTAGCAACAATACAATCCGTAGGTGATAAGGTTTGCGATGCCTAGGAGGTGTGACGCTGGGATGGACCGTCAGTTGGTCAACCCCAGAACTGATGTCATCACTCGATGGTTGGATGATGTCACTGATTGATGGGAATCTACCATCACTCTGTGGGATGATGTCACTTGTTGATGGGATGGTATCATCGCTCTGTGAGATGATGTCACTCATTGGACTGCACGTCTTGTTTAGCAACAATACAATCCGTAGGTGATAAGGTTTGCGATGCCTAGGAGGTGTGACGCTGGGATGGACCGTCAGTTGGTCAACCCCAGAACTGATGTCATCACTCGATGGTTGGATGATGTCACTGATTGATGGGAATCTACCATCACTCTGTGGGATGATGTCACTTGTTGATGGGATGGTATCATCGCTCTGTGAGATGATGTCACTCATTGGACTGCACGTCTTGTTTAGCAACAATACAATCCGTAGGTGATAAGGTTTGCGATGCCTAGGAGGTGTGACGCTGGGATGGACCATCAGTTGGTCAACCCCAGAACATGGGAATAAACCCTGTAGGTGAGCACAGAGGTCATCCCTAGGAGGAGCAACGCTGGGAATGGGAAAGTCAGTCTCATCCATAGCGTTGTCGGCGTTTTCATTTTTTGGTGGGATGGTGTCATCACTTTCTGGATGAATTACGTCATTTGTTGGTGGGGTGGTGTTGCTACTCGTTGGTTGGAACAGTCGGTAGAACACCTTATATATTAGGAGCTGTAGCAGCTGCATGGTGACAAGCCACAGCAAGAATTCTGACCAGTGCTCATCAGCAATGTTTATAAGCATGGGTTCGATTATGTTTTCTAAGGAGGCCACCCACTCTTCGGACCAGACTGACTGGAGCCCAGCAGTCGTCCATTGGTACCAATCACCGGCATTTGTAAGCAGGGTTAGGACTGTGCGCTCAAAGGCTTTCCCCCTGCTGTACCAGATATTAAACCCATGATAAACGAATTTAATCAGCTGCAGGAACATCAAATACTGTCCTAATATTGTGGCCAGATTATTTTGGTGGAGGATGTACCTCAGAATCAGAACACATATGAGGAGCGTCCCATTAAACCAGTTTGTGGTGTTGGCCAGGGGTGAAAACCAGCTGATGGGTTCTGGGCGCTCCTTTTCCAAATTTTCGAACGTTTCCTCCACTGGCTGTTCTGTCATCTTCATGTCGTCGTCCTCCTCCTCCTCCTGCATGCGGATCTCTGGGGACTTTCTGATGTAATGTCTGGGTACAGCCCATGGGTACAAGATTCTAAAAATCATTGGAATCTGCACCGGCTGCTGCGTTGTTTTCATGATCCCCTCCTTCCACTCCATGCGGATCTCTGGGGGGTCATTCTCCAATTGTATGACCGTTTCCTTCACGGGTGTGTGGGTCATCTTCATGTCTCCCTCCATTTGTTCCATGCGGATCTCTGGGGAGCCTTTGATGTCATTTCTATGTACTTCCCATGGAAGCATTACCATAAAAAAGATGGTGCGGATTAAAATCCTCATTTTTTTTTTTTTTTTTATAGAGAGTAATTGAGAAATAAATTCAATTACAGTCGCTGGATAAGTAGTAAATGTCAATAAATGCCAATCACTACAGAAATTAGAACGATTAGGCTGAGTGTTCTCAGATATAAAGCAGTGCAAATACAGGAGCTCTGTAAGGAAGCAGCTTACTCTACTGAAAGCAAATCTCAACTGCCGCGTCTGGCTCGGCACTCACTATTTACCAGCTGCAGAGGTCGGGTGTCATCATGACGACATAGTGGGTGGTCTTGTGAGCCAATAGGATTGCAGCAGGGGAAGCTGCTGCAATCTGATTGGCTACATAGTGAGACCTCTGCTGACTATCCTGGGTTGTAATGCACACAGGGGCCGGTAGAGGGCAGCAAAGGAACACAGCACCATAGATTTCCTCCTGTAACACCGATCACCATAGAGCTCCGGCTGATCGGTGTGTCCCGGTGATCGGGGTGGATGGAGGGAGGGAGGCGGGGAAGCTGCGCCCCGGGGTGGCCGGGAAGTGCTGGAAGAAGGGACAGAGGCAGTGAGTATAACCCCCCCCCCCCCCCCCCCCCGAAGGGAGGAGACACCGGGGGGAGGGGAGAACTCATTATTGTTATTGTCTGTCATCATTATTGTCAATAAAGATTTGTAATCCTCACCATGTAATAATAGAATGGTGCATTGTATGTGACGTCATGTGATCAGACTTATTATTATTAAGAACCGAAGCTACCAGGATGGGGGGGGGGAGGGGGACATGTATAAATGTAATTTTTTTTTTTTAAATAGTTTTTACAGGAGCGGTGGTGATTTTTACCCCTTCAATAACCCCCCCCCTTCTTGCCCAGGCCAATGTTCAGCTTTTAGCGCTGTCGCACTTTGAATGACAATTGCGCAGTCATGTAATACTGTACATATATGACGTTTTTATCATTTTTTTCACACAAATAGAGCTTTTTTTGGTGGTATTTAATCACCTCTGGGGGGGGGGGGGTTATTTTTCTAAACAAACAAAACAACGACCGAAAATGTAAAAAAAACAGAAATAATTTTCATAGTTTGTTATAAAATTTTGAAAATAAGTAATTTCTCTCCTTCACTGATGTACGCTGATAGGGCGGCACTGATTGGCAGCATTGATTTTTAACACTGATAGGCGGCACTGATGGGAACTGATAGGCGGCACTGATGGGCAACACTGATAGGTGGCACTGATGGGAACTGATAGGCGGCACTGATGGGCAACACTGATAGGTGGCACTGATGGGAACTGATAGGCGGCACTGATGGGCAACACTGATAGGTGGCACTGATAGCACTGATGGGCACTGATAGGCGGCACTGATGGGAACTGATAGGCAGCACTGATGGGCAACACTGATAGGCGGCACTGATGGGCACTGATAGGCGGCACTGATGGGAACTGATAGGCGGCACTGATGGGCAACACTGATAGGTGGCAATGATGGGCACTGATTGGCAACGCTGATAAGTGACATTGATGTTGAGGCACAACTGGGAACTGATTGACAGCACTGATGGGCACTAATTAGCAGTACTGATGGGCACTAATAGGTGGCACTGTTTTGGTAAATTTGGGACCGATGCTTTCTCCTTTTCTCCTCATGCTGTCAGCGTGAGGGGGGGGGGGGGGGGGGCAGGTGACCGGCTTCTATTTCCATTGTGTGATCAGCTGTGATTGATAGCCGATCATGTGGTAAGGGGTCGCTGTGATTGGCCCTTTACAGCAATCTGTAATCAGCTGAGCCCCGAAGCACGCGAGGATGTCCGTGGTCACCCTTCCGGCATTTTAAGCCAGCGCTGTAGCCGTGTTTCGGAAGGAGGTTAATGGTGCTTAACCACTTCAACACCGGGCACTTTCACCCCCTTCCTGCCCAGACCAATTTTCAGCTTTCAGCGCTGTCTCACTTTGAATGACAATTACGCGGTCATGCTACACTGTATCCAAACTAAATTTTTTTAAACTTTCTTCCCACACATAGAGCTTTATTTTTGGTGGTATTTGACCATGACTGAGGTTTTTATTTTTTACTGAACAAACTAAAAAAGACAGAAAAAAAAACAAGTTTCTTTGTTTCTGACATAATTTTTTGTTTTCTCCTTCACTGACGGGCACTGATAAGGTGGCACTGATGAGTTGGCACTGATATGTAGAATTGATGGGCACCGATAGGCGGCACTGATGGGCACCAATAGGCAGCACTGATATGCAACACTGATGGGCATCGATAGGCAACACTGATGGGCACCGATAGGTGGCACTGATATGCAACACTGATGGGTACTGATAGGCGGCACTGACCAACGGCACTGATTGGCACTGATAGGCAGCACTGATGGACACTAATAGATGGCGCTGATGGGCAGCACTGATGATGAGGTACTGATTGGCATTGTGGTGGGCTCTGATTGGCACTTTGATTGGCACTGGCAGACATACATAGTTAGGTTGAAAAAAGACACAAGTCCATCCAGTTCAACCTTAAAAACAATAAATAAATATAATAAAAAATATCGTACAATCCAATATACCCAATTTTTATACCCTCAGTTGATCCAGAGGAAGGCAAAAAACCCCAGGAGAGCACGATCCAATTTGCTACAGCAGGGAAAAAATTCCTTCCTGATCCCCAGAGAGGCAATCGGATTTTCCCTGGATCAACTTTACCTATAAATGTCAGTACCGAGTTATATACCCAGACTTTATTGATTGGGCACTAACTGGCAGCTCATGGGCACTGATTGGCAGCTGATGGGCACCTTTTGATGGGGGGCTGTGCTGATAATCAATGTGCTGATTATCAGTGCAGACCCCCTCTCTGACAGGGAGAGACGCCGATCGGCTCTCCCTGTCAGCACGAACCGAGGAAAGCCATTTACCGGCACTTCCTGGTTCACGCGATGATCAGCTGTGATTGGTCACAGCTGATCACGTGGTAAGAAGCCACTGTCAGAGGCTCCTTACTACGATCAGAGATGCAATGTTACAGACTGACACATAGCACTTTTGATCGCCGCGCTGAGCCCCCCCCCCACAGCATGTTATCGTGCTGGACATCATATAACGCCCAGTGAATGTAACAGAACACTCGCCCGGCCGTCATTCTGCTATAGGCCGGACGGGAAGTGGTTAAAGTGAAATAATATAAATGAAAAATTCCTTTAAATATAGTGCCTGGGGGGTCCCCTTAATCTGCCTGTAAAGTGGCGCCCCACGGAACGGTGCATGCTGGGTCGGTGATGTCACAAAGGGGTGGTGCCACCAGGTGATATCGCCAGGTAGCCCCACCCTTACCTATATAAGAACTGTCAAATGGCGGAGGAGACATTTGGCGGTCGGCTGTCAATGAAGGCGGAGCATTTTCTTCTTTTTTTGGGGTGGCGGCGTATTTGAACACTGATTTACATCGGGGGGGGGGGGGGGGCACTGTTTTTTTATTTTTTTTTAATAAAGGATTTGTCAAAAAACTGTCTGTGTATTTATTACTTTTTGACACTTTTTTTGGTTAATTGATAGAGGTTCTATGTACTCCATACTCAATCACATAGGGGGGGCCCTTGTTAAAGGTCACTTCCAGATTTTGATAGGCCCCCCTGCCCGCAGACCCCCATCACCCCGGCTTGTGGGGAAGAGATGTTGTCCCCGCAGATCCCGACCGCCCCGATTTGTGGGGAAGAGACCTTGTCCCCGCAGGCCCCCACCACCCAAGGGTGGTGGGGAAGAGACCTTGTCCCCGCAGATCCCACTGCTCCGGGTTGTGGGGAAGAGACCTTGTCCCCGCAGACCCCACCGCCCAGGGTTGTGGGGAAGAGACCTTGTCCCCGCAGACCCCCACCACCCAAGGTTGTGGGAAAGAGACCTTTTCCCCGCAGACCCCTACCGCCCAGGGTTGTGGGGAAGAGACCTTGTCTCCGCAGACCCCCACCACCCAGGGTTGTGGGGAAGAGATGTTGTCCCTGCAGACCCCGACCGCCCTGGTTTGTGGGGAAGAGACCTTGTCCCCGCAGACCCCACCTCCCAGGGTTGTGGGGAAGAGACCTTGTCTCCGCAGACCCCCACCGCCCAAGGTTGTGGGGAAGAGACCTTGTCTCCGCAGACCCCCACCACCCAGGGTTGTGGGGAAGAGACCTTGTCCCCGCAGACCCCTACCGCCCAGGGTTGTGGGGAAGAGACCTTGTCTCCGCAGACCCCCACCACCCAGGGTTGTGGGGAAGAGATGTTGTCCCCGCAGACCCCACTGCTCCGGGGTTGTGGGGAAGAGACCTTGTCCCCGCAGACCCCACCGCCCAGGGTTGTGGGGAAGAGACCTTGTCTCCGCAGACCCCACCGCCCAGGGTTGTGGGGAAGAGACCTTGTCTCCGCAGACCCCCACCGCCCAGGGTTGTGGGGAAGAGACCTTGTCTCCGCAGACCCCCACCGCCCAAGGTTGTGGGGAAGAGACCTTGTCTCCGCAGACCCCCACCGCCCAAGGTTGTGGGGAAGAGACCTTGTCTCCGCAGACCCCCACCGCCCCGGGTTGTGGGGAAGAGACCTTGTCTCCGCAGACTCCCACCACCCAGGGTTGTGGGGAAGAGACCTTGTCCCCGCAGACCCCCACTGCCGAAGGTTGTGGAGAAGAGACCTTTTCCCCGCAGACCCCTACCGCCCAGGGTTGTGAGGAAGAGACCTTGTCCCCGCAGACTCCCACACCACCCAAGGGTTGTGGGGAAGAGGCCTTGTTCCTGCTGGAAGGAGCCATCAGAAGATGGGGACACTGTAGTCATAAAGTGATGGAAATGGTCAGCAACAATACTCAGGTAGGCCGTGGTGTTTAAACCATGCTCAATTGGTACACTGTACTTTTGTGACATGCCTTCTCCAGATTGTATACAGTGGGTGCAATATTTTATTTTTCCTTTTGATTCTGATAAACTCGTTTTATGCTTAGATGGTTGCGCCCTCTTAGGTTTCTTTTTTTAGCCCTGGGTGAGAATGGCCGGTCTAACCCCTCCTCCGCTCTTTCCAAAATTACCAAAAAATGATTTTGCCCAGAGATCGATTTTTATTTGCCATGTTCCCTGTCTCAAAACATATTGCTAATCTTCCTCTCACTCTGTAATAACAAAATCCCTACAAATGAATTGGGCTGGGGCGTCTCTCCTGTAGTGGTGAAGGATCTTGAGAGATTAAATGACAAATATGCGATGGAACGTTTATCTGGAATGGAGGCGCCACGCAACCGTCTTTGTTATCATAATGCCATCTACTGAAATCGCAGATTGGATAATCCACGTTCAGAGGCCAATAATTACATACAACGCGGATGTATGTCAACATCTGAAGACGCCGATCGCGTTGACAGGACAGGAAAACAGCATTATCTCTATTTCCAGATATTGTCTTGTCGTCGGCTTTATGAATCTGCAGATGGCAGGAAACGGTAAAGCGATGCAATGTGTGGAGAGGTAAAAAGCGCCATTTGATTAACACCGAGCGTAGGCTGAACGGTTGCCAGCAACTCCGATTTTCTTGCAGGATTGTTTTCATTTTAAGGTACATTGGGTACGAGATTAATGAGAAAAGCCAGTGTGCAAATAGTGCATTTTAGCAAAGGCTTTTTTTTTTTTTTTTTTGGATGCCTCGGGTCCCGAGTTTAATCTTTTGCGAAATGCCAAGTTGTTTGGAAGTTTGCAGGGCCTGAGGGGAATCTCGATGAAGCAGCCCTTGGGTGCCCTCCTAACTGTTATTAGCAATGTTCCGTAGCGTATGAGTTTACTCTTCTGTGGTTCACCCAAGGAATTAACCATTGGAACTCCTAAATCTCCCTACATTTTATTACCTGCCACATGGTTATCGTCTCTAGCTTTTTATTTCCTTTTGAAGTTTTATTTCTTCAATGAGCAGCGCTGGCTGAAACATTTTTTGATACGGTAAGGCCCTTTGCACACAGGGGCGTCTAGCTGCAACCCCCCCCCCCCCCCATGTTTTAAAGTGAGGGTAAAGCTTTGAGGTTTTTTAACCACTTGACCACAAGGCCTTTTTATGACACTTTTTGTTTACAAGTAAAAATCTGTATTTTTTTTTTTTGCTAGAAAATGACTTAGAACCCCCAAACATTATACAGTGCCTTGCAAAAGTATTCACCCCTCCTTGGCTTTATACCTATTTTGTTACATTTACAGCCTTTAGTTCAATGTTTTTTAATCTGAATTATATGTGATGGATCAGAACACAATAGTCGAGTCAAGTTGATGAAGTAAAATTAGAAAAATATACACATAAAACTATTTTTCAGAAATAAAAAATTAATTGCCATGTGCGTATGTATTCACCCCCCTTTGTTATGAAGCCCATAAAAAGCTCTGGTGCAACCAATTACCTTCAGAGGTCACATAATTAGTGAAATGATGTCCACCTGTGTGCAATCTAAGTGTCATATGATCTGTCATTACATAGACACACCTTTCTGAAAGGCCCCAGAGGCGGCAACACCTAAGCAAGAGGCACCACTAACTAAACACTGCCATGAAGACCAATGAACTCTCCAAACAAGTACGGGACAATGTTGTTGAGAAGTACAAGTCAGGGTTAGGTTATAAAAAAATATCAAAATCTTTGATGATCCCTAGGAGCCCCATCATATCTATCATAACCAAATGGAAAGAACATGGCACAACAGCAAACCTGCCAAGAGACGGCCGCACACCAAAACTCACGGACCGGGCAAGGAGGGCATTAATCAGAGAGGCAGCACAGAGACCTAAGGTAACCCTGGAGGAGCTGCAGAGTTCCACAGCAGAGACTGGAGTATCTGCACATAGGACCACAATAAGCCGTACGCTCCATAGAGTTGGGCTTTATGGCAGAGTGGCCAGAAGAAAGCCATTACCTTCAGCAAAAAACAAAATGGCACGTTTTGAGTTTGCGAAAAGGCATGTGGGAGACTCCCAAAATGTATGGAGGAAGGTGCTCTGGTCTGATGAGACTAAAATTGGCCAAAGAAAACGCTATGTCTGGGGCAAACCCAACACATCACATCACCCAAAGAACACCATCCCCACCGTGAAACATGGTGGTAGCAGCATCATGCTGTGGGGATGTTTTTCAGCAGTCGGGACTGTGAAACTGGCAGAGCTGAGGGAAAGATGGATGGTGCTAAATACAGGGATATTCGTGATCAAAACCTGTAGCACTCTGTGTGTGATTTGAGGTTAGGACAGAGGTTCACCTCCCAGCAGGACAATGACCCCAAACACACTGCTAAAGCAACACTTGAGTGGTTTAAGGGGAAACATGTAAATGTGTTGGAATGGCCTAGTCAAAGCCCAGACCTCAATCCAATAGAAAATCTGTGGTCAGACTTAAAGATTGCTGTTCACAAGCGCAAACCATCCAACTTGAAGGAGCTGGAGCAGTTTTGCAAGGAGGAATGGGCAAAAATCCCAGTGGTAAGATGTGGCAAGATCATAGAGACTTATCCAAAGCGACTTGGAGCTGTGATAGCCGCAAAAGGTGGCTCTACAAAGTATTGACTTTGGGGGGGGTGAATAGTTATGCACATTAACTTTTTCTATTATTTTTTACAATATTCCTATTTGTTGTTTGCTTCACAATAAAAAAAAAACATCTTCAAAGTTGTGGCCATGTTCTGTAAATTAACCGCTTGCCAACCGGCTCACACCGATATACGTTGGCAGAGGGGCGCGTACAGGCATATTAACGTACCTGTACGTTGCCCTTTAAGACGCGGCTTGTGGGCCCGCGCCTCCGGCGGCACGCGCATGCGCCCACCGTGAGCTTCGTGAGTGTGATCGCGGGTCCCGCAGACTCGATGTCCGTGGGGATACCCGCGATCGTCTCATGGAGAAGAAGAACGGGGAAATGCTAATGTAAACAAGCATATCCCCGTTCTGCCTAATGACACTGATCACAGCTCCCTGCGGTGATCAGTGTCGTGTCACACGTAGCCCATCCCCCCCCACAGTTAGAATCACTCCCTAGGACACAGTTAACCCCTTGATTGCCCCCTCCTGGTTAACCCCTTCACTGCCAGTTACATTTACACAGTAATCAATGCATTTTTAATCGCACTGATCGCTGTATAAATGACAATGGTCCCAAAATAGTGCCAAAAGTGTCCGATCTGTCCGCCATAATGTTGCAGTTACAATAAAAATCACAGATCGCCGCCATTACTAGTAAAAAAAAAACATAAATAATTTATAAAAATGTCATAAAACTATCCCCTATTTTGTAGATGCTATAACTTTTGTGCAAACCAATCAATAAACGCTTATTGGGATTTTTTTTTTTACCAAAAATATGTAGAAGAATACGTATCGGCCTAAATGGAGGAAAAAAAAAGTTTTTTTATATATTTTTTGGGGATATTTATTATAGCAAAAAGTAAAAAATAATGCGTTTTTTTTTCAAAATTGTCACTGTTTTTTTAATAGCGCAAAAAATAAAAACCACAGAGGTGATCAAATACCACCAAAAGAAAGCTCTATTTGTGGGAAAAAAAGGACGTCAATTTTGTTTGGGAGCCATGTCGCACGACCGCGCAATTGTCAGTTAAAGCAACGCAGTGCCGAATCGCAAAAAGTGCTCTGGTCTTTTGCCAGCCAAATGGTCCGGGGCTGAAGTGGTTAAATGATGCAAATCCTCAAACAATCCATGTTAATTCCAGGTTGCGAGGCAACAAAACACGAAAAATGCTAGGGGGGGGGGGGGGGTGAATACTTTTGCAAGGCACTGTATATTATATTTAGCAGAGGCCCTAGAGAATAAAATGGTGGGTTTTGCAATTTTTTATGTCACATGGTCCTTGCACAGCTTTTTTTTTTAAGGAAATGTTTTAGAAAAATACACTTTAACCACATTCCACCCGTGATATAGTCTAATGACAGCTGCAGCGCAGACTTCCAGTGACGGGAGGGCATCAGTAGACGTTTTGCTAACATTTGTGCGAAACTCGTCTACCTTTTTGTCCCCTGCTCCATCTGTCAACCACTTGTTATATGAAGCTTCTATAAAAGGATTTTTGGCAGTGTGGCCATCCGGAATAATTTTCTTATGTTACACAGCATGCGAGCTGGGCTAGCACCTGGCTAGTGTGTGTGGGGATTAACCAAAGACTCACTCACCTGGAGCGGCTTTTCTTGTTTCATTGGAGACGTCCTCCCGTGATCGCACGGCTCACAGAACAGGGCAAAGGGCCAGTCACAGCAGGCCCTTTACCACGTGATCAGCTGTCAGCCAATGGCAGCTGATCACAGAAGTAAACAGAAGCCGGTTATAGTTTTTTTTCTCTCCTCACGATCAGCGTAAGGAGAAAAGAATAAAGCTGCTAACTGGCCTCTGTTACAGGGACATTGGTCCCTGCCTCGGTGCCTACCTGTGCTTCAAATTATTGCCACCAGTGCCACCTATCAGTGCCCACCAGTACTGCCAATCAGTGCTGCCTACTAGTGCCTATCAGTACCCATCAGTGCTGCCTATCATTGCCTATCAGTGCCACCTATCAGTGCCACAGTGCAGCCTCATCAGTGCTTATCAGTGCAGCCTCAACATTGCCACCTCATCAGTGCCTATCAGTGCCCATCAGTGCAGCCTCATCAGTGCACATCAGTGAAGGAGACAAATGACCTGTTTGCAAAATCTTAGAACAAACTTTGAGAAATGTTTTTTTTTTTTTCATTTTCGGTCTTTTTTTGTTTCTTTAGCAAAAAATAAAAACCCCAGTGGTGATTAAATACCACCAAAAGAAAGCTCTATTTTTGTGAACAAAATGATAAAAATGTCATATGGGTACAGTGTAGCATGACCACGCAATTGTCATTCAAAGTGCAACAGAGCTGAAAGCTGAAAATTGGCGTGGGCAGGAAGGGGTTATAAGTACCCAGTAGGCAAGGGGTTATCTATATACCCAATTTTTTGGTAAAATATAAAGAATGGTGTTATGCCAAGTAAATAGATACCCAACATGTCACGCTTTAAAGTTGTGCACGCGGGTTGGAATGGCGACAAACTACGGTACTTAAATATTTGCATATGTGATGCTTCCACAATTGTGTCATCTGTGAGCTTGCATCTCAATCCAGGGAGCAACTAGTTCCTCAAAATTCTGCTCCCCTTGTGAGTGACATCAGGAATTGGCGGATCTTTGACCAACAGACAGCCTGCTATTGATTATAGAATCTGCCCACTGCCTGCTGTCACTCGCTAGTGCATCGGCGCGGCTCTCCCCCAGCATGCCACAGTGCTCTGTCCTGCCACTGCAGAGTGAATGCAGGACAGAGCAGTAGACACTCTCTCCTGTCTAGCCTGCCACAGTGCCCTACAGGGCGCTGGGCAGGCTAGTTTCAGGCCGGCAGTGCATGGTCAGGGTGGGCATCCGAAACCGGCCTCTGTAAATGATGCAGTCAGTCCTGGCGAGCTGATCCATGCACTGTCACAGATGGGGGTGACACCTTTGTGGTCGGATAACACTTCTTACTTGATGGTGTCCCCTATGCCCCGACTGGGACAAAAAATAGGCCCAAGCATGTTAGACTGAGCTGCCCAGGGTAATCCTCCCAGTGTAACAGTGTTATCCCCCCAGTGAAAACCCCCCACAGTGTATTTCCCCATGTGTAAATCCCCCCAGTGTGCTCTCCCAGTTTAATCCCCCCTAGTGTAATCCCCCCTGTGTAAATCCTCCCATTGGACTCCCCTGTGTAAATATCCCCAGTGTACGCCCCAAAGTACTCCCCCTCAGTGTAATCCTGTCCCATGTAAATCCCCAGCATAATCCCCCATGTAAATTCCCCATGTAAATTTCCCCATTGTAATCCCCCCCAGTGTAACAGTGGACCCCCCCATGTAAATTTCCCCAGTGTATTCCCCCCCAGTGTAAATCTCCCCAGTGTATTCCCCCCCCCCCCCCCGTGTAACAGTGTTTTCCCTCCAGTGTAAATCTCCCCAGTGTAACAGTGTTATCCCCCAGTGTAAAACCCCCGCAGTGTATTTCCCCTGTGTAAATCCCCCCAGTGTACTCTCCCAGTTTTATCCCCCAAGTGTAATTCCCCCCCAGCATAATCCCCCCATTGTACTCCCCTGTGTACATCCCCCCAGTGTACTGCCCCCAAAGTAACCCCCCTCCCAATGTAGCCCCCCTCAGTGTAATCCTGTTCCATGTAAATCCCCCAGCGTAATCCCCCATTGTACTCTCCCAGTTTTATCCCCCGTAGTGTAATATCCCCCCATTGTACTCCCCTGTGTACATCCCCCCAGTGTACTGCCCCCAATGTAACCCCCCTCCCAATGTAGCCCCCCTCAGTGTAATCCTGTTCCATGTAAATCCCCCAGCATAATCCCCCATTGTACTCTCCCAGTTTTATCCCCCGTAGTGTAATTCCCCCCCAGCATAATCCCCCCATTGTACTCCCCTGTGTACATCCCCCCAGTGTACTGCCCCCAATGTAACCCCCCTCCCAATGTAGCCCCCCTCAGTGTAATCCTGTTCCATGTAAATCCCCCAGCATAATCACCCATTGTACTCCCCCATGTAAATCCCCCCATTGTAACCCCCCCCCCCAGTGTAAATTCCCCCCAGTGTAATCCCCCCCAATGTAAAAGTGGACCCCCCCAGTGTAAATCCCCCCAGTGTAAAACCCCCACAGTGTATTTCCCCTGTGTAAATCCCCCCAGCAGTGTACTCTCCCGGTTTAATCCCCTGTAGTGTAATTCCCCTCATGTAAATCCCCCCAGTGTAATCCCCTGTGTAATCCTCCAAGTGTAAACCCCCCTAGTGTAACAGTGGACCCCACCCAGTGTAAATCCCCCCCCCCCCAGTGTAAAAGTGGACCCCCCTCCAGTTTAAATCCCCCCAGTGCAACAGTGGAACCCCCCCTCCCCCCAGTATAAAACCCTCTCAGTGTATTATCCCTCCAGTGTAAACTCCCCCAGCATAATCCCCCCACTGTACTTCCCCATGTAAACCTCCTCAGTGTAACCCCCCCAGTTTAATCCTCCATAGTGTAAATCCATCCCTACATTTACAGACCTCAGATCAGTCATATGCTCTGTTGGCTCTTAGATGTGTTATTGTGATAGGCAGCTGGCACCTGTACCCGCCTGCCTGTCACAGTAAAAGAGCGGGCGATTGCGGCACCAGTTTCCAGAGAAAATGCAGGACAGGAGCCCACAGCAGTGAACCCCTGTGAGGTGAATAAGTGGAGCCAGAACTCCAGAGCTATCTGTCTCTTCCTTACTCCCTCCTTCCCCTCCCTCCCTGCACATCGCATGAAGCTGAGGAGATACAGCAGAGATCCCGGAAGGGAAGAGGAGGGAACTGTGGTGCCCCTCTTAATGTGCCAGTCCAGGCCTGGTGTCAGGCCACCCCTCTAGTGAGTGTCACCGGTGTGCAGACTACACCCCCCCGTACCCTCATACCAATGCCACTGAGCAGACCCAATGGGGCTCCTCCAACTGCAATGGCTGTGAAGCCAACAGGTCCTCAACAACCAGTAACAGGGAGGGGTAGCGACAGCAAAAATGCTGCCCTGCTACATTGTGTACAGGGATGGGCACACTGCCTGTCTCTGTACACTAGCTTACATTTGGCCTTAATTACCTCCAGTTTCGTTATGTACAAACTGGAGGTAGATATGTTTGAATTTGGCGCAGTCATATTGGTACTTTCTAAAAATGGTGCTTGTAAGCAGGGGCTAGTACCCCTTTTTGGAGAAACCCCTCTCCTGGGTAGATACTGTGGGAGGGGGCAAACTTAATCCCTAATCTAGGGCCACAAGAGTTTGGGACAGAGGTTGATGGGAAGAGGTTGCCTACAGAACACTAATATTATTGGGGTAGGCCCGATATAGGTCCTATTGGGATTGGAGGGATTAAAGGGAACCTACACTGAGGAACTGGAATTTTAGTCAGCCATAGTAAAGTTGCATTTGAACTGTACACTGTTACTGATGTTGGGTGCAAAGAGGCAATAGCAGAATTGTGTCCCTAAACAAAGTAATTAGGGGGGCACTTCAGGTTCCAGTAGGTCCTCATCTATTATCAACCTCTGGGAGTGCAGGCAGGCAAAGGGCTTGTCTCAGTTCCAAAGAAATCACCAAGGAAGAGAGAGAAATCCCAAAAGCCCCACATAACACAAAACAAAGAGTAGGAGCAACCTCGGCCTAGACTTCGTCTAGACCATGCTCCAAGCATGTTTCGCCTCGCCCACGTGGCTTAGTCATTGGGATCCGTCCACCCCCATGACTAAGCCCCATGGACGGGGCAAAACGCATCACGGATCGTGGCCTAGACTGAGTCCAGGCTGAGGCTGCTTTTACACTTTGTATGAGAGTTTTGTGTGGCTTTTGGGATTTCTTTTTCTTCCTTGGAGAGAATTCTGCACCTTGTTCCTGTTATAGTAAAACATTATAAAGGCTGGTCATGTGGATATTCCTTTATTATAAAATGTGGGCATCAGGCGGAGTTCCTCCAAACAACTGGGGTATGGTACCTTGTTCCATTCCTTTTACAGGAAGACAGAGGGACGGGACGGGTAATTTTAAAGGTCCATATAGCGAGAAAAGTGTCCGTAGGGATTTATTGAATTCCCCTAATAATTATTACTAAATGTACCTAGTGCTCTTTACCCTTAAAATGAAAATAAACCTATATATGAATTAAATAATGTGTACTGCCTATTTCATGGGTTCAGCTTATTGTGCAACATTCATTACCATCAATCTTATAACATATGCAATATCATATAACTCATATATTCCAAATCATTAAGCCCATCAATAAGTCCTCTCTGTAGTAGATAAGTGCACAATCCCCAAAAGTCCTCTGCAGCTTTGACTCCTCTCTCTCTGCCCGAAGACCAGGACCACTGATAAGGGGGTAGCACCTGCTTTCCTGTATGGGGCCCAAACCCCATAGGTTCAACAGGGGGCCCTAGAGCAGCAGGAGTGGGCGCAGGTACTGGAACCAATCTCCCTGTGGTCCTCCCTGTGTTTACAAATGCTTCAGTTCATGAATGAACAGGGAGCCTCTATATAGAGCGCTTCCTGTTCATTCACTGCAGAGAAAGGATTGAGGAACCCCTGATATATTTCACCAACCCCCACAGGGCTGTTCAAAAAAATGGAAAAAATAAAAATAAACAAAAATTGTAAAAACAAAACAAAAAACACCTTACATATTTTGTAGGTTTCAGGCAATGCTAGAGGACTACCTGTTCAAAGTTCCTCTTTAATAAAAATGTCAGGCATGCCAAAAAAAAAGAAAGGCAGAGGTTCTGCTCAGAGAGGTAGTAGGGGTGGAAGGTTCTGCAGGAGGTAGTAAGGGATGAGCAGGTTCTTCAAGACAGTGTGTTGGCTGGGCACCATCTAGAGGTAGGGCATGTCTTCCTGTTCTGTCTGAGTGGCCATGCTATACAGCCACAGCACATGTAGGAAGTAGTTGAGTGGCTGGCAAGGTCTTCCTCTTCTTCCTCCTCCCAGGAGCAAAGCATCCAGTTGTCTACAACTGCTGCTAATACACCCTCCTCTTCCTCCTCTTCTTCTGCTCATCCTGCCAGAGCCTCATGAACTGGCATGGGGGATTCGGCTGAATAATTTCCTTGTCAAAAGAAGTTTATTGAGTATACAATATTATAAAGATACATAAAGTACGTTTACAAGGATCTATAAAGTAAGCTCATTGTTTTACAGTAGGGTTTATATAGGTAAATATCATGAAATTTCAAATATTAAACCTTGGGTTCACGTAAACCTAAATTAAAGATATATATCATTTCCTTAGTTACTTTTGTGCGTATTTAAATGATTTATACCTACTATACATATTGTTTATAGGTAGAGTGTATATAGGTCAAATAAATTCTGATAATGAGCTTTAATCGTAAGGTGGAGAAAAGGAAAGAGAAAGAAGAAAAAGGGTAGAAAGGCAGAGGTATGGTCCACAAGGTTGTCCCGCTCGTCAGTTTATTATTCTTTTTAGTTCTCTTTGAAGCCTTAGAATGGGTGTCTCTGTAAGTCATTTAATCTGTTACCATGGCAACAGGACAGAGTCGTTGACATTTGACAGGAACTGTTGTTTTATCCAAGGATGCCAAAGTTTTTCAAATTTTGGAATTTGATTTTGATCGATGGCTACCATCTTAGCATGGGACATTGTATTATTCATTCTGTGAATTGTTTCTGCTAGTACCAATGTAGGAGATTTCCATGCCTTGGCCACTGTTTGTTTTGCAGCCGTTATTAGTTGGATCATAAGTTTGAATTGAGAGAGTGTTAACCATTCCGGTTTTAGATTAAGTAAATTTATATATGGATCTGGTTGTATTATTTTTTTTAAATATTTTAGATGCAATCACGAAGACTTCCTTCCAGAAGGTTTGGATTACTGGGCACGTCCACCATATGTGTAAATATGTGCCTATTTCTGGGAATCCTCGAAAACAAAGAGCTGAGGTATTAGGTGAATATTTTGCTACTCTAGCGGGTACAAGGTACCAGCGAGTTAGGACTTTATAATTTGTCTCCAGTGCTAAGATGTTGGGTGAAGATGACTTAGATGTGAGCCATATGTTAGACCAGTCCGTGTCTTCTAAAGTTTGTCCCAGGTCCTCCTCCCACCTCTGAACGTAAGAGGGTCTATTAAGATTTGCTACTCCATATAATTGATTATAAAGTGATGAAATTGTACCTTTAGCAAATGGATCTTTTGTACAGATTGATTCAAAAATGGATAATTGGGATAATGGTGTATCCCCCTTTAGGAATGGTGTATAGAAAGTTTTGATTTGGAGATATCTAAATATCTCAGAGTTTGGTAGATCATATTTTTCTCTAAGCGATGGGAATGAAAGGAATGATTTAGATGCTATGAAGTCATTTAGTGTCTGAATGCCTGATGTTGTCCAAGCTTTAAAAGAATTTGGGTAGATCCATGCCGGATAAAAGGCCGGATTTCTGATAAAAGAAAGGAGAGGATTGTGTGGAGATTGTAACTGATATTTGGTTTTTAGTTTATCCCAGAGAGATAAGAAGTGTTTAGTTATGGGATTATGAATTTTAAAGCGGTCTTTAGGATCAAGCCATAACAAGTTTGATATTAATAGAGGGTCATTTTCTGAAGCCTCTGTAAATACCCATAGTGGGATTTCCTGTTTTGCGTGGTATTTGGAGAGACTGGCCAAATGTGCTGCTCTGTAGTAGTTAGTAAAATTAGGGTATCCCAGGCCTCCTTTATTTTTGGGAAGATGTAGTGTGTGTATAGGTATACGTGGTTTAGAAGAGCCCCATATAAACTCGGCTGAATAATTTCATAACATGATCAGTCACACCATCAGGTGGATGATGTGGTAGTGGGCCGTACGTGGGTGCCACTTCTTGGAGAGGCGGAAACCACTGAGAAAGAGGCAGAACAGTAGCGAGGGATGGTATGTCCAGGGGGCAGGGGCAGCTTGCAGAGGTTTGGAGGGGGTAGCTGTCCTAATGCGTCTAGAGGCACTGCCCCACATGTAGGCGGGGGTCCGGTATTGGATATCCAGAAGGGAGGAAAGACACACAGAGATCTCAGATTGCAATGTAGTGTGTTTAACGTGAAAGTTCCAACTACACAGTATAGAATCTAGGTGGAAGCGGTGAACTGGTAATAAGACTCACAGTGACCTATGCAGCCTTACAGAGAGAGACACTTGGTTGCCGACAGCACCTGGCAGAGGAGGCGACTTGCAGATAGTGTTACAGCAATGAGTTGTAGTGGAAAAGCTCCACACTAATGAATTGGTGGCCAGTCCCTTCTCCACAGGAACCTCTCCCTATGCTAAGCACATGCTCTCTGACCACCAGGTTCCTGTCCCTGTCCTAACCACATGCAAAATGCACACCAGCGGTGGGGAGTCAGTGCTTTCATAAGCACTGTCCTTACTAAAGATGGCTGCGGGGTCATCTGAGGCAGCAGCACCCAACCAGATACCTGCTCACCCGATGACGCCTTTGAAGGCCTAAGAGGACTGTGAGTTCCACCTGTTTTTGACTCTTTCTGCATGGTGGTGCTGTCAGTGCCATCAAGGCAGGAAGGCCAAACTACACCTGCCTACACACAGGTACAGGCCACTGCTATCCCCAGGACCAGTCCACGGGGCTATTGCCAGATTCTTTCAGGATTCACTCCCTATAGATTTCAATGAGGTTCAGGTATGGTGGACTACAAGCAGGATTCAGCAAAACCACGCCCCAGCGAATTGGACCAGGGGCAATTTCACTCTTCCCGATTGTGCAATCAGCAGACTGTGGAGGGTATTGGACCACCCCGTATTGCTTAAAGCCGAGCTCCACCCAAAAGGGGAAGCTTTGCTTGTTTGCCTCCTCCCCCCCTCCGCTGCCACATTTGGCACCTTTCAGGGGGGAGCAGGTACCTGGGGGGGGGGGGGGACAGGTACCCGCTCCCACTTCTGGCTGATCTCGCCATGGCATAGTCAACAAGAAGTCCTCCTTACCCCGCTGCCAGGCCATTCACAAAGTACATCGCGCTTCGCACATGTGCAGAAATGGCGGCGGTAGCACCCGAGAGCCAACTGAAAAATCGGCTGGGGTGAAGACACTGCTGGATTCGCAGACAGGTAAGTATCCTAATATTAAAAGTCAGCAGCTAGGGTATTTGTAGCTGCTGACTTTTAATTTATTCTGAAGGAGCCTGGAGCGCCTCTTTAACTGCAATGTAGTCTGCAGGGAGGCCTGGAATTTGGCTGTGCTATCTAGCAGCAATGGTTCACAAAGCAGGCTGAACAGAAAGTTCTTTGGCAGATAAGACAGTCCAAGGCATTTTACTAAATATTTCGTTTTTTTTTTTTTTGCATGGAGAGCATCTGATGAGCCTGAATTTATAAAGTCAGACATAAGAGAGAGAGAAGACAAGGAAAGTCCAAAAATCTCTTAAATGTGAAATAATCACCCAGCTCATCCATATGTGGAAATGATTTATAGGTTGAACTTTAAGGGACACAATTAAATTGCAGTAATGTGCAATTGTAGTTAATGGATTGAGCTACCAGGCATTTCGAAATATCTTATGTGCAAGGTTACATTAGAATCCTTTTTGTCCTTAACCAGATGAAAGCTTTGTTCAGACCTTTTGTGTGCAAAAAATACGAGATGAAAACTGCAGTTGAGGTTTAGTGGTATGCATCATAGGGGGATCGCTATCACTGCACACTATGGAAGGAGCACCTAAGGCAGTGATGGAGAACCTTGGCACCCCAAAAGTTTTGGAACTACATTTCCCATGATGCTCATGCACTCTGCAGCATTTTTTAGCATCATGGGAAATGTAGTTCCAAAACATCTGGGGTGCGAAGGTTCGCCATCACTGACCTAAGGTGTTCTCTGCAGAAGTTTGGGATGCACTTCATTCACTTCTCCATTTTTCCCATTTTTCCTGAATTAACCACTTTAGCTCCAGAAGGTTTTACCCCTTTGTGACCAGGCCATTTTTTGCTATTCAGCACTACGTTAATTTAACTGGTAATTACGCGGCCATGAAATGCTGTACCCAAATTAACTCTATATCCTTTTTTTTCACACAAATAGAGCTTTTTTTGGTGGTATTTGATCACCACCGGGCTTATTATTTTTTGCACTATAAACAAAACAGGCATACATTTAAAAATAGAAGGTGGAGTAAATTCCCTAAGGGGCTTTGTATTGCAGCAAAAAGAGATGGACCTGCAAGAGGCCGCGCTTATTTGCTCTCCCCCTCCATGGTTGCCTGCTTCTCTGGTTTTGGCAAATAAGCGCGGCCTCTTGCAGGTCCATCTCTTGACCTGGTGGGCTTTTGCCCCTCTGTGATGCAGAGGTTGGGTGAGTGTCTGCCGCGCTGTCTGGATCCTTAAATCAACAGCCCTAGGAGGCTTGCTTTGCAGTCATCATTGGTAAATATTAACTCCAAATATCTAGTGTATTCTCTTGGAATCAGCACATATTGATTGGTTGGATTTCCAATGTACTTACTTATATATTGTATTTTTTAGAAATTTTTTCCCCCTGAAGAAGACCTTTATTGCCTATGGTCGAAACGTGCTGGGGTCATTCTGTATGACCTTCAGTATATATCATGCAATACTACAATGGTTACTGCACAGTTGTTTTGATATGCATATCATGTATGTTTTTACCAACCCTCATCACAGAGCTTATGTCTTAACGGACAGTTATGTTTTTTGTAATTTTATTGATCTTTTGTAATAAATACATTTTATAATTCATTTTTTGACTCTTTTTGCTGCAATACAAAACCCCTCTGGGAATTTACTCCACCTTCTATACCAGCATAGAGGCGTGCAGCTCCTTCTTGCTCACCTATTGTATCGCTCTCTCTCTTTTTGGCATACATTTATAAAGAAAAAAAACAATATTTTTTTAATTCTGCTATAAAACATATCCAATAAAACAATTGTAAAATTCTAATTTCTTCGTAAATTTTGGCCAGATTGTATTCTGTGTCTTTGGTAAAAAAAAAAAATCCCAAAAGGTGTATATTGATTGGTTTGCGTAATAGTTATAGCTTCTACAATTTATACTGGGATTTTTATTTATTTGTTTTTTATACTAATAATGGCGGTGTTCAGTGACTTGTAGTGGGACTGTGATATCACAGCGGGCAATCTGGCACTAAGTTATGCGCAGAGGGGGGGGACTGACTGACACTGACTTCACCAGTGACACTAATGCAGTGATCAGTGATAACACTATACACTGTCACTGTACTAATGACACTGGCTAGGAAGGGGTTAACATCTAGGGTGATCAAGGGGTTAAATGTGTGTCTAACTACAGTGGAAGGAGCGCTTTGAAAGACGAGCAACTTTTTAAAAAAATCCTGACTCGGTTTGCGAGTGTTGTCAAAACGAGCAGAATTCAAGCCAATGGGGTGTGCAGTACCGCATTTGGCCAGAGGTGTGGGGGCGCCGGTGACACTCGGAACGGTTCGGAGCCGTTCGGAAATACTCAGAATCACTCAGAAATACTGGGAAACACTCATAAATACTCCGTTCCCAAGTGTTTTTGAGCCTTTCCGAGGATTTCCGAGTTCAGCCGAGCTGTCCCTGAGTATTTCCAAGGCTCTCCGGCGCCCCCTCCACCTCTGGCCACATGCGGTATTGCATGCAATAGAAGTCAATGCGGAACAAATTATCTTTGTTTCCATTGACTTCTATGGGGAAAATCGCTTTGATATGCGAGTGCTTTGGATTACAAGCATTCTCCTGGAACGGATTATGCTCGTAATCCAAGGTTCCACTGTATGTGTAATGTGTGCTGATTTTTACTAAATATCTCTATGTCTTATCCCTGCTTTGAGATTGTTCCCTCTGTTTAGAGCCCTGTGTTAATTGTCAACACAGAGCTCTGGGATTGAACAAAGCCGATCAGCAGTCATGAATCATGGCCTGGGACCTGCTGACAGACTCCCGCTGTGATTGTATTGGCAGGGGGGGCATGTCCTAAACCTGGAAGCAGGCAGCGACGTACGGGTACATCACTTCCCGTCCACAGTACATTATGGGTGGGAAGTCGGCAACTAGTTAAAAGGTCCTCTTAACGAAGACATTTGCAAAAAAAAAAAAAAAAGAAAGAAAAACTACAAGAATGAAGGGTTTTTTTGCACATGAGCCATGCTGTGTCTCTTTTGCCATAAAGGTTGCTCCCCAGGTGCTGGGATGAATTAACTCGAACACACATAGTTGGGAGTTGCATCTTCACACACAGCTAATCAAGATAATCAAAGATGCCGAACCTGGTAGAGAACTATAAGCAGTGGTTAGTATCCCTTTTTGCAAGGTCCTGCCTCTGGGTGTAGTTGGTGGGTGAAGTATGTACCCCTTTTATGAACTGGTGTGGAAGGCGTCTCAGGGAGAAGGAAGATGGGAACAGGCTACCCCTAGCAAATTTGTAGCCTGGAGAGGAAGTGGCCCCCTGGGGCAGGGCATAGAGGGTCTCGGAATGAGAATCCACACTGGGGTGGACTCACCATTGGTGATTGAAGTAGAGAAGGCTGGACTTTTTGAGTTGACTTATCAAAGTGAATGGTACTGCTGATCTGGAAAGTGGGAATGAAGAAGCTGCTATGTGGAGTTGTATGCAGGGGGGCCTTTAAAAAAGTATTCACACCCCTTGAAATTTTCCAAATTTTGTCATGTTACAACCAAAAATGTAAATACATTTTATTGGGATTTTTTTGTGGTAGACCAACACAAAGTGGCACATAATTGTGAAGTGAAAGGAAAATGATAAATGGTTTTCAATATTTTTTTTTACAAATAAATATGTGAAAAGTGTGTGTGTGTGTGTGTGTGGGGGGGGGGCATTTGTGTTCAGCCCCCTTTACTCTGATACCCCTAACTAAAATCTAGTGGAACTAATTGCCTTCAGAAGTCACCTAATTAGTAAATTGAGTCCACTTGTGTATAATATAATCTCCGAAAATGGAAAGAGTATGGCACAACTGCAAACCTACCAAGACATGACTTCTGAAGGCAATTGGCTCTACTAGATTTTAGTTAGGGGTATCAGGGTAAAGGGGGCTGAATACAAATGTACACCACACTTTTCACATATTTATTTGTCAAAAATGTTGAAAACCATTTATCATTTTCCTTCCACTTCACAATTATGTGCCACTTTGTGTTGGTCTATCACATAAAATCCCAATAAAATACATTTACATTTTTGGTTATAACATGACAAAATGTAAAAAATTAAAAGGGGTATGAATACTTTTTCAAGGCACTGTACGGGTGTGTTTGTACCCTATCCCATGAAGAAGTGGAGTGGTGCCCTTGGCCAGCTTGGTGAGAGCTGGCAGGACTGGGTGAAGCTCATTGATGTTGCATTGCTGGAGGCCAGGGGCGGATTGGGCAGGGGGCCGCTCTGATGCCCCGTAAAAAGGCTGCACCGCTTTTGCCACAGACATGCAAAAAGATTTCCTGGTGAAGAGGAGTAAAATGTCCCTGCCGGTATCCTACTGAGTGCGGGATTAGGACAGAGCACAGACTACCCCCCTGCTCCCTGGCATGCATGGTGTATGCCGTGTCCAAGCAGAGGCCATCTCCGTGCTGCACCAGAGGCTCAGGTTCATTTCAAGGAACGTAGGTCTACATGAGCTCATCCTTCCACCAATTTGCGTTGCAGGTTGTAACCTACAGCTTTGATGCCGGCTTTGTATGTGACATCAAGGTTCCTTACTGGGATTTCTCGATTGGGCCTCGATCCTTTCTAAACATACAGCAAGAAAGTGGGGGTAAGAAGCAGAGCTGGGTAGGTATGTCCAGAAGGTGGAGGGAGAGCCCATAAGTAGTCTGAGGACTGTGCAGCAGGGTGCAATGTTCCTGGGTCCAGTTCTGCAGGAGACCCCTGTGCAGGAGCTCTGCCCCCTGGGGCAGATGCCTGGGAGGAAGACAGCCAGAAGACACTGAAGTCCCAGCTAGGCTTAGATTGGGGGCCCCATAGGAAAGAGGGCCATATTTTAGGCTGCACTTTTGAATGATAACCATTCTAAAGACTTGACCTTTTCTTGTCATAGTTGGGCTTCGGAAGGGTTAACAACAGAGTGCTAATAGTGCTATCAAGCATTAGAAGTGATTGTTACAGCCTGCAGAGATTTTTTTTGATGCAATGATAAATATCTGTGGCCAACTACTCAATCTCTGTGGGAAAAGTGAATAAGGCCTTTGTTTCAAGTGCATTGAGCTGTTGGGAAGAAGTCTCATTGTATCCTGGGGATTTGTGTTCCGAACAAGCATGTGTAAATCCCTCCCACCCATTGTTCACAGTGAGAGATTGGCCGGTAAATTGTCATCTGCTTACAACAGTAACCATCTTCAATTAACCTTGGTTATTAAAGTCCTTGCAAATCCAAGGTTACCAGCTCTGTGTCAGACCTATAGAAGATCTTCTACGTTACTTTCCCAAGGACTTAATGCCGTTTTAAAGCAATGTAAAATACACATCGATCAGCCATAACATTCTGACCACTGACAGGTAAAGCGAATAACATTGATTATCTCGTTACAATAGCATCTGAAAGTGGGTGGGATATATTAGGCAGAAAGTGAACATGTCGTCCGTAAAGTTGATGGGTTGAAAGCCGAAAAAATGGTCAAGTGTAAGCACTTGAGGGACTTTGACAAGGACCAAATTGCAATGTCTTGATGTCAGAGCAACTACAAAACTGCAGCTCTTATGGGATGTTCCCGGTCTGCAGGGGTCAGGACTGATCAAAAGTGCTGTGGAGGTGGGGAGGGAAGGCTCATTGAGGGAGGTGGGGAGAGAAGGCTCATTGATGGAGGTGGGGGTGGAGAGTCTAATTTATGGAGGTGGGGAGGGAAGGCTCATTGATGGAGGTGGGGAGGGAAGGCTCATTGATGGATGTGGGGAGGAAGGGCTCATTGATGAAGGTGGGAATGGAAGGCACAGTGATGGAGGTGTGGAGAGAAGGCTCATTGATGGAGGTGGGGAGGGAAGGCTCATTGATGGATGTGGGGAGTGAGGGCTCATTGATGAAGGTGGGAATGGAAGGCACAGTGATGGAGGTGGGGAGAGAAGGCTCATTGATGGAGGTGAGGAGGGGAGGCTCATTTATGGAGGTGGGGAGGGAAGGAAGGTTCATTGATGGAGATGGGGAGGGAAGGCTCATTGATGGAGGTGGGGAGGGAAGGCTTATTGATGGAGGTGGGGAGGGAAGGCTCATTGATGGAGGTGGGGAGGGAAGGCTCATTGATGGAGGTGGGGAGGGAAGGCTCAATGATGGAGGTGGGGAGGGAAGGTTCATTGATGGAGGTAATAAGGGAAGGCTCATTGATGGAGGTGGGGAGAGAAGGCTCATTGATGGAGGTGGGGAGAGAAGGCTCATTGATGGAGGTGGAGAGGGAAGGCTCATTGATAGAGGTGGGGAGAGAAGGCTCATTGATGGAGGTGAGGAGGGAAGGCTTATTTATGGAGGTGGGGAGGGAAGGTTCATTGATGAAGGTGGGGAAGGAAGACTTATTGATGGAGGTGGGGAGGGAAAGTTCATTAATGGAGGTGGGGAGGGAAGGCTCATTGATGGAGGTGGGGAAGGAAGACTTATTGATGGAGGTGGGGAGGGAAAGTTCATTGATGGAGGTGGGGAGGGAAGGCTCATTGATGGAGGTGGGGAGAGAAGGCTAATTGATGATGGAGGTGGAGAGGGAAGGCTCATTGATGGAGGTGGGGAGGGAAGGCTCATTGATGGAGGTGGGGGGGGGCTCATTGATGGAGGTGGGGGGGGGGCACATTGATGGATGTGGAGAGGGAGGGCTCATTTGATGGATGTGGGGAGGGAAGGCTCATTGATGGATGTGGGGAGGAAGGGCTCATTGATGAAGGTGGGAATGGAAGGCACAGTGATGGAGGTGTGGAGAGAAGGCTCATTGATGGAGGTGGGGAGGGAAGGCTCATTGATGGATGTGGGGAGTGAGGGCTCATTGATGAAGGTGGGAATGGAAGGCACAGTGATGGAGGTGGGGAGAGAAGGCTCATTGATGGAGGTGAGGAGGGGAGGCTCATTTATGGAGGTGGGGAGGGAAGGAAGGTTCATTGATGGAGATGGGGAGGGAAGGCTCATTGATGGAGGTGGGGAGGGAAGGCTTATTGATGGAGGTGGGGAGGGAAGGCTCATTGATGGAGGTGGGGAGGGAAGGCTCATTGATGGAGGTGGGGAGGGAAGGCTCATTGATGGAGGTGGGGAGGGAAGGCTCAATGATGGAGGTGGGGAGGGAAGGTTCATTGATGGAGGTAATAAGGGAAGGCTCATTGATGGAGGTGGGGAGAGAAGGCTCATTGATGGAGGTGGGGAGAGAAGGCTCATTGATGGAGGTGGGGAGAGAAGGCTCATTGATGGAGGTGGAGAGGGAAGGCTCATTGATGGAGGTGGAGAGGGAAGGCTCATTGATAGAGGTGGGGAGAGAAGGCTCATTGATGGAGGTGAGGAGGGAAGGCTTATTTATGGAGGTGGGGAGGGAAGGTTCATTGATGAAGGTGGGGAAGGAAGACTTATTGATGGAGGTGGGGAGGGAAAGTTCATTAATGGAGGTGGGGAGGGAAGGCTCATTGATGGAGGTGGGGAAGGAAGACTTATTGATGGAGGTGGGGAGGGAAAGTTCATTGATGGAGGTGGGGAGGGAAGGCTCATTGATGGAGGTGGGGAGAGAAGGCTAATTGATGATGGAGGTGGAGAGGGAAGGCTCATTGATGGAGGTGGGGAGGGAAGGCTCATTGATGGAGGTGGGGGGGGGGCTCATTGATGGAGGTGGGGGGGGGGCACATTGATGGATGTGGAGAGGGAGGGCTCATTTGATGGATGTGGGGAGGGAAGGCTCATTGATTAAGGTGGCAAGGGAAGGTACATTGATGGAGGTGGGGAGGGAAGGCTCATTGATGGAGGTGAGGTAGGGAAGGTTCATTGATGGAGGTGAGGAGGGAAGGCAGGCTGGCCCATGTAGTCTGATCCAATAGAAGCGCTACTGAAGAAGTGAATTCTGGTTCTGATAGAAATGTGTCAGAACACACAGAGCTTCGCAGTTTGTTGTGTATGGGTCTGCGCAGTCGCAGAACCACTCAGGGTGCCCATGCTTACCCGTGTCCACAGCCAAAAGTGCCTATAATGGGCACGTGAGCATCAGAACTGGATCACAGGGCAATGAAAGAAGGTGACCTGGTCTGATGAATCATGTGGATGGCCGGGTGTGTCACTAACCTGGGGAAGAGATGGCACCAGGTTTCAGCATGGGAAGAAAACAAGCTGGCGGAAGCAGTGTGATGCTATGTCTAGTGGAGTCCATGCCTCAGGGTTGTTTTGGTTCCAAAAGGGGGACCTACTCAATATTAGGCAGGTGGTGATAATATTATTGCTGATTGGTGTATACCAGTTGACTACAATATACTGGAGCCATCTTTTTCCATTTTATTGAAGTCTACTAGTGCCTGCCACGCTGATTTTTTTCTTTCCTGCACCAGTCTATTCACATGCTGATCCGACTGACACAGGCTTGGGGGGGGGGGGGGGGGGGAATTCAAGCAATACTATTTTAATTGTTTTGGACCATTTCCACCTCGTTCAACCAAAAAAATGTTGCAATCATTGAGAAAATGCAATGCGTTCACTCGATAGCACCCGTGCGAAACAGGCAACCTCCTGTGTTCAGTAAGCAGCACAGCAACTGCTTGGCACAGGACCTGGAAGCTAGTGTAGATCACTGTAGTAGCAGTTCCAATTAGGGCTTGTTCACTCTAGCTTATTTCTCTGAGGAGCAGTCTGTGTTTGTATCGCTGTTCAGAGAGCATTTGACGTGCGGGGAGGAGGCATTGTATCGCCTCCTAAAGCCCACACTATCCCACCACAACTGCCGTTGTGAGGTGCTTGCAGAGCGGCCCCATTCATTTGATTCGGTTGCATTCAGCAAGCAATAGCGCCTGCCAACACCGTCAGTGAGTATTATTCCTGCTGCAGCATATGTACACCCCCCTGCTGCTGCCTTTGAAGCTAGAGTGGGTTGGGGGTGGTAAAAGTGTGGGTTGGGGGGTGGTAAAAGTGTGGCTCAACCGGGAGATTTTTACCCCTAACCACAAGTTCTTACAATGATTTCCAGTTTAGGAACAGGACCCAACAGGTATGGCACATACATACTTATCTTGGTCTAAGCTGGAGCAATGTAACTATGTAATAATTGCCATCCATCCGCTTTAGCAATTCAGAGCTAAGGCTTACTACAGCCAAGCAACACTAAGTTTAGACCAGGGACAGTCCTGCTCAGGGCTTGTACCTGCTTCTTCCTTGCACGTAACCCCTTGTCTCCACCCCCTACCCACCTCCGAGCACCGTATCTTGGTCCCCCCCCCCCCAGTTCTGCCCCCTTTGAAGAATACAGAACCAAGTATCATTTTGTGGTACTAAGTAATTTGTGTGGAATTTGTAAATGATACCAAGCAAAGCAGTAAAAAAGATCCCCTGCAGTCATCAACAGTAGACCCCCCGCAATAAAATACCCCCAGGAACGTTAGGTCCACCCCAGCAACAATGGACCCCCCTGCAACAAAATACCTCCCCAACAACAATAAATAAAGCTCAACAACAATAGATCCATACCAGCAACAATAGTTCTCCCAGCAGCCAACATCAATAGACCCTCCAGCAGCCAGCCACAATGGACCCCTCCCTCCAAAGTAGATCCTGCACCAGCAACAATAGACCTCCCCAGCAACAATTGACCACCCCCCCCCCACACACACAATAGTAGATCTCCCCCCAATAGCAATAAGTCCCCCAGCAGCCAGCAACAACAGACCCTCCAGCATACCCCAGCACCCCTTGCCATTACATACTCTACATTCAGTGCTGGATGGTGCCGGACCTGCGTTCCCCCACGTTCCTCCTGAAAAAAAAAAGCCCTGCTCCTGTTTACGGCAAGGTCCCTACAGTATATAAACCCAGAGCATCTAATCATATATACAATTACTGGGGTCATGTCATTGAAAGGTGAAATGTGATTGGTTGCTGCAGGATTGCACTTTATCTTGCAGTATAAGCCTGCGTGGAGTGAAATGTGGAGCGTGCAGCAATATATTCTCTGCAGTTGAATTAAAGCTTCTTTGTAGTTTGTAGGCTTGCACACCCCGCTACGCTGCACATTAACGTGACAGTTTGTGCTATTTCAATGGATTCCCATTTTAAATTTATGTGAAAGATCAATGCATAATCCCTTGCAAATCATCCGAAAATTATCAGGACCGTTCTGAATCTCATTTCGAATGCGGAGCTTGATAGATAGGCCTTCCGACATTTTGTAATCCTTCTAAATGCAAAGAGCTCATATAGTATTCAGCCAAGTTGGTGCAGTTAAATCATCTCATGTTGTATAAATATTACTTTTAGAAATTAAATGAGGGGTAAAGTGCACCTGCATGAGTAATAGGACTGGAACATATGTTCCTTCTATTAGGGCCGCTTCAGCACCTTATTATGAGCAACCTTAATGTGGCTGCGTGCAGCAAGATTTATTATGTTCCCTTAATCCTAATTACTCCCACACATGGCTTTATAAACATTGAGACTGGAGCTATCGGCTGATTAGTAAGTCAATATTGATACGCATTTTCTTCCTTTATGGGTTAAGCTGCCCACAGACACGACTAATAGTCAGGGCCGTCTTTAATATTGACTGAACCCTGGGCAAACATTTTTTTGGGCCCCCTCTTCCATGCAATTTCTCTCTCCACATGCTTTGAGACATACAATAAATAGCAGCTAGACTCAAAATCAGTTTGCTGAATCAGATCAGATTGCGATTGGTTGCCAGAGGTTACAGTGTATCATTACTGCTCACTGACTGGCTGCTAGAGGTTACAGCACACAATTTGGCTCACTGTTTATTTTCTAGAGGTTGCAGCACATGACTTCTGCTTGTTGATTGGTTGCTAGGCATTACTGTACATCAATACTGCTCACTGATTTATTGCTAGAGGTTACTGAACATCTATACCACTCATTAATTGCTTGCTGGAGATTACTGTACATCAATACTGATTGCTAGAGGTTACTGAACATCTATACCACTCATTAATTGCTTGCTGGAGATTACTGTACATCAATACTGATTGCTAGAGGTTACTGGACATCTATACCACTCACTAATTGGTTGTTAGAGATTACTGCACATTATTACTGCTCACTGATTGATTTCTAAAGGTTACTGGACATCTATACCACTCATTAATTGCTTGCTGGAGATTACTGTACATCAATACTGATTGCTAGAGGTTACTGAACATCTATACCACTCATTAATTGCTTGCTGGAGATTACTGTACATCAATACTGATTGCTAGAGGTTACTGGACATCTATACCACTCACTAATTGGTTGTTAGAGATTACTGCACATTGTTACTGCTCACTGATTGATTTCTAAAGGTTACTGGACATCTATACCACTCATTAATTGCTTGCTGGAGATTACTGTACATCAATACTGCTCACTGATTGATTTCTAAAGGTTACTGGACATCTATACCACTCACTAATTGGTTGCTGGAGATTACTGTACATCAATACTGCTCACTGATTGATTGCTAGAGGTTACTGGACATTTATACCACTCACTAATTGGTTGTTAGAGGTTACTGCACATGATTACTGCTCACTGATAGGTTCCTAGAGGTTACTGCATATCCGCTCAATGATTGGTTGCAGGAGGTTAGTGCACAGCATTACTGCTCACTCATTGGTTGCTAAAGGTTACAGCACATCATCTCCTCACTGCCTGCACACCATGGACTGGGGAGGTGAGAGGACCCATCAATAGACAGAAAACTCCTAGGGATCCTAGGCTCCTGGGATCAGTGGCAATGCTGGGGGGTTGATTGGGGATCAGTGGCAGTGGTGGGGATGGGATTAGTTAGGAGGCAGTACACTGTGGCAAATTCTGAATCATGTAGAGCAAAGCTGGAAACCGTTGGCAAGTATATAGTGGGGGATTCTAGCAATGTAATGGGGAATTTACAATGACCACCAATGTGAGGGCGGATTTACACTGACCATCACTTTACACTGAGATATCAGGACACAGCACGGGACTAAAACTTCATGGGATAAGGAAATTTAAACTGGGATAGTTTGCAAGTATGAGGCAGCTGCTTTGGGCCCCACAACAATGATGGGGCCCAGGGCAACTGTCCCTTTTGCCCTGCCTTAAAAACGGTTCTGCTAATAGTTGTTTAATCAACCTGTTTTTAGCCAGATCGGGCAACAATTTAATGTTTGTAGGAGGCTTCTGACCGTGCGATCCACCATCAGAGGGACCGATCATTCTAATCAGGAGCTAGGGTGTGGTGGTCAAATCAGATCCAAGGTGTGTGGTCCTAAGGGACTGGCCATTGGTCTCTGGTGCAGCTCAGAGTGTCCATTGCAAAAGAAAAGATGGAGCGCCCTCAGGGTTTGTTTACACTTGCTTAAAAATTTGGCACTGGACACGCTTTTTTTAAGCACTTTGAATGCCAATCAAAGCTCCTGTCACTAAATAAAAGGATTATCTTAGAGTCCTATTCACACAATGTGTTTGCTTTTCTTCAAAACTTTTCCCCCATGTCACTTTCTTGGTGCTTCAACTCATCTCCAAAGCCTCCATAGAAGTCTGTGGCAATGCTTGCTAAAAGCACCTGAAGCTTATTAGAGGCTTTTATTCAGCATTAGCTTTGTTTTGAAAGTATTGCAGGTATGAGATATCCCAGGATGCACTGGGAAACCAATAAGTTAACCGTAAAGACATCATCAGTAGTCAGTGCCCGTTCATGTGTATATATTCTGGGAGTGTGTGGTACAGACGTCACATCTGGTGTGCAGTGTGGAGAAGAAGGAAGGTGGACTGGGTATGGACTGGAGCGGACCAACCAGCAGACACATGGTGGTTGATTTACTAAAGGCAAATAGACTGTGCACTTTGCAAAGCGCAGTTGCACTCTGCAAGTGCAGTTGCTCCTGAGCTTAGTAAATGAGCAGAAGCTCTGCTGCTTTCCATCATCCAATCATGTGTAAGGACAAATGCTATTTTTTTATTTATTTTCCTTGCACATGATTGGGTACTTTTTGAAAAGTGAAGCCTTACCTCATTTACTAAGCTCTGGAGCAACTGCACATGCAGAAGGCAACTGCACTTCGCAAAGTGTACAGTCTATTTGCCTGTAAATCAACCCCTAAGTGTGCAACATGGCAACGCTATAACAGAAGGTGAGTGGGGACCGGCGAGAGAGGACTGAGTGGCAAAGGATCAGCAGAGGTGGGGGGCCAGGCCAGGAGAAACTAGCAATGTCACACGTGGTGCACAGCATGGGAGCAATATAGTGGGAGGTGAGAGGGGACTGGAGAGAGAACAGGATCAGAAAACCAAAGGATCAGCAGAGCTGGGGGTAACTACTAAGTGGGGGATCAGCAGAGTTGTAGGTTAATACTAAGCGGGGGGGATCAGCAGAGCTGGGGGTTACTACTGAGCGTTGGATCAGGAAAGCTGGGGATGCTTAGTGGGGGATCAGCAGAGCTGGGGGTTACTACTGAGCGGGGATTAGCAAAGCTGGGGGTACTACTGAGTGAGGTATTAGCAAAACTGGGGGTACTACTGAGCGGGGATTAGCAAAGCTGGGGGTACTACTGAGTGAGGTATTAGCAAAACTGGGGTTACTACTGAGCGTTGGATCAGGAAAGCTGGGGATGCTTAGTGGGGGATCAGCAGAGCTGGGGGTTACTACTGAGCGGGGATTAGCAAAGCTGGGGGTACTACTGAGTGAGGTATTAGCAAAACTGGGGGTACTACTGAGCGGGGATTAGCAAAGCTGGGGGTACTACTGAGTGAGGTATTAGCAAAACTGGGGGTACTACTGAGTGCAGGATTAGCAAAGCTGGGGATACTACTGAGCGGGGTATTACCAAAGCTGGGGATACTACTGAGTGGGGGATTAGCAAAGCTGGGGGTACTACTGAGCGGGAGATTAGCAAAGCTGGGGATACTACTGAGTGGGACATCATTAGAGCTGGGAGTGCTACTGAGCTGGGAATCTGCTGAACAGGGGTACTAATAATCTGGGATTTACTGAGCCCCTTTTAAAACAAATAGAAAATCAACGCACACAGGGAATTTGCCAAGCTTCATTAAAGCTTCAAAAAAGCATCACTGATTGGCTTTTGGCAACAGCGGAAGCCATTGGCTCCTGCTGCTGTCAATCACAGCCACTGTTCCAATCAGGAGAAGAAGGGGGCAGCTCCATGTGTGAATGGACACACAGAATCGCGGCTCAAGAGCACGCCTGCTTGGGTGCCCCCAGAGCAAGCTGATTGCTTTGGGGTCACCCAGCAGGAGGGAGGAGCTGGGAGCACTGGCGTGGGACCCCAGAAGAGGAGGATCCGGGCTGCTCTGTGCAAAACCATTACAGAGCAGGTAAGTATAACATGTTTGTTATTTAAAAAAAGCAAAAAACAACAAGGCTTTAATATTGCTTTTAAGTGTAGCTCCACTTTTGTTGAGAAAAAAAAACCCCTCCCCCCTGGGTGATCTCTGTACATTGTAGGGATTGTAACAAACTTTGTAGCAGATACCTACCTTTTTTTTATTCTAAAGAAATGGCTGTTTGTTCCTCTGTGCCCCTGTGCTGAGTGAGTTTAATGGGAGTGGTTTCATAATTATCAACCAGCTGCTGCAGAATCAGGGCTCTAATGAGGAAAGTTGCAGGGTCTGCATCCTTTTAGATGTTGTTTCCTTTTGGGGGCATCTTACCAAAAATGACATTTTTGTAGCAGGGGATGCCAAAAAATCTGACTTGTATCTTAGTGCAGACTTCTGGGAAAATCAGTGAGCCAATCACGCAAGCAGGATATGATATTTCTGGGGTTGATCTGTATACATTCTATGTACAGAACTCCTCCAGTTCGCCATATTGCATTGCACTTTACAGAAAATTACATTGGCTGCAGATTGAAAAGGAAAGGTATTTTTTAATAACATTCAATTACAATATGACTTTTGTAGCAATTGTATATATATATATTTTTTTTTATTTGCTTTTTTTTCCCCATGAAAGTGGAGTTACCCTTTAACGATAAGAAAAGCAAAATGGGAGAATGACGTACATTTGTAGAGGTTGTGGTCACCCAAGGGCACGGGAACACACAACCTTCCAAGTCCGGCAAAAAAATTCCCGAAAAAGAAACGTCAGTCCATTTAAAATGGTTTCCTTTGATACTAGTTCACATGCGTTTTGTGGCCGGTGCATTTTTGGAAAGGGTTGGGGACTTATTTCCCGCAATTTGCAGCTAATAGATTTCAATAGAGCTGCAGACACGCAAGTGGTGCGTTTGTGATCTGATTTTTGATGTGTTTTGCGGTTCTTATTTTACCACTGTAAATATCTGGTTGCTAAACAGGGGGCCGGGAAGCCGGCCTCCGCGACCTTAGCAACCGATGAGTCATCAGCTGTCAGCGGGGTTCCCTGCTGAAAGCTGAATGTAAAAAAAAAAATTGCTGGCAAAGAAATTTGAAAAAAATTGCGGAGGGGACCCCCACGCCAAAATTTAAATAAAAAACGGCGTGGAGTCCCCCCCCAAAATCCATACCAGACCCTTATCCGAGCAAGCCGTTCAGAATGTCAGGAAAGGGAGGGGACAAGCGAGCACCCCCCCCCCCCCCCCCGAACCATAACAGGTTGCATACCCTCAACATGAGGGGGTACGGGTGCTTTGGGGCAGGGGGGGCTCTGCGCCCCCCACCCCAAAGTACCTTATCACCATGTTGATGGGGACAAGGGCCTCTTCCAGACAACCCTTGCCCAGTGGTTGTCGGGGGATGCGGGTGGGGGGCTTATCGGAATCTGGAAGCCCCGTTTAACAAGAGGACCCCCAGATCCCAAGTACGTGGGTGGAGAAAAACCTGCCTCCATGCAGGATGAGGTGGTTGCTCTCAATGCCACGGGGGTCCCAATCTTGGGTGGTTGTATGAAAGGAGGGTTCAAAAGGAGTCTGCAGAAAAGCCTATTGGTGGTCCAATCAGCAGAGGTGCCCGTAGTGGTATGTCTGAGGATAGGCCGGAGTCATGTGACTTAATTAACAAATTTCTTTATTTTACCAAATAAAATGAATTTCGGTTGGATTTTTTGGGTTGGATTCAATGTGGTGATGTCATCTGGCCTGGTTCGGGATCTTGGAGCCACTATATTTGCATTTTTTTTTTTTGGTTTCAGAGGTCTCCCCCCTCGGATATCTTTATTCCCTCTGAAAACTTGAAAACTTCTGGATGACATTGCACATCCCGCTGATCTGATTCTCTGTCAGGATTTATAAAACAGCTGGTATAGAACACAAATTATATGTTTGTACCATTTAATTATCTTGTATGGGTTCTCCATATTGTACATTGTACTGTGTCTATTCATTGTGAACACTCCCTTGTTGGGAGATGCTGTCTAATTGCTGCATTTGATATGACCCTTTCAAAATTAAGAATGTAAAAAAAAAGTGAGGGGAATCCCTGGTTGTTCCCCATTGGAAGACTTCCCATTTATTCCTGTTCTGGTGACACCCCAAATGTATTTTTTTACATTTGGTGATTATGGTAGACAACAAATAGAGAGGGTGAGTCTTCCTAATGGGATCACAGACAGCAATAGAAAACATTGATCAGTGCTCTCTTTTGTTAGTGGTCAGTAGTAAGTGCCCCCTTACATTGACGGCAAGTGCTGCCTTACATTGGTGGCCACTGGCCAGTGATGAGTGAACTTGTTCATTGGTTGCCATTGGTAAGGGACCTTTTTCTTGGAAGTCTTTGGGGGGTGCTCTCTCAATTTGGTAGTTTTCAGTGATCCCTTTTATTGGTGGTCAGTGCCCTCTTACATTGGTGGTTGGGGGTGACCTTTTTCTTGGTGGTCATTCCCCCTTACATTAGTGGTCAGTGGTGAGTGCCCACCTTACATTGGTGGTTAGTGGTGAATTCCCCCTTACATCGATGGTCAGTGGTGAGTGCCCCCTTACATTGGTGGCCAGTGATGAGTGACCTTGTTTATTGGTTGCCATTGGTAAGGGACCTTTTTCTTGGTGGTCTTTGGGGAGTGCTCTCAATTTGATAGTTTTCAGTGATCCCTTTTTTTGGTGGTCAGGGCCCTCTTATATTAGTGTGTGCCCACCTTACATTGATGGTTAGTGGTGAATGCCCCCTTACATTGATGGTCATTGGTGAGTGCCCCCTTTCATTGGTGGTCAATAGTGAGTGACCATTTTCTTGGTGGTCAGTGGTGAGTGCCCCCTTACATTGGTGGTGAGTGCCCCTTACATTGCTGGTCAGTGGTAAGTGCTCTCTCAGTGTGGTGGTTAGTTTTCAGTGATCCCTTTTTATTGGTGGTCAGTACCCCCTTCAATTGGTGGTCAGTGGTGAGTGCCTCCTTATATTGATGGTCATTGGTGAGTGCCCCCTTTCATTGGTGGTCAATAGTGAGTGACCATTTTCTTGGTGGTCAGTGGTGAGTGCCCCCTTACATTGTTGGTCAGTGATGAGTGACCTTGTTCATTGGTTGCCATTGGTAAGGGACCTTTTTCTCGGTGGTCTTTGGGGAGTGCTCTCAATTTGATAGTTTTCAGTGATCCCTTTTTTTGGTGGTCAGTGCCCTCTTATATTGGTGGTTGGGGGTGACCTTTTTATTGGTGGTCATTAGTGAGTGCCCCCTTACACTGATGGTTAGTGGTGAATTCCCCCTTACATTAGTGGTCAGTGGTGAGTGCCCACCTTACATTGGTGGTTAGTGGTGAATTCCCCCTTACATCGATGGTCATTGGTGAGTGCCCCCTTTCATTGGTGGTCAATAGTGAGTGATCATTTTCTTGGTGGTCAGTGGTGAGTGCCCCCTTAAATTGGTGGTCAATGGTGAGGAACCTTTTTTCAGTGGTTATTGATGATTGCCCTTTTACATTGGTGGTCGGTGGTGAGCGCTCTCTGTGTGGTGGTCAGTTTTCAGTGATCCATATTATTGGTGATCAGTGGCGAAGGTTAGTGAACACTCCATAAAATACAGACATTGTACTTATGTAACAGAGTAGTGCCACAGGTCCCACTGCACCCACCTCCCAACTATGCAGGATATCACTCTGCCCACCTAGGACTGCATAGAGATTTCACTATGGACTTGAGGTTTGTTTTTTTACATGTGATATCTCATTGTGTAAACATGCACAACACTATTTTGCATTAATACTCATTTCTTTGTGCTCTAAAACATACATTCCAGGATCCAAAACCATTGATTTTTTATTTTTTTTTATTGCTGCAGTGCCACAATCTCTCCGGGCTCCATAGAAATAGGGACTCTTTTCTCCCGGACAATATGGATCCACTACCAAGAAAACCCATAGAAAACCCATTGACTCAACCTTAAAAAATAAACACTAATATGCTGGAAGGCTTATGCTGGCCATACACTATACAAAAAAATCGGCCGAAATTCGGTCACTTGGAAGTTTTTGAGCCGAAAAAACGAAGGACAAGTTTGGAAATTTTCTGCCGAACGAACGATAAATTGAAAGGTTAAAATGTTTCCCGACCGAACTGTCTGCACTAGGTATATGTAAAAAAAATCGCACAAAAAATGTATTTATGTACACTGAACGATTTATCGGTCATTACATGATGGCACCATTGTTTGTGTTCACGGCCGAACGTTTGTTTTTCGAAAATGGGTTTGGCCGATTTTGATGTGATGGGATTTTGATGTGTTTTGCGGTTCTTATTTTACCACGGTATATATCTGGTTACTAAGCAGGGGGTCGGGAAGCCGGCTGCGACGTCCTTAGCAACCGATGAGTCATCAGCTGTCAGCGGGGTTCCCTGCTGAAAGCTGAATTAAAAAAAAAAAAAAAAAAACTGGCGTGGGGACCACCCCCCAGGTCCATACAAGGCCCTTTGGGTCTAGTATGGTTGCGGAGGGGACAAGCGAGCTCCCCTCCCCTGAACCATACCAGGCCGCATGCCCTCAACATGGGGGGATACGGGTGCTTTGGGGCGGGGGGGGGCTCTGCCTCTTCCAAAAAACCCTTGCCCAGTGGTTGTCGGGATCTGCGGGCAGGGGGCTTATCGGAATCTGGAAGCCCCCTTTAACAAGGGGACCCCCAGATCCTGGCCCCCCACCCTATGTGAAATTTACATTCACCTAAAAAGCAGTGAAAAGTAAAAAAAAACAAGAGCCAGTTTTTGATAATTCCTTTACTAAAATGGCTCTGAGCCGCCGTCTCTCCCGGTGTTGTCTCTCCCGGTGCCCTCACCTTCTTCCGCTGCCGTTTTCTTTCCGAGCTGGCATCTCCCGGTGTTGTTATCTTCTTCCTCCTCCTCGTGTCGTCGCCGGCGTCTTTTCTTCTTCTTCCTCGCTGTCGCTGGTCACCTGGTCAAAAAAAAAAAAAAAAAAAAAAAAGCTGGTCTCATCGCGAAGCTGTCTTCCTTCGTTCTTATGTTCCTGGCTGTCTAGTGCCTCTTATATATAGGCATGGGGCTTGGCCATCCAATGACGTCGCCAGGAGAGCCCACCCCTTGTGACATGTGACTTCACAAGGGGCGGACTCTCTCTGTGCGAACCTCCAGGCGGTCACGCCGTTTTTTTTTGAAAATTTATTTGCCAGCAAATTTTTTTTTTAAAATTCTAATCTTTGCATTATTCTGCCAATGGCTGCTCTGTGTTCACAGATTGCGGGGGGGGGGACTGGTTCCCTCATCTCATGGAAAGCTTAAGCTGGCCACAAATTATACAATTTTCTTATTCAATTTCCTTTAGATTTACCTTCAAATATTTAGTGCAAGGGCCTGCCTGATTGCATTCAAATTGAAAGGGTTTAGGTTTGACCTCATATTATATGGTTTTGGTAAATCTAAATGAAAATTGTATAATGTTTGGCCAGCTTTAGACTTGTTAGACCTAAAGGCTCTCCTCTGCCATCTGCTGGACATCCCTCTGCCCTGCAACACAATCATACTGTCAGCGCCACACCTGCTCCAAATCAACAGGCTTGGTGAGATCAGTGCAGTCAACATGAACCTTCATCTGTGAAGAGTGTTAAAAGTGAGTGTCTCCAAGCCTTGGTGGGGGGGCAGCAGTTTTATTTTTGGAGGCCAAGAACGACCCTTACACAGCAGGTTCACCCCTAACAAAGGATGAGGAGGCGAGATGTGCAGCTGGAAAGAAGAACTATACTGCCCAGGACCATGTGGCTGCACCTTGAGAATTACTGGCGGATCCAGAGGCCGGAGACTGAGCCATTGTTGTTTGTGAGTATTCTGAAGAGACCAACTTTGATCGCTACCTGTGAGTAAGGATGAGCTCTGTCGTGTTCGCACACAGTACGTGCAGAGCCCGCCAGGAAGTCAGCACTGCGCATCGCTAATCACAAGCAGTGAGACATTTCCCGATGTGCGGCTGCAGAGATCGGGAAATGTCCCACTGCCTGTGATTAGCACAGCGCTGTGCCGACTTCCTGACGGGCTCAGCACATGCACCATGCGAACACGCCGGAGCTCATTTTTACCTGTGAGTAAGGATGAGCTCAGGCATGTTCGCAAACAGCACGTGCAGAGCCCGCCAGGAAGTTGGCACTGCACAGCGCTAATCGCAAGGTGTGAGACATTTCCTGTATCGGGACAATGTCTCACTGCTTGTGATTAAGGATGAGCTCCGGCGTGTTCGCACAGCCCACGTGTAGAGCCCGCCAGGAAGTCGGCACTGCGCTAATCACAGGCAGTGAGACATTTCCTGATCTCTGCAGCAGCACATCGGGACAACGTCTCACTGCTTGTGATTAGCGCAGCGCAGTTGCTGACTTCCTGGCGGGCTCTACACGTGGGCTGTGCGAACACGCCAGAGCTCATCCTTGTGATTAGCGCAGTGCCGCGCCGACTTCCTGGCGGGCTCTACATGTGGGCTGTGCGAACACGCCGGAGCTCATCCTTACTTGTGATTAGCGCAGTGCCGCGCCGACTTCCTGGCTGGCTCTGCACGTGCTGTTTGCAAACACGCCTGAGCTCATCCTCCACACACTACATAGGCACCCTCCAGGCACTACACAGCGGCCTCAAAGTATTCAGAGCAAGATTGAGGGAGATTTGCTAATGCTGGCCATACACTATACTAGAAAAATCATTCAACCCCATTTTTGAAAAAAAAAAAAACCAACAAAACGTTCGGCCGTGAGAGCAAACTATAGTGCCATCGTGTAATGACCGATAAATCGTTCAATGGACATAAATGAATCCATTTTCTGTTTGTTTTTTCACAGTTTGGATGGGAAACACATTAACCTTTCAATTTATCATGCGTTCGGCAGAAAATTTCCAAACTTGTCCCATTTTTTTTTTTTTTATAGGCTCAAATACGTCCTAACCGATTACTGATTCTGTGCCCATTAACTAGCTGAAAAACGAACGAACTGCCTAAATGACCGAATTTCAGGAGATTGTTTTGTATAGTGTATGGCCAGTAAGGATGAGCCCCAGCGTGTTCGCATGCTGCACGTGTAGAGCCCGCCAGGAAGTCGGCAATGCGCTGCGCTAATCACAGGCAGTGAGACATTTCCCGATCTCTGCAGCTTCACATCGAGAAATGTCTCACTGCTTGTGATTAGCGCAGCGCATTGCCAACTTCCTGGTGGGCTCTGCACGTGCAGCATGTGAACACGCCGGAGCTCATCCTTAATGGCCAGCATTAAACTGGAGAGTGCAAAATCTGGTGCAGCTCTGAAACCAAATCGGCTTCCAGGTTTTATTTTCAAAAGTTAAAGTGGTTGTAAAGGCAGAAGGTTTTTTTTTTTACCTTCACGCATTCTATGCATTAAAGAGGAAGTAAACTCGGCTTTCTTTTCTTACTTGCAAAGTAAAGGCATAATGTGCTAGTATGCATCGCATGCGAGCACATTATGTGACACTTGCCTACATACGAAGCCCTCGTCCCCCCCGCTGGAGGCCGCTTCCATCTTCACCCGTCTTCCTTTCCGGGTTCGCGGGCTGTGTGATTGGCCGAAGCTGCGTGACGTCACGTGCACACACGTGCCGCCCGGTCATGGCACAGGGCTCTGAAGAAACTGCTCAGCACAGAGCACTTCCTGTTCATTTACTGTCCAGTGCATTTGAGGCTGCAGAGAAAGGCATGTGGGTTTTGAGCTTTGGGGTGCACACCTATGGAGACTGCTATTGGGTACTCTGGATAGCGAGATGATTGCAACCCTATTTACCACCAGCTTTAGGGAGGAGAGTTTAGGAGATGAGGCATGATCCCTCGCTGGGACTTTGAGAGGTCAACTAAGTCTCCAGAGTGCTGAGAGGTTTATTGGCAAACTTGGGCTGTACTTTATTCGCTCAGGTTGCAATTCCTTTGCCTATCGTTGGATTCTGTCACTGGGGGCAGAACGTTTCCGGTTGGATTAAAAATCTCTCCAGCTGAGGAGGGCGCATTCTTAAAGTGTCACTAAACCCACATCATAAAAAATGATCAATAAATGGCGTATTACATACTGTTCATACTCACTCAGTCACTATGAGATTCCTATTCTGTAAAAAAAAACAAAAACCTGGTTGATCCTACTCCTCTCTCTCTCTCTCACCCTTTCTGACCATGTCCCCAGTGCAGCTAGGGATTTTGCAGAGCAGTGGTGGCAGCTCTGCACATGCTCAGTTTTCAGTGAGATTCTATGCTGAGCATTTCCTCCCTATCACATCTGACTGAGCAGCCCACATGTGGGTGTACACACAGTGGTAAAGGACAGCCCACTCCCTCTTTCCTTCTCTATTCCCACTAACCAGCTAAACACAATATTACATGTAGATTAACGGAGGCTTCACCTCCCTCTTATTCTAGGAGGGGGGAGGGGGCGTGACACAGCCTGTGACCGGCAGAAATCTGCACACACACCATGTTATTGCCACAAAATAATAAAGTTGTAATTTCAAATATATATTTGACCATATAAAACAGTTTATTAATTATTTATTTTAATCTGTATTCTGAAGGCCTTTTTTTTTTTTTTAATACATGTGACCAGCAGCAGAGGACTAGAAGCTCCTGCTGCTTATGTTTCCCTGCAGACAGGCTGGGAGAGAGCTGGGTCATGTGACTGCTGGATATCCATTAGGAAAAAGGTACTTTTTAGATGTTTTTATTAAAATAATTACCGTATATACTCGAGTATAAGTCGACCCGAATATAAGCCGAGGCACCTAATTTTACCACAAAAAACTGGGAAAACTTATTGACTCGAGTATAAGCCGAGGGTGAGAAATGCGCAGCAACTGTAAGTGGATAAAGAGGGTCAACGATGCCCATTTGCAACCTCACTGTGCCCATTTGCAGTCATAGGTCCCCTGAACTTCAAACTCGGCAGTTAATGGTTCGTAGATGCCCCCTACCTGCAGCCAAAATTTGGGGTCTCTGGACCCAAAGGGTCCCGAAATGACATTGCTGCAGATGGACACAGTTGACCGACTTTGGGGCCCCATATCTCGGGGGCCACTTGGTGCTAGGAACCCCAAATTTGGTGTGCAAACCCAGTGGAACTAGCACTACAAACATATCCAGCTGGAGTTCTTAGAACCAAGTGGCCCCGAGATATGGGGCCCCAAAGTCGGTTCAGAAAATGTCAAGCACTTTTCTGCAGCAGAGAATGACATTTTCCAAACTGACTTTGGGGCCCCGTATCTCGGGGCCACTTGGTGATAGGAACCCCAGCTTTGGATATGTTGTAGTGCTAGTTTCTCTGGGTTTACACACCAAATTTAGGGTTCCTAGCACCAAGTGACCCCGAGATACGGTGCCCCAAATTCGGTTTGGAAAATGTCATTCTCTGCTGCAGAAAAGTGCTTGACTCGAGTATAAGCCGAGGGGGGCATTTTCAGCACAAAAAAATGTGCTGAAAGAATAGGCTTATACTCGAGTATATATGGTACAGTGCCGTCATCCACATACAGAAATAGAAGGGACAATGACAATTAAATAGTGTGTGTTTAGTATCACTTTTTAAGGGCCCCAATTCCAGCGGACTCTACACTGGCCAGTGGTTCGGGAAGGAAGAGATATCTTGCTCATCCGTGGAGTGTTCTTGCAGTATGTAGTATTTGTAAACTGTGTTCTCTAGAGCTGCCTAGTTACATTGAAACCCTCTATTTGCTGTGCTTAGCATGACAATATTTATACCAGAGAGCGTTACTGTTTGTCGTTGTAAATTTAAATGTGGATTCTATCAGGCAGTGTTTGCTCAATAAATTTGATCACAGACCCAACGTGTGTCAGGGAATGCAGAAGCTATCAAACCAAGTCACCCTCTTGAAAATACTGTTACAGTTTTTTTTGTGCATTTCTTGCAACAGTAGATGTTGGTGACAAGGTCTCCCAATTCTTTTAGCAAGGGACTAAGGCCCGCTTCACACTAGTGCAATGCCAGAACCCTGCAAATCCAGTGCGGGTTCCCACATCGCACCTGAATCACACAGTGGTTCACACTGAGATCTGAGAACCTCTGCGGGTGTTAATGTAAAGCTAACGACACCCGCAGCAGCGTCGTTATAAGTTACCCAGTATATGTTGAGTGAACATTTATTGCATACATAAAAACCATAGTGGTGTGGCACCTGTTTTTAGAGGAGTAACATTGGAGCAGGAGAACGTTACCCAAATAAGATAGGTAACCTCAGACAGTTAGGGTCAGCTCACGAGAGGCTAAACTAATTCTAATAGAGGAGGGCGTCTCTAATGCATAGGCGTCATCCACTACGAAATCCATGGTGGGTTCCACCCGCCACTTCGACCAAATTCTGTCACATTTGCTAGAGCAGCCCCTAATAAGATGAGTATCTTTATACAGAGGTAGGTTAACATTCCCTAGTTGTTTCCATAGAGAAAGGAAAGGGGGGGTTCTTCTAGGTCAGGTATATGCAATTAGCGGACCTCCAGCTGTTGCAAAACTACAAGTCCCATAATGCCTCTGCCTCTGGGTGTCATGCTTGTGGCTGTCAGAGTCTTGCTATGCCTCATGGGATTTGTAGTTCTGCAACAGCTGGAGGTCCGCTAATTGCATTTCCCTGTTCTAGGTCGTAGTTATAGCTTCCTGGCATAAAACAGAAGGAACCTGATCATGGGCTTTTCCTGCCAACAAAGGGTCCAAGTCTTCCACTAGACCCAACAAACAAGTTCTTATGGATGGCATAAAAGAGGTGCCTGCTACAGTATCAAAAACAGCCCACCTCCTCCCAATAGTAGGTAATTGCAGGACATGTCCAAAAAATATGGAAAAAGAATGCTTGCATCTCCAACAGTCATTCTTAACCTTTTCAACACTATTAAAACCTTAAAAAACACTTTCAAGTCTCAGTGAACATCTGCTAAAAATGACTATCTACAACTCATTCTACAGTACTGTAATGGTCAGTGGGAGGAAGGCTCCTTGCATTGGCGGTCAGCGGGAGGTGGTCAGCGGGAGGAAGGCTCCTTGCATTGGGGGTCAGCGGGAGGAAGGCTCCTTGCATTGGCGGTCAGCGGGAGGAAGGCTCCTTGCATTGGCGGTCAGCGGGAGGAAGGCTTCTTGCATTGGGGGTCAGCGGGAGGAAGGCTCCTTGCATTGGCGGTCAGCGGGAGGAAGGCTCCTTGCATTGGCGGTCAGCGGGAGGAAGGCTCCTTGCATTGGCGGTCAGCGGGAGGAAGGCTCCTTGCATTGGCGGTCAGCGGGAGGAAGGCTCCTTGCATTGGCGGTCAGCGGGAGGAAGGCTCCTTGCATTGGCGGTCAGCGGGAGGAAGGCTCCTTGCATTGGGGGTCAGCGGGAGGAAGGCTCCTTGCATTGGCGGTCAGCGGGAGGAAGGCTCCTTGCATTGGCGGTCAGCGGGAGGAAGGCTCCTTGCATTGGGGGTCAGCGGGAGGAAGGCTCCTTGCATTGGGGGTCAGCGGGAGGAAGGCTCCTTGCATTGGGGGTCAGCGGGAGGAAGGCTCCTTGCATTGGGGGTCAGCGGGAGGAAGGCTCCTTGCATTGGCGGTCAGCGAGAGGAAGGCTCCTTGCATTGGGGGGTCAGCGGGAGGAAGGCTCCTTGCATTGGGGGTCAGCGGGAGGAAGGCTCCTTGCATTGGGGGTCAGCGGGAGGAAGGCTCCTTGCATTGGGGGTCAGCGGGAGGAAGGCTCCTTGCATTGGGGGTCAGCGGGAGGAAGGCTCCTTGCATTGGGGGGTCAGCGGGAGGAAGGCTCCTTGCATTGGGGGTCAGCGGGAGGAAGGCTCCTTGCATTGGGGGTCAGCGGGAGGAAGGCTCCTTGCATTGGGGGTCAGCGGGAGGAAGGCTCCTTGCATTGGCGGTCAGCGGGAGGAAGGCTCCTTGCATTGGGGGTCAGCGGGAGGAAGGCTCCTTGCATTGCGGGTCAGCGGGAGGAAGGCTCCTTGCATTGGCGGTCAGCGGGAGGAAGGCTCCTGGCATTGGGGGTCAGCGGGAGGAAAGCTCCTTGCATTGGGGGTCAGCGGGAGGAAGGCTCCTTGCATTGGGGGTCAGCGGGAGGAAGGCTCCTTGCATTGGGGGTCAGCGGGAGGAAGGCTCCTTGCATTGGCGGTCAGCGGGAGGAATTACCCCCTTACAGATAGCTAAAAAAAAATCACTACTACTTTCTGTTCTCAAACCTATCCAATAAAATCAAATCTCTTCATACATTTAGGCCAAAAGTCTATTCTGCTATATGTCTGGTAAAAAAAATAAAAATCCCAATAAGTGTATTTTAATTGGTTTGTGTGAAAGTTATAGCGTCCTATAGCAAACTATGGGATATATATTTGAAATGTATCAATCCTGATATACTGACAGCCTATTTCATGTCTTGAGGCCCTTAAAATGCCAGGACAGTACAAATACCCCCCCCCCCCCCCCCCGAATGTCCCCTTTTTGAAATCGGACCGTCTGAGTCATTTAGTTAAAGGCATGATGAGCTCATTGCAGTTGTGATTTTTTTTTTTTGTCACAATTTTTTGGAAAATGAAGAAATGTAATACATTTTTTTTTTTTTTTTCACTTCCTGTCACCAGTACAGTATCATATGACTGGTGGGACCATGATCAGGGATACTGACTGGTGACAGTATGTTTAGAAATAATAGTTTTGTTTTTTTTTTTGTTTTTTTTTATTTAATTTTTGAAACCTTTTTCTTCTTTTTTTCTTTTTTCTTTTTTTTTTCTCCTGTAGTAGCTCTTGAATCAGGGATTTCTTTTTCTTCCCCCTTCCTTTTTTTTTTTTTTTTATTTATTTATTTTTTTTTTACATCCGTCATCAGAGTAGCTCTCGGATCAGGGTTTTTTAAAAAAAAAAAAAATGTTTTTTAAAGTAGAAGTTTTCTTGATTACGGTAATTTTCAAAAAAATAGTTCAAAAAGCACAAGCTGGTGCAACACCCCCCAATCATCTCCTGCTGTGAACAGGAAGACCTCAGCGCTGTCCCTTTCCAGCAGGAGATTGGAAACATTACTATGATGCCACGAGCAGCGCGGTTTGCAGATTGTTATTTAACGAAGAAGAGATTGATTGCTCCCGGCAGGAAAGGCACATACTGTAGTTGTTTCCAGCAAGCGCCATAATCTCAGGTTGTCAACAGCCATTACAACTTCACACCCTTTCACGTCAGAACGGCAGTCCCGCTGCAGTAATCCACCACCTACTGTACCAAAGGGGGTTAAAGGCGTCGCAGTGCATGGCTGGCGGTCTGTCATGGCGTGTAGTCTTTCCGGCGGTGACATCATTGCCATGGTTACAAAACTCCCGGAGATAATAGAAAATAAGTGGCACCAAGCATATACGATAATAAAAAACATTTAGAATTTATGTCAGAAGCTTCGGTAATCTCGTCTAAAGGCAATCTCTGGAGAGACTAAGGGTTATTATCTGGCGCCTTTTCCGTACCCTTCATATTTGATATGCTTTGTCAGCTCAATGTAATATCCAAAGAGTAATGAAAACCACAAAAGGATTAGTGTGACTTTTTTTTTTTTCTTTCTTTCTTTGACAGAATCGTTGGCAGTTGGGAACCCGAGAGGTGCAAACAGTTAGCAGCAAGGTATAGTAACTGAATGGATAGAATTTGCCGCTTTTCGATTCTCCTTTTTTGTATTTTATTATTTTTTTATTTATTACACTGCTGCAAAAGAAAAAAAAAACGCATCCAGGCGTTTTACGAGGGCAATTGTGTCTTTTTTTTTTTGCTCTTCCTCTCGCTGGCAGCACCGTGTGAAATTGCTGTCAAAGCAGATCAAGATGTTGACATGCAATCTCTCGGGTCAATCCTGTTAGAATTCTGGTGGCAACTCCGTGTATCATCCGCTAGTGACAGAAAATCAGAAATGGAATGGGGGGGGGGGGAGGAGGAGGGAGAGAAAGCGATCAGTATGGAGCTAATCGTCTTATTTCGTTGGTTAAACCCCACGAACTTTGAATTTCTCAGTTTTTAGGACATGCATAGGCTTAATAGCTGAGAAAACTTAGCAATGTGTAGACAACCTGGGAGAAGATCCTGAAACCCATTTATATAATTCATTTCTAATCCGGCCTCTACTGCAGCGGAATTATTGTCGCAGAAAGCGAGCCCTTATTAAAGACGAAGCTGGATTTTGGTTTAAAAACAGAAATGGAATTTTGCCAGCAGGACTTGGTATGGAAGCAGCAATAAAGTACAGATATATACACACGGTAAAGAATTATATGTGAATAGATATTCCTATTTCAAATTTGATCATGCTGCTTATTGGACGATGAGTTGGCAGTGTGGCAATAATGGTAATTTTCCAATGGGCAGTCTGAAGGCACAAATGTAACACAGGAACCTGCAAACTGATGGTGTCACTTACCTGGCCATAGAGCAGCTTTTCCCAACTGTTTTAACATGGAGGAACCCTTGAAATAGCTTTCATGTCTCAGGGGGACCCTTGCTAGTTTGAGGACAGTATTAAAAGTAATGCAAAAGGGGGCATAACTTTTTTTTTTCGACTTGCATAGGTTGTTCAAAATTCACATGTTGGTAGAGTAATGCCCCATACACACGGTCGGACATTGATCGGACATTCCGACAACAAAATCCTAGATTTTTTTCCGATGGATGTTGGCTCAAACTTGTCTTGCATACACACGGTCACACAAAGTTGTCGGAAAATCTGATCATTCTGAACACGGTGACGTAAAACGCGTACGTCGGGACTATAAACGGGGCAGTAGCCAATACCTTTCATCTCTTTATTTATTCTGAGCATGCGTGGCACTTTGTGCGTCGGATTTGTGTACACACGATTGGAATTTCCGACAACGGATTTTGTTGTCGGAAAATTTTATAGCCTGCTCTCAAACTTTGTGTGTCGGAAAATCCGATGGAAAATGTGTGATGGAGCCCACACACGCTCGGAATTTCCGACAACAAGGTCCTATCACACATTTTCCGTCGGAAAATCCGACCGTGTGTACGGGGCATAACTCTTTCTCTATAGCAGTGGTCTCCAAATTGCGGCCCACGAGCCAGATGTGGCCCATTACTTGCCTTTATCTGGTCCTTGGGGCAGTAGTCAACCAAATGGCACCAATGGTGGTGCACCATTCCCCTTACTGATACTATTAATGGGGCACTATTCTTGACATTGATACCAACAACACTATTCGTCCCTTCAAAACCCATGGTGGGGCACTGATGCTGGGGCATTTTTTTTACTACCGAAGTGTGGAGACTCCTGCTCTATAGTAACTGTTGTTGTTGTTGTTCTTTCCTCCTCCTCCTCCTCCTCCTCCTCCTCCTCCTCGTTTATGGAGATGACACCATTGATTGAGCGGTGGTCTCCAAACTGTGGCCCGGGGGGGGGGGGGGGGGGGGGGCAAATACGGCTCTTTGCTTGCCTTTATCCCTTTATCCGGCTCTCAGGGCACTGTTCCTCCCACTGACACCAATGATTGGCACCATTCCTCCCAATGACGCCCATCAATGGGGCACTATTCCTGCCACTAATACCAACAATAGTACCAACATTAGAAATAAAGATGATATATCTGCGCTAAGTGATAGATGACTTAAACAACACAACCAAAATATTTAGTTTTAGTGCGGTCCCATGCGACAAAAGCAAGGTGAAAACAAAGTCGCACAAAAGTGCAAACAATATGCAAATTGTAAAGTGCAACACTAAGTTTGAGCACAAAAAGACTCTGTGCATAAAAACATATGTGAAGAAAATGTAACACAATAATGAATGTGTAATGTAACCATAATCTTAAGTAGCATAAATTCAAATAAAGTGCAACTATACAGTGCAAATGTGATAGATTGTATTTTATATACAACAGAGATATTTAATTTAGTGCAGTCCCACGCGACAATGCAGAACGAAAACAAAGTCGCATGACATTGGGCCATTGTCATGCTGGAATACCCATCCACGACCCATTTTCAATGCCCTGGCTGAGGGAAGGAGGTTCTCACCCAAGATTTGACAGCACATGGCCCCGTCTATTGTCCCTTTGATGCGGTGAAGTTGTCCTGTCCCCTTAGCAGAAAAACACCCCCAAAGCATAATGTCTCCACCTCCATGTATGACGGTGGGGGATGCTGTTCTTGTGGTCATAGGCAACATTCCTCCTCCTCAGTTGAGTTAATGCCAAAGAGCTCGCTTTTGTTCTCATCTGACCACAACTCTTTCACCCAGTTCTCCTCTGACTCATTCAGATGTTCATTAGCAAACTTCAGACGGACCTGTAAAAGGTGCTTTTTTTGAGAAGGGGGACCTTGCGGACGCTTCAGTATTTCAGTCCTTCACTGTGTAGTGTGTTACCAATTGTTTTCCTGGTGACTATGGTCCCAGCTGAGATCATTGACAAGATTCTCCTGTGTAGTTCTGGGCTGATTCCTCACCGTTCTCATGATCACTGAAAATCCACGAAGTGAGAACTTGCATGGAGCCCCAGACCGATTGACAGTTATTTTGTGCTTCTTCCATTTGCGAATAATCGCACCAACTGTTGTCACCCTCTTACCAAGCTGATTGGCGATGGTCTTGTAGTCCATTTCAGCCTTGTGTAGGTCTACAATCTTGTCCCTGACATCCTTGGACAGCTCTTTGGTCTTGGCCATGGTGGAGAGATTGGAATCTGATTGCTTCTGTGGACAGGTGTCTTCTATACAGGTAACAAGCTGAGATTAGGAGCACTGCCTTTAAGAGAGTGCTCCTAATCTCAGCTAGTTACCTGTATGGAAGACACCTGGGAGCCAGAAATATTGCTGATTTGATAGGGGATCAAATTCTTATTTCACTCATTAAAAATGCAAATCTATTTTATAACTTTTCTGAAATGCGTTTTTCTGGATATTTTTGTTTGTTATTCTGTCTCTCACTGTTAAAATAAACCGATTATTCATTAAAATGATAGACTGATCATTCCATTGTCAGTGGGCAAACGTACAAAATCAGCAGGGGATCAAATACTTTTTTTTCCCTCAGTGTAAGTGCTGACTCTTACTTTGTTTAAATAACAGCCAGAGTTTATTTGTTATTTTTCATAGTTGGGAAGAATTAAACCATGGAATATCCCCAACGGCAATAAAATACACAGGGGCTCAAACCCTTCGCTGCTCTACTACAAATGCTATTATTACTGTATCTCTACACTTTTTCTATGCTTGTCACAATGCCAGAAATAAGGGTATGGTCACTACAGGTGACCATAACCTCACAAAGGTCCTATGACCATACGCTAAACCCCACATTCTTCCCCCTTATTAGTGGTTGTAGTACAATCATCATTCATATCATTCATATCATATTTCTGCTCTGTAATGGGTACATACAGTATGTGTTATGACAAATTAATCAAACAGGTCTATTTCAGCCCATAGTTGCTGATAAGGCTTGTTGCCTTTTGCAGTGTTGATGGCATAGCCTTGGTTTTAAAGGTATCACAGTTCCGCCAAACTGAGCCGTAGTGGAAGGTCAAATGCCAGTAGCCTGTCTATCCACAAAATTTCACATAGATTTATACACTGTATGTGCCATTGTACGCTTAATCAGCAGCTTCCCGCCAGTGCTTGATGGCAAGTACTTAGTACTCAAACTCTCTCTGTATTGCACAGCTTATTTTAATTGGGGGCATGCACTGTACGACTGTTGCAGTAAGGGGGGGGGGGGGCAACTGATTGATGGATGGATGGAGATCTATACTGTGTGTGTGGAGGGGGGGTTGTACTGGGGGAAAAGGGGTATTCTTTGATTGTATGCTGTAGTGGCCTGCGCCTTATCCACTCCTGACCCCTGCTGTCTCTGCGTTACTCCATCCTGAGCCCATGCGCTCTGTGTATTGCCCACTCCTGAGCCCTGCGCTCTGTGTATTGCCCACTCCTGAGCCCTGCGCTCTGTGTATTGCCCACTCCTGCACCCTGCGCTCTGTGTATTGCCCACTCCTGCACCCTGCGCTCTGTGTATTACCCACTCCTGCGCCCTGCGCTCTGTGTATTGCCCACTCCTGAGCCCTGTGCTCTGTGTATTGCCCACTCCTGAGCCCTGCGCTCTGTGTATTGCCCACTCCTGCACCCTGCGCTCTGTGTATTACCCACTCCTGCGCCCTGCGCTCTGTGTATTGCCCACTCCCGAGCCCTGCGCTCTGTGTATTGCCCACTCCTGAGCTCTGTGTATTACCCTCTTCTGACCCCTGCTGTCTCTGTGTATTACCCACTTCTGAGCCCTGCGCTTTGTGTATTACCTACTCCAAAGCCCTGCTGTCTTTGCCTTACTCCATCCTGGACCCATGCACTCAGCGCCTTACCCACTCCTGAGCCCTGTGCCTTACCCACTCCTGAGCCCTGTGCCTTACCCACTCCTGAGCCCTGTGCCTTACCCACTCCTGAGCCTTACCCACTCCTGAGCCCTGTGCCTTACCCACTCCTGAGCCCTGTGCTCTGTGTATTACTCTCTCCTGACCCCTGCTGTCTCTGCGTTATTTCATCCTGATCCCATGCACACTGTGTATTACCCCCTCCTGAGCCCTGCGCTCTGTGTATTGCCCACTCCTGAGCCCTGCGCTCTGTGTATTGCCCACTCCTGAGCCCTGCGCTCTGTGTATTGCCCTGTGCTCTGTATATTATCCTCTTCTGACCCCTGCTGTCTCTGTGTATTACCCACTGCTGAGCCCTGGGCTCTGTGTATTGCCCACTCCTGAGCCCTGCGCTCTTTGTATTGCCCACTCCTGAACCTTGCATTCTCCGTGTTACTCCTCACAGAGTCATAGCTGTTTACCTGCTTCCCACCCGCTCACCGTACATTTACTGTGGAAGGGCAGCACAGCCAGGCTATGCGACTCACCCATACATCGCAGCTTTTTTTCCGGGTTTGGGGCACACGTGCATGCACCCCCTGGTGACCTGTGCTTTGATTGGATACAGCATGAGTTTGTCGGCAGATTTCAGCCAATGATTTATAGCTGAAACCTGTGGATTGGCTGTAGCCAATCACAGCTGTTGACAAATGCACACAATCCTGTACACAGCGACCTGTCTGTTTTTTCTTCTCCTTGAAATAAAGAACAAAAACAAAAAAACAGCCAGATCTTTGAGTTAAAGCAGCACACATCACAAACATTACCTATTATTAGGCACACAGTTACCCCTTGATTTCCCCTTGATTTTAACCCCTTCACTGATCACTATTGGTGTCACTAGTGACCTCAGTGTCAGTATCTGCTAGCCAGTGTCTGTTAGGGCCAGATTGTCCCCCACACTATAACAGTCACACTATAATTCGCTGATCCCTGCCATTACAGTGAATATAGTGTCTTTAGCTGTGTAAATTCCAGTATATATATCCCATAGTTTTGTAGCTGGTATAACTTTCACACAAACCAATTAATATGCTATTAACTACTAATATACTTATTAATTACTATACTATATACACTCAGCGGTTTCTTTAGTAGGTTCACCTTGCTAGTACCAGGTTGGACCCCCCTTTTGCCTTCATTCTTCGGAGGACCTGACTGGCCTGCACAGAGGCCTGATCGAATAAAATGAAGAAATGGTCGCACTCCGAATTTCCAGAAAACTTGCTTGATGTACCTTTATTGTCACAAGTGTATCAGATGAACACAGGACAAGCAGTTGACATGTTTCACAAGCGATAGCTTGCTTGCTTTCTGTTGTACAAGCAAGCTATCGCTTGTGAAACATGTCAACTGCTTGTCCTGTGTTTGTCTGATACACTTGTGACAATAAAGGTACATCAAGCAAGTTTTCTGGAAATTCGGAGTGCGACCATTTCTTTATTTTATTCGTACTGGACGGTGGTGAGCCGAGGTCTGCACCTGTCATCCATTTGCACCTGAAGATTTGCCTGGAGCATTGTGTGCTCTTCTTTTTGTTCCTACAGAGTCCTGATCGCAACCCGATAGAACACCTTTGGGATGAATTAGAGCGGAGACTGCGAGCCAGGCCTTCTCCAACATCAGTGCCCGACCTCACAAATGCCCTTCTGGAAGAATGGTCAAACATTCCCATAGACACCCTCCTAAACCTTGTGGACGGCCTTCCCAGAAGAGTTGAAGCTGTTATAGCTGCAAAGGGCGGAGCCAACTCAATATTGAACCCTACGGACTAAGACTGGGATGCCATTGAAGTTCATGTGCGTGTAAAGGCAGGCGTCACAATACTTTTGGCAATATAGTGTGTCTGTCTCTGTATATATGTATTACCAAAAGATAGTACACCTTTGGGATGAATTTATCAAGTTAAGGTCAGGACTTTATGGACCTTGCTTTGTGCACTGGTGTGCAGTCGTGTTGGAACAGGAAGGGGCCTTCCCCAAACTGTTCCCACAAAGTTGGGAGCATGAAATTGTCCAAAATGTCTTGGTGTGCTGACACCTTAAGACAGGGGTCCTCAAACTTTTTAGACAGGGGGCCAGTTCACGGTCCCTCAGACTGTTGGGGGGCCGCACTATAGTTTAAAAAAATATGAACTAATTCCTATGCACACATCTTATTTGTAGTGCAAAAAAAAAACAGGAAAAAAACTGTACAATATTTAAAATAAAGAACAATTGTAAGCAATATGAACTTATCAGTATTTCACAGACTCCCCTCATTACAGAACCACTCCCAATCACAGGCCCCCCCTCCCCATCACAGACTCACCCCATAACAAAGCCCCCCCATCACAAAGCCCCCCCAACACAAACTCCTCTCCATCACAAAGCCCCACATAACAGATTCCCCCCATAACAGACTCCCCCATCACAGACTTTCCCCATCACAGATCCCCCCATCACAGATCCCCCCATATCACAGATCCCCCATAACAGACTCCGCCTTCACAGATCCCCCCCATATCACAGATCCCCCATAACAGACTCCCCCATCACAGACTTTCCCCATCACAGATCCCCCCATCACAGATCCCCCCATATCACAGATCCCCCATAACAGACTCCGCCTTCACAGATCCCCCCATAACAGACTCCCCCATCACAGATCCCCCCCATATCACAGATCCCCCATAACAGACTTCGCCATCACAGATCCCCCCATATCAGTCCCCCCCCATAGCACAGACTCCCCCATCACAGATCCCCCCCATATCACAGATCCCCCATAACAGACTTTGCCATCACAGACTCCCCCATAACAGACTCCCCCATAACAGACTCCCCCATAACAGACTCCCCCATAACAGACTCCCCCATAACAGACTCCCCCATATCACAGATCCCCACCCTATCACAGACTCCCCCCCATCACAGACTCCCCCCCCCATCACAGACTCCCCCCCATCACAGACTCCCCCCCATCACAGACTCCCCCCCCCATCACAGACTCCCCCCCATCACAGACTCCCCCCCATCACAGACTTCCCCCCCCCCCCATCACAGACTTCCCCCCCCCCCCCATCACAGACTTCCCCCCCCCCATCACAGACTTCCCCCCCCCCCCCCTATCAGACTCCCCCCCCCCCCCTATCACAGACTCCCCCCCCCCCCTATCACAGACTCCCCTCCCCCCCATATCACAGATCCCCCCCCATATCACAGACTCCCCATATCAAGATTACACTGCCGCCCCTTGTATAATGTCACAGCACTCCCACTCAGCACTTACCTGTATCACGCAGGACGCGAGGCATGGTAGGTCTGGGCGGAGGGCGGGACTTTGGAAGTGAGGGGCAGGTGATTGGTTCCTGGGACCGCCCCGATGCCTAGTAACCAATCACCTGCTTCTTAGCACAGAAGGTCCTTTGTTCGAGCCTGTCATGTTTCCGTCCTGTGTGATGGAGGTAGCAGAGGGCAGGGGGAGTGCTGCGATGTTAAAGGGGCAGTCCACGGGCCGGATAAAAAACGCTGGAGGGCCGGATTCGGCCCGCGGGCCGTAGTTTGAGGACTCCTGCCTTAAGAGTACCCTTCACTGAAACTAAGGGGCCAAGCCCAACCCCTGAAAAACAACCCCCACACCATAATCCCCCTTCCACCAAATGATTTGGACCAGTGCACAAAGCAAGGTCCATAAAGACATGAATGAGCAGGTTTGGAGTGGAGGAACTTGACTGACCTGCACAGAGTCCTCATCTCAACCCAATAGAACACCTTTGGGATGAATTAGAGTGGAGACTGCGAGCCAGGCCTTCTTGTCCAACATCGACGCCTGACCTCACAAATGCTCTTCTGGAAGAATGGTCAAACATTCCCATAGACACACTCCTAAACCTTGTGGACGGCCTTCCCAGAAGAGTTGAAGCTGTTATAGCTGCAAAGGGTGGGCCAACTCAATATTGAACCCTACGGACTAATGCCCTGTACACACGGTCGGACTTTGTTCGGACATTCCGACAACAAAATCCTAGGATTTTTTCCGACGGATGTTGGCTCAAACTTGTTTTGTCTACACGCGGTCGCACAAAGTTGTCGGAAAATCCGATTGTTCTGAACGCGGTGATGTAAAACACGTACGTCGGAACTATAAACGGGCAGTGGCCAATAGCTTTCATCTCTTTATTTATTCTGAGCATGCGTGGCACTTTGTCCGTCGGATTTGTGTACACACGATCGGAATTTCCGACAACGGATTTTGTTGTCGGGAAAATTTTATCTCCTGCTCTCCAACTTTGTGTGTCGGAAAATCCGATGGAAAATGTCCGATGGAGCCCACACACGGTCGGAATTTCCGACAACACGCTCCGATCGGACATTTTCCATCGGAAAATCCGACCGTGTGTACGGGGCATAAGACTGGGATGCCATTAAAGTTCATGAATACTTTTGGTAATATAGTGTATCTATCGCCTCGTACTAAATAAAAAGTCTGTTTGTTTTCTTGTTTTTTATTCCTTTTTTTTGGTGCAGTGTACCTGTAAACAGGGTAAAGAATACATTTTCAAGGTTGGGAAAGGCCATAAAATGTTTTGGATAATTTTGTTGGCTTGTAAAACCATGTATGTGTGAATGTTATAATTGCTTTTATATGTTTGTGTTGTAATATGATTTGCTGAGGCGACGTTGCGTTGATTTTATTGTTCTTCCCATCTGAGAAAGCTAGAATATTTGGTTAAATTGTATATTTATTGATGCACGGGGAAAGTTTTATTTTTTTTTGAAGATATTTATATTTTATTGTCAGGTGTCGGCTGAGTCCCCTCTCGCTCTTCCACTCTCAGAGAAGGTATAATTCATCAGGAAATGTCACCAAGTTCTAAGGGAACAAGGCCGCTTTTGTGAAAATGTGAGCGTTTAATTCTCCGTTTTTCACAAACGCCATTCTCCCCCGGCAGTCTGGGGAAAAGCATCACCTCTCTTTCTGCGGCATTGTGGAGGGACATGCCAAGCCGAGCGGTGAGAGGGTCTTATCTCCTCTCTGCAGTTATCACCAGCCATTGTTCCAATTCAATAATACCGTTTTGCTTTAATCATCGTTTTCTGAGACTCGACACTTTTCCCTCAACGCGGTGACGCTTCGATTTATGTTCCAAACAGCTTAATTATTGTTATTATATTTGATTACAAGGCTTTGAGGAACATGAATCCTTGAAAAGGTAGCGTGAAAAAGCAAAATGCCACACATTTAATTTACGTCTGAGCTGGCCGGGCACGGTGGCCCCTGCCAAATATTTGCTGACATTTTTGTCTACAAGCTGTTAATGCATTCAAAGTCCTTTATGGGTAATCTTAGTCGCTGGCAGCCTCGTGAACTGTCAGCGGTGTGACAGCCAAGTTTCTTTTGGTTAGAGGAAATTATGCAGAGGTGTGTCATGACATCAGATCCATTTTTTTTTAAATTTATCTGGAAGTAAATAAATTACTAAGATGTTGTGGTAGGGTGAATGCATGATTTTGTATAGATTTCATCTGAAAAAAATTTATGATTACGATGGTATGAAAAAACATAGGTGCTCAGCAAAAACAGAACTCTTCCACCCTGTTGCTGGCTCCTTGTGGCCGGGACTCTTCCACCCTGTTGATGGCCCTCTGTGGCCGGGACTCTTCCACCCCGTTGATGGGCCCCTTGTGGCCGGGACTCTTCCACCCTGTTGATGGCTCCTTGTGGCCGGGACTCTTCCACCCTGTTGATGGCTCCTTGTGGCCGGGACTCTTCCACCCTGTTGATGGCCCTCTGTGGCCGGGACTCTTCCACCCCGTTGATGGCCCTCTGTGGCCGGGACTCTTCCACCCCGTTGATGGGCCCCTTGTGGCCGGGACTCTTCTACCCCGTTGATGGCCCTCTGTGCCCAGGACTCTTCCACCCCATTGATGGGCCCCTTGTGGCCGGGACTCTTCCACCCCGTTGATGGGCCCCTTGTGGCCGGGACTCTTCCACCCTGTTGATGGCCCTCTGTGGCCGGGACTCTTCCACCCCGTTGATGGGCCCCTTGTGGCCGGGACTCTTCCACCCTGTTGATGGCTCCTTGTGGCCGGGACTCTTCCACCCTGTTGATGGCCCTCTGTGGCCGGGACTCTTCCACCCCGTTGATGGCCCTCTGTGGCCGGGACTCTTCCACCCCGTTGATGGGCCCCTTGTGGCCGGGACTCTTCCACCCCGTTGATGGCCCTCTGTGGCCAGGACTCTTCCACCCCATTGATGGGCCCCTTGTGGCCGGGACTCTTCCACCCCGTTGATGGGCCCTTTGTGGCCGGGACTCTTCCACCCCGTTGATGGCCCTCTGTGGCCAGGACTCTTCCACCCCGTTGATGGGCCCCTTGTGGCCTGTGGCCAGGACTCTTCCACCCCGTTGATGGCCCCTTGTGGCTGGGACTCTTCCACCACGTTTGACGGGCCCCTTGTGGCCAGCGTTCTTCCACCACGTTTGATGGGCCCCTTGTGGCCGGCGTTCTTCCACCACGTTTGATGGGCCCCTTGTGGCCGGCGTTCTTCCACCACGTTTGATGGGCCCCTTGTGGCCGGCGTTCTTCCACCACGTTGATGATCATCAGGGTTTGCTTGGTTGTGGGTCTTCAAGGCCTAGTAGCACAATGACCCAACTACTTGACTCACTTCTTAATGTATAATCGCCATAAACTCAAGTACTAATTTTGGGGTTGGCACTACATTCCGTAAGAATCCTCAACATTTTTGACCATTCTTCCAAAAGCGCATTTGTGAGGTCAGACACTGATGTTGGACGAGAAGGTCTGGCTTGCATTCTCCGCTCTAAATCATCCCAAAGATGTTCTATCGGGTTGAGTTCAGGACTCTGTGCGGGACACTTAAGTTCCTCCACCCCAAACTCACTCATCCATGTCTTTATGGACCTTGTTTTGTGTGTGTGTGTGTGTGTGTGTGTGTGTGTGTGTGTGTGTGTGTGTGTGTGTGTGTGTGTGTGTGTGTGTATATATATTACATACATACATACATACATACATACATACATACCAAGAGATAGTACACCTTTTGGGATGAATTTATCGGGTTAAGGTCAGGACTTTATGCACAGTTACGCACTTATGTTGGAACAGGAAGGGGCCATCCCCAAACTGTTCCCACAAAGTTGGGAGCATGAAATTGTCTAAAATGTCTTGGTATGCTGACGCCTTCACTGGAACTAAGGGGTCAAGCTCAACCCCTGAAAAACAACCCCCCACCATAATCCCACCTCCACCAAATGATTTGGACCAGTGCACAAAGCAAGGTCCATAAAGACATGGATGTGTGAGCTTTGTGCTGCTATCTGTTGGCGTATTACAAAACTTTTTGATACCACCTTCTATTTTGGTAAGTATAAGGTAACCACTTTTCATATTCCCGGCTGTCTTCATGTCAGCCTACAAGGAGACTCCATTAGTATTGATAACGAAGGAGGGAAAATATGACAAGTCACACAGAAAATGATGGGGGAAGCAACTTGATGAGAGAGCAGCCGAGATTACTAAGGTCCCAATCAATTTATCAGAGCCAAATACTGTATGTTGTCCACTTTATAATGATGAAGGAAAGTGTTAGGCGTACCCCACCTTGTAGTTCTGCAAAGCGTCTCAATGAGTAGTTTTGCACAGCTTACCGAGAAAGCTAACTTTCCTCTTATGCCCCGTACACACTGTCGGATTTTCCAACGGAAAATGTTCGATGGGAGCTTGTTGTCGGAAATCCCGACGTGTGTGTGGGCTCCATGGGACATTTTCCATTGGAATTTCCGTCACACAAAATTTAAGATCTGGATCTCAAATTTTATGACAACAAAATCCGTTGTCATATAATCCGATCGTGTGTACACAATTCCAACGCACAATGTTCCACGCATGCTTGGAATCAAGCAGAAGAGCCTCACTGGCTATTGAACTTCATGTTTCTCGGCTCGTCGTACATGTTGTACGTCACCGAGTTCTTGACGTTCGGAATTTCCGACAAGATGTGTGACCGTGTGTATGCAAGACAAGTTTGAGTCAACATCCATCGGAAAAAATCCATGGATTTTGTTGTCAGAATGTCCGATCGTGTGTACGTGGCATTAGAGTGAGCCTGATATTCCAAAGGAGAGAGAGAGAGAGAACCTGTGGACTTGTAGGCCAAGTAGAAATGATCCTAGGTGGAGCAGCTTTACCTTTCCTTGAGCCTGGGGGAAATCCTAAAAGATTTTCATCTTTCTTGAGAGACTATTTTATCTCAAAGTACTTTAAAAGGCTCTAAAGAAGTTTTGGCTGGATTGTATCACTTGTTCATTTTCTGGTAGTTCAGACTGGCTAAAGACCTACAGCTCCCAGTTAATATGGAATGAAGATGATACCTTTTTAAGCCTTTCATGCCCGTCTCCATGTATTGGTAAAGTTTAAACAGTTGGACCAAGTTGGTCCAAACAAACTATTTACTTCACTCACAGATGTGGCAGCTATGTGCACTGTATGTAACACCAGCAACATGCGGTATACAGCTCTGTGTTTCAGCAGCAGGATGGGGACTTCCCGTCCCATTCCTGGAACAAAACTGAGTCGGCTTGAGCACTGCTCAGCCTTCACAGAAAGATTTAAATTCTGTATATGAATACAAAGCTGCTTCTTCTGATTGGCTGAGGCGGAGAGGAGGGAGTGGATGACATCATAATCTCAGCTAATCAGAGAAAACTTTGTATTCATTCAGAAAATACAAAGCTTTCTGTGAATGGCTGAGCAGTGTTCAGCCTGACTCAATTGTGTTTTGGGAAGGGGATGGGAAGTCTCCATCCTGCTGCCAGAACATAGCGCTGTATACTGTATGTAGCTAAATGGAGGCAGGAGAAGGCCCCTGGGACAGCTCTCAAGTTGTCCTGGCTGGAGCTGGCTAGCATCCCATTTGATGCATAGGGACAAGCTAGCTTAAGCAATAAATGGGTATAGGGGAATCGATTAGCCATGACAGTACAAGCCACGTGTCAAACACAAGGCCTGTAGGCCAAGTCCAACCCACCAGGCCATTTCATATAGCACTCACACTTCTCCTGCAGCTGCGGTGCCCCACTCATCTCTGCCCCCACCTTGTCTTAGCAGTCAGAAGAAGAGAGGAGGACAGAACTCCTCCACCAGATCCTGTGCTTCTCAGTGCAGCCGCAGAGAGGCTCGTTTAACCACCCAAAATACTTTCTGCTTCCCAGCTCCGTCCTGTTAGCAGCACAAGGTAAGGGGTGTGGACTGTGGGGAGGGTGGGGAGACTCTTGATTTTGGAGTGGGGGGGGGGGGGGCTCTTGACATCTCATATAAGGGGGGGGGGTGCTTTGGACATCTAGTCTTGCAACGGGTCTTTTGAGGGCAACCATAATAATACTGATGTGGCCCGTGAAATTGAGTTTGACCAATATGAGTTTCAACAAAAACATTTTGAAAGTGGACAAAGCCTTTAAATTTGAAACTTTTAGTGAAATATCTAGTTTAAATACGCTGGGGGAAAAAAAACAAAATACCTGCAAAAAAAAAAAAATCAAAACAACATATTTATGAGTTGCATTTTAGGCCAATCTGGTGCTTTTGAACATCATAACATTTCTAGAGCATTAACATTAATTCTTCTAAAGGGCATTACAAGCGGAATTGCTTTTAAAAGTCTTTTTTTTGAATATTTATTTTTACATTAGGCGCTCTTATGGGTAATGCAATATGAAAAGAATATCAATCCTATAAATCAGACTTTTAGACCTTTCGACCGTTCTCTCTTTTTTTATTTACTGGCTTACTTTTGGCAGTTCCGTGATCAGATAAAAGGCCCTGTGGAAAAATAAGAATGATGAAAATTCAGACGCTTAACAGGGAAATGTGCAAACATCCGAGCCCGCCCCCCATCTCCAGTATTATGCGCAATATTCAGGTGAATGCTGATTGTTTTTTCTGCTTGAAACTGTCGGGACCTTAAATTACACGTTTTTTAATGACTGGCAATAAATTGTTCTCCGACATTTAGGCTGAATTATTGACAGTCAGACACTATGATAACTCCGGGAAGTTTCTCATGCTACCTGCAACAAACCAACTTCAAAAGCTGCAAAGCTCTACAGAAAAGACTTAAAGGGACGTCAAAGGCAAGCCAAAGATAGAACATTCTTTCTGACTGTATGTGGTACTGAACAGTTTATAAGTGCCGCTCATTGTGAATGGTCCTTTTTATTCTGTGCTTTCCCTTCTGGCTTTTTGTACTTCTGCAGTTCTGATCGGAGGTTATTTTGATTTGAATTTAAAAGAAGATCATCTTGCCTAAAAAATTCAATCAATTAGAAGGGGAGTTTGTGGGATTTTTTTTTTTTTTTATTGTAAATCAGAGGCTTGAGTGTTATACTGTGCATATTGGTCCAGAATTGTCAAGATATTTTTGCTATTGCTATTTTCAGTAGCTGGGTTTCCTCTATTTGAGTGCTAATGAACTTGCTTAGCTAGTTTGAAAGGGGCTAGCTAGACAGGAAGTGATGTTGGCAGGAAATGGAGAGAGTCAGGAATATACATGTGCAATTTTAGTTTCGGTCCGAATGTAAATTCAGACAAATTTTTGCTTATTTGGAGATTCAGATGTATCTGAATTTCCAAATGAAATGGTAACAAATTTTAGTTGAAATTTGTTTCATTTTGTTCCTTTTCTAGCGAATTCCACATTTTTAGAAACGTATCAGGACAGGTTAAAAAATGATCGACTGATTCAAATTCTGTGGGAAGAATAGCTGGTTGTTAAGAGCGGGTCGGGAAGTGGCCGCCGCGTCCTTAACAACCGATGACCCAGCTGTCAACGGGCTTCCCCGCCAAGTGCTGAAATGTAAACAATAGAATAGTAGCAATAGTTACTTCAGAAAAAAAATAGCGTGGCATACCCCCCCCAACCCCCCCCTCGTGTGAATATAGACAGTACACATGTTTTTGTCCCCAATGCACCATAGTCAATCACGCCCCCCCCCCCAAAAAAAAATAAAAAAATGCCGCCATTCTTTTGTTTGTATTTCAGCTCTCAGTGGGGAACCCCGCTGACAGCTGATAAATCATCGGTTGTTAAGGACACGGCGGCTGGCTTCCCAGCCTGCTCCTTAACAACCAGCTATTCTTCATACAGAATTCAAATCCGTTGATTAATTTTTCAATGGTTTTGAAAATTTTGGAATTGGTTAGAAACAAATAAAGGAAATTAAACTAATTTCCGAAATTAATCAATTAAATGAAACTAGTAACCTAACAAAGCTATCTGAAACTAAACACATTTTTCTGTTCTGCACATGCAGGGCTGGCCGAAGACATTGTGCTGCCTGAGTCCAAGAATGAAATGCTGCCCCCACCCAAAAAAAAAAAAAGTCATGTCCACCGAAAGTTCTCTGCATCCATTATTTTGAATCATGATAATTAAAACTAAAATGTAATTTATCAGAAAGTCAGATTTACAGGAAACGGCATTTTGTCTCTATGCTAAATTATATGACATACCATTATGTATAATTCCATGGGGCGGGCTAGGGTAGTATATGACGGTGGTATCAGTGGCAGTGCTGGTGGGGGGATGAGATCAGTGGCAGTGGTGGTGGGGGGATGGGATCGGTGGTGGGGGGGTGGGATCAGTGGCTGTGCTGGTGGGGGGGGGGGGTGGGATCAGTGGCTGTGCTGGTGGGGGGGTGGGATCAGTGGCTGTGCTGGTGGGGGGGTGGGATCAGTGGCTGTGCTGGTGGGGGGGTGGTATCAGTGGCTGTGGTAGGGAGGCATGAGGATCAGTGGCAGTGGTAGAGGCGGATGGTAATCAGTGGCAGTGCTGAGGGGGGGTGGGGGATCAGTGGCAGTGCTGAGGGGGGGTGGGGGATCAGTGGCAGTGCTGAGGGGGGTGGGGGATCAGTGGCAGTGCTGAGGGGGGTGGGGGATCAGTGGCAGTGCTGAGGGGGGTGGGGGATCAGTGGCAGTGCTGGGGGGGTGGGGGATCAGTGGCAGTGCTGAGGGGGGGTTGGGATCAGTGGCAGTGCTGGGAAGGGATTGGGGATCAGTGGCAGTGCTAGGGAGGGATGGGAGATCAGTGGCAGTGCAGGTGAGGGATGGGGATCAGTGGCAGTGCTGGGAGGATAGTATCACAGGCAGTTGTAGTCACTTTGTCTCTTGTTCCGTGGTGTCCGCGGCAGTAGTGACCCCTATGCCAAGATTCGGAGATGGGGTCTCCTCCAGCCCCTCCCAGGCTGAGTGGGCAGCTGCGGGCTATGGGGACAGTTCAGCTTCTTTGTGTCCACATGCAGCTCCACCTGGCTCACTGCTGGGATGCACCATCTGCCCGCCTGGACGGGGGGGAGACGCAGAGCTTCTCGCGTCCGGACGTCCCCTTTCTGTCTCAGGCTGCCCCAACCCACACAGGCGGCCAATGAGGGGGCATCTCTGGGGCCCCTGACTGATGTGTGCTGGTAGCGGCGCCCGTGCACACACAACCTCTTAAAAAAAAAAAAAAAAATCTGGGCGTCAATTCCTGCCCCTCTTAAAGTGCCACCCGGGACCATTGGACCCACCGGGACCCATGGTAGGGCCGGCCCTGTGCACATGTCTATTAAGGAAGTGAGTTTGTAAAGCTACTGTATGCCTAGGGCTTTTTTGGTAAACTTTTTTTTACGTGTGTGTGTGTGTAAGGATCAGACCACACAAAAGTGATAACATTTTGTTACAGGTGAAGCCTAGACAACTCTCGGCTTTTCTTATGAACCCTGCAAAAACGAGATTTCTGCTATAATTCCTAACTCCATTGTTGTCCACTTAGAAGTTTTGGGTGTTCCAGCTCCTCCTGTTGCAATCTTCGTAAATTAAAGTGGTTGTAAACCCTTCCATATACCCAGTGAAGTGACTGGCCTCAGGTGATGCACAGAGCTGAAAGAAATCCTCCTACATAAGTTGTACCTGTTTATCTGCAGTGCTCTCTTCTCTTCATCCATTAAAAATTCAGAATTTATACAGCTTGTCTGACCTTTCAGAAAAAAGGTGGCGGGCAGCTGAAGTTACACTCTGGAGAGCTCAGTGAGGAGAGCTCCGAGAGCTGATTGGAGTGAAGGACACCCCCTCCCCCCCCATCCTGCACACTGGAACAGAGCTGAGGCTGTCAATCACAGGCTGTGTGCTGGAGATTCCTCCTCTGGGCTTGTGCTTGACTATTTCGCGCCCTAGGCAAGACTAACACCAACTATCCCCCCCGCGCCGCCTGCTCGGCCCGGGTTACCTAGGGCAGCACGGGTGACTACAACAGGGTCAGAGCGGACTCACCGGGGCAGCAGATTTTCTTCTATGTCCGGAGACATGGTGCTCGCCGTCTCCACCTCTCCACCCGTCCTCGCGTCCGCCTCCCCAGCCGTCGACCCTCCTCACAGGCTGAGCTGCTGCTGACCTCTGCAGCAGCCGTGACGAATGTCCTCCATGACGGCTGCTTTCTCTGGAGAGTCGGTCAGCGCCCCAGCCCTGTGTAGGGCCCCTTTTGTTCCCCGGCCAGGCTAGTGGGGAAGTTAGTGGCTGTGGTTGCGCCCCCTAAGCAGCAGTGCACCCTAGGCGGCTGCTTGGTTCACCTAGCGGGAGCGCCGGCCCTGCCTGTCACCTTTTTTATCTCTTGGTGTCAGAAAAACTTGTAAGAAGTGACTCCTGCTGATGGCAGAGGAAGGAGGCAGCAGACAGAAATGACACTTAGTGCTCTGGATTGAGAAATATTAACTATAGAGGGATATGCTTTTGTTCATATTTCATGTCTGAGGTTTACAACTAATGTTGGCTCACATCTACAGTATGAACCTGAACTCTATCATTTTTCTGAGCTCATGCACATTGAACAAGGGGTTTGATCTCGATTCTCAGTGGACGCAAGAGCACGGTGAGAGATGAATGTCTATGTAGTCTTCCGCTGGAAGTAGTGATAAGTAGCAAGTGCGTCACCAGAGTGGACCAGATAGCAGAAACAGCAGATGTCAGCAGGAACAGCAGACCCTGGGCTGGTGGGCAGTAGGCAGCGGCTGATAGCTGGTGCAGGAAGACTGGTGGCCTAAAGTAGAGGAAGCTCCAGTGGGAGCTAGGCAGGCGCATGCAGGGCACAAGAGAAACTGGATGCATGGTCAGACAAGCCAGTTTGGCAACAGATGGTCAGGTACAGGCATAGACGGCACGCAAGGAATAGTCAAGGGATACAGGCAGTGACTGCTGGTGCTCAATATTTTGGGGGGGGGGGGGGGGTCGGCAAAAGAGTGCCACTCCCCCCTCACGTGCTTCAAAGAAAGAAAATAAAAACTATTGGAATCCATGCGCCCTGCATGTAGATTAGGGGCTGGGTGCATGAATAAGGGGGGGCTGCGCCCCTTATGGACAGTCCGCCACTGGGTACTGGCAAAGGTTGGCAACACCAGGTCAGGCAGCTGGACAAACAGTAGAGCAAGGTCCAGAGACCGGCCAAGGTCAGGGCAGGTAGCATTCAAGCGAAGTCAGGAGCAAGCCGGGTCAAACACAGAAGTCAGTAGAATCGCATTCAGGAACACGGGTACAGGTGCAGATCAGACCGCAATGGACTAGTGTAGTTGCTGCACTTTATATTGGCCATTTGGCGTCTGTGTCCATGGCGAACACATGTCCATCTTCTTCATGCATGTGTGAATATTTGTGCGCCTCGGAACTTCAGCTGTGCTACGGCCAGCTTGTCCCTTGTATGTAATTCTTCTGAAAGCTTTATTTGGCTGATAACACAAATATAGTATTACAGGAATAGTTGAGGCACTGATAGGAAACCGTTTGGTTTCGGCTGGAATTTCCTATTTTAGCAAAGTTCTTCTGATTGAACTCTTGACTTTGCACGCTCTTCAATGTCCTCTAAATTTTCAAATGCCGCATTTAGACATGCATGTCACATATCATTTCTCTCCTCCCCGTGCCTTCAGCTCTTCCTCACAGCAAGAATGACATTTAAATTCCAAAACTCATTTCTTCCATTCCTCTTCTTTTTTTTATATATGTAAATTTCACGGCTCGTTCATCCTTTTACATTCTGACACTGGACCTCGGGATCCCAGGATGTACATTAGGAGCTCTGACATTGTGATCAAGATGAATGCTGCAATTAAAAACTTAAAACTTGCTGTATAATATTATATATATATATATACAGCATCTTTACAATCTCATTTATTATACCAAAACTATGTAATATGAGGACAAACCATTCATTCAATTAGTATGAAATCGGCAGACCCTCACACTACACACCGTTGATCGTAGATCTAAAGGCGATTTAGACCATCAGATTGTAGTTGGCAGTGGTCTCCAAACTGCAGTTCAGGGGTCAGATGCAGCCCTTTGCTCCGGCTCCTGAGTCACGTTTCCTCCTATTGCTACTAGGGACTATTCCTTCCACTGACACTAACAGGGCACTATCTCCCTCACTGACACCAATGACAGGGCACTATTTTCTCCCACTTACTGCAATGATGGGACACTATTCCTCCCACCGACACCAATAATGGGACACTATTCCTCCCACCGACACCAATGATGGGACACTATTCCTCCCACTGACACCAATGATGGGACACTATTCCTTCCACTGAAACCAATGATGGGACACTATTCCTCCCACTGACACCAATGATGGGACACTATTCCTCCCACTGAAACCAATGATGGGGCACTATTCCTCCCACTGAAACCAATGATGGGGCACTATTCCTTCCACTGAAACCAATGATGGGGCACTATTCCTTCCACTGAAACCAATGATGGGGCACTATTCCTTCTACTGACACCAATGACGGCACCAATGATGGGGCACTATTCCTTCCACTGACACCAATGACGGGGCACTATTCCACTGACACCAATGACGGCACCAATGATGGGGCACTATTGCTCCCACCGGCACCACTGATGGGGCACTATTGCTCCCACCGGCACCACTGATGGGGCACTATTTCCCCCACCGGCACCACTGATGGGGCACTATTTCCCCCACCGGCACCACCGATGGGGCACTATTGGCACCACCGATGGGGCACTATTGGCACCACCGATGGGGCACTATTGGCACCACCGATGGGGCACTATTGGCACCACCGGCACCAATGATGGGGCACTATTGCCCCCACCGGCACCAATGACACCCCGGAGTCCCCGATATTCTGCTAGGACAATGACACATTACAGAAGTGAGAATAGGAAATAATTAAGGTGTGCAGTATTAATTATCAACAGAAATATGGCTGCTCCAGAGAGCAGGGCAGTATGGGAAAGTACATGGACCCCATCACTTTTAAACCTGGTCAGTAGACTACAACGTAGTTACTCCCATCTATTCCTGATCACAGACCCTCATTTAACTTACCAATGATGGGGCACTATCCCTCCCAGTGATACCAATGATGGGGCACTATTTCTCCCACTGATACCAATGATGGGGCTTTATTGCCCCCACCGGCACCACTGATGGGGTTTTATTGCCCCCACCGGCACCAATGATGGGGCACTATTCCTCCCACTGGCACCAATGATGGGGCACTATTGCCCCCACCGGCACCACTGATGGGGCACTATTGCCCCCACCGGCACCACTGATGGGGCACTATTGCCCCCACCGGCACCACTGATGGGGCACTATTGCCCCCACTGGCACCACTGATGGGGCACTATTGCCCCCACCGGCACCACTGATGGGGCACTATTGCCCCCACCGGCACCACTGATGGGGCACTATTGCCCCCACCGGCACCACTGATGGGGCACTATTGCCCCCACCGGCACCACTGATGGGGCACTATTGCCCCCACCGGCACCACTGATGGGGCACTATTGCCCCCACCGGCACCACTGATGGGGCACTATTGCCCCCACCGGCACCACTGATGGGGCACTATTGCCCCCACCGGCACCACTGATGGGGCACTATTGCCCCCACCGGCACCACTGATGGGGCACTATTGCCCCCACCGGCACCACTGATGGGGCAGTATTGCCCCCACCGGCACCAATGATGGGGCACTATTGCCCCCACCGGCACCACTGATGGGGCACTATTGCCCCCACCGGCACCACTGATGGGGCACTATTGCCCCCACCGGCACCACTGATGGGGCACTATTGCCCCCACCGGCACCACTGATGGGGCACTATTGCCCCCACCGGCACCACTGATGGGGCACTATTGCCCCCACCGGCACCACTGATGGGGCACTATTGCCCCCACCGGCACCACTGATGGGGCAGTATTGCCCCCACCGGCACCAATGATGGGGCACTATTGCCCCCACCGGCACCAATGATGGGGCACTATTGCCCCCACCGGCACCAATGATGGGGCACTATTGCCCCCACCGGCACCAATGATGGGGCACTATTGCCCCCACCGGCACCAATGATGGGGCACTATTGCCCCCACCGGCACCAATGACACCCCGGAGTCCCCGATATTCTGCTAGGACAATGACACATTACAGAAGTGAGAATAGGAAATATTTAAGGTGTGCAGTATTAATTATCAACAGAAAAATGGCTGCTTTATTGAAGAGCAGGGCAGTATGGGAAAGTACATGGACCCCATCACTTTTGAACCTGGTCATTAGACTACAATGTAGTTATTCCCATCTATTCCTGATCACAGACCCTCATTTACTTACCTCCCTACACAGAATAATTGGATTAAAGCAATACCTAGGGCTTGACTAGTCACTGAACAAATGGCAAACCACATTAGTCACAAGAAAATGTTAAATTGCTGTGAGAGAAGGAAAGGAAGATCCACTCCTGAATGCCTCCTTCCAGGCCTTCCGCTGTCACTTCCACTAAGCATATATGGACCACAATTTACTAATGAATATTTCATTGTCCTTGAAAGCTGCCTCCGTCATGCCTTCTGCTTAACCCTACATTGTAAACTCACAAAGCATGAACAAAATAGCAGACACACCAGATGAAAAATATTTTTTAGAGGTCCGTATATTAAAAATGAAAACAATATACAACCTCAATTCCACAAAAGTTGGGTTGCTGTGTAAAATCTACATTATAGATGGAATGCAATGATCTGCAGATCTCATAAACCCCTTTTTTTTATTCACAATAGAAAACATATCAAATCTTTAAACTAAATGGACCATTTTAAGAAAAAAAATTAAGGTAATTTTGAAATTGATGGCAGCAACAGGTCTCAAAGTTGGGGTGGGGCCATGTTTAGCACGGTGTAGCGTCCCCTCTTCTATAACCTCTATAAACACCTGGGAAGTGAGAAGACCAGTTGCTGGAGTCTCCGGAGAGGAATGTTGTCCCATTTGTGCCTAATTATAGGATTCTAACTGCTCAACAGTCCTGGGTCTTCTTTGTCATATTTTTCCTTCAGTTGGTGAAAGGTCTGGACTGTAGGCAGGCTAGTTAAGCACCTGGACTCTTCTACAGGAAGCCATGCTGTTGCCATAGACGCAGTATACAGTTTAGCATTGCCCTGCTGAAATCGGCAAGGCTTTCCCTTTTAAAAAGACATCCTCTGGATGGAAGCGTATGCTGCACTAAAACCTGGATATTTTTCAGCATTGATAGTGCCATTCCAGATGTGCAAGCTGCCCATTCCGTGCACATTAATGCCCCCCCCCCCCCCCCCCCCCCCATACCATCAGAGATGCTAGCTTCAGAACAGAGAGCTGATAACAAGCTGGAATTCCCCTCTCCTCTTTCTGGATCATAGTCAGATATGGCTTCTTTTTATGATAGAGCTTTACCTTGTATTTTTGAAGGGCACAGTGAACTTTTTTCACAGACAGTGATTTGTGGAAGTATTCCTGAGCCCATGCAGTTATGTCCAGCATCGAATCAGATCTGGTTTTAATGCAATGCCATCTGAGGGCCCGAAGATCACCAGCACCCAATATCACGTTTTGGTATTCTCCCTTGCACACAGAGATTTCTCCAGATTTTCGGAATCTATTGATATGTACTTTAGGTGATGATATATATAAATTCCTTGCCATTTTACATTATACTGAAAATCTTCAACAATTTTTAGATGCAGTATTTCACAGATTTCACAGATTGGGGAACCTCTACCCAGCTTTTCTTCTGAGACACTTTGACTCTCTAAGATGCTTTTTTTTGTTTATACCCAACCATGTTACTGATTCACAAAAGGAGTACAGCCAACCGAGCATTCCCCGTACTTCTCCTTGAAATGTTCACCTTTAATAATAGTAACTGCAACTCCGTAACATGTAAGACAGGGATGTGCAGTCAGGGGAGGCAGGTGAGGCAGAGCCATGAGCATTAAAAATGATCGAGGGTCCTAGTGCGGGGACCTGGGGTCACAGAGACCCCAAATTTGGGGGGTAGGTAGCTGAAGACCTACCCCACCACTGGTCAAAATTGCCACCTATTTTTCCTGAGATATGGGGCTCCTTGCGCAGCCTGTAGAACAGTGGTCTCAAAGTACCGGCCCGCGGGCCATTTGCGGCCCACAGACTGGTTATAAACGGCCCGCCGAGCCTGAACAGGTTTGCAGAGGGGGAGGCGCCGAAGTGCTTTGTCTCCGTCTCCGTGCCCTCTCTGCTGCACGCTGCTGCAGCCCAGAGAGAGAGAGCGGAGAAAGGAGCGGAGGAAGGATCCGCCCATCGCCCCGCCCACCTAGGCACTGGTGATCATTCAGAGCGCCGGATCCAGGGTCCTGGAGAGGTGAGTGAGCCATCAAACTGAGGCAAGTCCTTAGTGGGGTGACTGGGGTAGAAATTTGTGTGTGGGGGGTGTTTATGGACTGTGAGTGGTATTTGTGGGGGTATTTATGGAGTGTGGGGGGTATTTATGGAGTGTGGGGGGTATTTATGCAGTGTGGGGGGTATTTATGCAGTGTGGGGGGTATTTATGCAGTGTGGGGGGTATTTATGCAGTGTGGGGGGTATTTATGCAGTGTGGGGGGTATTTATGGAGTATGGGGGTATTTATGGAGTGTGGGGGTATTTATGGAGTGTGGGGGTATTTATGGAGTGTGGGGGGTAATGCTGGGTTAATGCGTTTAATAATGCTGACATCAGTGCTGCGTTTAATAATGCGTTTGCTGACACCAGTGTTGGGGGTTAATAATGCGTTTGCTGACACCAGTGCTGCATTTAATAATGCGTTTTGCTGACACCAGTGTTGGATGTTAATAATGCGTTTGCTGACACCAGTGTTGGATGTTAATAATGCGTTTGCTGACACCAGTGCTGGGGGTTAATAATGCGTTTGCTGACACCAGTGTTGGGGGTTAATAATGCGTTTGCTGACACCAGTGCTGGGGGTTAATAATGCGTTTGCTGAGACCAGTGCTGGGTATAATGCGTTTGCTGAGACCAGTGCTGGGTATAATGCGTTTGCTGAGACCAGTGCTGGGTATAATGCGTTTGCTGACACCAGTGCTGGGTATAATGCGTTTGCTGACACCAGTGCTGGGTATAATGCGTTTGCTGAGACCAGTGCTGGGTATAATGCGTTTGCTGAGACCAGTGCTGGGTATAATGCGTTTGCTGAGACCAGTGCTGGGTATAATGCGTTTGCTGACACCAGTGCTGGGGGTTAATAATGCGTTTTGCTGACATCAGTGCTGGGGGTTAATAATGCGTTTTGCTGACACCAGTGCTGGGGGTTAATAATGCGTTTGCTGAGGCCAGTGCTGGGGGTTAATAATGCGTTTTGCTGACATCAGTGCTGGGGGTTAATAATGCGTTTTGCTGAGACCAGTGCTGGGGGTTAATAATGCGTTTGCTGAGACCAGTGCTGGGTATAATGCGTTTGCTGACATCAGTGCTGGGGGTTAATAATGTGTTTTGCTGACATCAGTGCTGGGGGTAATAATGCGTTTTGCTGACATCAGTGCAGGGGGTTAATGCGTTTTGCTGACATCAGTGCTGGGGGTTAATAATGCGTTTGCTGACACCAGTGTTGGGGGTTAATAATGCATTTGCTGAGACCAGTGTTGGGGGTTAATAATGCATTTGCTGAGACCAGTGCTGGGTATAATGCGTTTGCTGAGACCAGTGCTGGGTATAATGCGTTTGCTGACACCAGTGCTGGGTATAATGCGTTTGCTGACACCAGTGCTGGGTATAATGCGTTTGCTGACACCAGTGCTGGGTATAATGCGTTTGCTGACACCAGTGCTGGGGGTTAATAATGCGTTTTGCTGACATCAGTGCTGGGGGTTAATAATGCGTTTGCTGAGACCAGTGCTGGGTATAATGCGTTTGCTGACACCAGTGCTGGGGGTTAATAATGCGTTTGCTGAGACCAGTGCTGGGTATAATGCGTTTGCTGACACCAGTGCTGGGGGTTAATAATGCGTTTTGCTGACATCAGTGCTGGGTATAGTATATTATTGCTGGTATAGTTTATTGTTTTTTGAAGTTTTGAAAGTTTGCATGCGGCCCCCCATGGGATATGAAAACTTGTCATGTGGCCCTCTGGCAATTTGAGTTTGAGACCCCTAATGTAGAAGCTATATACAGAGCGGCCAGTTTAAATACAAGATTGCACACGCTGTTTGCAGCAGAGGATGAGCTCACAGTGCCTCTCCTCACTTCTTGTCAGAGGCACAGAGCTCCATGGACAGCTTGGAGTCTTGGACCAATGGTAAAGCACCATTGGAACAAGCTGTCCAATAAAAATGCTGCAGGGGAGGCTCTCCTCTCACTGCAGTGTCATAGAAGGGGGCGTGTCTAAAAGACACATGCTCTCTTCCAGCCCAGTCCTCTTAACTAGAAGAAAAAAAACATGTGTGTATAAGATTTACCCATAATCCCATGTTTTTATCACACAGTTAAGAGGGAGAATGAAAATCTGCTGCTGCTGAAAAGGTACAAGCTAAATCATATATTATTATGCTAATACAGTAAAACCTTGGTTTGCGAGCATAATTCATTCCAGAAACATGCTTGTAATCCAAAGCACTTGCACCCCCACTTCTCTGCTGGTTCCCTAGCTTGGCACTCAAGCTTCGTCCCTGCTAACCGGCTTGGTCCCTGACTTGACTGACAAGGCTGCTCTGCAAGCGTCTCCTTCGCGGGTTGGGTCCCTGACTTGATTACCGCCTGAAGTTTCCCGATTCCCCACCATGTCCGTTCAGTGAAAATATGGTTCCTTGCTTCAGTTACTCGCTGTGGCCCTTGGTAAAGGTGTCTGGTCTCTTTGTGGCGACAGTTCCCCTTATACCTCCGACCACTGATGGGTTCTCTGGCCGGCAGAACCCTCACTTTTGGTTGGATTGCAAGCCGCAATCCCAACCCTGCGCTGCTCTCTTTACTTCTGGACAGGCCTTCACACAGCCTAGCAGCCAGAGGCCCCCCCGGGATAGGCCCAATCTCCGGCCTAGCAGCCCGGGGCGTACGACACACGTCCACCCAGACAGCCGTCCAGGTGCCACAGAACACAGATCACCTGACTCCGCCCGAATATATAGGTGCTCCCAGCAGGCCATGGGATTCAAGAAAACCCCTGCCCATTGGCTAAGATACCCCATATACCCATAGCCTGACCTTGGATTGCCCTTCTCATATCTAGTAACACCAAGTACCCGCCTAGTGGTTGAGGAGATAAGAGCAACAAGGCCAAACTTAGGGAGAAATCAATAGATCTCTATCAATCGACCAAGGTAACTACTCTTGGCAAGTAAATTTGTGAGGAGCTCCCTGACTAAACCCCAGGGTGCTACATGATTATGTATAAAAAAAAAACAAAAAACATACTTCTCTTCTAAAATGTTTTACATGGTGTAGCAGTGGGACCCCGTGCTACTCAGAAGATTGCTGGTTTACGCTAGATTTTTGGAGAAGCAGGCATGCTGATTGCACAGCTGTGTGCTGGGCTATTAGTTGTGACCTGACTATGGCTCAGGGCTCCACACAACAGACAGGAGGTCTGTGCATGGCGAGTCAGGTGGACTCCCATCCTCTCCAGGAGTTAGAAAGGGCTGCATGGGGCAGCCAGAGCGTGTATGTCTGCAGGAGGCAGATTTTGGTCTGTGACTAAGCAGCAAGGATCTGATCGTGAGTAAGCTAGGAGAGAGCTTGACTCTAATGCCGTGTACACACGACCGGACTTTTCGACAGCAAAGGTCCGACGGAACGAATCCGTCGGACAATTCGATCGTGTTTGGGCTTCATCGGACCTTTTCTGTCGAAAAATCTGACGGACTTTAGAAATAGAACATGTTTCAAATCTTTCCGACGGACTCGAGTTCTATCGAAAAATCAGTTTGTCTGTATGCTAGTCCGACGGACCAAAAACGAATTCCTTATTCTAGTCCGGTGGTACGTCATCACGTTCGAATCAGTCGGACTTTGGTGTGATCGTGTGTAGGCAAGTCTGTTTCGTTGGAACTCTATCGGAACTCCATCAAAGTCCTTCGGGGTTGAGTCCGACGAAAAGTCCGGTCGTGTGTACACAGCATAAGGGAGTCTTTTTGGTCTGAGGAGTAGACCTAAGGCCTTGGCTTGAGGCCTGAAGCAGCCGAGTGGCAAGAGAGTAATCCAGGAGGCTGAAGTATTCTGATTGTGCAAGTTTCAGTAATGGTGGAACCCCCTGCATGGGCTACTGAGATCTTTTTGTGGACTTTTCCATTCTTTTAAATAAAAGTGGGCTACCATGCCTTTTAAAAAAAAATACAGTTTTGGACTTGTCCACTCATTGAAAACGCACCTACTGCTTGAGTCTGATCACCCCAATCTTACAGTGGTTTTACCATGCTGTAATAAAGCTTGAATTTTTTACTCTATATTATCTTTTGGTTCTGCTTTTTCATTGAAGGTATATTCAAAGTCCCACATACATTGTATTTTCCTCTACTCATGTATTGTTGGGGACGATGCCTCCAGTGGTATGAGATGAATAACATGCTGGCCCCACATAGTCTCGACTTCCACAGAATAGATCCTCTTTCACGGCAACAGACACGGCGCTTTAAAGGCATCTTTCTTTGAAACCATAAACCCTTCCAGATGTGATATAGAGAGAAATTATTCAGCAAACTATTATTTTTTTCCCCAATGTTCAGGTTTCCATGTTTTTACCATACGCATGCATCTTTGTGTATTGACCTTGGATAGAAGCAGCATGGGGTGACAGCTTAGTGAAGTTAATTTTTTTTTGCTGATACTGGGTTACAGAAGTGCTGATTCAGTTCTGCGCTAATTTAGGAAGCTGTACATTTTGTAACATTTAAAAAAATGATCCCACATTACTTCTATCTCTGTCAGAGAGCTTCAAATTTGTTCTCCTTTGCCGAGGTGTGTTTAGCATATGCACTTGACTAGATTAGAGAATGTTCCTCTCTATATGTTTTGGCATTTTTGTTTGTGGCTACACCTGTAATTTTGGTTAATATTTGTCCACCCTACTCTACATTGTAGAATGAACAATGTGTAGACGTGGTTATCCCAGGCATGACAGCTGAAAACGTTGTTACAATGGAAAGAGAAATACATTGAGGCCAATATGGACTTTCACAGTACAAAGGCTTCACATATACACAAGGTAAGTATAGAAAATTTCGATTTTATACCAAATTTGAATTGATAGAGCTGAATGTTTAAGATATGGTTTCCCATGTCTGTTTTTTTAGATGTCTGTATGTTTTTTTAATATATTTTTGGAATAAAATCTAATTTTCTATACTTGCCTTGTGTAGGTGAAGCCTTTTGTACAGTTACCATAAAAGTCCATATTAGTCTCAATTTATTTCACTTTCCATTTTGATTGGGCATAGATACTTTCTGTGTTTGTACTTATAACTGGCACCCCACTTTTTCAATCTCCCCCCCCCCCCACCCCCTAAAGTAGTAGTGTTACTATGGTGACACTGAACTACTCTGATGAAAGCATGTAAAAAAATAATAGTAAATGGGGGGGGGGGGGGGAAGGGTCAAAATATTGAAATCTAAACATCCATACAATGACGTAGTGCACCGGTGAGTGTATGTGTATATGTGTGTATATGTATATGTGTATATATATATATATATATATATATATATATATATATATATATATATATATATATAATATGTATATATATATATATATATGTGTATATATATATATATATGTATGTATGTATGTATATGTGTGTGTGTGTGTGTGTGTATATATATATATATGTATGTATGTATATGTGTGTGTGTGTGTGTGTGTGTATATATATATATATATATATATATATATATATATATATATATATATATATATATATATATATATATATATATACACACATATATATATATATATATATATATATATACACACACACACACACACACACACACATATATACATATATATATATATATATATATATATATATAATTTTTTTTTTTCTGTTTAAAAAGTAAAAAAAAATGCATTTTATTCCGTTTATTTTCCAAAGAATTGTGACAAAAAAGAACTGTGACAAAATAATGACATCTTCAAAAAGCTCGCCATGCCAATTAATAAATGCCTCCGACTGTCTACTTTCCAAAAAGGGGTCATCTGGGGATATTTGTACTGTCCTGCAGTTCGTTCACAGGAGAAGTGCAACCAAACGAGCTATTCCCCGTACTTCTCCTTTAACCGCTTGCCGACCAGCCGCCGTCATACAGCAGCAGGTCGGCTCATTCCCACGAATCGCCGTTACGATACGTCGGCTCCTTTAAGATATATAGTGGGCGAGCACGCGCCCGCTGCATGGCGGGGGGAGCTAATCGCCATTACGGTACGTTGGCTCCTTTAAGATATATATATAGCGGGTGAGCGCGTGCCTGCTGCATGGCGGGGGGGAGCTGATGCATGTAGCCGGCGGCTGCGATGTCCGCCGGCCACCCCGCGATCGCTCCACAGAGAGCTGATGTAAACAAACAGATCCCCGTTGTGATTGAAGTACAGAGTGATCGTCTGTTTCTAGTGATCAGGAACAGCAATTTCGCTCTGTAGTCCCAGTCAGTCCCCTCCCCCTACAGTTAGAAACGCCTCCCAGTGACACATTTAACCCCTTGGTCGCCCCCTAGTGTTAACCCCTTCCCTGCCAGTGTCATTTATACAGTAATCAGTTCATTTTTATAGCACTGATCGCTGTATAAATGTACTTGGTCCCAAAAAAGTGTCAAAAGTGTCCGACTAGTCTGCCGCAATGTCGCAGTCCGGCTAAAAATCGCTGATCACTGCCATTACTAGTAAAAAAAATAAAAAAATTAAAATTATAATAAAAATACCATTAATATATTCTCTATTTTGTAGATGCTATAACTTTTGTGCAAACCAATCAATATACACTTATTGTGATTTTTTTTTTTTTACCAAAAATATGTAGAAGAATACATATTGACCTAAACTGAAATTTTTGTTTTTTGAAAGCCTTTTTTTTGTTTATAGCGCAAAAAATAAAAATGACAGAGGTGATCAAATACCACCAAAAAGCTTTATTTGTGGGGAAAAAAGGACATAAATTTAATTTGGGTACAGCATCGCACGGCCGCACAATTATCAGTTAAAATAACGCAGTGCCGTATCACAAATAATGGCCCGGTCATTAAAGGGGGGGTAAAACCTTCCGGAGCTGGTGGTTAAAAAAGAATTCAGCGAGCGGATGCTTCTATAAAGTTCTATGAGTTCCTTTTTTAAATAATTGGATCCTAGGCTCTTCCCAGTATCCTCTACCGATCTGCCATGAGGGTATTTTTCGAACACCGTACTATAGAAGTATATTTGGAAGTTGGTTTTCCGGAAAGTGAATATTGATGAGCTCATCATAATTTGACCACAGCAGCCCAATCCGTGTGACAGCCTCATTCAAGGCTTGCCGGTCCTCCGCCAGTCCTCGTCTACAGGCTATATCCCAATCTCCTATCATTCTACATTCACTGTGCCTGGGGCTACGACGCAACATATGAAACCTTGACACTAATAGATGGGAACATATGAACCGTGACACTAATTAAGCATAATGAATACGGTTAGATAGTTCGAAGATTTCCAGGAGATGCAAACAGATTACTTTGTCAACAAGAAGTTTGTAGAAATGTCATAACAAAATGACATCCAGTTATTATGTGCCTTTCCTTTTTTCTTTTTTTAATGCAATTGCCGAAACCTTATTTTTACAACATCCTGGGGTGGGGGTGGGGGGGGGGGGGGTGGGGGGGACTAAAACTCGCACGTGGCTGGTACAGCTCAACTTGTCATAAATTATGATTACATCTGACACAATAATGAGAAAATGTTATCTGCAGATTTTGTAGGGATGGCAGTTATCACACTGCTGGGAGAAATGCTATATTCTGTTTTGTTTTTTGACATGGAAAGTATCGGGATGCACCATCTACTGTATATTTTGGCACAGATGGCTTTGGTTTTCCTGTGGTGACATGATTATATTGGCTGGTGATAAAACTATTTTAAGTGGAAAAAAGTAAAAAAAAAAAAATGTTATATATCTCTATCTTCTCTATCTTCTCTATCTTCTCTATCTTCTCTATCTTCTCTATCATCTCTATCTCTATCATCTCTATCTCTTTTTAGATTGTAAGCTCTAAAGAGCAGAGCCCTCTGATTCCTCTTGTACCAAATTGTAATGTAACTGTAATGTCTGCCCTCGTGTTGTATTGTAAAGCGCTGCTCAATCTGTATTTTATATATATATATATTCTCACAAAAATGAGTACACCCCTCACATTTTTGTGAATATTTTCTTCTATCTTTTCATGTGACAACACTGAAGAAATGACACTTGTCTACAATGTAAAGTAGTGAGTGTACAGCTTGTATAACTGTAAATTTGCTGTCCCCTCAAAACAACTCAACACACAGCCATTAATGTCTAAACCGCTGGCAACAAAAGTGAGTACATCCCTAAGTGAAAATGTCCAAATTGGGGCCCAATTAGCCATTTTCCCTCCCCTGGTGTCATGTGACTCGTTAGTGTTACAAGGTCTCAGGTGTGAATGGGGAGCAGGTGTGTTAAATTTGGTGTTATCGCTCTCACTCTCTCATACTGGTCACTGGAAGTTCAACATGGCACCTCATGGCAAAGAACTCTCTGAGGATCTGAAAAAAAAAGAATTGTTGCTCTACATAAAGATGGCCTAGGCTATAAGAAGATTGCCAAGACCCTGAAACTGAGCTGCAGCACAGTGGCCAAGACCATACAGCAGTATAACAGGACAGGTTCCACTCAGAACAGGCCTCGCCATGGTCCACCAAAGAAGTTGAGGTCACGTGCTCAGCGTCATATCCAGAGGTTGTCTTTGGGAAATAGATGTACCCTGTTTCCCCGAAAATAAGACCTAGCGTGATTGTCGGTGATGGCTGCAATATAAGCCCTACCCCCCAAATAAGCCCTAGTTAAAGTGCTTGTAGGTCTTATTTTCAGGGTAGGGCTTATTTTCGGGGAAACAGGGTAGGGCTTATTTGGGGGGGGGTAGGGCTTATATTGCAGCCATCACCGACAATCACGCTAGGTCTTATTTTCGGCGAAACAGTGTATGAGTGCTGCCAGCATTGCTGCAGAGGTTGAAGGGGTGGGGGGTCAGCCTGTCAGTGCTCAGACCATACGCCGCACACTGCATCAAATTGGTCTGCATGGCTGTCGTCCCAGAAGGAAGCCTCTTCTAAAGATGATGCACAAGAAAGACCGCAAACAGTTTGCTGAAGACAAGCAGACTAAGGACATGGATTACTGGAACCATGTCCTGTGGTCTGATGAGACCAAGATAAACTTATTTGGTTCAGATGGTGACAAGTGTGTGTGGGGGCAACCAGGTGAGGAGGACAAAGACAAGTGTGTCTTGCCTACAGTCAAGCATGGTGGTGGGAGTGTCATGGTCTGGGGCTGCATGAGTGCTGCCGGCACTGGGGAGCTACAGATCATTGAGGGAACCATGAATGCCAACATGTACTGTGACATACTGAAGCAGAGCATGTTCCCCTCCCTTGAGAGACTGAACCGCAGGGCAGTATTCCAACATGATAACCACCCCAAACACACCTCCAAGATGACCACTGCCTTGCTAAAGAAACTGAGGGTAAAGATGATGGACTGGCCAAGCATGTCTCCAGACCTAAACCCTATTGATCATCTGTGGGACATCCTCAAACGGAAGGTGGAGGAGCGCAAGGTCTCTAACATCCACCAGCTCTGTGATGTCATCATGGAGGAGGGGAAGAGGACTCCAGTGACAACCTGTGAAGCTCTGGTGACCTCCATGCCCAAGAGGGGTAAGGCAGTGCTGGAAAATAATGGCGGCCACACAAAATTTTGACACTTTGGGCCTAATTTGGACATTTTCCCTTAGGGGTGTACTCACTTTTGTTGACAGCAGTTTATACATTAATGGCTGTGTGTTGAGTTATTTTGAGGGGACAGCAAATTTACACTGTTATACAAGCTGTACACTCACTACTTTACATTGTAGCAAAGTGTCATTTCTTCAGTGTTGTCACATGAAAAATATAAAATATTTACAAAAATGTGAGGGGTGTACTCACTTTTGTGAGATTATCTATCTATCTATCTATCTATCTATCTATCTATCTATCTATCTATCTATCTATCTATCTATCTATCTATCTATCTATCTATCTATCTATCTATCTATCCCCTAGGTTACAAACAAGATAGGGTCTGTAGGTTTTTAAAGTGATTGTAAAGGATTGCCGGATTCGGTCCTGCCTCGCGGTGCCCGCGTCATTGGATTTGATTGACAACAGCGGGAGCCAATGGCTGTGCTGCTATCAATCTATCCAATCAAGAGCCGGTACCCCGTGGTGAGACTCATCCCCGCCGACGAGATGAAGGGGCTCAGGTAAGTAAAATAAGGGGGGCTGGGAGGTCAGTGATTTGCTAGAAGTTTTTTCACCTTAATGCATAGAATGAAAAAGCACGAGGGTTTGCAACCCCTTTTAAGTTGAATTTGTAAGTCAGAACATGCACATTTTTTTAAGTGTAGCTCCAGCCAAAAAATTATTTTTAAGCTTTTTGGATAGCGTAGGGAAGGATTAACACACCTGTAATGTTTGTTTAGCTGTCTGTGCCCCTGTTCATAAGATTTCACCCCACTTTCTGTCCCAGTGACAATTGGATTTAGAAAATTTTGAGTTGTTGTGGAAACAAGGATTGGTGATAAAGATGTATGTGTGTGTGTGTATATATATATATATATATATATATATATATATATATTTATATCTCTTTACTGTAGTTGAGGAAAGCAGCACCTGGTCTGTATCCAGTGCAATGCAATCTAGTCTACCCACCAACCAAATATAGTAAAAGTCCAACTGATTGCTGCACTTAAAATATTTATTGATCAATTATTCAAGAAATTACATAATCAGATGTTTGATGATGATTTCCATTTCGAATGTGCTTTTGATCTGATGAAGGGCGTAAGCTTGTGAGCTTTTTATGTATACAGTGGGGACGGAAAGTATTCAGACCCCCTTAAATTTTTCACTCTGTTATATTGCAGCCATTTGCTAAAATCATTTAAGTTCATTTTTTCCTCATTAATATACACACAGCACCTCATATTGTACACACAGCACCCCATATTGTACACACAGCACCCCATATTGTACACACAGCACCCCATATTGTACACACAGCACCCCATATTGTACACACAGCACCCCATATTGTACACAGCACCCCATATTGTACACACAGCACCCCATATTGTACACACAGCACCCCATATTGTACACACAGCACCTCATATTGTACACACAGCACTCCATATTGTACACGCAGCACTCCATATTGTACACACAGCACCCCATATTGTACACACAGCACCCCATATTGTACACACAGCACCCCATATTGTACACACAGCACCCCATATTGTACACACAGCACTCCATATTGTACACACAGCACTCCATATTGTACACACAGCACTCCATATTGTACACACAGCACCCCATATTGACAGAAAAACACAGAATTGTTGACATTTTTGCAGATTTATTAAAAAAGAAAAACTGAAATATCACATGGTCCTAAGTATTCAGACCCTTTGCTCAGTATTTAGTAGAAGCCCCTTTTGATCTAATACAGCCATGAGTCTTTTTGGGAAAGATGCAACAAGTTTTTCACACCTGGATTTGGGGATCCTCTGCCATTCCTCCTTGCAGATCCTCTCCAGTTCTGTCAGGTTGGATGGTAAACGTTGGTGGACGGCCATTTTTAGGTCTCTCCAGAGATGTTCAATTGGGTTTAGGTCAGGGCTCTGGCTGGGCCATTCAAGAACCGTCACGGAGTTGTTGTGAAGCCACTCCTTCATTATTTTAGTTGTGTGCTTAGGGTCATTGCCTTGTTGGAAGGTAAACCTTTGACCCAGTCTGAGGTCCTGAGCACTCTGGAGAAGGTTTTCCTGTTAAAGCAAATTAGACTTTGCATTATAGTGGTCTTACCCAATTGTCAACTAGAGTCTCTCAGGTTAACCATCATTTTTTGGGGAGGTTGCACTTCATGAACATACAGTATATGTACAATTCATAATACTAATGACTTACAAAGCCATCCACAGCTCTGGTCCAAGCTACATAACCAACGTTTTCTCAAAATAACCAAGCCACCCTGATTACTCCTCCTAAGACCTTTTCGTCATCTCCTCCCATACTGCTCTCTAGGACTTTTTCAGAGCCTCACCTATTCTCTAAATCTTCCTACCGCAATCTGGCTGTCTCCTTCTCCAGGGGTCTCCAAACTTTCTAAACAATGGGCCAGTTTATTGTCCTTCAGACTTTAGGAGGGCAAGACTATGATCAGCAGGAGTGGAAATTTTCCTGACATCAGTGGGAGTAAACCTCATCACATTTAGTATAAGGTGGCGGAATAGTGCCCCATTATTGGGAGGCCCGTTGCTGGTGTCAAGAGAAATGGTGCCCCATTGTTTTTGTCAGTTGGCAGAATAGTGTCTAGTATCAGTGGGAGAATAGTCCATCAAGGGCCAGATAATGGCAAGCAAAGGGGCTACATCCGGCCCCCGGGCCGTTGTTTGGAGACCATTGTTCTAGTCTGTGTTTAGGTGATCCTAGAAAACTCAATTCACCTCTTCAAGGGAGTCTATCCCTCCTCTACTCAACAACTGAATTTTACTTTCTCGAACTCCTCCTCTCCACACTCATTAATACCCTTTGTATCACTCGCCTCTCCCTTTCAGATTGTAAGCTTTCATAAGCAGGGCCCTCCTAACCATGGGCGTCCGCAGAACTTATTTCAGGGGGGGACATTTTAAAAAAGAAAAAAAAAAAAAAATTATTTTAGTTAGTTATTTTTTTTAAACTTTTTTTGCAGTTATGTTTTGATGTAGAGGATGTAGCAGATGTAATCACAGAAGTGGAGCGTCTGCAGATTTTAAAAATGTAATAGTGACTAAAGAATGAAAGGAAGTGTAAAGACTCGTATTTGCCAGCAAGTTGCTGTATCACATTTTAGAGCTGGTCATAAATGATATTTGCTGCCACAACAAACACTAACCTGGAAGTTTGTCTAGTGGCTCAAAACTCACGGTCCTCATGGGCGGGAGGAGCTCAGGAGGAGAACTGGAGAAGTCGGGCTGCTGGCAATGTGCTGCAGTGGCTGCGGGAGTAGTTTGCAGCGGCAGCCCCGGGCAGAGCCGGTACAAGGGGTGGGCGGGAGGGGCAAGTGCCCTGGGCGGAGTGTGAGAGGGGGCGGGTTCAGGGTCCTCTTTAACGCAGAGCAAAAGCAGCTGCCCCTGAAGCCCGCACTGCTTAGAATAGTTCTCCCGGTGTAGCTGTCACGAACACAGCTGTGCCGCCCTCCCCCGTTTGCTCTCTCGGCCGGGTTAACATAGGTGGCCACACTGACAGGGGAGGAGAACAGCTGCGGGCTGTGTGTAAGTGCCGACTCGTCCTGCTTCTCCCTCTGTCAGGAGCTGCAGGTTTGGAGTGGCTGGTCTGTGACAGGAAGTGAGGCAGAGCGATCGTCCGTGCTCCCCCGTCCCATCACCCCCCCCCCACACACACACACTTCTATAGCACAGAACAGAGTGAAGTGTTATGGCTGTATGCTACAGATCTGAGACCGTGTTCGAAAAAGAGCGCGCACACACATACCAGAGAGGTGCAGTGTCACGGAGGATGAGAACTGTGAGAAGGAGGGGGAGGAATTTGTGAAAAGAGGTGAGAACTCTAAAGGGAGGATTACAATGGTGGCTGTGGACTGACGGGGGGGGGGGCAGGGGGTGTTGGTGGATACAGAGGGGGTTGTGGATGGGGGGGGGGGGGGGAGGGGAGTATACAGAGGTGACTATACAAGAGGGGGGGTACAGAGGTGACTATACAAGGGGGGGGGTACAGAGGTGACTATACAAGGGGGGGGGGTACAGAGGTGACTATACAAGGGGGGGGGGTACAGAGGTGACTATACAAGGGGGGGGGGTACAGAGGTGACTATACAAGGGGGGGGGGTACAGAGGTGACTATACAAGGGGGGGGGGGGTACAGAGGTGACTATACAAGGGGGGGGGTACAGAGGCGACTATACAAGGGGGGGGGGTACAGAGGCGACTATACAAGGGGGGGGTACAGAGGCGACTATACAAGGGGGGGGTACAGAGGCGACTATACAAGGGGGGGGGTACAGAGGCGACTATACAAGGGGGGGGTGTACAGAGGCGACTATAGAAGGGGGGGTGTACAGAGGCGACTATAGAAGGGGGGTACAGAGGCGACTATAGAAGGGGGTACAGAGGCGACTATACAAGGGGGGTACAGAGGCGACTATACAAGGGGGGTACAGAGGCGACTATACAAGGGGGGTACAGAGGCGACTATACAAGGGGGGTACAGAGGCGACTATACAAGGGGGGTACAGAGGCGACTATACAAGGGGGGGTACAAAGGCGACTATACAAGGGGGGGTACAAAGGCGACTATACAAGGGGGGGTACAAAGGCGACTATACAAGGGGGGGTACAAAGGCGACTATACAAGGGGGGGTACAAAGGCGACTATACAAGGGGGGGTACAAAGGCGACTATACAAGGGGGGGTACAAAGGCGACTATACAAGGGGGGGTACAAAGGTGACTATAGAAGGGGGGTACAGAGGTGGCTATAGAAGGGGGGTACAGAGGTGGCTATAGAAGGGGGGTACAGAGGTGGCTATAGAAGGGGGGTACAGAGGTGGCTATAGAAGGGGGGTACAGAGGTGGCTATAGAAGGGGGGTACAGAGGTGGCTATAGAAGGGGGGTACAGAGGTGGCTATAGAAGGGGGGTACAGAGGTGGCAGTAGAAGGGGGGTACAGAGGTGGCAGTAGAAGGGGGGTACAGAGGTGGCAGTAGAAGGGGGGGATACAAAGGTGGCAGTAGAAGGGGGGGATACAAAGGTGGCTATCTGAATGTTTTTGATCTGCTGTGTATAATCCACATTTCTTTGTTTTATGCATTCCTCCAGTATTGCCTTGTAACTTGCAGAACTATGTTCAAAATGTAAATTGTTCAAGAAAAACTTTTTTTTTAAAAAAACCTGCCCAGCCCGTGCCATTGTGACGTATATCGTCATGCACTGGTGAGCAAGTGGTTAAAGAAGGCCCTGGGTGGGTTGTTAGCAGGCATAATAGTAATAACACTGTGTGTGTGTGGGGGGGGGGTCATGTAAAGAGTGAAATACTGTGTGTGGGGTGATAATTGAATGTTTATTGTTTTAGGTATATTCTTGTTTTGAAACGACATTGATTCTTAATTAAAAATGGGGGGGGGGGGTGCAGTTTGCCATCTTCGCCCTGGGCACCAAATGGCCTTGTCCCAGCACTGGCCCCGGGACTGGTACTGACTGGGCACAGGCTGGATCCTGGCTTACCAGCAGTGCCACTACCAGTCAGGACTGAGAATGAAGACGCTCGCCTCGTCGCTCTGGTGTGGCTGCTCTCTCTCTCTCTCTGCTGCTGTGGCCGGAGACGGTGAAGGAGAGAGGAGGTGGGTGGACTCGGAGGTGCGCTGTTCAGCCTTAGGGTGCCCACGTGTCAGCCGACGTCACTGGTTGCTAGACGCTGGGCGCCACTAGCCTAGCAACCAGTTCAGCTGCTTCGGCAAATGATTATCAGGGTGGCGGACTGGCGGTGTGTTTATTTTTTTCATTCCAGGACACTTTTGTCCCTGAATGAAGGTGCCCGGGACACGGGACAAAAATCAGAATTAAGGGACAATCCGGGGAGGGGGGGGGGGGGGGCAATTGCCCCTCTTTGCGGACGCCCATGCTCCTAACCCTCTTGTATTGTATTGCAACTATACTGTCTCCCTTTATTTTGTAAAGAACTGTGCAAACTGTTGGTGCTTAATAGATCCTGTATAATAATCAGTTTGAGACCCTTGTAGGCATGTGTAGAACACCTTGCCTGCACAGGTGGCGCTATTGTGGTATACGCTATGCAGAGAGGATGGAGGAGAAGGGGAACTCTTGTTCCTCTGAGGCCCCCATAGGCATGCCCAGGGGAGCAGCTCTCTTTGGACACTGCTGTGCTAGATGACCTCTGCAACTATTTTTCGTATGGGCAGTGTTAATAAATAGCACTGTCCCGCTGCAGGTGGCGTGCATTTGCTAAGTAGCTAGGTCAAAGACAGGAACCCGCTGGTGAGGGACAGATGTCTAGCATAGGGAAAGGTACAGTGTAGGGACCTAATGCCTGAGTGGCTATCATGGAGCTCCTTTCTTCTGCCTCTCGGGTGCCCTTGTTGCCATACTGCCTACCAGTCGCCCTCTTTGCCAGATGCTGTCAGGTATCATAAGCCTGCTAACGTATCCTTTAGAGAAGGACTTGTAGTACACAGTCCTAATACTGCAAACTATTGCTATTCCAGGTTCTGCAGTGCTATTTAGGTCCTGTTGCCACTTTGACCCTGTTTACTGCTTAGGGGCTGCCGCTCAGGCAACCATGGTCCTATAAGATGAAAACCACTTTGTTGGTGCAGGCTGGAAGTGAGTCTGTCCTGACTCAAGAATTCTGTAAGGATAAGGAAGTATTCCAGCAGCCTGGTTAGCGGGTAAATGCAGCCTCCGCTTGCTCCATCCGATGGAACGCAACCAATGCATTTTTCCCCACCCCCAGGGGGTTAATCTCATCCTGGGGATGGGTCGAAACGCATTGAGGTTGGCCTCAGATGGAGCATGCTGAGGCTACTTTCATAATACTTCCTTATTCTGTTGCCACCTTGTTGGAACTTTTGAGTTGATACATAGTTCTGCATTCCTTGGCCTCCATGTGCATTATCCCCACTTTGGGTACCAAATATCTGGTCCCTCTTACACATTTCTGAGATCATTCAAAGTTCATTGGCGGAGTGCGTTCGACCTGTATCTGACCTTCAAGTGGTACAGTATATAGAAGCAAAATACTCTTGCGCACAGGTGTATTGGCTGTATGATCCCAAGGGTTCAAGAAGGACTACGGGTTTCGGCCTTGCTGCTGTTCAGGATGGGATTATCCTAGTAGTAATGATAAGAAAGAGAGAGAGCGCACCAGCCTAGTGCATTATCCTTGATACATTAGTTAAAACCAAGATTAAAACCTACTCACAAAGGTAGGAGAAAAAATCGCATTGTATACAGACATCAGAAGGTTCTGATGAAGAAGGGACACCTTTGAAACGCGTTAGCCAGCAGCAGTCCGTACGTCCTCTTCCTAGGACCTGGAAAACTGCTACCAGTGGACCAATCGCTTCTGTGTCTGTATACAATGTGATTTTTTTCTCCTACCTTTTGTGAGTAGATTTTAATCTTGGTTTTAACTAATAAATTTATCAAGGATAATGCACTAGGCTGGTGCGCTCTCTCTCTTTCTCATCACTTCTTCAAGTGGTACAAGTCTATGGGAGTGCAAAACCTGTTTGAATTTTGACAATTACATACCTTCCATAGATGCCGCACCATACCGTCACACTTTCTGACGGAGAATGTAATCTAATAGTAAGACACAAGTGAAGCGCTACAAGACAAGAGAGGTTTTAGTTTTAGCCTGAAGTTGGCTTTGAACAATAACTCCCAGTAAGATATTTGCACCTTTTTGGCGCACACAACCGTCAAGCTAAAATCAGCCAGTCGCCTGCGATAAGGGTTTATTATCCTGGAGGAAGTAGATGTGGTTATATGACGCGTTGTCACAGTGAAAGCAAGAAAGTTCAATTTGCATTTTAGATAAAACGCTCTCCGTCTCGGCGCTCCATAGGTATTCTCCTGGAAGGGAAGTGGTTGCTGTGTTTTTTATATTGCATACTTCTAGTCAATGTATTATTCTCCTTATAATTGGGAAGGAGAAGTCATTAAAGAACGGAGGGCACAGCTGCACGGGCCGACAGCCGCCTCGCTCTGATTTATCTGGGCTTACTTCCTGATGTCCACAGGAGAAGCAGGAGGGAAGAAATGCACAAGAACATAACGGCTCCGTCCTCTGAGGGAACCACTTTTAAGTTACAATAAGCACAGAAGGCAAGCGGCATAACTCATCTTTTCAAGCTGTGCTGTGTGTTGGCGGGAATCCATCACCATTATAAGTAAAAGCTACTTTTTTTTTTTTAATCGGTACACTGAAATTAGGTATCCTAACCCGCTGGTGCCACCATGATAACATAACTACATCTGTTTCTGTGAAATAAACCAACTTTTTATTTTATGCTTGTATGTATAAGTGTCCAAAGAGAGACTTATACAGTATGTTCCCATGTGGTGTCACTTTGCTCTAAAACATGTCAAAATGGATTCGATCTTACTGTATACTACAGTGCCTTGAAAAAGTATTCACACCCCTTGAAATTCTCCACATTTTGTCATGTTACAACCAAAAACGTAAATGTATTTTATTGGGATTTTATGCGATAGACCAACACAAAGTGGCACATAATTGTGAAGTGGAAGGAAAATGATATTCAAAATGTTTTACAAATATGTGAAAAGTGTGGGGGGCATTTGTATAGCGCCCCCCTGAGTCAATACTTTGTAGAACCGCCTTTCACTGCAATGACAGCTGCAAGTCTTTTTGGGGATGTCTCTACCAGCTTTGCACATCTAGAGAGGGACATTTTTGCCCATTCTTCTTTGCAAAATAGCTCAAGCTCTGTCAGATTGGATGGAGAGCGTCTGTGAACAGCAATTTTCAAGTCTTTCCACAGATTCTCAATTGGATTTAGGTCTGGACTTTGACTGGGCCATTCTAATGAATGAATATGCTTTGATCTAAAGCATTCAATTGTAGCTCTGGCTGTATGTTTAGGGTCGTTGTCCTGCTGGAAGGTGAACCTCTGACCCAGTCTCAAGTCTTTTGCAGACTCTAACAGGTTTTCTTCTAAGATTGTCCTGTATTTGGCTCCATCCATCTTCCCATCAACTCTGACCCGCTTCCCTGTCCCTGTCCCTGCTGAAGAAAATCATCCTCACAACATAATGCTGTCACCACCATGTTTCACGGTGGGGATGGTGTGTTCAGGGTGATGTGCAGTGATGGTTTTCCACCACACAATTTTTTTTTTTATAACCTAACCCTGCTTTAAACTTCTCCACAACTTTATTCCTGACCTGTTTGGTGTGTTCCTTGGCCTTCATGATGCGGTTTGTTTACTAAGGTTCTCTAACAAACCTCTGAGGGCTTCACAGAATGGTGTATTTATACAGAGATTAAATTACACACAGGTGGCCTCTATTTTCTAATTGGGTGACTTTTGAAAGCAATTGGTTCCACTAGATTTTAGTTGGGGGTATCGGAGAAAAAGGGGGCTGAATACAAACGCACGCCAGACTTTAGCTGTGGCAATAACTTAGGAAACACGGCAGCCTTTTCCAGCAATACCTTACGGGCACATATCACGGTCATCCCTAAGGATGACAAAGATCCCACAGTATGCAGCAGCTACAGACCGATTTCCCTTCTAAATACGGACCTCAAGCTGCGTTTACCAAGATTCTAGCGGCTCGACTAGCCCATCGCCTACAAATGTTAGTCCACTTGGATCAAGTGGGCTTCATCCCCACTAGAGAAGCTAAGGATAGCACAATTAAAGTACTAAATCTAATACATGTAGCCGACCACACCCACACACCTTCTGTTTTCATAAACACCGACGGGGAAAAAAGCCTTCGATAGGGTTAACTTGGGAATACATGTTCTCAGTCCTTAGCTATATAGGACTTGGGGAAACCATGACTAGATACATTACCCAAATATACTCCACCCCTACCGCACAAGTTAAAGTAAGTGGAATCCTATCTGACCCCCTCCCGATCACGAACGGGACTAGACAAGGTTGTCTGTTGTCATCCCTACTTTTTGCCTTATCACTAGAGCAATTCCTATGTAAAATCAGAAACAACTCAGACATCCAAGGCCTTAAGGTGGGAGATACCCGATACAAGGTTTCTGCCTACGCGGATGACTTGCTTTTTTCCCTTACAAACCCGTCAATCTCCCTCCCAAACCTCCTCTGTAAATTTGATACCTATGGAAACATATCCAACCTCAAAATCAACTATAATTAAGTCAGAGGCCGTGGGATTAGGGATATCACAAAATGCTATGCAAACACTGCGCTCCAACTTCAACTTTAAGTGGACAGCGACTGCCCTGAAATACCTGGGCACCTCCATTCCAGCTAATCTCAAGCATACCTTTTTAATCTGAATTTCCCTCCCTTACTAATCAAAACCCAAAGCTTACTAGAACCATGGCACAAGGGCCTCCACTCCTGGTTCGGCAGATGCAATCTTATTAAGATATGCATTCTGCCCAAATTCCTCTACTTATTACAGGCACTTCCAATCGCTATCCCAGCATCGTTCTTTAAACAAGTACACAGTCAGTTCAACAAATTTATATGGGCAAATAGGAAACCGAGGCTACCCCGTACCCTACTCTCCCTGCCTAAGATCAATGGCGGTCTAGCGGTCCCAGATGTGAAGAAATACTACCAGGCTGTACAAATGGGTAGGATTATAGACTGGTGCCGTCATCAAGACCTGAAATTATGGACACATCTGGAACAAGCTCAAACACAAGTACCCCTACAGGGAGCTGTTTGGTGCTATGAACATCTCCCGGCAAGCGTCAAAAAACATCCACTGATAGGGACGACACTCCGCACAGGGTTACAAACATGTCTCACACAGTCACTATCCACACCTAACTTCCCCCCTATACCCCATTATAAGGAACCCGAAATTTCCGCCAGAACTGGACCCCCAGGTCAGGAATGTCTTAAAAGATATAAACTGTACACAAGCAAGACACTTTTTGATTAATGACTCTTGGCCCTCTTTAGAAACACTAAGAAGCGAAACGGGCACCTTTTACCTGCCGTTTTGGACAGCGGTGCAATTAAGACACTTCCTCACATCCATACCTAACCCGCAAGGGTTTAACAAGCGCCTTACCACCTTTTGAGGACCTCTGCTCGGAGGAAGATGTACTCCCGAGGACACTATCCATAATGTACAACCTTCTGATTTCCCCGACGGAAAGCACACACCCGCCCTATCTGAGTAAGTGGGAAGGAGACCTAAACTGTGCATTCACTTCGAACCAGACTCAGCGTATCATAACGTTTGCCCTAAAATCTTCCATTTGTACAAAAGTACAAGAAACTAATTATAAGCTCATGACAAGGTGGTATCTGACCCCACATGTCCTACATACCTACTACCCGAACACCTCAGCACTGTGCTGGAGGTGCCAGGGAGACAGGGGTACGTTGTTACACATATTCTGGTCTTGTCCGAAGCTGTCCTATTTCTGGTCTACAGTCAGAATAACCATTCAGAAGTTTACGGAATATACTATCCCAGATGACCCGGCATTCTTCCTACTGCACATAAACACGATATCAACTAAGAGATACAAAAAATCTATTCTACGCCACTTGTTAAATGCCGCAAAATCCTGTATACCACTTCAATGGAAAAGTCAAACCCCACCAACAGACGGTAGCTAGTTGGATCCGGAGGGTAGAGGACATTAGAGCCCTTTCACACTGGGGCGGGGGGCGGCGTCAGCGGTAAAACGCCGCTATTATTAGCAGCGTTTTACCGTCGGTATGCAGCCGCTAGCGGGGCGGTTTTACCCCCCGCTAGCGGCCGAGAAAGGGTTAAATACCACCGCAAAGCGCCTCTGCAGAGGCGCTTTGCCGGCGGTATAGCCGCGCCGTCCCATTGATTTCAATGGGCAGGAGCGGTATACACACCGCTCCTTCACCGCTCCGAAGATGCTGCTAGCAGGACTTTTTTTACCGTCCTGCCAGCGCATCGCTCCAGTGTAAAAGCCCTCGGGGCTTTCACACTGGAATGCAAGCAGCGGCACTTTCGGGTCGGTTTGCAGGCGCTATTATTAGCGCAATAGCGCCTGCAAACAGCCCCAGTGTGAAAGGGCTCTTAGTAAAGTGGAAGACTTGGTGCTCACTGCGAGACAACAACAGGAAAAATATAAAGAGACATGGGAGACATGGGAGAGACTATGGCACCAGTTCATCTTCTCCTCAGAAGTTATCGCCCTTAGGACTTCTTGAGGAAGCCAATACCCCAAATAAAGATGAACCCAGAGGCTGTCCTGAATCAACCAGGGATTCCCGATACCCTCCTCATCCGTATCCCACCCCCGCCTGTGCCCCCCCAGTTCCCTCCTTGGTCCCCCCCCCTACCGTGGGGGCCCCCCTCCCTTCCTCACCCCCCTACCTCTGGCGATGGAATTCCTTCCTGATGGGGCGGGTGGGGGGGGGGTTGAGGAGGGAGAGGAGACGAAAAGTGACCGAGGTTTTCACCTCTGACTAGAAGATTTACTGATGGAGAGGGCCCTCTGCCCCACAGCATCAATTAAAGAGGTACTTGTCACTAGATATACAATTACGTTTTTGAAAATGTACATGAACCTTTATCTCTCTCTCCATGTCCATGTGTTGATGTTGATCACGCCCCTGCCCCCCCCCCCCTTTTGAATGTTTCTATATATGTTTGTACCTATTGTCTTAGCCCATGTTGGGCATTAATAAAAACTTATATTTGGAAAAAAAACAACAACGCAGGAAGCCACCCCCCCCCCTTCCCAATCCAGGCCCTTAGGGTCTGGTATGGATTTTGGGGGAAACCTTGTGCTAAAAACCAAAAAATAAAAAAAAATTGGCATGAGGCTCCCTCTAAAATCCATTCCAGACCCTTATCCGAGCATGCAGCCCATAGGCCACATGCCCTCAGAATGGGGGATATTGCAATGAGGACAAGGGTTGTCAGGGTGACTTATGGGAAACTGGAAGCCCCCTTTAGCAAGATCTTGCCCCCCCATGTGAATGAGTATGGGGTACATGGTACACCCACTCTTTCACAAAAGACCAAAGTAAATAAAAACCCAGAGACAGTTTTTGGCAAGTCCTTTCTTAGAAAAAGGAAAAATATAAAGTCCCCCAAAATAAATCCAGCATCAATCATGATGAATGCTGGCCCATACAAAAAGGAGGCTCATCGGTGGAGGTGGGGGAGGCTCATCGGTGGAGGTGGGGGGCGAAGGCTCATCGATGGAGGTGGGGGGGCGAAGGCTTACTGATGAAGGTGGGGAGGGAAGGCTTATCGATTGTAGGGGGGGGCGAAGGCTCATCGGTGGAGGGGGGGAACGAAGGCTCATCGGTGGAGGTGGGGGGGGGCGAAGGCTCATCGATGGAGGTGGGGGGGGGCGAAGGCTCATCGATGGAGGTGGGGGGGCGTAGGCTCATCAGTGGAGGTAGGGGGCGACGGCTCATCGATGGAGGTGGGAAGGAGGTATGGGAGGCTCATTGATGGAGGTGGGAAGGGAAGGCTCATTGATGGAGGTGGGAAGGGAAGGCTCATTGATGGAGGTAGGAAGGGAAGGCTCATTGATGGCGGTGGAACAGAAAGCATTTGATAGGCAGTGAGGAGGCACTGTATCGCCATCCGCTTTAACTCTGTGATCTCAGCTCTAGCGCATCGCAACCATATGCATTGTACGCAGTTGCGAGGTTCTTGTAGGGTGGCCCCATTCACTTGCATAGGTCACAATTCTTGCCACGATGCAAAGCATTATGGCCACAGCATGTGTACACCCTGGCCACTGCCTCTGCAGCTAAAGCAGTTGGCGGGGGGGGGATTAAAATCGTGGTTCAACCGTGGGGTTTTTACCATCCCCCAACCTCACACATGAATGAGCCCTATTACATCAGCTTTGTATTTTTAACTCGCTCAGCCATGTCTTTATGAACCTTGCTTTGTGCACTGGTGAGCAGTCATGTTGGAACAGGAAGGGGCCGTCCCCAAACTGTTCCCACAAAGTTGGGAGCATGAAATTGTCTAAAATGTCTTGGTATGCTGACACCTTAAGAGTTCCCTTCAAGGGGCCAAGCCCAACCCCTGAAAAATAACCCCACACCATAATCCTCCCTCCACCAAATAATTTGGACCAGTGCACAAAGCAAGGTCCTTAAAAAAAAATGGATGAGCGAGTTTGGGGTGGAGGAACTTGACTGGCCTTTACAGAGTCCTGACCTCAACCCAATAGAACACCTCTGGGATAAATTAGAGTGGCGACTGCGAGCCAGGCCTTCTCGTCCAACATTAGTGGCTGACCTCACAAATGCTCTTCTGGAAGAATGGTCAAACATTCCCATAGACACCCTCCTAAACCTTGTGGACGGCCTTCCCAGAAGAGTTGAATCTGTTATAGTTGCAAAGGGTGGGCCAACTCAATATTGAACCCTACGGACTAAGACTGGGACGCCATTAAAGTTTATGTGTGTAAAGGCAGGCGTCCCAATACTTTTGACAATATAGTGGACCTCAAATTACAATTTACTGGATTGAATATTTTTAATATCTGTTTGGGGTTCGTCTTAAATCGCAATTGAAAAAAATGTTATTTTTCTCGCTGATCTTTCTGGAGAATTCTAAGCCTCGTTTAGTGCCTTGGTGCCGACAGAAAATGATTTACGAGCTTTGCCTGGTACCTTGTTTGAATTTCGATGTGTTTTCGGAGCTGCACTCTGATCCCAGTGTGTTGTTAATCTTGCTTGCATTTATCCTGATTATCCATGCATAGAGGCGAGGAGCTGCAGAGGTTAGACTCAATTACACTGACCTGCGACCTTACCGTAATTAAATAAATATCTGAGGACACCGGCCCGGCCCCAGATGTGTCACCCCATCAAATGGAAAATGCACTCGTTCTGCAGCTGCGATGTGCCTCGGTTATTAAATATATTCCGAATAATATTTCCTTCCATTGGGAATGCTGCAGGTCAATGGTGTCCTCCAAGTCATGGAACCCACACTCATGATGGACGCTTCTTATCTCTTCGGTTCTTTAGATGGGCTGAATAGTTGAGGACATCGTCTTCTGACCTCGGCACAGAAGAACTAATCATGTATTGATACGGAATATTGATGATGTAAAGTGTGCAGCAAGAGCTTACATAACAAACCATTAGACCCAATAATGACCAACTGAGAAATGCATCCCAGCTTAGGCTGTCTATAAATTTATGGCAGCTTATGGGGTGGCGCAGACATCATGGCTCTTTCCTGAGTGGCTCTGTCACGAGTGATGCGCAGTTTCACCGACGCAGTTATCAATTCTGATCATGTCTTCTCTGCTCTTTTACAGGTAATTGTCTCCTACCTCCTATCCAACTGTACATCCCTGCTGAACTGACTTTGCTGAGTCTGCTATTAATATTTTTGGTAATTGTCTCCTACCTCCTATCCAACTGTACATCCCTGCTGAACTGACTTTGCTGAGTCTGCTATTATTATTTTTGGTAATTGTCTCCTGCTGCCATATCTTTAAACTTCCATATTTACTGCTAGCTCTATAACAAACACACTGCAATAGCAATATTACTGGTGATTGATTCTCAACTCCATGTGGCTTGAGTGATCAAGAGAGGTAATTAGCTTTACGACCCTAGCCTGTGTCTGGCCTGGCCCTGGTCATCTCCTCCCCATATTCAGGTGTCTCACATCAGACCCAATAATGACCAACTGAGAAATGCATCCCAGCTTAGGCTGTCTATAAATTTATGGCAGCTTATGGGGTGGCGCAGACATCATGGCTCTTTCCTGAGTGGCTCTGTCACGAGTGATGCGCAGTTTCACCGACGCAGTTTAACGAAAGCAGGATAAATAAAGCTGCATGAACAACAGGAACTCTGCTCCACTCTGCAAGACTACAAGCAAACCACCTTTTGAAATTTATTTTATATTAGGTTAGTTTCCCACTCTCTATCCACTAACATGCTCCTTATTCTCTTCCTTCTCACATTGGTGTCTTCTATCCTCAAATTATCTTTACTCTACCCCTCCTCTCTTCCCTGCAGCATGCACATATCACCCTCACTCCTACCCTCTCCCTACCATGGCACCCATCATCTCCTGCAGTTGCTGCACCCACATGCTGACATAAACACCAGGGCCACTAGACATGTGCGCTCATGCACATCCCACTCCCACCTTGCCTTCCTCACCCTCCTCCTTCTCCTAGTCTCAGGTGACATTTCTCCTAATCCTGGTCCGCCATTTTCCAAATGCAAGCCACATATCCAATACCCCTCCCCCTCTGGCAACCACCGCAATCCACTCAGTTTAATTTCTATCCCCCTGCTTCCTCAAAGCACCCCACCAATCTCATGTGCCCTTTGGAACGCCCGCTCCATCTGTAACAAGCTAACATCTGTACATGACCTCTTCATCTCTCATGGCTTGAACATACTCGCCATAACAGAAACCTGGCTGCAAAATTTTGACTCAGCTTCTCCTGCTGCCCTCTCCCATGGTGGTCTCCATTGGACTCACTCCTCTAGACCCAACAGACAGAAAGGAGGTGGAGTTGGCTTCCTTCTGTCCCCACAAAGCACCTTCCAAGTCCTTACTGTCCCTCCCTCTCTATCCCTCTCTTCTTTCGAGATGCACTGTATTCGTCTGTTTTCTCCCATTTCTCTGAGGATTGCAGCAATTTATAGGCCTCCAGGACCGGTATCGCGCTTCATTGATGACTTTGCTGCCTGGCTACCCTACTTTCTCTCCTCTGAAATACCCACCATTATTCTTGGTGACTTTAACATTCCTGTCAATGTCAACAGCCTAACTACAGCTAAACTTCTCAACTTAACCTCATCTTTTGACCTAACCCAATGGACACATACTTCCACTCACTCCAATGGTAATACCCTTGACCTTGTATTCTCCCATCTCTGCAACCCTGGCAACCTCACCAACACCCCCTTTCCTATATCTGATCACAACCTCATTACTTTCACTGTATCCTTGCCTCCAACCACCCATCCCTCCAAGCAGCAAACAATTACTTGTAGAAACCTTTGCCACTTTAACCCTTCTCTTCTCTGCTACTGACAACCTATATGACATAATCTCTCCCCTGCCCTGTCCTGACCTGGCCACTTCTGTCTACAACAGTTCACTCTCATCATCACTAGATGCACTTGCTCCTCTAACCACACGCAGAATTAGGCCCCGACCGTTACAACCCTGGCAAACTGACAACACTAGAAATCTCAAGAGACATTGCCGTGCTCTTGAACGACTGTGGCGTAAAACCAAGTGCCTGCAAGACTTCACCCTATATAAATCTGCCCTTCTAAAATACAATTCATGCCTCCATGCTGCCAAACAAGCCTACTTTGTCTCTCTTATTAATTCCTTGTCATCCAGTCCCCGTCGGCTCTTCTCAACCTTTAACTCTCTGCTTCGTCCACCACCCCCTCTACCCACTAACTCACTCACTGCCCAAGAGATTGCCAATCACTTCAAAGACAAGATCGATGCAATTCGTGAAGACATCTCCACTGTGCGTACGTCTTCCCCACCCATCATACCTTGCCCAGCAGCACATTCAACACTCTCCTCTTTTGAATTGGCTACTACGGAAGAGGTTACAAAAATTTTCTCGGATGCCCACCTAACCAATTGTCCCTTGGATCCTGTTCCCTCTCAACTACTACGGTCACCCTCTTCTTCTATCCTATGCTCCCTCACCCGCATCTTCAATCTCTCCCTTTCTAGTGGCATTTTCCCCTCCCCTCTAAAACATGCACAGATCACTCCCATTCTTAAAAAGCCCTCACTGGACCCTACCAACCTGAACAACTTAAGACCCATCTCACTACTCCCATTCACCTCTAAACTTCTAGAACGCTTAGTCTACAACCGTCTTAGCTCCTACCTCAATGAAAATAACCTTTTTGACCCCTTACAGTCTGGCTTTCGCTCGCAGCACTCCACGGAAACTACCTTACTAAAACTCACTAACGATTTACTAACTGCTAAAACCAACAGCCAGTACTCCATACTCCTACTACTTGACCTCTCTGCGGCCTTTGATACTGTTGACCACCCGCTTCTTCTCAATAAACTACATTCCCTTGGCCTCCGAGATTCTGCTCTATCCTGGTTCTCTGGCTATTTATCACAGCGCTCCTTCAGTGTCACCTACAACTCTGTCTCCTCCTCTCCCTTGCCCCTTTCTGTGGGGGTCCCCCAAGGCTCGGTTCTTGGACCCCTTCTCTTCTCTATCTACACCTCCTCCCTTGGTCACCTAATAACTGCCCATGGCTTCCAATACCACTTATACGCTGATGACACCCAAATCTATCTGTCTACTCCTCACCTCACTCCTTCAGTCTCCTCTCGCATTACTAACTTACTAACTGACATATCAGCATGGATGTCGCAACACTTCCTTCAACTAAATCTCTCTAAAACTGAGCTATTAATATTCCCCCCCGCCTGTGCCCCCCTCCATGACTTTTCCATCAAAATCAACAATGCAACCATCAGTCCCTCCCCTCACGCCAGGGTACTCGGTGTAATCCTAGACTCTGACTTGTCATTTCAGCCTCAAATCCAATCGCTGTCAAAAGTTTGTAGAATTCACCTCCGTAACATCTCTAAAATTCGCCCCTTTTTAACAAATGAAACCACCAAGCTCCTCATTCACTCCCTTGTTATCTCTCGCCTTGACTATTGCAACTCCCTTCTCATTGGCCTACCTCTCCATAGGCTATCCCCTCTTCAGTCTATCATGAATGCTGCTGCCAGACTTATCCACCTTACCAACCGCTCAGTGTCTGCCAACCCTCTACTTCAATCCCTACACTGGCTCCCAATCACCCAGCGAATTAAATTCAAAATTCTAACCACAACATACAAAGCCATTCACAACTCTGCCCCAAGGTACATCACTAATCTTGTCTCCAAATATCACCCAAATCGACCTCTCAGCTCTTCTCAAGACCTCCTGCTTTCAAGCTCTCTCATCTCCTCCTCCCATGCTCGTCTCCAGGATTTCTCCAGAGCCTCTCCCATCCTCTGGAACTCGCTACCTCCATCTATCCGGCTATCCCCTACTCTTGCTACCTTCAGGCAATCCCTGAAAACTCATCTCTTCAGGAAAGCCGATCACGTCTCCAACTAATCTCCTACCACTTCCACCAGCTCATTCCCCACAGTTACAACCTTTTGTACCACCTGCCCTACCCTATTAGATTGTAAGCTCTTCTGAGCAGGGCCCTCTTAATCCTATTGTATTGTATTGTATTATAACTGTATTGTCTCCCTTTTATATTGTAAAGCGCTGCGTAAACTGTTGGCGCTATATAAATCCTGAATAATAATAATAATAATAATTAGACTTTGTATCACAGCTTCTATTATAATAATCAACATGTTCTACATTAACAGGCCGAGTAAAGTTTTCCATAGTAATAGAATTCAGCTTCACTCAGTTTCAGGGTCTTGGTAATCTTCTTATAGCCTAGGCCAGTGATGGCGAACCTTGGCACTCCAGATGTTTTGAACATACATTTCCCATGATGCTCAACTACACTTCAGAGTGCAAGAGCATCATGGGAAATGTAGTTCCAAAACATCTGGGGTGCCAAGGTTCGCCATCACTGGCCTAGGCCATCTTTATGTAGAGCAACAATTCTTTTTTTTCAGATCCTCAGAGTTCTTTGCCATGAGGTACCATGTTGAACGTCCAGTGACCAGTATGAGAGCGTGAGAGCGATAACACCAAATTTAACACACCTGCTCCCCATTCACACCTGAGACCTTGTCACATGACACCCAGAGGGGGGGGTGGCTAATTGGGCCCAATTTGGACATTTTGACTTAGGGGTTTACTCACTTTTGTTGCCAGCGGTTTAGACATCAACCACTTCCAGACTGCCCGCGGTCATTATACGTCGGTATTTTGACATTAAATACCGTTATATGAGCAGATAGCTGCCATAACCCAGTATTTTCCTAAATGGCGGGCAGTCCGCTTTACGATAAAAGTGATGATCACAGCGGATTCGCCGCAAGGTCACTTTTACCGGCGGCGGGAGAGGTGACCCCCCCTGGTCATCTCCGCCTCTGACCGGATCCGTCGGTAGCATCGGAGACAATCCAATGTTGTCCCCTGAGAGGCAGGAAGTTGAGTGAGGGAACGATGGCCCCCACTTGACTCAATGCCGTTGGATGACGAAAGCGACGTCACTTCCGCCCAACGCGGTGGCGGCCCATCCATTAGGGCCGCCCTCTCCATCCATGCCACACCCTATATGAACAGATAGAGCCCATGCTATGAATGAATCTATCCACGGCCACCCCCTATTCATGCATCCGTGCATGAATTACAGCGCGCAGGGGTGTTTTTTCTTTTTAACCACCTGATTTGAGCCATAGGCTTTAATTGGCTACAAAATAGGGTGGGCTCGTGACGCAGAGCATTGCACCAGGAGCCCACCCAGGTGTTACAGCAGCGAATGTATATTCTCTATTGAAACACAGATCCTCAGTCCGGCCAATCAGAAGCAGGTCTGAGACACGTTTTCCGATTTGGCCAAAAAGAGAAGAGTCCCAATTGGCCGCTGAGGAGGAGGTAGGAGGAGGGAGGAAATGGAAGCCACCGCAATGCCCGTCGAGAGCAGGGGAAGGGAAAGCCGCCGGCACCAAGCAAGGGAAGCGCTGTACACCGTAGATGGGGTAAGTACACCAGACCCGACTGACGGGGGGGTTGTGGTTCTGTCTGGATCAACTGAGGGTATAAAATTGGGTATATTGGATTGTACAATATTTTTATTTGATTTGTTTTTTGTTTTTATGGTTGAACTGGATGGACTTGTATCTTTTTTTCAACCTGACTAACTATGTAACCACACCTTAGGATCTAGAGTCTGAAAGCCTTTATCCCATCATATGTATCCACAATAAGAGGGCAATCCATTCGGGGAATAGACATTATCGTTACGAGGGGGGATGTGGTTATGGGGGAACATTGTCGGTCAATGGGTTATTGTGATGGCCAGTTATCGCAATGGACATGGATGACCTGATGATGTGATTGGTGCTAGAATTACATTGTGGGACTATTTTAATTTAATTTTTATAAAGTTATTTTTCATGGTGTAGGGGTCTTTTTTTTTTACATTTTTTTGGGGGGGAATGAATAATAGTGGTTACTAATGTACCTGTCCTCATTGCCCTGGGGAGGCTGCTATCTGAGGGACCCCTTAGTAAAAAAGGAGGCTTCCAAATTCTGAAAAGCCCTCCTACAAACTACCACATCCTCTTGGGGATTAGATATGGGCGATGAGGCCTTTGCACCCTCAACATTGGGACAGGGTGCTTTGTGGGGGGGAGAAAAAAAAAGCAACTACATCGCTGCTCTGTGTACAGAGCCCTGTTTTGTTAGTAAATCCAAGTTAAGCTAAGCAGGTCCCGGGTCATGAATCATTGGCTGAGACCTGCTGACCAACCTGTGCTGTACCAAATCACAGCACAGATGGGACTGGATCATGTCCATGTGCATCATGGGTACTCAACTTGTGGCCCTCCAGACTACAAGTCCCATGAGGCATTGCAAGGTTGACTCTCAAAGGATGAAGCATGATGGGATTTGTAGTTCCGCAAAAGATGGAGGTCCTCAGGTTGAGCACCCATGATGTACATGATCTGGCACAGAACAGCCGCCCTGCCACAGTATATTTACCTGGGTGTGGTCTGCAAAGAGTAAAAAAAAAAGAAGAAATATTTGTATTGTTACAGTACATCCCCCCCCCCCCCCCCCCCCCCAGAGAGAATACCAAAATTCATCTCCCATAGTTTTCGAAAGGCTTTGTTAGCCCACTAGAGTCACCAACCTGCCCAGTTGGCTCATCTCTAACCCCACACAGAACTTTTTAATAACAAGACAACACGATAATATACAGAAGGTCACATTTCATGTAAATATTTTCATCACGTAAATATATAAAATGACTAAAACCAAAAAAGGAAATGAAGGATAAGAGACCTCGGTGAAATAATATTATTCCAGCAACAGATTAACAAGCAGAGAACATCTATAAATCAATGTAATGTCATTATAATTTATTCTTGTTCTGTATAAACAGATGTATCACATTTTGTAGTGTAAATGCCAAAGGAAACAAAACTACTTCTATAGACGGGTCACAAATTTAATAAATGGGAGAAGTTTTTATCTCTTAAAACGTGACAAATAGCTTTTTTTTTTTTCTTTGGTAATTTTGTTTAACCACTTAAGGACCAGAAGGATTTACCCCTCCTTAATGACCAGGCCATTTTTTGCGATACGGCACTGCGTGGCTTTAACTGACAATTGCGCGGTCATGCAACGCTGTACCCAAACAAAATTCTTTCCCCCCCCACAAATGGAGCTTTCTTTTGGTGGTATTTGATCACCTCCTGCGGCTTTTATTTTTTGCGCTATAAACTAAAAAAGACACGTAATAGAAGGTCTGGTGTCACCCCAACATCACCTCCCATCCCCAATACAATACATATATACATGGGATTGGCCCTGGGACTTTGAATGAGGTGAGTATGGTTAGCCCAGGAACAAATCATGAGTATATAAAAAAAAATATAGATTTATTGCAAATTGTCGTGCACGTAAAACACAACAGCAGTAAATTTCTTCATCAGTTTAGGCCGATATATATTCTTTTACATATTTTTGGTAAAAAAAACCCACAATAAGCGTATATTGATTGGTTTGCGCAAAAGTATTAGCGTCTACAAAATAGGGGATAGATTTATAGCATTTTTATTATTATTTTTTTTACTAGTAATGGCGGTGATCAGTGATTTTTAGCGGGACTGTGACATTGCAGCAGATAGATCGAACACTTTTGAGACTTTTTTGGGACCATTGGCATTTATACAGGGATCAGAGCTAAAAATAGCCACTGATTACTGTATAAATGTCACTGGTAGGGAAGGGGTTAACACTAGGGTGAGATCAAGGGGTTAAGTGTGTTCCCTAGGGAGGTGTTTCTAACTGTGGGGGGGGGGAGACTGACTGGGAATAGAGAGAGATCGCTGTTCCTGATCACTAGTAACAGCAGATCTCTCTCTACTTCCCTGACAGAACGGGGATCTGTCCGTTTACATTGACAGATCCCCGTTCTGTCTCTGTGAGAAGCGGTCGCGGGTGGCCATCAGCAGTGGCGTAGCGTGGGGGGTGCAGGGGGTGCCGTGGCCCCGGGCGCGACATTTAGGGGGGCGCCAGTATGTGTCACTGGCTGCCTCCTCCTAATTTCAAATTGCTGTGTCCCCGGGCTCCGGCCACCATGTTAAGTGCCCGGCGCCCTGTGATTGGGCGTATAGGGGTCATGTGAGGCATTTGGGCTGGCCTGTCCTTGATCGCTCCTGAAGTCCCGCCTCCGCACATGACCCCCCATACGCCCAATCACAGGGTGCCGGGCACTGAACATGGCAGCAGGCAGAGCGCAGGGGAGAGAAGAAACAACGTGAGCCACCGCTGTCTTCTCCTCCTCATCCGGATCGATGCAGCCAGGACAAGAAGGTGAGTGAGAGTCTTGTTACTGGCTGGGGGGGGGGGGGGGGGGGCGAGAGAGACTGTAGGTAGGACAGTATAGTATAGTATAGTGGTCAGTATAGTGGTCAGTGTAGTATAGTGGTCAGTGTAGTGTAGTATAGTGGTCAGTATAGTGGACAGTGTAGTATAGTGGTCAGTATAGTATAGTGGACAGTGTAGTGTAGTATAGTGGTCAGTATAGTGGTTAGTGTAGTATAGTATAGTGGTTAGTATAGTGGTTAGTGTAGTATAGTATAGTGGTTAGTATAGTGGTCAGTATAGTGTAGTTTAGTATAGTGGTCAGTGTAGTGTAGTATAGTGGTCAGTGTAGTATATTGGACAGTGTAATGTAGTATAGTAGACAGTGTAGTATGGTGGTCAGTGTATAATGTGGTGTAGTGGACAGTGTAGTATAGTGGTCACTGTAGTATAGTGGTCATTGTAGTGGACAGTATAGTGGACAGTATAGTGGTCAGTGTAGTGTAGTATAGTGGTTAGTGTAGTATAGTATAGTGGACAGTGTAGTATAGTGGTTAGTGTAGTATAGTATAGTGGTCAGTATAGTGCAGTTTAGTATGGAGGTCAGTATAGTGTAGTATAGTGGTCAGTGTAGTATGGTGGTCAGTGTAGTGTAGTATGGTGGTCAGTGTAGTGTAGTATGGTGGTTAGTGTAGTATAATATAGTGGTTAGTGTAGTATAGTATAGTGGTCAGTATAGTGTAGTTTAGTATGGAGGTCAGTGTAGTATAGTGGACAGTGTAGTGTAGTATGGTGGTCAGTATAGTGTAGTATAGTGGTCAGTATAGTATAGTGGACAGTGTAGTATAGTGGTCAGTGTAGTGTAGTATAGTGGTTAGTGTAGTATAGTATAGTAGTCAGTATGGAGGTTAGTGTAGTATAGTGGTCAGTGTAGTGTAGTATAGTGGTCAGCATAGTTTAGTATAGTGGTCAGTGTTGTATAGTGGACAGTGTAGTGGACAGTATAGTGGTCAGTGTAATATAGTGGACAGTATAGTATAGTGGTCAGTGTACAGGACAATGTAGTGTAGTGGACAGTGTAGTTCTCAGTGTAGTGGTCAGTACTATTGTATTTGAAGGGACTCAGGAATGCTAAAAGTCCGCAGGTTAGGGGGGCGCAAATACTTGCCTTGCCCCGGGTGCTGACAACCCACGCTACGCCACTGGTGTACTGTACCCTGTAACTCTATATGTCTGACTCCATAATGAACAAGAATATCCACCAATACAGATCCTTACCAGTGGACAGAGATTCAATAGTATATACAGTATATACACACTGGACACAAATCAATAGAAGGCATTCAATAGAAAATTATATTTAATGAAACAATTGTAAAGGTCATTGTAACTCTTCTCCACCCAACTATTAAATTCTGGAAGGTTACCCTAATAAAATCCCTACATGTCCCCATCTGGTCCTGAGCCTGTAACTTTAATAACCACCTGGAGGGGTTATCTCATTCTATATAAAAGACATATGCCTCGTTTCCACTGAGCGGATCGGTTCGGTCCGGTACGCTATTTTAAGTGTTTCCATTATGAAAGCGGCAGTGCTGTATTTTGGCCTAGGCCAACAAGGCCCAGGCCTAGGGCGGCACTTTGTGGGTGGGCGGCGGCTGCGCCCCCCGCACGAAGAAAGCCCCCCCTCTGCCTCCTGAGTCGGTCCATTGCTTTGCTGGCCGAGCGTCTCTTACATGGAGCACACACAGCATGTGCTCACAGTTCCCCCCTCCCCCTCCCCTTCCCCTCTGCATAGACAGGAGAGAGAACTTGTCAGCGTCTCCTCCAGTGTTGTGATTCCAGGATTGGATTGTGTCTTCAGTGGACAGACTCAGCTACAGTCTGTATATTCTGGAGGGTGAGAATAAAATCCCCATCCTCTTCACTGTCTCTCCTTAAACCTCACACAGGGCTTATCTGTGCTCTGACTTTGTTTCTCTTATCATCTCCCTGTGATCTGAAATAGGACTCTCTGATAATTAACCCTTTGTGTCCTTGCTGTGCTTCAATGGACACATGTACACTGCTGCTTACATTTATGGTTAACTCTTTACAGCTCAATATCTGCAGTCTGGTGATTCTGGAATCAATGGCATTTAACACCTTAGTGTCTGCTTGTATATGTGGTTAACCTTTCATAGCTCCTTGTATCTCTAAGCCCCGGTTCACATTGATGCTACCTCAAAATCACTATTTCACTTGAAGTAGCGCGATTTCAAAGTAGCAAGGTCAGTGTGATTTTCAGGTCCTACTTGACAGACATTTGTGTGTCTTCATTCACAGATGTCTATTGAAGTCGCACCTAAAATCGGCAAAAGTAGCACAGAAACTACTTTTGCAAATCAGTGCAACGCTGCAAAATCAGTGTCGCACCGATTGGAACAGTGCCATTGCCTCCAATACCCTGCGACTTGTCATGCGATTTGATCTCTCAAATCGCATGACAAATTGCTCCAATGTGAACTTAGGCTCAGTTCACACTGGCTTTGATGGGCACTGACGAGACTGCACTGATAGGCACTGACGAGACTGCACTGATGAGCACTGATGAGGCTGCTTTGATGGGCACTGATGAGGCTGCATTGATGGGCCCTGATGAGGCTGCATTGATGGGCCCTGATGAGGCTGCATTGATGGGCCCTGATGAGGCTGCATTGATGGGCACTGACGAGGCTGCACTGATGAGCACTAATGAGACAGCTTTGATGGGCACTGATGAGGCTGCTTTGATGGGCACTGATGAGGCTGCATTGCTGGGCACTGATGAGGCAGCTTTGATGGGCACTGATGAGGCAGCTTTGATGGACACCGATGAGGCTGCTTTGATGGGCACCGATGAGGCTGCTTTGATGGGCACCGATGAGGCTGCTTTGATGGGCACCGATGAGGCTGCTTTAATGGGCACTGATGAGGCTGCATTGCTGGTCACTGATGAGGCAGCTTTGATGGGCACAGATGAGGCTGCTTTGATGGGCACTGATGAGGCTGCAATGATGGGCACTGACGAGGCTGCATTGATGGGCACTGACAAAGCTGCATTGATGGGCACTGACGAGGCTGCATTGATGGGCACTGAGGAGGCTGCATTGATGGGCACTGAGGAGGCTGCATTGATGGGCACTGAGGAGGCTGCATTGATGGGCACTGAGGAGGCTGCATTGATGGGCACTGAGGAGGCTGCATTGATGGGCACTGAGGAGGCTGCATTGATGGGCACTGAGGAGGCTGCATTGATGGGCACTGAGGAGGCTGCATTGATGGGCACTGACGAGGCTGCTTTGATGGGCACTGACGAGGCTGCTTTGATGGGCACTGATGAGGCTGCACTTGGTACCCACTTTTAACCACTTCAATACCGGGCGCTTTCAGCGCTGTCACATTTTGAATGACAATTGTGCGGTCATGCAACACTGTACTCAAATTACATTTTTATGTTTTTTTCACACAAATAGAGCTTTACTTTGGTAGTATTTAATCACCACTGGGATTTTTATTTTTTACACTACAAATAAAAAAAGACCGAACATTTAAAAAAAAAAGCATTTTTCTTAGTTTCTGTTATACAATTTTGCAAATAAGTATTTTCTTTTGATAAATTTTGACCAAAAATGATGCTGCTACATTTCTTTGGTAAAAATAACCCAAATCAGTGTTTATTTGGTGTTGGCAGTGATGGGGGACAGACATGTGTATGGGGACAGGGGTGACAGTGGTGCTTGGTGTACTGTTTGTGGGGTGATCTGTAACGGCTCTTTGGGTAAAATCATTCTCGCACAGAGAGCTGTCACAGATCTGCAGTCCCTCCCCCCCCCCCTGCACTGAGCTTGGCGGGGAGAACTGTCACAGAGCCATGCGTCTCTGTTTACATTGTAATGGCTGTGATTGGACACAGCCGTCAAGTGATCGGGAGGGCCGATCACAGCACCCATATGCCGATCTTTGCTCAGCTGGATTCTGTGATCATAATGATCACAGGACCAAGCCGCAGTGCGCCTTGTGGCCGTGCTGTGAGCACTCGCTCTGAGGAACGTTCCTGAACGTCCACTCAGGACAAGGAAATGACCACCCGGCCGTTTATGTGCAGTCGCCGGGTGGGAGGTGGTTAATGTACAGAGAGAAAGAGGTGGAGCTCTAAAAAGAAAAGGTGGGGCCTAAAGAGGAAAGGGTGTGGTTTACAGATGAAAGGGCGTGTCTTAAACAGGAAGGGGCTTGGCATTGACAGGAAAGGGTGGGTCGTATTTAAATTAGGGGGTGCACAAGTTTTAGTCAGGCCTAGGGCAGCACAAAACCTAAATACACCTCTGACTGTAGTAGATGTGAGGGAACAGGATCCAGGGGACAGGTGGTAAGGCGGGCTTCTGAGAAAACTTTAGAGACCTCTTCAGTAAGGGCAAGGTTAAAAGAGGGGAGTGTTGAGAGTGGATTAGTACAGTGTATGTTAAGAGGGTTAGATGTCTGTGCAGTGGAGATGTCCCCACGAATTGCATCAATCTTGTTTTTGAAGTGATTGGCAATCTCGTGAGCAGTGAGCGAGTTACTGGGTGGAGATGGTGAGAGAAGAGACGATGAGGACTGGAAGATGGAATATTAATGAGGGTGACAAAGTAGGTTTGTTTGGCAGCATGGAGGGAGGAATTGTATTTTAGGAAAGCAGATTTCTATCGGGTGAATGAATGCTGAGTTGGTTTTACGCCACACTGGCTCCAGTGCTCGGCTATGTCTCTTAAGGTTTCTGGTGTTGTCCTTCTGCCAAGGTTGTAATAGTTGGGGCCTGACATCTTGTGTGGTGAGAGGCGCAAGAGAGTCCAGTGAGGATGATCGGGAACTGTTGTAGAAAGAGGTGGCCAGGTCGAGGCAAGACAAGGGTGAGATTTTTTTCATGGAGGTGGTCAGTTGCAGAGTAGAAAAGAGAAGGAATAAAGTGGCGAAGGTGAAAGTAATGAGGTTGTGGTCAGAGAGAGGAAAGGGGGTGTTGGTGAGGTTGTAAAGGGTGCAAAGATGGGAGAAAACAAGGTCGAGGGTATTACCATCAGAGTGAGAGGGGGGGCTGTGTCCATTGTGTAAGGTCGAAGGATGAGGTTAAGTTGAAAAGTTAGGATGCAGCTGGGCTGCTAACATTGGCAGGGATGTTGAAATCACCAAGGATAATAGTGGGTATTGCAGAGGAAGAGAAAGTAGGGTAGCCAGGCAGAGAAGTCATCAAGGAAGCGTGACACTGGTCCAGGAGGCCGTTAGATCACTGCAATCCTTAGAGAAATGGGAGAAAACAGGCAAATGCAATGGGGGTTGATTTACTAAAACTGGAGAGGGCAAAATCTGGTGCAGCTCTGCATAGAAACCAATCAGCTTCCAGGTTTTATTGTCAAAGCCTAATTGAACAAGCTAAAGTTAGAAGGTGATTGGCTACCATGCAGAGCTGCACCAGATTCTCAGTGCTCCAGCTTTAGTAAATCAACCCCACTGTGTCTCAAAATAAGAGAAGGACAGAGCAGGAGGGATAGCCAGGACTTGAAAGGTGCTCAGTGGGGATAGAAGCAAACCAACTCCACCTCCTTTCCGTCCACTGGGTCTTGGTGAGTGAATGAGTCCAGTGGAGGCCTCCATGGGAGAGGGCTGCAGGCGAGGCAGAATCCGACTCTTGAAGCCACGTTTCTGTGATTGCAAGACGGTTAAGGGAGTGGGAGACAAAAAGGTCATGGACAGAAGTAAGCTTATTTTAGACAGAGCGGGCATTCCAGAGGGCACATGAGAAGGGGAGGGTGGTTTTTGGGAGCAGAGGGATCAAGACAAGATTGAGAAAATTGTGGCTGATGCTGGAGGGAGGGAGGGTGCCAGGTGTGGGGGTGAGATACTGGAGGACCGGGATTAGGGGAGATATCCTCAGAGGTTAGCAGAAGGAGGGTGAGATAAGTAAGATGGAAGTGGGAGGTGTATGTGCTTCCCTGTCTTTGTGTGTGGGTCAGCAGGTGGGTAAAGTATTAGCAGGAGGTGATGACGGTAGAAGTGATGGTGATATGTACAAGTTTTGGTGTGGAAAAGAGGGGAAAGGAAGTGAGAATTTGAAAGCAGAGGACACTAGTATGAGAAGGCAGAGTAGAGGGGACATATTAAGGGATTGTGGGGATAGGATTCAGACTTGCAGGATGCCTTCCACAGTGGTGGTTTGTCGTCAATCCAGAGTGAAGCAGAGTTCTTTGATCTTTTCTTGATGCTTTCATTATCCTGCTTTAGTTAACCACTTGCACACCGATATACATTGGCACAATGGCAGCGGTGGGCAAATGGGCGTACCTGTACGCCCCCTTTAATTGGCGGGGCTAGTGGGTGGGCACGTGCCCGCCGCGTACAGCGTGACCGTGCCCGCCACGTACAGCATGACCGTGCCCGCGGGTCCCGCGGACTCGATGTCCGCCGGTGTCCCTCGATCAGGGCATTTACCCGTTCTGCCTAATGACATGACAGAGATCACTGCTCTCTGTGATCTGGATACAAACAAGGCCTGGGGAATGCCCAGGAAAAAATTCCAAGCCTACTTACCACCAGCTCGCAGACAACCAAATTAACCTGTCTAACAGTCTGCGTTAAAAACAGGGGTTCAGTCCGCACGCATTTGCAAATGCATGCGTAAGCCACAGAGCCTCGTCACGGCACCCTGATATCTGTGGGATCTCAGTGATCTGGAGCGGTGATCGCTGTCACGTCAGTAGTAGCCCCCCCCCCCACAGTTAGAATCACTCCTTAAGACACACTTAATCCCTTGATCGCCCCCTAGTGTTTAACCCCTTCCCTGCCAAGTGTCATTTACACAGTAATCGGTGCATTTTTTTATAGCACTGATCGCTGTATAAATGACAATGGTCCCAAAATAGTGTCAAAAGTGTCCGATGTGTCTGCCATAATGTCGCAGTCACGATAAAAAAAATTGCAGATCGCCGCCATTACTAATAAAAAAAAATTAATAATAAAAATGCCATAAATCTTTCCCCTATTTTGTAGATGCTATAACTTTTGCGCAAACCAATTTTTGCGAATTTTTTTTTTTTTTTTTTTTTTTTAATCAAAAATTTGCAGAAGAATACATATCGCCCTATATATATGTGTGTGTGTATGTATGTATGTATGTATGTATATATATATATATATATATAAACAACAATTTTTTTCCTCAGTTTAGGCCGATATGTATTCTTCTACAAAAATATTGCTTTTTTTTTCAAAATTGTTGCTCTTTTTTTGCTATAACAAATATCCCCCAAAAAATAAAAAACACATCAAATTCCACCAAAAGAAAGCCCTATTTGTGGGAAAAAAGGACGTCAATTTTGTTTTGGTGCAACGTCACACGACCGCGCAATTGTCAGTTAAAGCGACACAGTGCCGTATCGCAAAAAAAGTGCTCTGGTCAGGAAGGGGGTAAAATCTTCTGGGGCTGAAGCTACTCAAAGCTGCAAAAATGACAATAATGTTTATTCAATAATGGTAATGTGTTATCTTTGTACATTGACCTCACACACACCAGAATATAGATTTTTTTTTTAAACTGACAGTTATTACCAGAATGGCAGATTTGAAATATTTCAGTTGGAGCTAAAAATAGAACAGCCCATCCAGCTGGTGAAGCTGTGTGAATTCAGTCTACAGACAGGGATAAAATGTTTTTATTATGGGCTGCATAACAGAAAACATGGAGAAAACAGATGAAAAATAAGCAAACGATGTCCCATATTTCTTTTATCGATAAAATAATTGCCTAAATAAACCTGACATAGATGGTCCAATAGCATTGTTTACCAGATGTTGTGGTGCAGCCATTGGCTGCAGCAGCAAGGTCATGTGACCTATGCTGCATACTATGATGTCATAGTGTGGCCCCTTCCCCTGTGCCCACATATACAATTACACAGCACCTGCAGCTCACTTGCTTTGTGTATTCTGACCGAGCAGGAAGCGATTTCTCTCTCTCTCTGCAGTGTTACTCGTTCTATGAGGACAATGACACGATTTCTGAGAAAGAACGGTTACAGGGCCAAGAATCTTCTAAAGAACAACCAAGAAAATTCAGTTTTATTACTGAGCGTGCGCCCAATAATAGGGGAGCGCCAGACAAATGCACCGCCCACTGCTACCGCCCCTAATAGGGGAGGAGCCAGGGCAATAGGGAAGAGGATCAGGGCTGCCATAGGCAGAATCTGCCCCTTCCGATGCCGCAAAATCACCATCACCAACCCAGATGACTGTTTTCTTCTCCCTCCAGGACAAATTGAAGAACATCTCAACGTCAGACAGCCTTACATACGGATTCCGTACATCAGTAAGGCTGAACTGGATAAAATGATGGAGGAAGAACAAAACCAAGTCACTCCATCCACCAATAAGGACCAGAAGACTGTACAGGACCCAACCATGGAGGACAAGGACATGCATGTCACTCCATCCACCAATGAGGACCAGGAGACTGTACAGTCTGAGAATATGGAGGACAACATTACTGCAGCCAGTCCATCCACCGAGGACAACAATACTGCAGCCAGTCCATCCACCGAGGACAACAATACTGCAGTCAGTCCATCCACCGAGGACAACATTACTGCAGTCAGTCCATCCACCGAGGACAACAATACTGCAGTCAGTCCATCCACCGAGGACAACAATACTGCAGCCAGTCCATCCACCAAGGACAACAATACTGCAGCCAGTCCATCCACCGAGGACAACAATACTGCAGTCAGTCCATCCACCGAGGACAACAATACTGCAGTCAGTCCATCCACCGAGGACAACAATACTGCAGTCAGTCCATCCACCGAGGACAACAATACTGCAGTCAGTCCATCCACCGAGGACAACAATACTGCAGTCAGTCCATCCACCGAGGACAACAATACTGCAGTCAGTCCATCCACCGAGGACAACAATACTGCAGTCAGTCCATCCACTGAGGCCAACAATACTACAGTCAGACCTCGTCGCCACCATCCGAAGGGCGGTGGCATTAATAGAGAGCATCGTTGCCACCATCCAAGGGGCACTTACATCATTAGAAAGCCTTGTCGCCACCATCCAAGGGCCAGTGGCATTAACAGAGAGCCTCGTTGCCACCATCCAAGGGGCACTTGCATCATCAGAGGAGCTTGTCGCCACCATCCGAGGCGCAGTGGCATCAACAGATGTAGGGCTGAAATTGATAAAATGATGGAGGACGAACAAAAACAAGTCACTCCATCCACCAATAAGGACCAGAAGACTGTACAATCTAAGACTATGGAGGACAACAATACTGCAGCCAGTCCATCCACCGAGGACAACAATACTGCAGCCAGTCCATCCACCGAGGGCAACAATACTGCAGTCAGTCCATCCACTGAGGACAACAATACTGCAGTCAGTCCATCCACCGCTGACAACATTACTGCAGTCAGTCCATCCACTGAGGCCAACAATACTACAGTCAGACCTCGTCGCCACCATCCGAAGGGCGGTGGCATTAATAGAGAGCATCGTTGCCACCATCCAAGGGGCACTTACATCATTAGAAAGCCTTGTCGCCACCATCCAAGGGCCAGTGGCATTAACAGAGAGCCTCGTTGCCACCATCCAAGGGGCACTTACATGATCAGAGGACCTTGTCGCCACCATCTGAGGGGCAGTGGCATCAACGGATGTAGGGCTGAACTGGATAAAATGATGGAGGACGAACAAAAACAAGTCACTCCATCTACCAATAAGGACCAGAAGACTGTGCAGGGCACAGCCATGGAGGACAATGGCATGCACGTCACTCCATCCACCAATGAGGACCAGAAGACTGTACATTCTGAGACTATGGAGGACAACAGTTCTACAGACAGTCCATCCACCGAGGACAACAATACTGCAGTTATTCCATCCACTGGGGAGAATAATACTGCTTCCAGTCCATCCTCTGAGCACAACAATACTGCAGTTAGTCCATCCACCGAGGAAAACAATACTGCAGCCAGTCCATCCACCGAGAACAACAATACTGCAGCCAGTCCATCCACTGGGGAGAATAATACTGCAGCCAGTCCATCCTCCGAGGACAACAATACTGCAGCCAGTCCATCCACCGAGGACAACAATACTGCAGTCAGTCCATCCACCAAGGACAACAATACTGCAGCCAGTCCATCCACCGAGGACAACAATACTGCAGTCAGTCCATCCACCGAGGACAACAATACTGCAGTCAGTCCATCCACCGAGGACAACAATACTGCAGTCAGTCCATCCACCGAGGACAACAATACTGCAGTCAGTCCATCCACCGAGGACAACAATACTGCAGTCAGTCCATCCACCGAGGACAACAATACTGCAGTCAGTCCATCCACCGAGGACAACAATACTGCAGTCAGTCCATCCACCGAGGACAACAATACTGCAGTCAGTCCATCCACCGGGGACAACAATACTGCAGTCAGTCCATCCACCGAGGACAACATTACTGCAGTCAGTCCATCCACTGAGGCCAACAATACTACAGTCAGACCTCGTCACCACCATCCGAAGGGCACTTACATCATCAGAGGACCTTGTCGCCACCATCCGAGGGGCAGTGGCATCAACGGATGTAGGGCTGAACTGGATAAAATGATGGAGGATGAACAAAAACAAGTCACTCCATCCACCAATGAGGACCAGAAGACTGTACAATCTAAGACTATGGAGGACAACGATACTGCAGCCAGTCCATCCACCGAGGACAACAATACTGCAGTCAGTCCATGCACAGAGGACAAAAATGCTGTAGCCAGTCTATCCAGTGAGGACAATACTGCAACTAGTCCATCCACCGAGGACAGCAATACTGCAGCCAGTCCATCCACTGGGGAGAATAATACTGCTGCCAGTCCATCCACCGAGGACAAAAATACTGAAGCCAGTCCATCCACCGAGGACAACAATACTGCAGCCAGTCCATCTACCGAGGACAACAATACTGCAGCCAGTCCATCCACCGAGGACAACAATACTGCAGCCAGTTCATTCACCGAGGACAACATTACTGCAGCCTGTCCATCCACCAAGGACAACAATACTGCAGCCAGTCCATCCACCGAGGGCAACAATACTGCAGTCAGTCCATCCACCGAGGACAACAATACTGCAGTCAGTCCATCCACCACTGACAACAATCCTGCAGTCAGTCCATCCACCGAGGGCAACAATACTGCAGTCAGTCCATCCACCGAGGACAACAATACTGCAGTCAGTCCATCCACCACTGACAACATTACTGCAGTCAGTCCATCCACTGAGGCCAACAATACTACAGTCAGACCTCGTCGCCACCATCCGAAGGGCGGTGGCATTAACAGAGAGCATCGTTGCCACCATCCAAGGGGCACTTACATCATTAGAAAGTCTTGTCGCCACCATCCAAGGGACAGTGGCATTAACAGAGAGCCTCGTTGCCACCATCCAAGGGGCACTTACATCATCAGAGGACCTTGTCGCCACCATCCGAGGGGCAGTGGCATCAACGGATGTAGGACTGAACTGGATAAAATGATGGAGGACGAACAAAAACAACTCACTCCATCTACCAATAAGGACCAGAAGACTGTGCAGAACACAGCCATGGAGGACAATGGCATGCACGTCACTCCATCCACCAATGAGGACCAGAAGACTGTACATTCTGAGACTATGGAGGACAACAGTTCTACAGACAGTCCATCCACCGAGGACAACAATACTGCAGTTAGTCCATCCACTGGGGAGAATAATACTGCTGCCAGTCCATCCTCTGAGCACAACAATACTGCAGTTAGTCCATCCACCGAGGAAAACAATACTGCAGCCAGTCCATCCACCGAGGACAACAATACTGCAGCCAGTCCATCCACTGGGGAGAATAATACTGCAGCCAGTCCATCCACCGAGGACAACAATACTGCAGCCAGTCCATCCACTGGGGAGAATAATACTGCAGCCAGTCCATCCACCGAGGACAACAATACTGCAGCCAGTCCATCCACTGGGGAGAATAATACTGCAGCCAGTCCATCCACCGAGGACAACAATACTGCAGCCAGTCCATCCACCGAGGACAACAATACTGCAGCCAGTCCATCCACCGAGGACAACAATACTGCAGCCAGTCCATCCACCGAGGACAACAATACTGCAGACAGTTCATCAACCGAGGACAACATTACTGCAGCCTATCCATCCACCGAGGACAACAATACTGCATACAGTCCATCCACCGAGGACAACAATACTGCAGCCAGTTCATCAACAAAGGACAACATTACTGCAGCCAGTCCATCCACCGAGGACAACAACACTGCAGCCAGTCCATCCACTGAGGACAACAAAACTGCAGACAGTCCTTCCACCGAGGACAACAATACTGCAGACAGTCCATCCACTAAGGCCAACAATACTGCAGTCAGACCTCGCCGCCACCATCCAAGGGGCAGTGGCATTAACAGAGTGCCTCGTTGCAACCATCCAAAGGGCACTTACATCATCAGAGGACCTTGTCGCCACCATCCGAGGCGCAGTGGCATCAACAGATGTAGGGCTGAAATTGATAAAATGATGGAGGACGAACAAAAACAAGTCACTCCATCCACCAATAAGGACCAGAAGACTGTACAATCTAAGACTATGGAGGACAACAATACTGCAGCCAGTCCATCCACCGAGGACAACGATACTGCAGTCAGTCCATCCACCGAGGACAACAATACTGCAGTCAGTCTATCCACTGAGGAAAATATTACTGCAGCCAGTCCATCCACCGAGGACAACATTGCTGCAGTCAGACCTCGTCGCCACCATCCGAAGGGCGGTGGCATTAACAGAGAGCATAGTTGCCACCATCCAAGGGGCACTTACATCATTAGAAAGCCTTGTCGCCACCATCCAAGGGGCAGTGGCATTAACAGAGAGCCTCGTTGCCACCATCCAAGGGGCACTTACATCATCAGAGGACCTTGTCGCCACCATCCGAGGGGCAGTGGCATCAACGGATGTAGGGCTGAACTGGATAAAATGATGGAGGACGAACAAAAACAAGTCACTCCATCCACCAATGAGGACCAGAAGACTGTACAATCTAAGACTATGGAGGACAACAATACTGCAGTCAGTCCATGCACAGAGGACAAAAATGCTGTAGCCAGTCCATCCAGTGAGGACAATACTGCAGCTAGTCCTTCCACCGAGGACAGCAATACTGCAGCCAGTCCATCCACTGGGGAGAATAATACTGCTGCCAGTCCATCCACTGAGGACAAAAATACTGAAGCCAGTCCATCCGAGGACAAGAATACTGCAGTCAGTCCATCCACCGAGGACAAGAATACTGCAGTCAGTCCATCCACCGAGGACAACAATACTGCAGTCAGTCTATCCACCGAGGACAACATTACTGCAGCCAGTCCATCCACCGAGGACAACATTACTGCAGTCAGACCTCGTCGCCACCATCCGAAGGGCGGTGGCATTAACAGAGAGCATAGTTGCCACCATCCAAGGGGCACTTACATCATTAGAAAGCCTTGTCGCCACCATCCAAGGGGCAGTGGCATTAACAGAGAGCCTCGTTGCCACCATCCAAGGGGCACTTACATCATCAGAGGACCTTGTCGCCACCATCCGAGGGGCAGTGGCATCAACGGATGTAGGGCTGAACTGGATAAAATGATGGAGGATGAACAAAAACAAGTCACTCCATCCACCAATGAGGACCAGAAGACTGTACAATCTAAGACTATGGAGGACAACAATACTGCAGTCAGTCCATGCACAGAGGACAAAAATGCTGTAGCCAGTCCATCCAGTGAGGACAATACTGCAGCTAGTCCTTCCACCGAGGACAGCAATACTGCAGCCAGTCCATCCACTGGGGAGAATAATACTGCTGCCAGTCCATCCGCCGAGGACAAGAATACTGCAGTCAGTCCATCCACCGAGGACAAAAATGCTATAGCCAGTCCATCCACTGAGGACAGCAATACTGCAGCCAGACCTCGTTGCCACCATCCAAGGGGCACTTACATCATCAGGGAACCTTGTCGCCCCCATCCGAGAGGAAGTGACATCAACAGAGAGCCTCGTCGCCACCATCTGAGGGGCAGTGACATCAACACAGAGCCTCGTCACCACCATCCGAGGGGCAGTGACAGAGAACCTCGTCGCCACCATTCGAGGAGAAGTGACATCAACAGAGAACCTCGTCGCCACCATCCGAGGCGCAGTAACATCAACACAGAGCCTCATCACCACAATCCGAGAGGCAGTGACATAAACAGAGAGCCTCGTCACCACCATCTAAGGGGCAGTGACATCAACAGGGAACCTCATCGCCACTATTCGAGGGCAGAGCCCCATCGCCACCATCCGAGGGGCAGTGACATGAACAGAGAGCCTCATCATCACCACCATCCGAGGGGCAGTGACATCAACACAACACACTCTTCACCTATTTCATATTTTTTAGAAATTTAAAAAAGGTTTGCTTTTTTGGGCACCGCACATCACTGCAGAGTTATGTTGTGAACAGGGCACATAGAAAACAATTATTATTTTTTGTGTGTCCTTGTGTTGAGCCTTCATTGATCTGTGGGGGGGGGGGGGGGGGGGTCACTGATCTGTGCAGACGCTCAATGCATATATTGTGAATGAGCCCCAAAGATAATGCAAGCAGGTAAGTGTGTTTATTGCAAACACAGCACCATATATACCCCATATATACCACCATACATAGCTTCATACATACCACCATAAACAGCATACCTACATAGCACCATCATGGCCATCAATAGGGAGGTACCACTGGTCCCAGACAGTAAGGGGAATCAATGCAGCGGGCGGGGGGAACTGAGCTGTGGGGGGCACTGATCTGTGCCAACGCTCAATGCATATATTGTAAATGAGCCCCAATGATAATTCTGAACAAGCAGGTGTGTTTTATTGCATATATTGCACCATAAATAGCACCATGCATACAACCATACATTCCACCATACATAGCAGCAGGGTTGCTAATAGTGGGGGACCACCGGTCCTCCTGTAGGGGGCCCGGGCATAAAGGGGACCCGGACAGAAGGAGGATCGGTGAAGAAGAGAAATGAAAGATGACAGAACAATGCCCTACTGAACACACACACAGCACCCCCTATCCACATTTTCAGTGCTGGGAGTTTAGCAGCCCTTGGAGGAGATAGGGGGGCGTTGTGTGTATATGAGGGGGGTGGGAGATTATTGCTGGGGGGTGATTTGGGTAGGGAGGAAGAATTTAGAGGGGGTTGTGATAGGAGGGGGGATTTTTGTTTTAAAATTTTTGCATGGGGGGGGCGTCAGGTAGGCTGTACAGGTTCCCGTGATTTCTAACAGCGGCCCTGCATAGCATCATACATAGCATATGTAGAGGAGATAAACTGGGCACCCTAGACTGATGATTCAGGGACAATCCGATCGCCTTAGGGGGTCAGGAAGGAATTTTTCCCCCCTTGGAGCCCATCTGACGGGGGGGAAATTTTTCGCCTTCCTCTGAATCATCTGAAGGTTTAGGGGGTGTGAAAAGGCCCCGCCTCTGAGGAGTCCTAGCATAACAGCGACTGACCTCCGATGTTCTTCGAAGCCCGACAATCATTTCCTTCTATGGATTTATCTCCAATAAAGATTGGTCATACCCTAATTGTCTTTGTATGTGAAGGTTTTTTTCTTCCTTTCTCTAATAATAAATATAATGAGGAATGACAGCAGGGTGAGGAATCTCGCCCCATACTTCACCACTAGATCACCCTTCAGCCATGGGATGGTGGTGGGAAACACCATAAGTCTAGTCTCTGTAAATGAGTCATATTATGTGCAGGTATAATGTTTGCAGGTACAGGCCGTGTATATATACGCATGGAGTGTAGTCTGGGGCCCAGGGCAGCTGCTTGGTCTGCCCTTTTTTTCATGCCGACGTATATCAACCTTTATCAACCCTTGTACACCAGGGGAACCCAAAAATAATTTTCATAGGAGTCAGTGGGAAGGATGACTCCTTACATTGGTGGTCAATGGAAAGAATGTCCCTCCTACATTAATCAGTAAAAAACAACTGGCCACTGCCCCCACTTATAACTGGCCTTCACAGCAAATAGCACATGGATGGAAGGGCATCGCATGCAAAACAAAACCAACCAGCTCAACTCGCCAGTCAATCTGCTACCAACCAAATTATCCTGTCTAACAGTTTGCATTAAAAAACAGGGGTTTAGTTAGCACACATTTGCAAATACATGCGAAAGCTGCAGAGCCACTCCAAGGCACCCCGATATTATCTGTAGTCCTAACTCTTGTAATTCAGTTGGTAGCAGATTGGCTGGCGAGCTAGGACATAGGAAAAATTGGGGTGCCTTGGAGCGGCTCTGCAGCTTACGTTCCATGTCTCTTACATATATGATCAATGGAAAGAATGTCCCTCTTACATATATGGTCAATGGAAAGAATGTCCCTCTTACATTAATGGCCAATGGAAAGAATGTCCCTCTTACATATATGGTCAATGGAAAGAATGTCCTTCCTACAATGGTGGTCAGTAGAAAGAAAGTCCTTCCTACATTGGTGGCCAATGGAAAGAATGTCCCTCTTACATATATGATCAATGGAAAGATTATCCCTCTTACACATATGGTGAATGGGAAGGATGTCCCTCCTACAATGGTGGTCAGAAAGTACAGCCTGAAGCAAAAAATAAATAAAACAAAAATGAGCGTAGGGCTAGCATGACATGGGGCTCAGGGGAATTTAGAGGTGACAGGGTTAACAACTGTGCAGTAAAGGGGACCTTTTAGGGGATTGGTGCGGATGGTCATTTGGGAGGGGCTTCATGGGGAATTTTGGGAGGGGAGAAAAAAAGAACTTCAGACACCCGGTAAAGATACGTGGGGGAAGAACGTTCCCGCTCGCCCGCCCTACAATCGGAGTGGTTTGGCTTATGTATGTTGTTTCATGCTATTACGGTTGGGGTATTTGGAGGCAGTTTAAACAAACTGTGTGGTTATCAGATTAGGGACCCATCTAAGGTATGGAGTCCCCAGTGGAAGGCCAGTTATGGTGGATTAACTGGTAAGTTACAGTGTGGTATCTGCTGAATGTGGTTCGTCCTCCAAGCCGGTGTGTAAGTAAGGACTGTGTAAGTACTTACGCAGATACAAAATACAAAATACAAGGATTGGCAATCTTCATTTTCTTGTGTTTTGTTTATTATTTTTGGTTTCCTGTTTTTAAGGAAGGTTTTTTGTTATGTTTTGTTATTGCTTTAATAAAGGGGCCGAGACTGCCAATTTTCACTCCAACATTGTTGTCAATGGTTTTTTTCTTGTAACATACCTCCCAACTTTTGAACTTCAGAATGAGGGACACTTGAGGAAGGAAGTAACCTTGCATAGCGCGCTGCGGCAAATGTGGGCGTGGTCAAACTTTTGATAGTGGGAGGAGCTTAATGGGCATCATTAAACAAAACTTGGGCTTCCTTGTATCTATAAAATATGCTTTTATTATTGTTGCACAAGCAAGAGTCTCATGGATACATACATATCCCAGCACATTCATTTAAAAAAAAGGATAAAAGAATGCAGTGTTTGGAGTGCATTACGTACAAAGTGCAGGGTTGTAGAATGAGCTATATACAGAGTGCAGGGTTCTGGCATGAGCTATATACAGAGGGCAGGGTTGTAGGATGAGCTATGTACAGAGTGCAGGGTTCTGGCATGAGCTATGTACAGAGTGCAGGGTTCTGGTATGAGCTGTGTACAGAGTGCAGGGTTCTGGCATGAGCTGTGTACAGAGTGCAGGGTTCTGGCATGAGCTGTGTACAGAGTGCAGGGTTCTGGCATGAGCTGTGTACAGAGTGCAGGGTTCTTGCATGAGCTGTGTACAGAGTGCAGGGTTCTTGCATGAGCTGTGTGTGTACAGAGTGCAGGGTTCTGGCATGAGCTGTGTACAGAGTGCAGGGTTCTGGCATTAGCTGTGTACAGAGTGCAGGGTTCTGGCATGAGCTGTGTACAGAGTGCAGGGTTCTGGCATGAGCTGTGTACAGAGTGCAGGGTTCTGGCATGAGCTGTGTACAGAGTGCAGGGTTCTGGCATGAGCTGTGTACAGAGTGCAGGGTTCTGGCATGAGCTGTGTACTTAGTGCAGGGTTCTGGCATGAGCTGTGTACAGAGTGCAGGGTTCTGGCATGAGCTGTGTACAGAGTGCAGGGTTCTGGCGTGAGCTGCGTACAGAGTGCAGGGTTCTGGGGTGAGCTGCATTTAGAGTGCAGGGTTCTGGGGTGAGCTGCATTCAGAGTGCAGGGTTCTGGGGTGAGCTGCATTCAGAGTGCAGGGTTCTGGGGTGAGCTGCATTCAGAGTGCAGGGTTCTGGGGTGAGCTGCATTCAGAGTGCAGGGTTCTGGGGTGAGCTGCATTCAGAGTGCAGGGTTCTGGAGTGAGCTGCATGCAGAGTGCAGGGTTCTGGGTTGAGCTATGTACAGAGAGCATGGTTCTGGGGTGAGCTATGTACAGAGTGCAGGGATCTGTGATGAGCTATGTACAGGGTGCAGGGTTCTGAGATGAGATTTATACAGGGTGCAGGGTGCTGGGATGAGCTATATACAGGGTGCAGGGTTCTGGGATGAGCTATATACAGGGTGCGGGGTTCTGAGACGAGCTATATACAGGGCACAGGGTACTGGATGAGCTGTATACAGGGTGCAGCAGAGGCGTAATTAGAACCTTCAGGGGCCCTGGTGCAAGAAACCATGAAGGGCCCCCCCGACCTCCAGCATGGGCCATTCCCTTCGAGCCCAGAGCCCTTCCCACTGATCCCATCACCCTTCATGGTCCCACAGCAGATTGGGCCCGGCATGGTGGCAGAAGGCCAGGGCCTAGTTGCAAGTGCAACCTTTGCTGGTAGTTCCGCCAGTGGTGTCAGTGTGGACTGTGAATGGTGTCAGTCAGTAGGGCAGTGGACATGGTCAGTAGAGCAGTGGAAGTGGTCAGTATGGCAGAGAAAGTGGTCAGTATGGCAGAGAAAGTGGTCAGTATGGCAGAGAAAGTGGTCAGTAAGGTAGTGGACATGGTCAGTAGGGCAGTGGACATGGTCAGTAGGGCAGTGGACGTGGTTAGTAGGGCAGTAGACATAATCAGTAGGGCAGTGAACAGGATCAGTAGTTTTTTTTTATTGCTGTTATTTTATTTTTGTTAGTATATTTTATCCATTTTATTTTTTAGAGTTTTTTTACAGTTTTTGATGGGAGTTGGTGGCAGTGGAGGGCAGTATGATGGGAGGGGGTGTCAGTGGAGGGCAGTATGATGGGAGGGGTGGCAGTGGAAGGCAGTATGTTGGGGGCGGAGGCAGTGGAAGGCATTATGATGGGAGGGGAGGCAGCGGAGGGCAGTATGATGGGGTGGAGGGCAGTATGATGGGGTGGAGGGCAGTATGATGGGAGAGGAGGTAGTGGAGGGCAGTATGATGGGAGGAGGCGGTAGTGGAGGGCAGTTTAATGGGAGGGGGGGTTAGTGCAGGGCAGTATGATGGGAGGGATGGTAGTGGAGGGCAATATAATGGGAGGGGGTTTAGTGGAGGGCAGTATTATGGGAGGGGTGGTAGTGGAGGGCAGTATGATGGGAGGGGGGTTAGTGGAGGGCAGTATAATAGGAGGGATGGCAGTGGAGGGCAGTATAATTGGAGGGGGGCAGTATGATGGGTGGGGGTGGCAGTGAAAGGCAGTATAATGGGGGGGTTAGTGGAGGGCAGTATAATTGGAGGGGGGCAGTATGATGGGTGGGGGTGGCAGTGAAAGGCAGTATAATGGGGGGGTTAGTGGAGGGCAGTATAATAGGAGGGGTGGCAGTGGAGGGCAGTATAATAGGAGGGGTGGCAGCGGAGGGCAGTATAATAGGAGGGGTGGCAGTGGAGGGCAGTATAATAGGAGGGGTGGCAGTGGAGGGCAGTATAATAGGAGGGGGGGCAGTGGAGGGCAGTATAATAGGAGGGGGGGCAGTATGATGGGATTGGGGCAGTATGATGGGAGAGGTGGTAGTAGAGGGCAGTATATGGGGGGGTAGTGGAGGGCAGTAAAATGGGAGGGGGGCAGTATGATGGGATTGGGGCAGTATGATAGGAGGGGTGGTAGTAGAGGGCAGTATATTGGGGGGGGGCAGTATAATGGGGGGGGTAGTGGAGGGCAGTATGGGGGGACTGTACAGCATGACTGGAGAGGGGCAGTGTATGGGAGGGAGCAGAGTGTCCATGAGTGTACTCAGAGTCAGGGCAGTGCAGGGAGCATTTCTCCTACCTTTATTCCAGCGCAGGAACAGCCTTCGGGGAAGACCCGGAGTCGGGGGCGGAGTCAGGGGCGGAGCCGGGGGCGGAGCCAGGGGCGGGGCTTAGACGCAAAGAGGACTCCTCCTTTGGCTAAATGCTGGGGCTCCACTCAGGGAAGACCCGGAGTCGGGGGCGGAGTCAGGGGCGGAGCCGGGGGCGGAGCTTAGGCGCGAAGAGGACTCCTCCTTTGGCTAAATGCTGGGGCTCTACTCTCCTCCTTGTCGTGACGTCACTGGTTGTTAGACGCCAGGCGGGCCATGCCTAGCAACCAGTTGTTTTGGCAGTGAGCCAGGCAGCGTCTGGGGGTGAAATGAAGCGGTCGCGGCCAAAACTAGTACAGCGGGCAGTGAGGGACAGCGACAATGCGGCAATTTTTAGGGGGGCATCAGATCGGCCAGTGGGGCAATTCCGGGACATTGTATTGTCCCGGAATGAAGCTGCCCGGGACGCGGGACAGACCTCCCACAGCGGGACTTTCACGGCCAATCCGGGACGGTTGGGAGGTATGTTGTAAGCTTAAGTTGGGGTAAAAGAGGGGGATTGGGTAGCAGTTAGCATTTAAGGGTCAGGATTGCATTTGATGTACCTTAGTCATGCTACATTTACAGACCGCCCTAAAGATCATTGGTGTCATGCTGATGGCCGTGTGAAGTGGCACTGGACCCGAATCTATGCAAACCCCATCAGATGGGAGGTCAACCAACCACAGCTCAAGGAACCCAGAGAAACCTTTGGAGGAACCCTAGTTTAGATCAGCTGCTGTATATATTATATATAGTACTATCAGGCCAAACATGTGTGGAAAGAGAAAGTTACATTGTTAAAGACGTTTTACTAATTTAATGTTAGTTAAGAAGTGAACAGATGGTGGTGGGGACACTAAATCCAAAGATGACATCAATGTGAAATTATACCGTTTCAATGGGAAGTGTAGACAACTCCCTCTTTGGATTTGGTGCCTTCGCCTTCTTCCTCTGACTGGAAATTCTGAGAATTAAAATGGAAATTACTACGAAGCACCACAAATAAATAAGAATCGTGTACCCCGACTCGACATCCCCCATTGGGATGATGTCAGTTGGGAGGTATAAACAGCCCAAACCTTGTTTCCTTTATATTTGGATTGAGTAGGAAAAGGTTCAAATCCCCTCGTGTTTTTTTTGTTTGCTGTCTGTGTTCTGCCGGGGAGATTTCCCTTCACTTCCTGTTCTTGGGAAGCAACAGGGAATGAGACAAAATCTCTCTAAAGTAAATGTAATTCCCGAATCTGAGAGTTGTCACAGGAACAGGCCTTCCAATTGGAGGATTTAATCTTATTTCTCACTCTGGTGACAACTCTAAAGTTCCGCATTATCAGACCCGTTCTGTCTAGGTGGTAATGCAGGACAAATGGAAAGGAGGAATCCAATAGGGACACCTACAGCAATAAAAACCTGACACAACATCCAACCCTTCCCCCCAAATCCGTTAAAAACGACAAAAATATAAAAACTTGCCTTTATATAGACTTTAATGTACTGCAGTGGCGTAGCGTGGGGGGTGCAGGGGGTGTCATGGCCCCGGGCGCGACATTTAGGGGGGCGCCAGTATGTGTCACTGGCTGCCTCCTCCTAATTTCAAATTCCTGTGTCCCCGGGCTCCGGCCGCCATGTTAAGTGCCCGGCGCCCTGTGATTGGGCGTATGGGGGTCATGTGAGGCGTTGGGCTGGCCTGTCCTTGATCGCTCCTGAAGTCCCGCCTCCGCACATGACCCCCCATACGCCCAATCACAGGGCGCCGGGCACTGAACATGGCAGCAGGCAGAGCGCAGGGGAGAGAAGAAACAACGTGAGCCGCCGCTGTCTTCTCCTCCTCATCCGGATCGATGCAGCCAGGACAAGAAGGTGAGTGAGAGTCTTGTTACTGGCTGGGGGGGGGGGGGGGGGGCGCGAGAGAGAGAGACTGTAGGCAGGACAGTATAGTGGACAGTGTAGTGTAGTATGGTGGACAGTGTAGTGTAGTATGGTGGACAGTGTAGTGTAGTATGGTGGTCAGTATAGTGGTTAGTGTAGTATAGTATAGTGGTCAGTATAGTATAGTTTAGTATGGAGGTCAGTGTAGTATAGTGGACAGTGTAGTATAGTGGTCAGTGTAGTATATTGGACAGTGTAATGTAGTATAGTGGACAGTGTAGTATGGTGGTCAGTGTATAATGTGGTGTAGTGGACAGTGTAGTATAGTGTAGTATAGTGGTCACTGTAGTGTAGTGGTCAGTGTAGTGGACAGTATAGTATAGTGGTCAGTGTAGTGTAGTATAGTATAGTGGACAGTGTAGTATAGTGGTTAGTGTAGTATAGTATAGTGGTCAGTATAGTGTAGTTTATTATGGAGGTCAGTGTAGTATAGTGGACAGTGTAATGTAGTATGGTGGTCAGTATAGTGTAGTATAGTGGTCAGTATAGTGGTTAGTGTAGTATAGTGGTCAGTGTAGTGTAGTATAGTGGTTAGTGTAGTATAGTATAGTGGTCAGTATAGTGTAGTTTAGTATGGAGGTCAGTGTAGTATAGTGGTCAGTGTAGTATGGTGGTCAGTATAGTGTAGTATAGTGGTCAGTGTAGTGTAGTATAGTGGTCAGTGTAGTGTAGTATAGTGGTCAGTGTAGTGTAGTATAGTGGTCAGTGTAGTGTAGTATAGTGGTCAGTGTAGTGTAGTATGGTGGTCAGTATAGTGGTTAGTGTAGTATAGTATAGTGGACAGTGTAGTATAGTGGTTAGTGTAGTATAGTATAGTGGTCAGTATAGTGTAGTTTAGTATGGAGGTCAGTGTAGTATGGTGGTCAGTATAGTGTAGTATAGTGGTCAGTATAGTGGTTAGTGTAGTATAGAATAGTGGTCAGTATAGTGTAGTTTATTATGGAGGTCAGTGTAGTATAGTGGTCAGTGTAATGTAGTATAGTGGTCAGTGTAGTATGGTGGTCAGTGTAGTGTAGTATAGTGGTCAGTGTAGTGTAGTATAGTGGTCAGTGTAGTGTAGTATGGTGGTCAGTGTAGTGTAGTATAGTGGTCAGTATAGTGGTTAGTGTAGTATAGTATAGTGGACAGTGTAGTATAGTGGTTAGTGTAGTATAGTATAGTATAGTGTAGTTTAGTATGGAGGTCAGTGTAGTATAGTGGACAGTGTAATGTAGTATGGTGGTCGGTGTAGTGTAGTATGGTGGTCAGTATAGTGGTTAGTGTAGTATAGTATAGTGGTCAGTGTAGTATAGTGGTCAGTGTAGTATAGTATAGTGGTCAGTGTAGTGTAGTTTAGTATGGAGGTCAGTGTAGTGTAGTGTAGTGGTCAGTGTAGTGTAGTATAGTGGTCAGCATAGTTTAGTATAGTGGTCAGTGTAGTATAGTGGACAGTGTAGTGGACAGTATAGTATAGTGGTCAGTGTAGTATAGTGGTCAGTGTAATATAGTGTACAGTATAGTATAGTGGTCAGTGTAGTATAGTGGACAGTATAGTATAGTGGTCAGTGTAGTGGACAATGTAGTGTAGTTCTCAGTGTAGTGGACAGTGTAGTGGTCAGTACTATTGTATTTGAAGGGACTCAGGGAGTGCTAAAAGTCCGCAGGTTGGGGGGCGCAAATTACTTGCCTTGCCCCGGGTGCTGACAACCCACGCTATGCCACTGACCGTCAGACATCGCAGCTGCCGGCCACACGCATCGGCTTAGGGGAAGCGGCACGGGCGCGCCTGCTACAGCCTTTTCAACCACTTCAATACCGGGCATTTTCACCCCCTTCCTGCCCAGGCTAGTTTTCAGCGCTGTCGCATTTTGAATGACAATTGCGCGGTCATGCAACACTGTACCCAAATTAAATTTTTATCATTTTTTTTCTTTTGGTGATATTTAATCACCTGTGCGTTTTTTATTTCTTGCGTTATAAACAAAAGAAGAGGGACAGGTTTGAAAAAAAACACAATATTTTTACTTTTTGCTATAATAAATATCCCAATTTAAAAAAAAAACAAACCAAATTTTTCCTCAGTTTAGGCCGATATGTATTCTTCTACATATTTTTGGTAGAAAAAATGGCAATAAGCGTATATCGAATGGTTTGCGCAAAAGTTATAGCGTCTACAAAATGGGGGATAGATTTATGGCATTTTTTGTTATTATTATTTTTTTTTTTTTTTTACTAGTAATGGCGGCGATCTGCGATTTTTATTGTGACTGTGACATTGAGGAGGACACATCGGACACTTTTGACACAATTTTGGGACCATTCACATTTATACAACGACCAGAGCTATAAAAATGCACTGATTACTGTATAAATGTCACTGGCATAGAAGGGGTTAACACTAGGGGGCGAACAAGGGGTGAAATGTATTACCTAGAGCAGTGATATGCAATTAGTGGACCTCCAGATGTTGCAAAGCTACAAGTCCCATCATGCCTCTGCCTCTGGGTGTCATGCCTGTGGCTGTCAGAGTCTTGCTATGCCTCATGGGACTTGTAGTTCTGCAACAGCTGGAGGTCCGCTAATTGCATATCCCTGACCTAGGGAGAGATTCTAACTATAGGGGGAGGAGACTCACAAGGGGAGGAGACCGATCGGTGTTCCTCTGTACTGGGAACACATGATCAGTTCTCCTCTCCCCTGACAGGACGTGGATCTGTGTGCTTACACACACAGATCCACGTCCTGGCTCTGTCACCGGCAATCGTGGGTGTCCTGCCGGGCACATGCACCGGCTCCCGAGTAGGGCGCGCGCCCCCTAGACGACCAGGAGACCCAGGACTTAATATGACGCCCACCCAGGGTGGGAGATCCCTCCTGCGGAAGTCATTTAACAATAGCTGGGATGTGAGGTGGTTAAATAGCCAACGTACAATAACGGCGATTCGCGTAGCCGCGCCAACCTGCTGCAGTACAACTGCGGCGGGCGGTCGGCAAGTAGTTAAAACACTTATCTCATGCAGCTTTTTTTTGTCTTGTTTTTTTCAATTCAGGCTCAATGAAGTGAGCTTTATTTTCTTCTATACATCTACATTTCTATTTATAAAAAATATATAATATATATGTAGCGCTGGTAGATTTTTTAATCTACCGCTTATATGTAAATTTAGTGGGTCATCTGTTCTGTATATAGTTCAAATTTAATCTATGGGCAAATTAGCCTCTGTTCCAGCTTTGGCTGTGTTGCGTGCAGTTCCATACTGTTGCTTGTAGGTGTCGTTGTCACCATAGGTCAGTGTTGGAAAGCAACAAGCTGAAGTATATGGAGTGCTCTTCTTTCTCGGAGGCAACTCGGCAGAGGTGGTCTGCTGCTGTGCATTGTGGGAGAGGGTATTTATGGGACAGACGCCATGTGCTAGGAGTCAGTTCTACCTCGTGGCCCTCCAGGCTGGAGGGCTGCGTCTCTGCAGCCGTGCAAGTAGGCCCAGAAGCCTGTCTGGGGCCTATCACTGCTGGGAGGGATGGTCCTGTGCTGTCTGTCCTGCGGGAAGAAGCCCTGAGAAGACCTAGGGGAGGACCCGTCATGGAAGGGACCATGCGGAAGGCTGGTCTTGAGAGGGGCCTGGTGACTCGATTGGAGGACGCATCTTATATCTAACCTACTACACAAGTACTGCCGGGTCGGCTTAAAGGTTCTGGTACTGTGTTGCTGTTCATCTAAAACTACTACGTCCTGTGGCAGAGGACTGTACAGTTACATCGTTCTTAAGTCTGTGGCAGAGACTTTTCTTTTGTTCGTGCTACGCTTCGGCCGCTAGGTTAGTGAGAGAGACCTATCCGGGTGGGCAGAGATTAAACCCTGGATTGAAGATACTTTCGTCCACGAGAATTTAAGTCCTCAGAGATGCTAAGAAAAGGTAATTGAATTTCCCTGCAACTCCTCTTCTACCTCTTTCCTGCTACTCCTTCCAGTTATCTCCCATTAAAGCATTGGAAAAATACTAAAGTGACTGGTGCCTACATTGTCAGATACAAAGCTCAACATGGACTCTAAGTTCTGGTATTGGTGAAACTACGGGTAAAGAGGTGACGGTAACAGCCCGATCTAAATCAGCAGCTCCTTCGGGAGTTAGTGCTACATATATAAATTTTAGTCTTTCCTATTCCTTGATTATTGTTTAATTGTTTTATTGCAGGCAAAGGATTCTGTTAGTCTTCCAGTAGTGTGCATGTCGTTGGACATCAATGTTACAACATCAGCTCCAAGTAGTGCTTGGACCTTAGAAGAAATGGGTACACCCAAGAAACTTGTCCTGAAAATGTAAATGTTAGTGCAAATTGAAAAAGTACCAAGGATATTTTATAATTGCAAGTGATTGGAAGTCTTCCTTCTCCATTACAAATTGTAGGAAATACAAAAGCAAGCCCATAATTAGAAAGATGGGCCTTTTAAGGTGCCTTAACTAGACATACAGTATACACAGCCGTGGCCAAAAGTTTTGAGAATGACACAAATATTCATTTTCACGAAGTCTGCTGCCTCAGTTTTTATGATGGCAATTTGCATATACTCCAGAATGTCATGAAGAATGATCAGATGAATTGAAATTAATTGCAAAGTCCCTCTTTGCCATGAAAATGAACTTAATCCCATAAAAACATTTCCACTGCGTTAGTGAAGTAGTGTGTAAATTGATAGAGGGCGCTAATGGTTAGCAATGAAAAAAAAACAAAAAAGAGTGGTGCAACTAAATCTCTATGTAAAAAACTTAACACAGACAAAAACATAAATGGTGAAAAAATAAAAATATGAATAAAGAATTGTATCACACAATATAAATGTGATAATAATAAAGTCCCAATGATTAAATAACTCAATAAGACAGTGGAACAGGAAAATCTTCCAAGATAGATTGATTCATCAATATACACAAATGGAAAATCCTTCACCAAGAGTAAAAGTGCACCTTGCAGTGGTAGATATCTGCTTACCAGATACCAATGACTCCTTCAATTAAAAAGAGAGTCATTAGCGCTTGTGCAGGGTTGTGCCTGCTCACATAGGACGGCTGGATGCTGGATGGTAATAGGCAAAGGACCCTTCTTGCCTCGGTACTCAGACATGGGATATGTGAAAGACAATGAAATCTTCCATAGTGTAAAACAGTTTATTAAAATTGTAGAAAACAAATTAAAGCCAAATGGCCGCTTACATTAAAAAGTGCCTACCCGGCACTGGGGCTGCTCGCTCATCTGGGTAAGAGTCTGGGTAAAGATGCCGTCACACCACCTCGATGGTTGGCGTGCGTTACACCCGGCGTATGCAGTAACCAGAGAAACCGGACGTAAGGGGAGATCACGTGACCACGTACCGCTCAACATTTCCACTGCATTAGTGAAGAAGGCTTCCGGGGCACCCAAGAAAGTCCAGCAAGCGCCAGGACCGTGTCCTACAGTTGGTTCAGCTGCGGGATCGGGGGGCACCACCAGTGCAGAGCTTGCTCAGGAATGGCAGCAGGCAGGTGTGAGGGCATCTCCACACACAGTGAGAAGACTTTTGGAGGATGGCTGGGTATCAAGAAGGCAGCAAAGAAGCCACTTCTCTCCAGGAAAAACATCAGGGACAGACTGATATTCTGCAAAAGGTACAGGGATTGGACTGCTGAGGCCTGGAGTAAAGTAATTTTCTCTGGTTTATCCCCTTTCCGATTGGGGCACCCGGAAACAACCTTGTCCAGAGAAGAAAAGGTGAGCGCTTCCAACAGTCCTGTGTCATGCATCCTGAGACCATTCATGTGTGGGGTGGCTTCTCAGCCAAGGGAGTGGGCTCACTTCAAATTTTGCCTAAGAACACAGCCATGAATCAAGAATCGTACAAAAACACCCAAGAGCAACTTCTCCCAACCATCCAAAAAACTGGTGATGAACAATGCCTTTTCCAGCATGATGGAGCACCTTGCCATAGGGCAAAAGTGATAACTAAGTGGCTTGGGAAACAAAACATCAAAATTTTGGGTCCATGGCCAGGAAACTCCCCAAACCTTAATCCCATTGAGAACTTGTGGTCAAGCCTCAAGAGGGGTGAACAAAAACCCCACAAATTCTGACAAACTCCAAGCATTGATTATGAAGAATGGGCGGCCATCAGTCAGGATGTGGCCCGGAAGTTGATTGAAAGCATGCCGGGGGGAATTGCAGAGGTCTTGAAAAAGAAGGGTCAACACTGCAAATATTGACTCTTTGCATACACTTCATGAAAAGCTTGTAATTATACTTCAGTATCCCATAGTAACATCTGACAAAAAGGTCTAAAAACACTGAAGCAGCAGATTTTGTGAAAGTTAATATTTGTGTCATTCTCAAAACTTTTGTCCCCGGCTGTATAAACCGTATCGGTGATAGTTTTTTAATATTGTTAATTTTTAAATATTACATTAAAATACTGATGTGAAGCCCACAAGCTATATAAACTTCCAGGATACGGTGCTGCTGTATAACCAGCATGGCAACGCCCATTCTCGCGCATGCACAGCCAGGACACCTAGCAGCACAGGAAACTTCTCAGGTTGCCATCACAACGGGCGTCGTCGGAAGTGCCCACCCTGTTGTGATGGCAACCAAGATGAGCCTTAAATCCGCCTTAAATTGCGCCATTTCCTGTTGGGAAATAACGCGATTTTTTAACACAGTCCTGCCCACTGACTCCTGGGAAATGAGGACTCACATTTCCCAGGCGAGGGAGGAAGTGACGCGGAACCGGAAGTGGCAGATTAGGAGCCACCACCTAGCAACAGGGCACTTCTGGGAAGTTAAAAAAAAATATTTCACTCCAAATGTTTTTTAGTATTAATAAAAGATTGGGAAAATGTAAAAATATTTTTCAGGCTGGAACTCCGCTTTAAGGGCTGATTTCCACAGGTATTCTGGTTGCATGAATGGGTGGTTTGTTGGTTCAGCTTGGTTCCCTGTTCCTGTCAGCTAGGCTGTACGTGGTCCCATGATATCGAACAGCAGCCCTGATCGGGAGCTTACCGATTCCCGCTGGCTACCTTGCTGGGAGCATGCAGGGAGTGCACTCTCAGCATGGTAAGTTTTACCAGGAACACATACAGTATCTCACAAAAATGAGTACACCCCTCACATTTTTGTAAATATTTTCTTCTATCTTTTCATGTGACAACACTGAAGAAATGACACTTTGCTACAATGTAAAGTAGTGAGTGTACAGCTTGTATAACAGTGAAGAAATTACACTGAAGCAGAGCATGATCCCCTCCGTTCGGAGACTGGGCCACAGGGCAGTATTCCAACATAACGACCCCAAACACAGACGACCACTGCCTTGATAAAGAAGCTGAGGGTGAAGGTGATGGACTGGCCAAGCATGTCTCCAGACCTAAACCCTATTGAGCATCTGTGGGGCATCCTCAAACGGAATGTGGAGGAGCGCAAGGTCTCTAACATCCACCAGCTCTGTGATGTCATCATGGAGAAGTGGCAGAGGACTCCAGTGGCAACCTGTGAAGCTCTGGTGAACTCCATGCCCAAGAGGGTTAAGGCAGTGCTGGAAAATAATGGTGGCCACACAAAATATTGACACTTTGGGCCCAATTTGGACATTTTCACTTAGGGGTGTACTCACTTTTGTTACCAGCGGTTTAGACATTAATGGCTGTGTGTTGAGTTATTTTGAGGGGACAGCAAATTTACACTGTTATACAAGCTGTACACTCACTACTTTACATTGTAGCAAAGTGTCATTTCTTCAGTGTTGTCACATGAAGAGATAGAAGAAAATATTTACAAAAATGTGAGGGGTGTACTCACTTTTGTGACATGCAATGGCATGCTTTTACCCTTTACAGCACCTAAACAGCACTGCTGTAAGGGGTGTACTCACTTTTGTGAGATACTATATATGTGGGCGCTTGGCATTAAGGCCTAACCATATTTGCGACCGGCCAGCCTCAAGGGGGTTAATGTTGCTGATGATGATCCAAGTTTCATATTGTACACTGTCCTTTCCCCCCATGAAGTTTTTCATGAAAACGAAACGCGTTGAGGTTAATTTACGAAATAGAGACGCATCAAATTGTCTACATGTAATCGTTTAATGGCGTTTTTTTGGGACACTGGGTGTTAGATCAACTGTTTAGTTTTATCTCTATTTCTCTTTATCTTCAATACCACCTCTACGCCGATGACACCCGGATCTAGCTCTCTACTCCCCAGCTCACCATCTCAATCTGCTTACATATCACAAATTTACTGAGCGACATATCAGTATGGATTTCACACCATTTTCTCAAACTCTATCTGTCTAAAACTGAACTTGTAATATCTCCTCCTGATCCCCTATCCCCCCCCCCCAATGACTATACCATTGAGCTCAATGGCACAACCATTGGTCCCTCCCCCCATGCCAGTGTGCTTGGTGTAATCCCAGACTGTGACCTCTCCTTCTCCCCACATTCAATAAATGGCTAAATCTTGCCACCTCAACCGTGACATTTCCAGAATTCGCCCCTTGCTGACAAACACCACCCCAAGTTAATCGCTCCTTGGTTATTTCCCACCTTACTGCAACTCTATCCTCACTGGCCAACCTTTACACAGGCTATCCCCCCTTCAGTCTATCCTGAATGCTGCTGCTAGACTTGCACACCTTTCTAGCCAAACTGTGACTGCCACCCCTCTCTGCCAATCCCTTCACTGGCTTCCCCTACCCCAAAATTTTCATATAAAATTCTAAATACTAACCACAGCATGCAAAGCCATCCATAGCATCACCCCCAGCTACATCAGCAACCTCATCTGCAGATATCGCCCAAATCGTTCCTCTCCGCTCCTCCCAAGACATCTTGCTCTATAACTTCCTTATTACTTCCTGCCATGGTTGCCTGCAGGACTTCTCCAGAACCTCTCCCATCCTCTGGAACTCACTACCCCAGTATGTCCAGTTAGCTTCTATCCTGTCCACCTTTCAGGGAAGCCTACCCCACCTCCACCTAACAACTGTACTTGGGCCACCTCCATCAGACCATCCCCTGCAGCTATTATCACCTCCCCCTCTCTTTAGATTGTAAGCTCTATGAGCAGGGCCCTCCTGTTCCTTCCTTATTGTAAAGTGCTGTGCAAACTCTGATATACAAATACCTCAAGGGTGATTCTAGCATAGCCACTTGCTGCCAAATCATGCACATGTACGCCATTTGACTTCCCGTGGTTATACCAGGATGATGCCTGCAGCTACAAGCATCATCCCGATATTGTTTTTTTAAGTTGGTGGCTAATTAGCTGCTGGATTGCTTTTACCACGTGTCCCCTTTCCTTCCCTCCGCGGCTCTCCTGAGCTCTCCTGTTCCACTGGGAGACCCAAGGGTTCAGCCAGTGCTTCTGCTGGCTTACCATAGAGCTTGTGGAAAACCACAAGGTCCCCGATGAGCTCTATGGTATAGCAAACCAGAAGCGACAAGCATTTTAGTAACTTCCGGTTTCCTGGATGTTATCAGCACCATTTTTTAGTTTGGAAAGCATCTAAACATACATATCTTGGTGTGATCAGATGCTTATGTAGCGCACTACTCCCGTGGGAGCTGCTGGTAGTTCATTCCTTTCTGTTAGTGCAGCTCCGTTACCATTTCCCTGCATGAATGATACAGCAGACAATCCAGAACAGTTAAACATTAAACTTTATTCTTTTCCCTCAGTGCATGGCAGAAAAGAATGTGCAATATGTACAGTCTGTATCTTCAGGAAGTATAAGCTGCCTCTCTAGATCAAAATCCCGTCTCAAACCAGAACACTAAATTGGCTGTAGAAAGGATTAGTAGAGATGCTCTTTACCATTTTTGCCAGCACTTATTGCAGTACTGTGGTACAGAGTAACTCTGAATAACTCTCACAGATTTGGCATTAAGTGAAGTAAGTCCTGAGAGTACATAGTCCAGATTATATAGAGCCACTCTGAATAACTCTTATCCTGCACTTGCTTCCAGTTATGCTTTGCAGCTTTCCTCCCTCCTGTTTACTGCTACTTCCCAAACGTACAGCACTTCCAAGTTATACCCAAAGAACGTTACTCTGAATAAAGTTCTTTGGCCGACTAATTGGATTTCTCCTGGGTATTAATTCTTTAAGGCCCAACTCCCTGCACAGTTTTCTTCATTGACCTGCACTCCAACACTCTTTTGTGGTATTGATTCTCTAAGGCCGAAGTCCTGCACCTCCTCCTCCATGACCCGCACTTTAACACCTTTAAGTCTTTTGGAAGCGCTGTTTCCCTGGGTTTCCACTCACTTGTACTCCTGATCAACAGTCTATGTTTGCCACGGAAGATCGATCTCCCAGTCTTCCCAGTCTTCCTCCTGTTAGTAGTAGTAGTAACTTCCTCAGAGGGGAGAGTGCCCGAGCTGCACCAGCCCCTACATGCTGTCTTCTTCTTTTCCTCGAACCCCCCAGGAGCATGTGACCTTAGCTTTTATAACAGTCCCGCCCCTGCCCAAGCAAAACAATGGTTGGTTCAGAGGGGTCTCCAAAAACTACCTGCCACTTTACTCCTTCAGTCCACCCACTTTCCAGAACATTTCAGGGAAAGTGATGTAAATCTTACAGGACAGAGTGTAGGTGGCCACACCCTCCTCTATTCTAACAAACCTCCCAACCACATTAACCAACCAGCTTACACCAACAGGGTAAAACACTGGCAATTTTACCTGACACTAATCCTAACTGACTACTTTAGCATACACCTAAGTAGGTGGGCGCTACACTTGCAAGGGCAGAGGAGATATCTGGGGTCTAATAGACCCCATACCTCCCCATAAAGAGTATCTGTCACTGCCTATTGCCATCACAAGAGATGTTTATTAGACATGTGAAATTCGTTAAGTTCCAAATTTGTTTTTTTTAACAAATTTTCACGAATTCGTCAATTTCCGAATTTTCAAATTTCCAAAATTCGAAATTGGCAAATTCTAAAATTCGAAATTGGCAAATTCCAAAATTCGAAATTGGCAAATTCCAAAATTGGAATGAAAACCTGAACATTCAAAAGAATGAAAATTCGAAAGTCTGAAATAATAACTAATAATAAATATTAAATTATAGGTATTGGAATTTCCTTTTAAATTTGGCTCTTAGTGAACTTAGTTGAAAGAATTATCTGAATTAATGAATGCTATATCTAAACGAATGGAACGTAATGATCTAATAATAATAAATAACAATAATAATAATAAAAAAACATTATTATTATTTATTATTAATTTGTTCCATTCAATTTGTTTAGATGCGGAATTTGATATTTCGGATAATTCGTAACTTCAGATAAATTTGTATTCATTACGTTCACTAACAGCCAAATTTGAAATGAAATTCCAATACCTACAATTTAATAGTTGTTATTAATTAGTTATTATTTTGAATTTTACTGATTTTCTTTTTTTTTTTTTTTTTTCAGATTTTCGAATTTCCGAATTTTTGAAAAAAGCAAAAAAACGAATGAAACGAAAACTAACAATTTTTTTGTCAGTGCACATGTCTAATGTTTATAAGAAAAAAAAAAAAGGAATGGTAAAAAAATTGACAACCTTTTTTTTTTTTCTTTTTTTTTTTTTTTATAAAGTGCCCCCGTGCAAAGTTAAACGCATGCGTTGGTCCTGAACTTATTTGTAAACGGCGATTGCACCACACGTAACTGGCAAACATTAGAGCGAGAGCAATAATTCTAGCACCAGACCTCCTCTGTAACTCTAAACTGGTAGGCTGTAAATGGTTTTTAAGGCCTCGCCTATGGCGATGTAGTTTGTCGCCATTCCACGAGCGGAAGGAATTTTAAAGCGTGACATATAGGGTATCTATTTACACAACGTAACACAATCTTTAATATATTAACAAAAAATTGGGTACGATATTGTGTTTTGTGCATTCAAATCCATTAAAGTGTGTTTTCTTTTCCCCAAAAATTTGCGCTCGAAAAAACGCAAACACCGTCTGACATAAAAAAAAATGGAAAAACCCACAATTTTATTCTGTTGGGCCTCTGCTAAAAATATATGTTTGGGTGTTCTAAGTAATTTTCTAGCAAAAAATATAATTTTTCGTTTGTGAACAAAAAGTGTCAGAAAAGGCCTGGTCAGCAAGTGGATACGGAGCTTAAAGGGGTTGTAAAGGCTGAAGGTGCATTCTATGCATGAAGGTAAAAAAATCCCCCCCCCCCCCCCCCCCAGCCTCCTAATACTCACCTGAGCACCCTCTCAATCCAGTTATGTGCACGGGAGCCCCCCCCGGTCTCTCTCTACTCATTGGCCAGTGAGCCAATCAGAAGAGAGCGGAAAGTAGGGCTGAGCCGCGGCTCTATGACTTATGGTTGCATAGAGCGGGGCTTGGGAGCGAGCAATGCACCAGTGCCCCCAAAGCAAGCAGCTTGCTATTGGGGGCACTGGTCATGGGGAGGCAGCCAGGAGCGCCAGCGGGGGACCCGGGAAGAAGAGGGTTGAGGCTGCTGTGTGCAAAACCACAGAGCAGGTAAGTATGACGTGTGTTATTTAAAAAAACAATGCAGTCTGAACCTTTTAATATCACTTTTAAAAAAAGACGCAACCACTCATTGAAATTGGAGGAGAAGAGGCTTATCCTTAAACTACGTAGAGGGTTCTTTACCGTCAGAGCGGTATGGATGTGGAACTCCCTTCCACAAGCGGTGGTGTCAGCGGGGGGGGGGGGGGGCATTGATGGTTTAAGCACTTCAGCCCCGGAAGAATTTACCCCCTACCTGATCAGAGCACTTTTTGCGATTCGGCACTGCGTCGCTTTAACTGACGATTGCGCGGTCGTGCGACGTTGCACCCAAACATAATTGATGTCCTTTTTTTCCCACAAATAGAGCTTTCTTTTGGTGGTATTTATCACGAAAAGAATGCTCTCCTTGCCCGGCCGGTCAGTTTAGGTGGACGGCCATGTCTTAGTAGGTTTGCAGTTGTACGATGGTGCAGTTCGATGATGGATTGAACAGAGCTCTGTGAGATGTTCAAAGCTTGGGATATTTTTTTATAACCTAACCCTGCTTTATACTTCTCCACAACTTTATCCCTGACCTACCTGGTGTGTTCCTTGGTCTTCATGATGCTGTTTGTTCACTAAGTTTCTCTAACAAACCTCCGAGGTCTTCACAGAACAGCTGTATTTATACTGAGATTAAGTTACATAGTTACATAGTAGGTGAGGTTGAAAAAAGACACAAGTCCATCAAGTCCAACCTATGTGTGTGATTATGTGTCAGTATTACATTGTATATCCCTGTATGTTGCGGTCGTTCAGGTGATTATCTAATAGTTTTTTGAAACTATCGATGCTCCCCGCTGAGACCACCGCCTGTGGAAGGGAATTCCACATCCTTGCCGCTCTTACAGTAAAGAACCCTCTACGTAGTTTAAGGTTAATCCTTTTTTCTTCTAATTTTAATGAGTGGCCACGAGTCTTGTTAAACTGTCTTCTGCGAAAACGTTTTCTCCCTATTGTGGGGTCACCAGTACAGTATTTGTATATTGAAATCATATCCCCTCTCAAGCGTCTCTTCTACAGAGAGAATAAGTTCAGTGCTCACAACCTTTCCTCATAACTAAGATCCTCCAGACCCTTTATTAGCTTTGTTGCCCTTCTTTGTACTCGCTCCATTTCCAGTACGTCCCTCCTGAGGACTGGTGCCCAGAACTGGACATCATACTCCAGGTGCGGCCGGACCAGAGTCTTGTAGAGCGGGAGAATTATCGTTTTATCTCTGGATTTAATCCCCTTTTTAATGCCAATATTCTGTTTGCTTTATTAGCAGCAGCTTGGCATTGCTCAGCCTATCATCTACTAGGACCCCCAGGTCCTTTTCCATCTTAGATTCCGAGTTACACACAGGTGGACTCTATTTACTAATTAGGTGACTTCTGAAGGCAATTGGTTCCACTGGATTTTAGTTAGGGGTATCAGAGTAAAGGGCACTATACAAATGCCCCCCCACACTTTTCACATATTTATTTGTACATTTTGAAAACCATTTATCATTTTCCTTCCACTTCACAATTATGTGCCACTTTGTGTTGGTCTATCACATAAAATCCCAATAAAATACTTTTCCGTTTTTGGTTGTAACATGACAAAATGTGGAAAATTTCAAGGGGTATGAATACTTTTTCAAGGCACTGTAAGTTTTATAGAGTTAGCAAGTGGATAAACCGGGGGAGTCGGCAACCAGTAGATTGCAGACAGGTGACTGGTAGATTGCGGTCTGGGTTCACTGACCCGCCATTCCAGAGCATCACACAGAGTGCAATGCAGAGGGACTACTTGTGAATTCAGAGCTTTATTGGGTAGTAGGGAGAGGGAGCCGAATAATCCTCCTCTGTAGTGCCGGCTCCTGTCCCGTGCGAAGTGACACCAACTGCACTCCACCTCTTATCCCGGCTAGTGGTCTCCAGAGTGGTGGAAAGAAGAGATCTTTAGGTCAATGTGAAGTAATACACTGGGCATAATAGTATAGGGCTACAAATAAAAAGAAAAACCTTGCAATCTACTATGTGTGTTCACAATTAGCTAGTAACTTGTTACTAGCTAATTATTAGCTGGCACTATTCACAATCCCATAAAGTTGTGCACAAATCAAATGAAAAGTATACTTGGGAATGATACTAAGCTAATCAGGGCAATAACTTCTCCGCAGGATGTGGAAACCTTGCAAAAAGATCTGAACAAATTAATGGGGTGGGCGACTACATGGCAAATGAGGTTCAATGTAGAAAAATGTAAAATAATGCATTTGGGTGACAAAAATCTGAATGCAATCTATACACTGGGGGGAGAACCTCTGGGGGAATCTAGGATGGAAAAGGACCTGGGGGTCCTAGTAGATGATAGGCTCAGCAATGGCATGCAATGCCAAGCTGCTGCTAACAAAGCAAAACAGAATATTGGCATTAAAAAGGGGATCAACTCCAGAGATAAAACGATAATTCTCCCGCTCTACAAGACTCTGGTCCGGCCGCACCTGGAGTATGCTGTCCAGTTCTGGGCACCAGTCCTCAGGAAGGATGTACTGGAAATGGAGCGAGTACAAAGAAGGGCAACAAAGCTAATAAAGGGTCTGGAGGATCTTAGTTATGAGGACAGGTTGTGAGCACTGAACTTATTCTCTCTGGAGAAGAGACGCTTGAGAGGGGATATGATTTCAATGTATAAATACCGGACTGGTGACCCCACAATAGGAATAAAACTTTTTCGCAGAAGAGAGTTTAACAAGACTCGTGGCCACTCATTAAAATTAGAAGAAAAGAGGTTTAACCTTAAACTACGTAGAGGGTTCTTTACTGTAAGAGCGGCAAGGATGTGGAATTCCCTTCCACAGGCGGTGGTCTCAGCGGGGGACATCGATAGTTTCAAGAAACTATTAGATAATCACCTGAATGACCGCAACATACAGGGATATACAATGTAATACTGACATATAATCACACACCTGGGTTGGACTTGATGGACTTGTGTCTTTTTTCGATCTCTCCTACTATGTAACTATAGTAATAGTATAGGGTTGCTTTCACATTGATGCTGTGCAGGGCATTGTATCTGCGAGTTTTCTATGCTTAGCCATAGACTTCTATTATATCCTGCAGGTTTGGTTGACCACCTGATTTAAACCCATGATTGCCACGCAATGCATGTGATTGCGACAAGGTAATACAGCATTTAGAGGTTCAAATCCGGTGAGAAGAGACGGCACTGTGCTCGGCGATCTTTGACTTCTCCCATGTTGTTCAGGTAGATCTCCACCTCTTTAACCGCTTCCTGACCAGCCAGGTTGCCTCCGCTGTGCAAATTGTTGTACCGGTACAGTAGTTTCTAATGACTAATAATGACTATAATGACTATAATGAGTTAATGACTATAGCAGGCGCCCCCCCCCCCCCCACAGAGCCGATGTCCGCCGTTTACCCGCGATCGCTCCTCAGAGAGCCAGAACGGGGATCTGTCAATGTAAACAAACAGGTCCTCGTTCTGTCAGGGGTGGAGAGAGAGATCGTCTGTTAGTAGTGATCAGGAACAGCGATCTCTCTCTACTCCTCCAGTCAGTCCCCTCCCCCCACAGTTAGAAACACCTCCCTAGGGAACACTTAACCCCTTGATCGCCCCCTAGTGTTAACCCCTTCCCTGCCAGTGACATTTATACAGTAATCAGCGGCTATTTTTAGCTTTGATGAATTGTCAATGAATTTAGCTTTTGTATGAATGTCAGTGGTCTCAAAAAAGTGTCTGATCTGTCTGCCTCAATGTCGCGGTCCCGCTAAAAATCATTGATCACCGCCATTACTAGTAAAAAAAAAAAATTATAATAAAAATGCCATAAATATACCCCCTATTTTGTAGTGCGCAAACCAATCAATATACGCTTATTGCGATTTTTTTTTTTTTTTTACCAAAAATATGTAGCATACATATCGACCTAAACTGATGAAGAAATTTTTTTTAATTTATTTTTTTAAAATTTGGGGGATTTTTATTATAGCAACAAGTAAAAAAATATTGTTTTGTTTTTTTTTTTTTCTAAAATGTCGGCCTTTTTTTGTTTATAGCGCAAAAAAATAAGAACAGCAGAGGCGATCAAATACCACCACAAGAAAGCTTTATTGGTGGGGGGGGATCTCGATTTTTATTTGGGTACAGTGACGCACGACCACGCAGTTGTCAGTTAAAGCGACTCACAAAAAAAAAAAATCACAAAAAATGGCCTCGTCATGAAGTGGGTAAATCTTTCCGGGGCTGACGTGGTTAATCCCGGTGTGAGGAGGCAACGCCGTGCCCGGTGGTCTTTGACTTCTCCCGTGTTGTTCAGGTAGCTCTCCACCTCTTTAACGTTGCCTACCCCCTGGGTTAAACCAACTATGTAACTGTAAATATGCACTAATATAAATCCTGTATAATAATTTTGTATTGCTTTTATATAAAACTTTTTAATGAAGTATTTTTGTAATTTTATTCTATTAGTATTGTTATGTGCCTGATAAATCCCAACCAAATTGAACTCTTCTGTTGTCTTCTCCCAACGAAAAATTTAAAACCTGGCAGACGTTAGTAGAGGTGTGACTCCATGATGTCTGGCTTAATAACAGTGTAGGCCTTGGATCTGTCGGAGTAATTAGGCCACGGTAGGTGGGGGGGGGTTAGTAACCCCGAGGTCTGTAGCCTCCCATATCTTCCCATCGTTCCTGGATCTGATTCATGTTCAGCCCGGCGTAGTACAGGAGGAATTGTACGGGAACGTACACGCCGGCACTTTGTCGGGCGCTCCTCACATGTGGTGACAACACAATCTTCTACTGTCAGCGTCTCGCGTATTAATAAAGCTTGTGCGCCTCGCGTGTTCCTGACAGGTTTCGTCTTATTGAGAGAGGAAGTTTTAGATTTATGGAGGAGTTTTTCTGTAAGACAAAATACGGTGGCTACAGACGTGGCGGGATCTGTCACACGAAGCGAAGATGTCGGTGGAGACACATCTATCAGGCGTCTGTTCATTACCCCCCCCCCCCCCCGTCCTTCACAAGTGCGGTGCCACATTGATTTCCCAAAGGCCAACATCATCCCTCCTGTGTGCGCACGCTTTATTAAAGGGCCGTCGTTCGAATATGTCTGTTTGTGGAGTAATCACCGGAATTCACTAAATTCCACTTTCGTGGGGGCGGGGGGGGGGGGAAAATAGCAAATAAAAAATAATATATCGTATACAATTGCTACACGTTTAATTTTATTAACCGCTTGCTGACCGCCGCACGCCGTTATACGTCGGCACAATGGCAGCGGTGGGCAAATGGACATACCTGTACGTCCCCTTTTTTTGGCGGGGCTAGCAGGTGCGCGCGCTCGCAGCATGACCATCTCCTGGCGATAGTGTAACGGAGCTGCGGAACATGGAAGTGCCTATGTAAACAAGACGTTTCCCCATTCTGTCTAGTGACATGACAGAGATCACCGCTCCCTGTCATCGGGATCAGTGATCGCTGTCATGTCAGTGGTAGCCCCTACCCCCCACAGTTAGAATCACTCCCTAGGACACACTTAATGCCTTCATCGCCCCCTAGTGTTTAACCCCATTCCCTGCCAGTGTGGTTTTTCACAGTAATCAGTGCATTTTTATAGCACTGATCGCTGTATAAATGACAATGGTCCCAAAATAGTGTCAGAAGTGTCCAATGTGTCCGCCATAATGTCACAGTCACAATAAAAATCGCAGATCGCCGCCATTACTAATGGAAAAAAAAAATTATAATAAAAATGCGATAAAACTATTCCCTATTTTGTAGACGCTATAACTTTTGCACAAACCAATCAATATACGCTTATTGCAATTTTTTTTTTTTACTAAAAATATGTAACATACATACAAACTGAGGAAAAAAATAATTTTTTATATATTTTTGGGGGATATATTTATTATAGAAAAAAGTAAAAAATATTGCTTTTTTTTTCAAAATTTTCGCTCTTTTTTTTGTTTATAGCGCAAAACATAAAAACTGCAGAGGTGATCAAATACCACCAAAAGAAAGCTCTATTTGTGAGAAAAAAAGGACGTAGATTTTGTTTGGGTATAACGTTGCACGACCGCGCAATTGTCAGCTAAAGCGACGCAGTGCCGAATCGCAAAAAGTGCTCAGGTCAGGAAGGGGGTAAAATCTTCCGGGGCTGAAGCGGTTAAAAATGACTTTTCCTTTCCAATCTGCAGTCACTGTATTTTTCTGTAAAATCCAATATGGCCACCTGGAGGCGCTCTGTGCACAGATGGTATACAGGACACCCCCCAGAAATGTAATTTCCTGCTCACTGATTTTCCCAGAAATCTGCCTTTAGCTCTAATGAGCTTAACCCTCTTGTATTTTATAGTATTGTAACTGTACTGTCTCCCTGTTGTATTGTAAAGCACTGTGTTAACTGTTGGAGCTATATAAATCCTGTATAATGATAACAATAAGATACAAGTCTGATTTTGGGCATCCCCTGCAACTAAAAATTTTGATTTTTCATGACATACTCTCCAAGGGAAATCACATCTAAAGGGAAGCAGACCCCGCCACTTTCCTCATTAGAGCCCTGCAGGTGCAGCAGCTGATTGATAATTATAAAGTCACTCGCATTCACATTCAATGTGCAGATAGACACAGAGAAACAAACAGCTAGTTCTTCAGGATAACAAAAGGTAGGAATCTGCAACAAAGTTTGTTACAATCCCTGCAGTGTACAGAGATCACCCAGAGGGGGGAGGGGTTTCTCCTCAACAAAAATGGAGTTACTCTTTAAAACCACTTCAGTTCCGGAAAGTAAACTCTTCATGACCAGGAAATTGTTTGCTATTTAGCACTGCGCTACTTTAACTGGTAATTGCGCGGTCATGCAACGCTGTACCCAAATGGCATTTTTATTATATTTTTCACACAAATAGATTTTTTGCGATATAAACAAAAAATAATGGCAAACATTTTGAAGAAAAATATATTATTTATATATATTATTTTTATATATATATATATATATATATATATATATATATATATATATATATATATATATATATATATATATATATAATGTGTGTGTGTATATATATATATATATGTATGTGTATGTATGTGTATATATTTGTAGCGCTGGTAGATTTGCGATCTACCATATGTTAGGTAAATTTAGTAACTTGTTCGTTAAGAAGGTTAGGTTTGCCTCTGTTCCAGCTTGGCTGACGTTGTGTGTGTTTCCATACTGACCGGTGGGTGTCACTGTTATCACTGGTTAGTGTTGGAAAGGCAACGTGTCGAAGCGTATGGATGCTCTTCTGTCCCGGAGACAACTCGGTAAAGGTGGTCCTCCGAGTTGCATTCTAGGTGAGGGTATTTATGGGACAGACGCCATATTGTGGGTTTTTTTTTACAGCCACCTGCTGGCCCTCCTGGCTGACAGGTATGCGTTGGAGAGCAATCTCGTGGTCCTCCGTTCCGGAGGCCCGCGTCGCTGCGGTGCATGGGTGGGCCCAGAAGCTTGTCTGGGGCCTACCACAGCAGCAGAGGAATGGTCCTGGGCTGTCTATCCAGAAGGGAAGCTGGACAACCGAGAAGATCCGTCCGGGAGGACCCGTCATGGAAGGATCACGCAGCGTGCTGGTCTGGAGAGGGGCCTGGTGACTCGGTTTGGAGGACGTATCCTAAAAAGTAGCTATACAGCATAGTGTTGCCGGGTTGGCTTAAAGGTTCAAGCACTGTGACTGACGTTCATTGCAGAAAACCAATACATCCTGTGGCAGAGGATCGTACGGGTTATACCCAAATAAGTCTGTGGCAGAGACTTTTGTTCGTGCTACGTATTGGCTGCTAGGCAAGTAAGAGAGAGGCCTATCCAGGCGAGCAAAGAGTGTGTCCCACGAGGGGAGTGCATTCTATAGTAATATTCAAATTCTACCAGGTCATTTGTCAAGAATCTTATAAGAAGATATTTGAGTTTCTTCTGCAGTTTCCCTTCTGCCTCTTTCCTGCTACTTCCTTAGTAAATCGTTTAATAAAGCATTGAAAACGTATTCAAGTGTTGGTGCGTGTATCGTCCAGAGGTAAACTCAACGGAAGCCTAGACCCGGTGCCAGTAAAACAGAGGGAAGGAGAGTGAAGGTAATAAGCCCGCTTAAACCAGCAGCTCCACCGAGAGTTAGTGCTATATATATATATATATATATATATATATATATATATATATATATATATATACACATACATTATAAGTAAAGTAAAAAATATATATATATATAGTGTGTGTAGCTGACCTAGGAGGAGGGCGGAGGGAGGGATTTTCTCACAGCGCGGCCAAAGTTTTCACACTCAGCTCAGAGACACACAGCGGGAGATGCCCGTAGACTGTGTAATCCAGGCACAGGCACTGACTACAGTGAGGCTGCGATTATGGGCACGGCGAGGCTGCATTATGGGCACGGTGTGGCTGTGATTATGGGCACGGTGAGGCTGCAATTATGGGCACGGTGAGGCTGCAATTATGGGCACGGTGAGGCTGCGATTATGGGCACGGTGAGACTGCATTATGGGCACGGTGTGGCTGCGATTATGGGTACGGCGAGACTGCGATTATGGGCACGGTGAGACTGCGATTATGGGCACGGTGAGACTGCGATTATGGGCACGGTGAGACCGATTATGGGCACGGTGAGACTGCATTATGGGCACGGTGTGTCTGAGATTATGGGCACGGTAAGGCTGAGATTATGGGCATGGTGAGGCTGAGTTTGACGTGTGACGTCCTAGCCATGCCCCGCTATGTCTGGCTTTGGCCGTTGCCATAACAATGGTGATAAATCAGCTAAAAGTAGTTGGATCTGTATGTGTGTTATAATTAATCGAAATGAATCGATTAAAAAAAAAAATTGATTAATCGAACACAAAAATTTTAATCAGTAACAGCCCTAATTATATTTACTTTTGATATAAAACGCATCCAATAACAAATTTAAAAAAAAATCTAATTTCTTCATAAATTTAGGCTAAAATGTATTCTGCTTCATGTCTTTGGTAAAAAAAAAATCCCAATAACTGTATTTTGGTTTGTGTGACTGTTAGAGCGTCTACAAACTATCGGTGACATATAATGGCAGCGGCCAATCTGACATTAACACTTTGTGGGCACTTAATAACTGACATCACCAGTGACACTAATACAGTGATCAGTCATACTATGCACTATCACTGTACTAATGACACTGGCTGTTAAGGGGTTAACATCTAGGGGCGATCAAGTGGTTAAATGTGTGCCTAACAATGTGTGATGTGTGCTGATTTTTAATTAATATCGCTTTGTTTCTTATCCCTGCTTTGCAACTATTGTAAGATTGGGGTGATTAAACTCAAGCGGTAGGTGCGTTTTACAATGAGTTGCGCCAGTCCAAAACTGTACTACTTCCATACCGCCAAACGTCATACGACGTCCTCGGTTTTCAGTGGCTTTCAGATATCTGAATGATGGGTGCACCCCCCCTCGCCGCCCTATGGTGCTTCTCCGGGCTCTCCTGTGTGATCGGGGACCCGGAGAAGAAATCTGCTGGTGCCGGAAGGAAGCCATAGAGAAAACCGAGGGACAGATGGTCCCCGGCAATCTCTATGGCTCTCGGAGGCTTGGGCACGACGTTATGATGTCACGTCCGGGCCGCCGAAAGTAAACAAAGCCTGGGACTTGGCTGTTAAACCTCAGATCGTTAATTTTTTATTTTTCGATCTGATGCTTTCCAGGCTGGAGGCGAGATGTTGGGGTCTTATAGACCCCACATCTCTCCATAAAGAGGACCTGTCTCCCACTATTCCTATTACATGGGATGTTTACATTCCTTGTAATAGGAATAAAAGTGATCAAAAATGTTATTTTTAAAGGGAAAGTGTAAAAATAAAAAAATGTAAATAAAATAAACAATAAAAGAAAATTAAAGCACCCCCGTCCCCACGAGCTCGCACGCAGAAGCGAACGCATACGTAGGTCACGCCCGCATATGTAAGCGAGAGCAATAATTCTAGCCCCAGACCTCCTCTGTAACTCGAAACGGGTAACCTGTAAAAAACGTTTAAGCATCGCCTATGGAGATTTTTAAGTACCCAAGTTTGGCGCCATACCACGAGTGTGCGCAATTTTAAAGCATGACATGTGAGGTATCTATTTACTTGGAGTAATATCATCTGTCACATTATAAAAAAAAATTGGGCTAACTTTACTGTTTTTCTTTTTTTTTTAATGCATGAAAATGTTTCCCCCCCCCCAAAAGATTGCGAAAATACCGTGTGACATAAAAAGTTGCAATGACCGACATTGTATTACCTATGGTGTCTGCTAAAAAATATATATAATTTTTCAGGGGTTCTGAGTAATTTTCTAGCAAAAAAATGATTATTTTTACATGTAGGAGAGGAGTGCTGGAATTCGCAAGGTATGGAAGTGGTTAAGGGCATGGCAGCCCACTTTAATTTAAAATCAAGTCAAAAAGTTCATACGATAGCTCTTCCCACACAGGAGGTTCTCACCATTACTACATAGACATAACATTCAGCCTCCTGGCTCTCTTGTGGCAGCTTTACTGCTCCAGGCACCACTGTAGGGTCTTCCTGACCATCAAACACATCCCAGTGGTATGTGCAGATGCTATAAACTTTTAGCTTTTGTGTCCTTCCTTGCAGCTCCCTCCCTAGCTGCTCTTGTCCCTCCTGGACTCTCTCTACAGCCTCCTGGCTGCTTCTGTCCCACCTGGACTTCCTCTCAGTCTTGGGGCTTCCTCTGCCCCAACCTGAGCACCTTGATGCATGACCATATCTCACATGGCTCCCTTCAGATACACTGGCCTCCCCCAGGAGGGTGGGCCCTGAGCTCTAACTCTGACTCTATTATGAAGCCAGCGCACACCTAAATAATCAATATGCTTGCTTCTCTCCAAATCTGGCATAAATCACCATCCTACCAAGTAGCATGGGGTCCTCCTGCTACACTAGGCACAGTCACAGGGATCAATTTAGGGTTTTTACCCACAGGCCCCCTCAGGACAGCTGCCACCTTCCAGCTTCCTGTGGACATGGTTCCCATGCGCGAGACAATCCTTCTCCTGACTAGATCCCTTGTGGTGAGGTCCTGCAGTCAGCTTCTAGAAGATCCATCTAGGTCCTCAGCCCTGATACTGCCGAGTCCTCTAGCTCAGTGTTTCTCAACCTTTTTTTCAGTCAAGGCACCCTTTAAAAATCATATACAGTCTCAAGGCACCCCATTCTAAAATGTAAAAACGACTCTAATGCCATCTACACACGACCGGACTGGTCCGACGGAACGAATCCGTTGGACAATCCGATCGTGTGTGGGCTTCATCGGACCTGCAGCGGACCTTTTCTGTCGAAAATCAGACGGACTTTAGATTTGGAACATGTTTCAAATCTTTCCGACGGACTCGAGTCCGGTCGAAAAATCCGTTTGTATGCTAGTCTGACGGACAAAAAAGGACGCAAGGGCAGCTATTGGCTACTGGCTATGAACTTCCTTATTCTAGTCCCTTCGTACGTCATCACGCTCAAAAGAACGGACTTTCTAACAGACTTTAGTCCGTTCGTATGTGGCCAAGTCCGGTTGTTCGAAAGTCCGTCTGAAAGACCGTCGGACCTTTGATGCTAAAAAGTCCGCTCGTGTGTACGCGGCATAATAGTTTTACATAATGCAGCAACATCCACAAGTCCAAGTAGGACACCTAACGTTAGATGTGATTTATTCTTCCAAAGCTAATACACTTTTGCAAATTAGTACTGATTAGTTTTCCAATGTTTCTCCATCACTCAGTTAATGTGACCCCACCACTCATGTAGAGGGGCAGGGGAGGGTCAAACAAGGATGCTATGCAGGGGACTGACATCCTCATTCTCAACTGATAGCTAGAAGGTTGTAATGGTGCGTGTAGCACCCTCCTAGGTAGGTGCTAGAGAATGCATAGTTTTTGGGTTTACCTGCTTAATGGGGGGACCATCAGGCACATTTAGGTGCTCTCTGCCTAACAGAGAGCAGTGATCCATTGATAGGGTCTGCTCAGTGTGATCAGATGCTGCTCATGTTATCTGGCTGTTTCACAATGGTCCAATAGGAAGGGGCATATTGGACAGTGAGAGGAAACCTGACAAATGGGAGCATGGGTGTAGATCAGGGGTCTTCAAACTGCGGCCCTCCAAGTGTTCAGGAACTACAATTCCCATCATGCCTAGTCATGTCTGTGAATGTCAGAGTTTTACAATGCCTCATGGGATGTGTAGTTCTGCAACAGCTGGAGGGCCGTAGTTTGAGGATCCCTGGTGTAGATAAAGCCCAGGCCATTGGCAGAGGAAGGTGCCCCAAGGCATGCTGGGTGACTATTTATACCAAGAGAGCACATGTGCATAGGGGTCTTCAGCTGGAGAGCGGGGTCCCGGAGGAAGGGGGGTTGCTGCCTCTCCTCTGTACAGGCGGCCATGTGGCCTCAGGTAGTCGACCTGAGGGTCAGAGTTGCCGAAGCTGCAACCCAGATGTCCTAAAGAACTGACTGGGAGGGAGACTCGCCTAGAAGGATCTGTTGCTGGCTACTGAGAGTACAGACCTAAGCCTAGGGGCCTGTTCTGGTTAGTGTCCCGAAGAATCAGGGTTCATTGCATCTGCTGCCAGAGCAAGCAAAGGGCTTATTCTTCCATACAAATGCTGTAAAAGGGTCTGCAAAGGGTCTACTATTCAGTTCAAACAAGTGAGGACAAGTGAGAGTTGTCCTCATCTGTGCATAGTTAAAGTTTGAGTATCCCACTAATTCCCTTCTCCTATCCAAGTTCTACCAATAAAAACAAAATAAAAAAAAAAAAAACAAATCCCCTAGACTGGTCATTGGATAATGAGCAGATGAGTGTGCACCTGGTCATGTGAAAATACTCAAGCATCTGGCTGCAGGATAAACAGAGGGAAATCTATACTCAACGACCCTTACAGGGGTAGTGCTACATGTGCAATGAAAACCCATGGCTTTGTGGAACTAAAATGCAGCCTCCATCCACATGCTGTTTTGTACACAATTTTTGGGCAATTTTTAGGCATTGTGCCAAGGCACTCCTGAAAAAAACCCCTCAAGGCACCCTGGTTAAAAAAAGGCTGCTCTAGCTGAACAGTCTATGGGCTGCCTAAGGTCTAAGGAGAAGGAACCCAGCTCTCCAGTGCTTCCGGTTATTTATCACCTTTCCAGCCCCCTTCTGGATACTCCTCTCCAGGGATTGGCTGGTTATTTGAAACTTTTTCTAGAGGCAGAGGGAAGCAATCAAACTCCCAGCCGGAGAAAACCCTGAACAGTCCAGGACAAACAATCAACATTGCCTTGACTACAGAAGAAGCCAAAGAATAAAGTACCCAGCATCCTACGTTAGGGGGTTCCTACACCTAGAACTTGGTTCATTGCCCGGATTGTGAGGTTACATTATTTTTTTTCCTTCTATTAAAGACACTTTCTCATTTAGATGGAAAAACGGAGATGACAGTAGATAATAAGCAAAATGAAGATTGTACGCACTGGGATTTATGGGCATTTGTAGCTTTTCTTTGGTTGTCAGCCAGTCGGAGATTTCTACCTGCATGATTTATTAAAAAGAGATGATAAATCCCCCCTCCGTTCCTGTCTTCTTTTCTTCCTGTTGGGAAATCTTCATATTAAGGTTTCACATATAATTCAAGTTGTTAATATATTAAATATCTTCATGTTAAAAGTTTTTTCACATATAATTCAAGTTTTTTTTTTTATTTCTTAATCTATCTGGAAAAAAGAAAAATGACAGCATATTAAAAAAAATCATTAATGCAGCTCTAATTATGAGAAATTGTCCCCTTTAAATTTAACTACTTTAGCTCTGGAAAGGTTTTACCCCCCCCCCCCCCCCCCCCTTCATGACCAGGCTATTTTTTTTTTTGCTATTCAGCACTGCGCTACTTTAACTGACAATTGCGCCATCATGCAACACTGTACCCAAATTATAAATTTTTTTTTTTTTTTCCCCCACACAAATAGAGCTTTCTTTTGGTGGTATTTGATCACCTCTGGGTTTTTATTTTTTTTTATTTTTTGCTGTATAAACTAAATATCCTGAAAATCTAAAAAAATAAATAAAAAAAAAACAAAAAAAACAAAATCTTTTCTACTTAGTTTATAAAATATATCTAATAAAATAAAATGTTGTCATACACATTGGGGTGTTTAGGCACGAAAATGTTGATTGTGATACACACTACATATCGCTGTGCGCTCCGAATTATTGCTCTCCCTATCACCACTGTAACGCTCAACTAATGACCTATAGGGGGCTTTTAAAGCGTCGCCTATAGAAATATAGAGTGCTGTAGTTTGGTGCGGTTTCGTGGATGCACGCAATTTTAACCACTTGACCTATGGAAGATTCCACCCCCCTTTTTCAGGCCATTTTAATTTGCGATACGGCACTGCGTTACTTTAACAATTGCGCGGTTGTGCGATGTTGTACCCAAATAAAATTGATGTCTTTTTTCTCCCACAAATAGAGCTTTCTTTTGATGGTATTTGATCACCTCTGCGCTTTTTAGTTTATAAACAAAAAAAGACCGACGGTTTTGGGGGGAAAAAAAACAATATTTTTTACTTTCTGCTATAAAACATATCCAATAAAAAAAAAAAATCTAAGTACTTCATCAATTTAGACCAATATATATCCTGCTACATGTTTTTGGTAAAAAAAAAAAAAAATCCCAATAAGTCTCGTCCCGCCCCCCTCCCTGGCAGCTACAATTGAAGTATTGGCATATAACACGCACAAGCTATTTGCACCCGATTTTCATGGTGAAAAAGTGAGTGTTATACGCCAATAAATACAGTAGATTTATGGAATTTTTATTTATTTTTTTACTAATCATGGAGGCGATCAGCGACATATAGCGGGACTGCGATATTGCAGCGGACAAATCGGACACTAACTGACACTTTTGACACTTTTTGGGGACCAGTGACACCAATACAATACTAAGTCCAATCCCTGTACCTTTTGCAGAATATCAGTCTGCCCCTGATGTTGTTCCTGGAGAGAAGTGGCTTCTTTGCTGCCCTTCTTGACACCAGGCCATCCTCCAAAACTCTTCTCCTCACTGTGTGTGGAGATACACTCACACCTGCCTGCTGCCATTCCTGAGGAAGCTCTGCCCTGCTGGTGCCCCCGATCCCGACAGCTGAACCAACTGTAGAAGACAATCCTGGCGCTTGCCGGACTTTCTTGGGCACCCCGAAGTCTTCTTCACAAATACGGTGGAAATGTTTTTTATGGGGTTAAGTTCATCTTCATGGCAAAGAGGGACTTTGCAATTAATTTCATCTGATCGCTCTTCATAACATTCTGTAGTATATGCAAATTGTCATCATAAAAACTGAGGCACCAGACTTGGACACAAATATTCATTTTCACATTCTCAAAATTTTTGGCCACGGCTGTAGTATTAACCACTTGCCGCCCGCCCACCGTCAGATGACGGCAGGTTGGTGTGGCTCTTATTCTGGGTGGACATCATATGACAGCGCACCAGAACGGGCGCTCCCACGGGGGTATGCAGCGGGGCGATCGCGGTCGCGCCGTAGTGCTAGGACACTGTGCGAACCCCGATCTCTGTAAAGAGCCACTCGCGCGGCTCTTTAATCATGTGATTGGCTGTGTCCAATCACAGCCGGTCACATGTGAACAAGGAAGTGCCAGTAATCGGCTCTCCTCGCCTCTCACTGAGTGTGTGGTGAGGAGAGCCAATCAGCGGCATTTCCTCGCAGGGGACAGTGAGAGATGTATCAGTGCCCTGATTACATTAGAGTGCCACAAGTGCCAGCAACCCATGCTAACTAGTGCCCACCAGTGCCAACAATCAGTGCCCACCACAGCCAGAAATCAGTGCCCATTTGTGATGCCAGTCAGTGCTGGCTTTCAGTGTCGCCTAACAGTGATGCCCATCAGTAATGCCCATCAGTGCCACCCATTAATGCCCATTAGTGCCGCCCATCAGTGCCACCCATTAGTGCCGCCCGTCAGTGCCGCTTATCCATGCAGCCTATCAGTGCCCACCAGTGCTGGCTTTTAGGGCCCTTAAATGCCACCTGTCAATGCTCATCAGTACCACCTATAAGTGCCCATAAGTACAGAAAATTAGTGCCTCCTCATCAGTGCCACCTAATCAGTGCCCATAAGTACAGAAAATTAGTGCCTCCTCATCAGTGCCGCCTCATCAGCGCACATCAGTGAAGGAGATAAATTACTTTTTTACAAAATTTACTGACAGAAACTAAGAAACTTTTTTTTAACATTTTCAGTCTTATTTTTTTCATAAAAAACAAAAAAACAAAAAAAACATCCCAGCTGTGATTAAATACCACCAAAAGAAAGCTCTATTGGTGTGAAGCAAATGATAAAAATGTCACATGGTTACAGTGTTGCATTACCGCGTAATTGTCATTCAAAGTGTGACAGCGCTGAAAGCTGAAAAATGGCCTGGGCAGGAAGGGGGTGAAAGTGCCCGGTAGATAAGTGGTTAAAAAGAATACATAAAAATTCCACTGTAAATATACCATTCTTTGTTCCTCCTAAGACCTCCTGCTCTCTAGCTCCCTCATCACCTCCTCCTATATCCACCTCCAGGACTTCTCCTGAGCCTCTCCCATCCTCTGGAATTCCCTACCCCAATCTGCACGACTATCTCCAAATCTATCCACTTTTAGGCGATCCCTGAAAACTTTTCTCTTCAGAGAAGCCTATCCTGCCTCCACCTAACACCTGTACTTTCATTTTCTCCATCAGATCATCCCCCACAGTTTTTTACCCTTTTGTATCACTTGACCCTCCCCCTCTAGATTGTAAGCTCTAAGGAGCAGGGCACTCTGATCCCTCCTGTATTGATTTGTATTGTAATTGTACTGTCTGCCCTCATGTTGTAAAGCGCTGTGCAAACTGTTGGCGCTATATAAATCCTTAATAATAATAATAATAGTTTATAGACGTATAACTTTCATGCAAATCAATCAGTATACACGTATTGGGATTGTGCTTTACTAAAGACATGTAGCAGAATACATTTTGGCCTACATTTTTTCAGACTTTTTTTTTCTTTTATTGGATATGTTTTATAGCAGAAAGTAAAAAAAAAATTATTTATTTTCTTCAAAATTTTTCGCTCTTTTTTTTTCATTTTATATAATAAAAAATAGAAAATAGAAAAACCCAGAGGTGAGCAAATACCACCAATAGAAAGCTTTATTTGTGCTGGAAAAAAAAACAAAAACATATATTTTATTTGGGTACAGCGTTGCACGACCGGACAACTACCAAAGTAACGCAGTGCTGTATCGCAAATAATGGCCTGGTCATGAAGGGGGGTAAATCTTTTTTTTTTTTTATTGGATATGTTTTATAGCAGAAAGTAAAAAAAAAAAAAATATTGATTTCTTTTCTTCAAAATTTTTCGCTCTTTTTTTTCATTTTATATAAAAACAAAAATAGAAAAATCCAGAGGTGATCAGAAACCACCAACAGAAAGCTTTATTTGTGCGGGAAAAAAAACAATGACATATATATTATTTGGGTACAGCGTGGCACGACCGGACAACTGTCAATTAAAGTAACGCAGTGCTGTATCGCAAAAAATGGCCTGGTCGTGAAGGGGGGTAAATCTTTCGGGGGTGAAGTGGTTCAAAAAGCCGGCACACAGAAACACAAATCGATGTTTATATTAAAGCCGATTACATTCAGCGATTGTGTCGCAAAAAAAAAAAAATTACAGTAAGACTAAGAATGAAAGTTTCCTTTTGGGAAAAAAAAAAAAAAAATCACCATTTGAACCCCCCCCCCCCCCCCCCCTGCCACTTGCTGTGTGTGTATGGGGATTGTAACGGAGAGCGCTCTGCATGCGCGGATTGTAAGACGAGACAAGCGATTTGGTTTTGATGGTTTTTAGATTTCTTTCTGCCAGCAGCTCATTTATATCTGTCAGAATGATGAAGTCGCCGTTTTCTTCTCTGATTTCTGACTTTTCCTGACACTCCGTTTTGTCTTTATAAAACTTTTATCGGCTCGTCTCATTTGAGTGAAAAGGAGAAAAATCTCCTTTAATAAATATTCATAAAATTCTGGATGTTTAAAGCGCCAACATTTTTTTCACAGAGCTTTTAGAGCAATGGTTCTCAACTCCGGTCCTCGGGACCCACTAACAGGCCAGATTTTAAGTATTACCTTGGCGAGATGCAGACTAGAATACTGCAATCACCAAGCAGCAAATGATATCACCTGTCATGTATTTCAGTTATCTTGCAAACCCGGCCTGTTAGTGGGTCCTGAGGACAGGAGTTGAGAGCCACTGTTTTAGAGGGTGACTACACACATAGTAACTATACAATCCGATACAGGAGGGTTCTGCTCGCAAGAGCTTACAATCTAAATGGGTGGAGCAAGTGATACAAAAAGATAACTTCTAATGACTTTCTTCATTTCTGACACTGACTCCGCTTTTTAAAGCAGTGGTCTCGACTGTGGCCCCTTGCTAGTTTTTATACAGCTACTGGAGCCCTATTCCCCCCACTGATACCAATGATGGGACACTATTCCCCCCACTGATACCAATGATGGGGCACTATTCCTCCCACTGATACCAATGATGGGACACTATTCCCCCCACTGATACCAATGATGGGACACTATTCCCCCCACTGATACCAATGATGGGGCACTATTCCCCCCACTGATACCAATGATGGGGCACTATTCCCCCCACTGATACCAATGATGGGACACTATTCCCCCCACTGATACCAATGATGGGACACTGTTCCCCCCACTGATACCAATGATGGGGCACTGTTCCTCCCACTGACACCAATGATGGGGCACTGTTCCTCCCACTGACACCAATGATGGGGCACTATTCCTCCCACTGACACCAATGATGGGGCACTATTGATCTTTTATTAAAAGAATCAAGCAACCAATTTTATACAAAAGTAAAAAACAAAACCATAGTACAAAACTTCAACAGAAATCCAAGGAATACACATCCATGTTCAGAATATATACAATATATACATAATCCGTTACCAAAACTATTTACATAAAGCAGCAGAGAAGGCCTAAGAGGCACAACCCATCACCTATGTACGCAGCCATTTATCAAAAATTAATCCAAAAAAATAATAATCTAGGGTGATAAGAGACAGACAGCCACACCCGGGAAAGAGACTCCTGGCAGTCAGGGAGGCTTGAAACCCCTCCACGCCTTCAACCAAGCCCCCTGACTCCGCTTGTCTCTCTCGAGCACCCGAATCTTCTCCACCTCATGCAGAATGTCATACACCACCACCTGAACAGGAAGGATTTTACGCCGAATGCTGACCTGACACCGTGCGTTCCAAGTGAAATAACGGACTACTAGGCTAACTAGAAAAAGTGTATCTAAACAAAAAAGCCCACCAGTATTGAATACTCCATACACCCACTCAGCATAACCCAGCCCGGAGAGGAAAGGAACACCAAGGGCCCGCCCCACCTGTTTGTACACCTCTATGTTAAAAGGGCAATGAAGCAGAAAATGGTCCATACTCTCCTCCTCACCTGCACATTCCTCCCGAGGACAGCTACGATCCACCCCACTGCGGAATTTCAAATTGCCCCTAACATAGAGCCTCCCATGGAAGCACATCCAGGCCAGATCCCTGAATTTAGGAGGTACTCTGTCCAAATTAATAAGTCTTAACCCTGCCCTCAAAACTGGGCCTGGGCAATCCCTTAAGGCCAGTGGGTCATGAAAGACTTCACTCAAGACTCGACTCATAAGGACTTTCCTCGGAACCGATCTGAGATCTTCAGCCGACAATCGCCACTGCCGTAATAACTTCAGGCACGGAGCGACATAGGCTGGTAGCTGACCACGATGACCCCTGAGATTCTTCACTTGGCCACCTTCTTCCCAAAGTCGCAGAAAAGGCCTAAACCAAGATCTAAAAATGCCTGCCCATCCAGGAGGTTCCACTGCAAGCATATTACCAATATTAAACTTGAGAAAAAGCAGTGAAAAGAAAAGAACTGGGTTGACCATACCTAAGCCACCCTCCCTCCTGGATAGATAGGTGACATTCCTCTTGATGGGGTTCAGTCTGTTCCCCCACAACATCTGGAAGAACACACTACTGACCCTAGCATAGAGAGACACTGGCAAGATGCAGACAAAGCTGACATACAAAAAGATCGGAATCAGGTAAGTCTTAATCAGATCAACCCTTTCCCTCATAGATAACTTCCATTTCTTCCAGCTGACCACCTTAGTATTGGCAATTTCCAGTCTGCCTTCCCAGTTTTTGAGGCCATAATCGCCGGGTCCAAATTCAATGCCTAGAATCTTAATTCTTTCCTGGGGCACTGGAAAGGTGTCCGGGAGATCAAAACCCTCACCTTCCTTTCCCATCCAGAAGACTTCACTCTTTTCCTGATTGATCTTGGAGCCTGATGCTTCAGAATACCGTGATGTCAGAGAGACCACCTCCTCTGCTTCATCCGCCCCGGTGACAATCACTGACACATCGTCCGCATAGGCAACAACCCTCAAAGGCGGCTCACCCGGGAGACCCACTGGTACCCCACACAACATGCTGCTCTCTAGCCTCCTGATGAAAGGGTCGATTGCAAACACATAGAGCAGGGGACTCAGGGGACAACCCTGGCGCACCCCGGAGCCAACCTCAAAGGACTGCCCAACCCAACCATTAACAAGAGGAAAGCTTTCTGCCCCCTTATACAAGACTTTTAACCAATCGACAAAACCACCCGGCAGACCGTACTTACTAAGGAGCAACCACAGGTACTCATGGTTGACACGATCAAAAGCCTTTGCCTGATCCAATGTCAGCAAATACTTTCCCCAGCCTGCAGCCCTGCACCGCTCCAAGGCCTCCCGGACAGCTAAAACCGCTGTGAAGGTGCACCTACCCTGGACCGAACAGTGCTGATGGCGAGAAAGCAAAGACTCTGCTACTGACGATAGGCGCCAGAAAAATATCTTTGCCAGTATCTTTCTATCGACATTAAGAAGGCTGATGGGGCGCCAATTCTCAATCATCGAAGGATCTTTACCCTTTGAAAGAAGAATCACAGCCGAGTGCCTCATGGAAGGGGGAAGTACCCCCTCAGCAAGGCAACTGTTAAAAACCTCTACCAAATGTGGGGCCAGAATAGATTTAAAGGCTTTGTAAAACTCAGCCGTCAAGCCATCCGGTCCAGGTGACTTTTTGATGGCAAGTTGTTCAATTGCCCTCATCACCTCTTCAACTGTGATCTCCTCTGTCAAATTCATCAATGGGACATCTTCATCATTTAGACCTGGAGTAGAGTCCAAAAAGCCTTCCATCTTGTCACGGTCAAGCTCTTTCCTCCCAAGAAGGTCAGCATAAAAGGACCTCACGACCTCCAGAATCCCTGACCTGGACTTTGTCAAGGAACCTGTACTGTCTTTAAGGCCAACGACCGTTTTAACAGCTACACCTTGTTTGCAGTTCTGGTAAGGGTCAGGCGAGTGGTACTTCCCATAGTCCCTCTCCAGAACCAAAGAGGCATGCCGGTCATATTGACACTTCCTGAGAAGGAGTTTCACTTCGGAGATTTCCCCAGGATCTCCACCTCTCGAGACAAGAATATCCAGCTTCCTCCGTAAACGTTGGTAGGTCATGTATTTATTAAACTGCTTTCTATTGGCTAGGCCCCTGAAGAATCCGGCGATCCTCTTTTTGGTCAGCTCCCACCACTCAGCCTTGCTGCTACAAAAGTCCAGGATGGTCACCTGTGCCTGAAAGAATTCCTCAAAGGATTGTCTAACATGTTCTTCCTTGAGTAGAGTCGAATTCAATCTCCAGATGCCCTTACCCCTCTGAGGGGCGTCTGAAGCATTCAGGACCACAGATAGCATACAGTGATCAGAGAACTCTACTGCCTGCACCACTGGGGGTGAGAAAGCAGAGGTCTCCTTCAAAAAAAAACCTATCTATTCTACTCTGACTATTACCTCGATGAAAGGTGAACCCAGTGTCATCCGGGAGGTGCTTAATGTGCACATCCACAAGACCAGCATCCCTAACCATACTATTTAAAAAAACGCTATCATATCCCAGCCTGTCCTTGAAGTCCTTCCTGTCCTTGGGCCTAGTTACTGTATTAAAGTCACCTCCAAAGACCACTTGCCGGGATGTAAAAAGAAATGGCTTGATTCTTGTAAAAAGGCATTTCCTGTCCCACTTTGTGTGCGGCCCATAGACATTAATTAGGCGCAGGTCCTGCCCTCCCACAAGGACGTCTAAGACCATACATCTCCCAATCTCCACCTCAATAACCCGCCGGATAGTTACCATGCCGGTTTTAAACAACACCGCCACACCGCCGTAAGGCTCGGCCGCAAGAGACCAGTAAGATGGACCATACCTCCACTCTCTCTTGGCCATATGAATATCTGCCAAGGAGGTGAGCCTAGTCTCTTGCAAAAATAAAATTTCAGCATCTAATTGGCTGAACAAAAAGAAGGCCATAGAACGAGCTCTTACTGACTTAATGCTGGCGACATTTATTGTCACCACTTTTAACGGAGGGGGAACCGCCATTTGGGTTATTGGGTGGATTGCTTCTTAGCTCCCCTCTGCTGCTCATCACCAGAAGCCTCTCTCTTTCTTGAGGCCGCCTCAAACTCCATCTCAGAATCAGAACTTCGCTCCGAAGAAGCTCCAGATGAGGAAATCTCCCACTTAGAGGACCTATAACGGTTGGAGACAGGCACTGGAGCCGTCCTCACCACCTGCTTCTTCCGCTTCCCAACCTTCCTTCTCTCCTCCAGGTACTGCAGGTCAGCTTCAGAGATGCCCTTATCTCCTGTTTTTTTCTTTGAAGTCTTTACAGAAGACTCCTTTAGAGAGGCAGAAGCGACCTTTTTAATACCCACTACCACTCCTGGTGGAGGGGTTGCTCCCTTTGAATCTGTCTTAGGAGGGGTAGACTCCTGGGGGGTAACTGACTCAGGGGGCACAGACTTGGAAGGTTCTGACACATGAGGAGGGGATACAGTAGGCTGGGGGGACACAGAGACAGATACAGAAGGAATACTTACAGACACAGGAGGGGTGGCCACAGGAACTGGGGAGGGACCCTGAGCAGGACCAGGGGAGTCAGTCACCGCAGAGGAGGATGGTACACCAGGGGCATCACCCTCCATCCTGTCCAGCCTTGACATGTCATCAATTACCTCCTTCTCCATATTGTGCCAGGCTTCAGGACATCTGCTGTAGGGGTGGCCAAGGCGCAGGCACAGGTTGCACCTGATCATCTCGGTGCAGTCCTTGGCCATATGACCCTGACCCCGACACACTGAACATATCAAGGCTGAACAGGAAGAGCTCAAATGCCCCTTTTCTCCACAGCGGTGACACAGCTTCGGCTGACCAGGGTAGAAAATAGTCATCCTATCCCTCCCTATAAAAGCTGAGGAGGGCAGGTGACGGACAACATTCCCATCCCTGGCCAACCTGACTGTAACCGACCAACCCCCAGTCCAGATGTTACGTTCATCAAGGATTTTGCTGGGCTTAGTCAAAACCTCACCATAGTTCCTTAACCAGACCTCTAGATCCCGGGCAGGAACACTCTCATTGGTGAGTATGATGGTGATCTTTTTCACCGTTGACCTTTGCGAAACCGCAACTGGGGCCAGACCTTCCCATTCAGGTCTTGACCTGCACCGAGCCTCATATCGCTCCCAGAACAGGTCAAGACCCTCTGGCCTGGTGAAACTAATGGTATAATCCCGTGTCCCAGCAACATGTATTAGAGCATACAGGTCATTTGCCCCAAAACCCATCTCCAAAATCAAATCCACCACTGCACGCCGTGCTGGAGGGATCGCACCACCTTCCCATTTGAGAATTACCACATTTCTTCTCGGACCCCCAGCAGAAGCCAGAGACCCAAGACCAGATCCTGGGGTGCCCAAAGTGGTAGGCTGCAGGGGGAAACCCCGCTTGGGGGCGGAGCCACCAGGAGCAGAGCGTACCACCTGAGCAAACGTGGGTTTATCAGGGCCAAGGCCCCACACTGAAGTCACAGTAGTCTGTTCATTACTATTATTTGCTTGGACTGAGCTGGGACGATTGTCCATCACACTTGTACAATTGCTGTCAGACACACACACGTTCAATTTCCCATCAGGAATAGTCACAGTTGCTGCAATACCAGCTGTGTCCTGATGCTGCACTGTAGAGTCTCCAGCAGCTGTGGGGCAAACATCTTTAGACTCAGCCAAAGGAGAGTTAATAGGCTCTGCTGACACCGGTAGTTCCTTTTCAGAAATGTCATTTTTTAAATGCAGCTCTTGCTGCGCTGCAGCATCAGCAGGTACAACATTGCTACACATAGCATTAGAAACTTGATTGTCACTGGGCACACTTTCAACATTGCTCATGGTGTTAGATGACACAAAAACAGATTCATCCCCTGCTTGGGACTTGACATTATCAGGCACATTATCTGTTATGTCCTTATCACCAAACGCCAGCTGATCCCCCCGCACAGGAGACTCCATTACCTGGATGGCCCTGAGCATGCCTCCTGAGTCCTGGGAAGGCATGGGGCTGCTTACCTCTACCTGAGGGGGCAGGGGGTCAGAACTGGGGGTCTCCTCCTCCACCTCCATCTTTGTCATCCTCGCAAACCTTTTATCATTGTAAAATTTTTCCTTAAATGGCCCATCTCTTCCTTCCATGATGGACACAATGGTCTCCTGGTGTTCCACCCGGACCTTGGCCAGTTGGATCTCCGGATCCATGGACCCTCGTTTCTGGCTGTGCAAGCCCTCACGCTGCCTTCTCAGGCGCTTCAGCTCCGCTCTCAGTTTATAGAGCTTGTCTCTTTCTCTATTCAGGGCTTTAATCCCGGCCACCACTCGCTCCTGAATTGCCTCTGAGCCTTCATCCTTACCAGGGGCAGAAAGATCACCAGCCATGGTTTGTACAGAGGAAGGCATGTCACCTGATGGCCCAGGAGATGGCTGGGAGCTTCCAGCAGGAGAGGCCCTGCTGGCCTCCATGGCTTCCCCAGAAAGGGGCCAGGAGAGCTGGGATAGATTTCCTCACCAGTCCCCTCTCACACGGATCTGCAGCAGCTCCAGAGAGACAGCCTCCTCCTGACACACCTGTGCTCCAATGATGGGTGGGGCACTATTCCTCCCACTGACACCAATGATGGGGCACTATTCCTCCCACTGACACCAATGATGGGACACTATTCCTCCCACTGACACCAATGATGGGACACTATTCCCCCCACTGACACCAATTATGGGGCACTATTCCTCCTACTGACATCAATGATGGGGCACTATTCCTCCCACTGATATTAATGATGGGACACTATTCCTCCCACTGATATTAATGATGGGACACTATTCTTCCCACTGATACCAATTATGGGGCACTATTCCTCCCATTTATACCAATGATGGGGCACTATTCCTCCCACTGATACCAATTATGGGGCACTATTCCTCCTATTTACACCAATGATGGGGCACTATTCTTCCCACTGACACCAATGATGGGGCACTATTCCTCCCACTGATACCAATTATGGGGCACTATTCCTCCTATTTATACCAATGATGGGACACTATTCCTCCCAATAATATCAATTATGGGGCACTATTCCTGCCACTGATACCAATTATGGGACACTATTCCTACCACTGATACCAATGATGGGGCACTATTCCTACCACTGATACCAATTATGGGGCACTATTCCTCCTATTTATACCAATGATGGGACACTATTCCTCCCAATAATATCAATTATGGGGCACTATTCCTGCCACTGATACCAATTATGGGGCACTATTCCTGCCACTGATACCAATTATGGGACACTATTCCACCCACTGACACCAATGATGGGGCACTATTCCTACCACTGATACCAATGAAGCGCCACTATTCCTCCCACTGATACCAATGATGGGGCACTATTCCTCCCACTGATACCAATTATGGGGCACTATTACACCCACTGACAGCAATGATGGGATGCTATTCCTCCCACTGATTCCAAAATTGTTGCGATCTTGCCCCAGCCTGGACAGGCTCTGTGTGCTCTCTGAAAGCCACTGAGAGCCTGAGCCAGATGCTCCCACCCCCTCCACAGCCCAATGCTCCAGTGAGTGAGTGATCCTGTGCTCCAGTGAGTGTGAGGGCGGCAGAGCAGAGAGCCGGTGACTGACAGTCTCTCTGCTGAAGGAGCTCTGAGAACTGAGCGATCACCATTGAAGAGAATAAATCATTGAGAGCCGCACTCCAGTCTCTACTCTGCCAAGTACTTTTATACAATCATCAACAATATAGATGCAGCCATGATGTCTCCATCCAAAAACCACTGCCCTCTTAACGCGTTTCACCACAAACTGCTTGATTACAAGCCCCAACCCTTGTGCCCAAGCCATTCATAGCAAACTGCCTTAAGGAGACGATGGTCTTCGGATAGAGACATCATGATTGCATCTCTATTAATGATGATTGTATAAAAGTACTTGGAAGAGTAGAGAATGGAGTGCAGCTCAACGATCTATTCTCTTCAATGGTGAGTGAAGACGCGTTTCTTACAGCCGCCACCCTGTCTGTCTGTAGACAAGTAAGAGGAGCAGGTCTGGAGCATTGCTGTGGGTATGCAATGGTTTGACACAATATTATTACCCCAAAATTTTACACAACCCCCAGAGCAGACCTCTTTATTTGCCTTGTCCAGCCCTTATTAATTCCTTCTTCCCCTTATCCTCCTATCATTTTCCTGATGACTTTTTCTCATTTCTATGTTTTTTTTTTTATTTTAACCACTTGCCGACCACCTAATGCGCATGTACTGTGGCAAGTCGGCTCTCCTGCGCGAAATCATGTAGCTGTACGCCAGTTTCTGCAGAAGCTTTAGGGGGCGCGCTCGTCGCCAGAGGCGCGATCGTGCACTGATTGGCTAGAGGGGGTGCCAATCATTGGGTCCGGTGGACCCAATGTCTGCCGACCACCTGCGATCATTCCCGAGAGACACAGAATGGCGGTCTGTAAACAAGGCAGATCACCATTCTGTCAGGGAGTAAGACAGAGATCCTGTGTTTCTTGCTAAGCAGGAACATGGATCTCTGTCTTCCTCCAGTCAGACCATCCCCCCACACGGTTAGCAAGCACTCCCAGGGAACACATTTAACCTCTTGATCACCACAGATGTTAACCCCTTCCCTGCAGTGTTATTAGTACAGTGACAGTGCATATTTTTTTAGCACTGATTACTGTAATAATGTCACTGGTCCCCAAAAAAGTGTCAAAAGTTTCAGTTAGTGCCCAATTTGTCCGTCACATTGTCGCAGTCCCACTATAAGTCACGGATCGCCGCCATTACTAGTAAAAAAAATTAAATAAAAATTTTATAAAAATATCCCATAGTTTGTAGACGCTATAAGTTTTGCGCAAACCAATAAATATACGCTTATTGGTATTTTTTTTTTCCAAAAATATGCAGCAAAATACATATTGGACTAAATTGATGAAGAAATTTGATTTTTTACATGTTTTTATTTGATATGTTTTATAGCAGAAAGTAAAAATGTTAGATTTTAGTAATGAGAACGGTATCATTAGCAGTAATCAGCATGGATTCATGAAGAATCGTTCTTGCCAAACCAATCTATTAACCTTCTATGAGGAGGTGAGTTGCCATCTAGATAAAGGAAGGCCCGTAGACGTGGTGTATCTGGATTTTGCAAAAGCATTTGACACCGTTCCCCATAAATGTTTACTGTACAAAATAAGGTCCGTTGGCATGGACCATAGGGTGAGTACATGGATTGAAAACTGGCTACAAGGGCGAGTTCAGAGGGTGGTGATAAATGGGGAGTACTCAGAATGGTCAGGGGTGGGTAGTGGGGTCCCCCAGGGTTCTGTGCTGGGACCAATCCTATTTAATTTGTTCATAAACGACCTGGAGGATGGGATAAACAGTTCAATCTCTGTATTTGCAGACGATACTAAGCTAAGCAGGGCAATAACTTCTCCGCAGGATGTGGAAACCTTGCAAAAAGATCTGAACAAATGAATGGGGTGGGCGACTACCATAGGCGTGCGCAGCCTATTGCATTAGGGTGTGCACCCCAAAGCTCAAGCACACATACATATATATATATATATATATATTCAAAAGTATTGGGACGCCTGCCTTTACACGCACATGAACTTTAATGCCGTCTTAGTCCATAGGGTTCAATATTGAGTTGGCCCACCCTTTGCAGCTATAAAAGCTTCAACTCTTCTAGGAAGGCTGTCCACAAGGTTTAGGAGTGTGTCTATGGGAATGTTTGACCATTCTTCCAGAAGGGCATTTGTGAGGTCAGGCGCTGATGTTGGACAAGAAGGCCTGGCTCGCAGTCCCCACTCGAATTCATCCCAAGGGTGTTCTATCAGGTTGAGGTCAGGACTCTTTGCAGGTCAGTCAAGTTCCTCCACCCCAAACTCGCTCATCCATGTCTTTATGGACCTTGCTTTGTGCACTGGTCCAAATCATTTGATGGAGGGGGGATTATGGTGTGGAGTTGTTTTTCAGGGGTTGGGTTTGGCCCTTTAGTTCCAGTGAAGGGAACTCTTAAGGCGTCAGCATACCAAGACATTTTGGACAATTTCATGCTCTCAACTTTGAGGGAACAGTTTGGGGATGACCCCTTCCAACATGACTGCACACCAGTGCACAAAGCAAGGTCCATAAAGACATGGACTTAGCAGGGGTGGTGGGAAATTAACTTCAAGTGCAATAATTCACATTATAACTGTAACTAAAACATATACAATTAAGGGTAACACTCTAAAAAATAAACAATCCAAAGTGCTATAATGGTGTGAACCTCCCAACTAAAAAGTTGTTGCACTCGAAGGTAATTTGTTTTGCAATTATCTGTAGAGGGGTTTCCACCATCCCTGCTAAGGCAGCACTGATGGGCACTGATAGGCAGCACTGATGGGCACTAATAGGCTGCACTGATTGGCAGCGTTGATGGGCACTAATTGGTAGCACTGATGTGCACTGATAGGTGGCACTGATAGGCAGCACTGATTGGCACTAATGGGCACTGATAGGTGGCACTGATGTGCACTTATATGCATCACTGATGGGCTCTTATTGGTAGCACTTATGGGCACTGATGGGCTCTGATTCGCAGCACTGATTGGCAGCACTGATGGACACTGATTGGCAGCACTAATGGGCACTGGTAGGTGGCACTGATAGGCAGCACTGATGGACACTAATTGTCAGCACTGATGGGCACTGATAGGCAGCACTGATGGGTAATGATAGGCAGCACTGATGGGCACTGATATGCAGCACTGATGGGCACTGATATGCAGCACTGATGGGCACTGATATGCAGCACGGATGGGCACTGATATGCAGCACTGATGTGCACTGATTGGCAGCATCAATGGGCAGCACTTATGGGCATCTGATTGGCACTGATAGGCAGCACCGATGGGCACTGATATGCAGCACTGATAGGCAGCATTGGTTGGCACTGATAGGCAGCATTGGTTGGCACTGATAGGCAGCACTGGTTGGCACTGATAGGCAGCATTGGTTGGCACTGATAGGCAGCACTGGTTTGCACTGATAGGCAGCACTGGTTGGCACTGATAGGCAGAATTGGTTGGCACTGATAGGCAGCATTGGTTGGCACTGATAAGCAGCACTGGCACTGATAGGCAGCATTGGTTGGCACTGATAGGCAGCACTGGTTTGCAATGGTTGGCACTGATAGGCAGAATTGGTTGGCACTGATAAGCAGCACTGGCACGGATAGGCAGTACTGGTTGGCACTGATAGGCAGTACTGGTTGGCACTGATAGGCAGCATTGGTTGGCACTGATTGGCAGCATTGGTTGGCACTGATTGGCAGCATTTGTTGGCACTGATTGGCAGCATTTGTTGGCACTGATAGGCAGCATTGGTTGGCACTGATTGGCAGCACTGATGGGCACTAATTGTCAGCACTGATTGGCACTGATAGGCAGCACTGATGGGCACTGATATTCAGCACTGATGGGCACTGATTGGCAGCACTGATGGGCAGCACTTATGGGCACTGATAGGCAGCATTGGTTGGCACTGATTGACAGCATTGGTTGGCACTGATTTACAGCATTGGTTGGCGCTGATAGGCAGCATTGGTTGGCACTGATAGGCAGCACTGGTTTGCACTGACAGGCAGCACTGGTTGGCCCTGATAGGCAGAATTGGTTGGCACTGATAAGCAGCACTAGCACAGATAGGCAGTGCTGGTTGGCATTGATAGGCAACATTGGTTGGCACTGATAATCAGCACTGGCACTGATAGGCAGCATTGGTTGGCACTGATAAGCAGCACTGGCACTGATAGGCAACATTGGTTGGCACTGATAGGCAGCACTGGTTTACAATGGTTGGCACTGATAGGCAGAATTGGTTGGCACTGATAAGCAGCACTGGCACTGATAGGCAACATTGGTTGGCACTGATAGGCGGCACTGGTTTGCACTGATAGGCAGCACTGGTTTACAATGGTTGGCACTGATAGGCAGAATTGGTTGGCACTATTAAGCAGCACTGGCACAGATAGGCAGTACTGGTTGGCACTGATAGGCAGTACTGGTTGGCACTGATAGGCAGTACTGGTTGGCACTGATTGGCAGCATTGGTTGTCACTGATTGGCAGCATTGGTTGGCACTGATAGACAGCATTGGTTGGCACTGATTGGCAGCATTGGTTGGCACTGATTGGCAACATTAGTTGGCACTGATAGACAGCATTGGTTGGCACTGATTGGCAGCATTGGTTGGCACTGATTGGCAGCATTGGTTGGCACTGATTGGCAGCATTGGTTGGCACTGATTGGCAGCATTGGTTGGCACTGATTGGCAGCATTGGTTGGCACTGATAGACAGCATTGGGTGGCACAGATAGGAGAGATGGGGAGTTTCCCATTCAGGAGATCGTGAGAATTGTTAGAGCTGTTCAGTGTATGAAACTGTCAGATAATGACACTGCATGCAGGGGGAGAGACACCAGCTGTTAAAAGTCAGCGGTGATGCTGGTGGTGGGCGGGACTGAATAGTTACCAAACACCAGCCAATAGGATGGGTCTGGGCGGGCCGCTACATTTCTCTGGCTCCGCCCCCTCTCTGAAGCAGCCCAATCATTGGCTGGTGTTGGCGCTTGATCCCGCCCACCCCCGACATCGCGGCTGAGTTGTGATGACTTACAGCTCAGCCGCGATGTCGGGAGTGGGCGGGACCAAGCGCTATAAACACAAGCCAATGTTTGAGCTGCTTCAGAGAGGGGGCGGGGCCACATAAATGTAGTGGCCCGCCCAGACCCCATCCCATTGGCTGGTGTTTGATGGCCGTTCTGTCCCGCCCACCCCCGACATCACCTTGACATTTTGACAGCTGGTGTCTCTCCCTGCATGCAGTGTCATTATCTGACAGTTTCATACACTGAACAGCTGTGGCAATTCTCACACTCTGCTGCCTGTGAAACTGTTTCACAGGCAGCGCGGGCCACATACTCTCTTGGATGCAGCATTTTGGGGCAAATCTCTGGACACAGCACGGGGTGATTAGGGTGTGCCCAGGCACATCCGGCACACCCCGTGCGCACGCCTATGGCGACTACATGGCAAATGAGGTTCAATGTAGAAAAATGTAAAATAATGCATTTGGGTGGCAAAAATCTGAATGCAATCTATACACTGGGGGGAGAACCTCTGGGGGAATCTAGGATGGAAAAGGACCTGGGGGTCCTAGTAGATGATAGGCTCAGCAATGCCAAGCTGCTGCTAATAAAGCAAACAGAATATTGGCATTAAAAAAGGGATCAACTGCAGAGATAAAACGATAATTCTCCCGCTCTACAAGACTCTGGTCCGGCCGCACCTGGAGTATGCTGTCCAGTTCTGGGCACCAGTCCTCAGGAAGGATGTACTGGAAATGGAGGGAGTACAAAGAAGGGCAACAAAGCTAATAAAGGGTCTGGAGGATATTAGTTATGAGGAAAGGTTGCGAGCACTGAACTTATTCTCTCTGGAGAAGAGGCTTGAGAGGGGATATGATTTCAATTTACAAATACTGGTGACCCCACAATAGGGATAAAACTTTTTTGCAGAAGAGAGTTTAATAAGACTCGTGGCCACTCATTACAATTAGAAGAAAAGACGTTTAAACTACGTAGAGGGTTCTTTACTGTAAGAGCGGCAAGGATGTGGAATTCCCTTCCACAGGCAGTGGTCTCAGCGGGGAGCATTGATAGCTTCAAGAAACTATTAGATAATCACCTGAATGACCGCAATATACAGGGATATGTAATGTAATACTGACATATAATCACACACATTTGATGGACTTGTGTCTTTTTTCAACCTCACCTACTATGTAACTATGTAAAAAAAATATGTATATATATTTTTTTTTCAAAATTGTCGCTTTTTTTTTTGTTTATAGCGCAAAAACCACCAAAAGAAAGCTCTATTTGTGGGGAAAAAATGACATCAGTTTTATTTGGGTACAACATTGCATGGCCGCGCACTTGTCAGTTAAAGCGGCGCAGTGCCGTATCGCAAAAAATGGCCTGGTCATTAAGGGGGTAAAATCTTCCGGGGCTGAAGCGGTTAATATCACATTAAAAAAAAAAAAGATTTCTTTTTAAAACCCGATAACTTTTTACAATACTTCCAGAATAATAATTTTAGCGTTCTTTTAAACGCAACAGATTTTAGAACTAAAATGTACGCTTTTTAGCTACAATTGTTTTTTTGTTTTGTTTTTTTAAAAGACTATGTAAAGTACTTATTCTTTTTTCTTTTTTCTTGCATTTTTTATATATGGATTGCATACAAATAAAATCATTTTTGCAAGGCAGTATCCACAAAGTAAAGCCTCGTTTGTCCTAAAAAATGTATGTATGTATTTGTTTTCTTAGGATATTATTGTCAAATTCATAGCGAAAACCACATCTCTGTACGTGATTTCTTCCTTTGGGTCGGGAAACGCGCCCCCCCCCCCGCTTTGATTGGACACAGCAGGAGCCAATCGGCAGGTGCGGCGGACCCGATGTCCGCCGAGACCCGCCGGTCGTTCCCGAGGCAGACAGAACTGCGGTCTGTAAACAAAGCAGATCGCTGTTCTGTCAGAGGGGAAGATAGAGATCTTGTGTTTCTGCTAAGCAGGAACACGGATCTCTGTTTCCCCCCCCCCCCAGTCAAAGCACCTCCCCCTAGGGACACATTTGACCCTTTGATCGCCCCCAGATGTTAACCCCTTCCCTGCCAATGTCATTAGTACAGTGACAGTACATTTTTATTTTTTTTAGCACTGGTCATTGTATTAGTGTCACTTGTCAGATTTGTCTGCTGCAATGTTGCAGTCCCCCAAAAAATCGCAGATCGCTGTCATTACTAGTGAAAAAAATTAAAATTCCATTAAATCTATCTCATAGTTTGTAGACGGTATAACTTTTGCGGAAACCGATCAATATACGCTTATTGGGATTTTTTTTACCAATAATATGTAGCAGAATATATATTGGCCTAAACTGATGAAGAAATTAGATTTTTTTTTTACATATTTATATTTTTTATTGAAGAAAGTAAAAAAAAAATAAAAAATAAAAATATATATATATATATATATATATATATATATTATATATAATTAGGGCTGTTACTGATTAAAATTTTTGTGTTCGATTAATCGATTTTTTTTTTTTAATCGACTAATTTTGATTCATTATAACGCACATACAGATCCATTTGTTGTCCATGATTGTTTTTTGTTTTTTTGTTTATAGCGCAAAAAATAAAAACCGCAGAGGTGATCAAATACCACCAAAAGAAAGCTCTATTTGTGGGGAAAAAATGACAAAGTAACGCAAGTTCTGTATGGCAAACAAATGGCCTGGTCATGAAGGGAGGTAAATCTTCCGGGGCTGAAGTGGTTAATAAATCTTTTTTTTTTTTTTTTAATTTATTTCTTTTTTATAACAAGTGGTTTACATCGCACTGTGGAAAACTATTGGTATTTTTTGTACATCATCATCATTTTAGAACTCAGACACTTCTAGAAAGCACGCAGGTTCCGGAGAAGTGGTTTTTAAAGCTGAATCCTGCGGCTGCCGGTAGATTTAAATTCTTGGCGGTGTTCCAGCACCTGCCAGTCAATCTTAATACCGAGATGAAGGATTTAATCCAATTTCTCAGGTTGGTCGGGTCTGGATGATTTATCCTCCTGTGGTAGATGCCGAGGTCACTCCGAAAAATGGAAGTGCTGAGCCGTCTTATTCCAACTCTCATCACAAACCTATTTGCAAAACTTTCCAGCGCACTCCCTGCGGAGACGGAGCTTTCCACATCTAAATACAGGCACTGAGAAAATGAACAAAAAAAAAAAAAGTTTAAATATTAAAGCTCAGCAAAAAAAAAAAATAGCTAAGGGGTGACGGAGAAGAAATGAGTTGGTTAAGGGTGATTACATCTAACTAATGATCTATAAGGGGATAAATGGAGACCAATTTTATTTGAAACTTCTATTTCTAATTTGTAAGGTTGGTTTAGATCAGTGGTGTCCAAACTGCAACTGGATGGGGCCCTTTGCTTGCCTTTTGCTGGCCCTTAGGGCACTATTCCTCCCACTGACACCAATGATGGGGCACTATTCCTCCCACTGACACCAATGATGGGGCACTATTCCTCCCACTGACACCAATGATGGGGCACTATTCCTCCCACTGACACCAATGATGGGACACTATTCCTCCCACTGACACCAATGATGGGGCACTATTCCTCCCACTGACACCAATGATGGGGCACTATTCCAACGCACAAAATTCCACGCATGCTCAGAATCAAACAGAAGAGCAGCACTGGCTATTGGACTTCATTTTTCTCAACTGGTCGTACGTGTTGTACGTCACCGCGATCTAGACGTTCGGAATTTCCGACAACATTTGCGCGACCGTGTGTATGCAAGACGAGTTTCAGCCAACATCCGTCGGAAACAAATCCTAGGATTTTGTTGTCGGAAAATCCTATCGTGTGTACAGGGCATTACTCTACGAACATGTGAAACTTGAACGGTCTCTGTGAGTCAATAGAAAAGTTTAACCGATTGTTTGCACTGTTTTCGGGACGTCCTACTTTGGCCAAAAAAATAATAAACATCATATATTCCAACTGTGTAAATAGCAGCTTGCGCAGAGTTCCACTTTAGGCCTCTTAATCACTGCAGCTTGAAAAAGCTCAGTACAGCGTTTCTTATTTTTTTTTGTACTGACCTAAAATGCAGCCACTGTTTACAACACATATGTCGAACACAAGGCCCGCGGCTGAATTTGGCCCTCCAGACATTGTCATGTGGCCCTCGTATGCAGTTTTGCCGCTGGAATGTGGCAGAACTTCATTGGGGTTGCACACAGCACACTCCTGAACTGTGCACTCTGCACACAGCACACTCCTGAACTGTGCACTCTGCACACAGCACACTCCTGAACTGTGCACTCTGCACACAGCACACTCCTGAACTGTGCACTCTGCACACAGCACACTCCTGAACTGTGCACTCTGCACACTCCTGAACTGTGCACTCTGCACACTCCTGAACTGTGCACTCTGCACACTCCTGAACTGTGCACTCTGCACACTCCTGAACTGTGCACTCTGCACACTCCTGAACTGTGCACTCTGCACACTCCTGAACTGTGCACTCTGCACACTCCTGAACTGTGTACTCTGCACACAGCACACTCCTGAACTGTGCACTCTGCACACTCCTGAACTGTGCACTCTGCACACTCCTGAACTGTGCACTCTGCACACTCCTGAACTGTGCACTCTGCACACTCCTGAACTGTGCACTCTGCACACAGCACACTCCTGAACTGTGCACTCTGCACACAGCACACTCCTGAACTGTGCACTCTGCACACTCCTGAACTGTGCACTCTGCACACTCCTGAACTGTGCACTCTGCACTCTCCTGAACTGTGCACTCTGCACACTCCTGAACTGTGCACTCTGCACACTCCTGAACTGTGTACTCTGCACACAGCACACTCCTGTACTCTGCACACAGCACACTCCTGAACTGTGCACTCTGCACACTCCTGAACTGTGCACTCTGCACACTCCTGAACTGTGCACTCTGCACACTCCTGAACTGTGCACTCTGCACACTCCTGAACTGTGCACTCTGCACACTCCTGAACTGTGCACTCTGCACACTCCTGAACTGTGCACTCTGCACACTCCTGAACTGTGCACTCTGCACACAGCACACTCCTGAACTGTGCACTCTGCACACAGCACACTCCTGAACTGTGCACTCCGCACACAGCACACTCCTGAACTCTGCACGCTGTGCATAGGGCTTCCCTGGAACTGCACTCTGTACGTAACGCACTCCTGAACCCTGAACTCTGTGCATAGGGCAACCATGGAACTGCACTCTGTTCCCATAGGGTAACCCTAGAACTGAGGAGGACAGAGGGAGGCCGTGTGAGGAGGGAGAGAGGGACACCGTGTGAGGAGAGACTCCGTGTGAGGAGAGACGCCGTGTGAGGAGGGACAGAGGAAGGCCGTGTGAGGAGGGACAGAGGGAGGTCGTGTGAGGAGGGACAGAGGGAGGTCGTGTGAGGAGGGACAGAGGGAGGCTGTGTGAGGAGGGACAGAGGGAACGCCATGTGAGAAGGGACAGAGGGAACGCTGTGTTAGGAGGGACGCCGTGTGAGGAGGGACAGAGGGACGCCGTGTGAGGAGGGACAGAGGGACGCCGTGTGAGGAGGGACAGAGGGACGCCGTGTGAGGAGGGACAGAGGGACGCCGTGTGAGGAGGGACAGAGGGACGCCGTGTGAGGAGGGACAGAGGGACGCCGTGTGAGGAGGGACAGAGGGACGCCGTGTGAGGAGGGACAGAGGGACGCAGTGTGAGGAGGGACAGAGGGACGCAGTGTGAGGAGGGACAGAGGGACGCAGTGTGAAAAGGGACGGAGGGAACGCCGCGTGAGGAGGGACAGAGGGACGCAGTGTGAAAAGGGACGGGGGGGGGGGGGGGGGGAACGCCGCGTGAGGAGGGACAGAGGGACACAGTGTGAAAAGGGACGGGGGGGAACGCCGCGTGAGGAGGGACAGAGGGACACAGTGTGAAAAGGGACGGGGGGGGGGAACGCCGCGTGAGGAGGGACAGAGGGACGCAGTGTGAAAAGGGACGTAGGGAACGCCGCGTGAGGGGGAACGAGGGACGCCGCGCGAACATAGGGCTTCCCTGGAACTGCACTCTGTATGTTGCGCTCCCCAGATACAACTGGACCTTTGAGGGCAACTATAATGTTGATGTGGCCCGCAATGAAATTTTGTTTGACACCCCTGGTTTACAATGTGCCTGTACACACAGGGTAGTAAACAAGTGCTGCGTGAATATTCTTGAGTTAAAAAAAAAAAATAGAAAAATCTGTAGATGCAACGAATGGAAATTTTGGTGCTGAAACCGAAAATTCAGGTTGCACTTGGCCGAAACCGAAAATGACAGTTTTTAAAAAATATAAATATCTTTTATATATGATTGTATTACATTCGACTTTTTAATTAATATCATGAATTTAAATGACTATGAATTTGTTGTCCATTTTCGGTGCCTTTAGCGCAAGAAAAAGCTCAAGAAAAATGCATCCCTTTACATTCTATGTATGTCTTCACACTCGTCTGTTGCGCTTCAGTTGTGGTGTTAAAAATCTTGCTTGCTGCATTTTTGGTAAAAACAAAAAAAAAAAACGCATCTCCCCATAGAAATGCATTGAAAACGCAGCAAGAGCGCATCAACATCGCACCTGTGTTTGGTGCGTTTTCAGTGCCGTTATCGGCACCTTTTTTCTCTATCGGCAAAATGCCGAAAACACCATTTTGTTTATGTTTTGGCCATCGAAATAGGAACGCCGTGTGAGGAGGGACAGGTGAGGCCGTGTGAGGAGGGACAGAGGGAGGCCGTGTGAGGAGGGACAGAGGGACGCTGTGTGAGGAGGGACATAGGGAACGCCGTGTAAGGGGGGACAGAGGGAGGCCGTGTGAGGAGGGACAGAGGGAGGCCGTGTGAGGAGGGACAGGGGGACGACCTGTGAGGAGGGACAGGGGGACGACCTGTGAGGAGGGATAGGGGGACGACCTGTGAGGAGGGATAGGGGGACGACCTGTGAGGAGGGACGACCTGTGAGGAGGAACACTGTGTGAGGAGGGAGAGAGGGACGCCGTGTGAGGAGGGACAGAGGGAACGCCGTGTAAAGGGGGACAGAGGGAGGCTGTGTGAGGAGGGACAGAGTGAGGCCGTGTGAGGAGGGACAGAGGGAACGCCGTGTGAGGGGGGACAGAGGGAACGCCGTGTGAGGGGGGACAGAGGGAACGCCGTGTGAGGGGGCACAGAGGGAACGCCGTGTGAGGGGGCACAGAGGGAACGCCGTGTGAGGGGGGACAGAGGGAACGCCGTGTGAGGGGGGACAGAGGGAACGCCGTGTGAGGGGGGACAGAGGGAACGCCGTGTGAGGGGGGACAGAGGGAACGCCGTGTGAGGGGGGACAGAGGGAACGCCGTGTGAGGGGGACAGAGGGAACGCCGTGTGAGGGGGGACAGAGGGAGGCCGTGTGAGGAGGGACAGAGGGAGGCCGTGTGAGGAGGGACAGAGGGAGGCCGTGTGAGGAGGGACAGAGGGAGGCCGTGTGAGGAGGGACAGAGGGAGGCCGTGTGAGGAGGGACAGAGGGAGGCCGTGTGAGGAGGGACAGAGGGAGGCCGTGTGAGGAGGGACAGAGGGAGGCCGTGTGAGGAGGGACAGAGGGAGGCCGTGTGAGGGGGGACAGAGGGAACGCCGTGTGAGGGGGGACAGAGGGAACGCCGTGTGAGGGGGGACAGAGGGAGGCCGTGTGAGGAGGGACAGAGGGAGGCCGTGTGAGGAGGGACAGAGGGAGGCCGTGTGAGGAGGGACAGAGGGAGGCCGTGTGAGGAGGGACAGAGGGAACGCCGTGTGAGGGGGGACAGAGGGAACGCCGTGTGAGGGGGGACAGAGGGAACGCCGTGTGAGGGGGGACAGAGGGAACGCCGTGTGAGGGGGGACAGAGGGAACGCCGTGTGAGGGGGGACAGAGGGAGGCCGTGTGAGGAGGGACAGAGGGAGGCCGTGTGAGGAGGGACAGAGGGAGGCCGTGTGAGGAGGGACAGAGGGAACGCCGTGTGAGGGGGGACAGAGGGAACGCCGTGTGAGGGGGGACAGAGGGAGGCCGTGTGAGGAGGGACAGAGGGAGGCCGTGTGAGGAGGGACAGAGGGAGGCCGTGTGAGGAGGGACAGAGGGAGGCCGTGTGAGGAGGGACAGAGGGAGGCCGTGTGAGGAGGGACAGAGGGAGGCCGTGTGAGGAGGGACAGAGGGAGGCCGTGTGAGGAGGGACAGAGGGAGGCCGTGTGAGGAGGGACAGAGGGAGGCCGTGTGAGGAGGGACAGAGGGAGGCCGTGTGAGGAGGGACAGAGGGAGGCCGTGTGAGGAGGGACAGAGGGAGGCCGTGTGAGGAGGGACAGAGTGAGGCCGTGTGAGGGGGGACAGAGGGAACGCCGTGTGAGGGGGGACAGAGGGAACGCCGTGTGAGGGGGGACAGAGGGAGGCCGTGTGAGGAGGGACAGAGGGAGGCCGTGTGAGGAGGGACAGAGGGAGGCCGTGTGAGGAGGGACAGAGGGAGGCCGTGTGAGGAGGGACAGAGGGAACGCCGTGTGAGGGGGGACAGAGGGAACGCCGTGTGAGGGGGGACAGAGGGAACGCCGTGTGAGGGGGGACAGAGGGAACGCCGTGTGAGGGGGGACAGAGGGAGGCCGTGTGAGGAGGGACAGAGGGAGGCCGTGTGAGGAGGGACAGAGGGAGGCCGTGTGAGGAGGGACAGAGGGAACGCCGTGTGAGGGGGGACAGAGGGAACGCCGTGTGAGGGGGGACAGAGGGAACGCCGTGTGAGGGGGGACAGAGGGAACGCCGTGTGAGGGGGGACAGAGGGAGGCCGTGTGAGGAGGGACAGAGGGAGGCCGTGTGAGGAGGGACAGAGGGAGGCCGTGTGAGGAGGGACAGAGGGAGGCCGTGTGAGGAGGGACAGAGGGAGGCCGTGTGAGGAGGGACAGAGGGAGGCCGTGTGAGGGGGACAGAGGGAGGCCGTGTGAGGAGGGACAGAGGGAACGCCGTGTGAGGGGGGACAGAGGGAACGCCGTGTGAGGGGGGACAGAGGGAACGCCGTGTGAGGGGGGACAGAGGGAGGCCGTGTGAGGAGGGACAGAGGGAGGCCGTGTGAGGAGGGACAGAGGGAGGCCGTGTGAGGAGAAACAGAGGGAACGCCGTGTGAGGGGGGACAGAGGGAGGCCGTGTGAGGAGGGACAGAGGGAGGCCGTGTGAGGAGGGACAGAGGGAGGCCGTGTGAGGAGGGACAGAGGGAGGCCGTGTGAGGGGGACAGAGGGAGGCCATGTGAGGGGGACAGAGGGAGGCCGTGTGAGGAGGGACAGAGGGAGGCCGTGTGAGGAGGGACAGAGGGAACGCCGTGTGAGGAGGGACAGAGGGAACGCCGTGTGAGGAGGGACAGAGGGAACGCCGTGTGAGGAGGGACAGAGGGAACGCCGTGTGAGGAGGGACAGAGGGAACGCCGTGTGAGGAGGGACAGAGGGAAGGCCGTGTGAGGAGGGACAGAGGGAAGGCCGTGTAAGGGGGGACAGAGGGAGGCCGTGTGAGGAGGGACAGAGGGAACGCCGTGTAAGGGGGGACAGAGGGAGGCCGTGTGAGGAGGGACAGAGGGAGGCCGTGTGAGGAGGGACAGAGGGAGGCCGTGTGAGGAGGGACAGAGGGAGGCCGTGTGAGGAGGGACAGAGGGAACGCCGTGTGAGGAGGGACAGAGGGAACGCCGTGTGAGGAGGGACAGAGGGAGACCGTGTGAGGAGGGACAGAGGGAACGCCGTGTGAGGAGGGACAGAGGGAGGCCATGTGAGGAGGGACAGAGGGAACGCCGTGTGAGGAGGGACAGAGGGAACGCCGTGTGAGGGGGGACAGAGGGAACGCCGTGTGAGGGGGGACAGAGGGAACGCCGTGTGAGAGGGGACAGAGGGAACGCCGTGTGAGGGGGGACAGAGGGAACGCCGTGTGAGGGGGGACAGAGGGAACGCCGTGTGAGGGGGGACAGAGGGAACGCCGTGTGAGAGGGGGCAGAGGGAGGCCGTGTGAGAGGGGACAGAGGGAGGCGTGTGAGGGGGACGCCGTGTGAGGAGGAACAGGGGGACGCCGTGTGAGGAGGGACAGAGGGACGCCGTGTGAGGAGGGACAGAGGGACGCCGTGTGAGGAGGGACGCCGTGTGAGGAGGGACAGAGGGACGCCGTGTGAGGAGGGACGCCGTGTGAGGGGGGACAGAGAGAAGCCGTCAATCACAGGCTGCGTGCTGGAGCTCCCTCTCCTGTCACCTTTTTATCTCTTGGTGTCAGGGAAAGCTTGTCAGAAGTGATTCCTGCTCATAGCAGAGGAAGGGGGCAGCAGACGGAAATGACACATTAATGCTCTGGATTGAAGTGGTTGTAAACCCTTACAAACCGCTTTTACCTACAGGTAAGCCTAGATTAAGGCTTACATGTAGGTGCAAGAAATAGCTCCTAAACCTACACGGTTTAGGAGATACTTGCAAAAGACAGGCACTGATGTCTATGGCGCACTGAGCCAATTCTAACGACAATCGCGTACGGGAGTGACGTCATCGCGGCTCCGGCCAATCACATCGCCAGAGCCGCGATACCTGGAAGGAAGATGGACGCTTTGTGGAAGAGGGGACAGCGGTGACATTGCAGGCTCCTGTGTCAGGTAAGTGACACATAATGGGCTACAGTGCGATGCATAGTAGCCCATTATGCTTTACCTTTGCATGGAAACAAAGAGGAAGTAAAACACATCAGGGTTTACTTCCTCTTTAAGACAAGTACACACTATAGAGGGATCTGCTTTGTTCATATTTCATGTCTGAGGTTTACAACCACTTTATCTCAAATCACCAATGGGAGTTTTTCTGTGGAGGCCGTGTGAAGTTTCAGTTATTCATATTCAAATGTATCATTGCTGTCAATTGTAAAGTCATTGTAAAGTTTGTGATCCGTCTGAATGATGATTCTTGGTAATAAACTATTCTGCCTTTTGCGGCTGATCTTCCTTAATGTATTCCGAGGAATCTTCTACTTGGGAAGGGCAGCTCTCTGTTCAGGTGTCGGGAATACATTACATTATTCCTTTTATCATCTTCCTTTTTCTTCTGAAGGATGAGATGATGTAAAACATGCCCGCTTGTAGGCACGTTATTATTTCATCTTTATTTCTTATTCTCTGTGCTTGGTAATAATATGAGATCAACTGCCTTTTCTTTTAATTATTTAAGATATGCAGAGCCCTTTGATAATATAATCTGGTGGAAGTGAGGGTTGTATAAACCTCCAGTAATATGGTGACATACTATAGATAAGGGCAGATCAATCATCAATATGTAGCAGGGTGGGGTGCCCTGGATTCCTGCTGTGACAGACTCAACCAGGACAGGGGCTTTTGGAGGGGACGGCAGGCTAGCCTCTTGCCCACTGGCTATGGGCCCTGGCTTTTGAGGGGGCTCTATTCTTTGGGAGATGTTTGCCTGGGGGAACTTTTTTGGAGTGGTTTTGATTCAGGTGCATGTCTCCCCGAAACACACACACTCTGATAACTGGAGGACCCGGATACAGATTTGGGGCTTCTGTGTCCATACCAGCAGTGACTGCTTCAACCCCCTCAGACTCAGAGACTTAGAGCAGATATTAAGATAATCCGCTCAAAACAACCTGGTGCTGGGGTCTCCTGCTATAATTTTGTTTACTGAGGTGTCTTTCTCTCTTGTTATCATTTCCCCATTGTGTGCTTCCTAGGTGTGAATTCCTGTTAATTGAGTCACCTATTGTTTCTGTCTGTCTGCTAATCCTCTTGGAGATGTGACTAACGTTGTGTCCACTTTACCTTGTTACCGAACCATTGTGGTTTAACAAGTAAAAGGCGCAATACCTCAGTATTGCTTGTATATGGTCCATAATAGTCCAAAAGGGCAAGTATCAGGGTAGCAAGAATAGGTGAGTCTGTCAGGGCTGCCACCAGAGGAGACCATCAGCAAGTTCCACTTGAGCTAGGAAAAAAACAAGTAGAGGGGCACCTCTGAGAATATATCAAAACACTTTATTATAAAGAACAATATCCGCTCACATGGAAGTAAGACTTTCGGTGCATCACTGGGATGAACAGGAGGAACTACAGATAGCAGAAGGTCCTTTTTGCTGGCAGGAAGCAGCACATCAAATCCCAGGGACGTGGAGGGCAGTGAGTCATCAGGTCCTTGCAGGATATCACTGCTCTAGCGTCGGACCTCTCCTCAGGTCACCTCAAAAGATGGAGGACGGCCGTGCAGTATTGGAGCCAAAACGAGGCTTGGATCTCAAGCAGCATGGCACAGGATGATGTCACTATAATGCGACGCGTTTCTGAGCCTGCGTGCTACGACTGGTACGGTAGCCACGCTCCTTTGTCAAGCAGAACCATTATGGGATGGGTATGTGTTTGTTATTAATGAAAAAAAAAAACACTGCGCTAAGTGATATCAACAAAATGAAATAGTAATGATATACAATTTTAAGTAACATAGAATATAGTGGAATATTTTAAATAAAATCCACCAGCTGCAGTAAGAACTTGCTAAATAGCAAATAATAAATCAGATAATAAATTAATAAATTACCGCGCTAGGTGATAACAAAAGGTCCTAATAAAAAAGAACACATATATAAAAAGTCCTTTGCAATGTCAACATGTGTTTGTGTTCAGATTTGCTCTTGCTCAATAAAAACAATCCGTGCTCCATAGACTTGTGCTTAGACTGGGTGCCCCACATGGATGTAAACTCGCCCTCAGATATTGACCAACTATCTCTAGTATGTGTATGTTAACTGTTTATGAGATGTACTGATGATATTACTGTTTAAAGTTTGCATTGTTTAAGAAAATGTGATTAAGCTCCTTATTTGATTTTGTGTGATATATATTAGGAGTATTACAAAAAAGTCAATTCCAGTTTGCACCTAAGCTAGTGTCGTCTAATTCTTGGGTGCAATATTCTGCTATAATACAGTACCTGGTTCCTGGTTCTAGAGTGGAGGAAGCTATAGTCACATCTGCCTTTTGGTGTGATGGCGTCTTTTACTTCAGTGATCTGCCCACAAGGCATTTAAGGGAGGAGTGCAGTGGGTGGAGGAGTCCAGAGTAGGGGTCTAAGGGCTCGTTTACACTTGCTTCAAAGTGTGGCATTGGACAGGCTTTTTTTTTTTTTTTAAAGCGCTCTGAAAACAAATTGAAGCTCCTGTTACTAAATAAAATGGTTACCTTACAGCCCTGTTCACACGTTGTGTATGCATTGCTTTTCTTCAAAAACAATACCCCATGTTGCTTTCTTGGTGCTTCAAAGCATCTCCAAATCCTATATAGAAGTCTATGACAATGCTCACTTACAGCACCTGAAGCTTTTGAGAGACTTTTATTTAGCTTTGGAGGTATTGCAGGTATGATATATCCCAGGATGCACTGGGAAACCAACAAGTGAACAGGAAAGACGTCAAAAACAGTCACTTCTGGTTCATGTGTATATATTCTGGGAGTGTCTGGTGCAGACGTCACATCTGGTGTGCAACGTGAAGCAGGAAGGAGAGCGGGGTCCAGATTGGAGCAGAGCAATTAGCAGACGGCACACATGGTGTACAACATGGGAAACAGTATATATGAAGAGGAGCGGGGACTGGAGCGAGAGAGGACTGAGCGGCAGAGGATCAGCAGAGCTGGAACACCAGAGCAGGAGAAACTAGTAGATGTCACACATGATAGGCAGCGTGGGAGCTGATGATACGGAACCATCGAGAGAGGAGGAACAGCAAACCAGAGGATCAGCAGAGCTGGGTGTTACTACTGAATGTGGGATCAGCAGAGCTTGAGGTACTACTGAGTGGGGCATCAGCAGAGTTGGGGGTTTCTACTGAGCGGGGGATCAGCAGAGCTCGAGGTACTTCTTAATGACCAGGAGATCTGCTGAATGAGGGTACTACTGACCAGGGAATCTGCTGAATGAGGGTACTAAAAAGCTGGGGATCGGCTGAACGAGGGTACTAATGAACTGAGGATCTGCTGAGTGGGGGTACTACTGAACTGATGCAACAGGTTTTTTTTACCTTAATGCAGAGAATGCATTAAGGTAGAAAAAACCTTTACAACCACTTTAAACTATCGTTCTGCAAATGTGTGTTGTGCCTATGTTGGAGACTTATTTGGTGCAAAGAGCCAAGATGATGAGCATAGAACCACAGCAGCCAGAGAAATGTAGTCTCATATAGGAGGGCCCCCTTTTTGTTTTCCTTTCTTTTTACCTCTTTCGCTGGTGTTCTACAGAATTCACATACTTGCCTTCCCAGTGAACCCAGCATTGTCCAGTTATGATCCACCATGTTGCTGCCACGCGGCAGGTCCTTTATTGCCATCTTTGTTTCTGAAGTCATTGGGAGCTTGACTGTCTTTTCCTCGTTAAGATAGCCTGCCTGTTCTCTCTGTGATACCAGACCGGATGCTCTGTAGACTCTCCCTATGTCAGCTATGGTAGGACCAGAGTATACAGATTAGATTTGTTGCGCTAAAATAGAAACAATAAAAATAAGCAGCTGACACAATATTGTTGGATACAGTAGAAGATATGTGGGATATAGGTGTAGCGCTATAAAAAGAACATATTCAAAAAAGTCCATAAACCAAAAAGATTCCAAGTTTAGGCAATCAAAATCAGTTCATAGTGAATCTCTGTAGATGTAAAAGGAGAGAGAGCCCATCACCATCACCCAAACACACTGACCCTTACCGTCAGCAAGATGGTTATATAGCATAACGTTATTAGATGGTAACCACGAAAGAGTACTTCTCATTGCCCAGCGCTCCTCACTCCAATAATAGACTCAGAGTTGCGATAGAGGCTGATAGCCAAGATGGATAAACCAAAAGATACACACCAGAATTGCAGCAAGATATTTGGATATACATGTGGATGAGAAAAGATGTACTCATTGTGCAAACATTCCAAAATAGAGATAAATGTTTTCAGCACCAACTCACAAATGAAAACTCACACATGAGCAATAAGTTAAAAGCGAATAAGGAAAGCGACCAGCGCTTCCTACCACTGAGATAGCCGCAGCTCCTCCGTCCTCTCCGATGCGTCGCTCGTCCCTAAGCTCCGCCCAACGTTTCGTCACTAACGTGCTTTATCAGGGGCGTAGGACCAGGGTTAGCTACACAGACTTCAGACCCACAGGTCGCCCCACCTGAGGCCACATGGCAGCAATTGCCAGGGGAGGCAGCATGCCTTCCACCTGGCTGGTGCAATTCTTCAGGAAAAACCCAGAGTCCATGTGCTCCCTGAATATAAATACAAGCACCCAGCATGCCTAGGGGCACCTCCCCTTCCAATTGGCCAGGGCTGTATCTATATTCATAGTGCTCACCTGCATGATTTTCACCTACTATCCAGAACCTCCCTGCGTTGCTTGGACACGGAAGCTCCAGACAGCACGAGGAGCATCAGAGCACAATGAGCAGGCAGAGCTGAACGATCATGGCTCCTGCAGACAGCCCAAATATATTTACCTAGCTGCTGTAAAGCAGAGGGACAAAAACAATTCTAACCTAGGAGGGTGCTACACATATATGACACAAACTGTTGTGTGCTAAGGGTTACTTTGAATTTATTGTCATAATGACATATATACTGCAATATATGCAGTAGAAGAGACTATAGGGTCAATACACTAACGTTTACCGCATACGATAATGCAGTCACGTGACTCATTCACTAAAATTATTGCAATGCGGTAAATTAACTCCAATTCATAATGTAGCACCCTCTACCTGAAGGTAGGTGCTGGACTAGTATTTTTCCATAGCTCAGGGTCCAAGTACAGGTAAATTTAGCCAGGCCTGTGCTTTAGGCTGGGCCTGGTTGTTTTCATTTGGGACTGGGAGTGTTTGGTGTAGGAGGGAGGTGTGGCAACCTGTGCTCTGACTCAGAGGTGCCTCCCCTGCTTTCAAAAGGATTGTTCTGGAAGAGAGGTTGGGTCTGAGGTTTGAGAGGCAGGCAGCTCATGTGAGGAGCTCTTACCCTTTGGTATTTGCAGGGGGCAGGCCTCCCATATAAGTTGAGGTCACATGCTGCCAGGGAGGAGTTCTGGAAAGCATGAACAGACAGAATGGAGTGTTAAGTTTCTGTTCCGGGCGTCCCCACAGACTGTGTGGCTGTCTGATTCTCTGGGCCATTGGGAAGAGGCTGTGTAGGCTTCTGGTTCTTTGATTTGCATAGGCAATACCATCATGGTCTGCAAAGAGGAATTATTCAGAGTGATTCTTTCTTGTCACAATGGAAGTGAATAAATAGTATGTCAGTAGTTTTACAGTGAAGGATTTGTACAAGAAAAGAAAGAGCAACAGTCTGCAGAGAAGTTATTCAAAGGAAGGAGACTGGGGGTGCAAGGTGTGCTCCCAAGTTTAAAAGGCCAAGGCCACTGAATAACCTCTGATAATGTGCTAAATACTATGGGCATCTCATATCGTCATTTCTCCCAGCCAAGTTGTATCCTAAAATAAACTTAACAAAACTGTGCAAATGATGGTTCATTGTCTTAACTAATAGATGAGTGTCTGGCAGCAGGGTGATAGGGTGATTGGCAAATTGCTAGTAACCAAGTGGTGAACACACCGCTACAGTAAAAAAAAAAATAATACAAATTATGCAGTATTTACCAGAAATAAAATAAAAAAGTGCTGGTAAATATCGCTTTAAAAACTCTTAAGTCCAATTCACAAACCCCAAAATCCATACCAGACCCTTATCCAAGCATGCAGCCCAGCAGGTCTGGTATGAACCATACCAGGCCACAGGACAATGGGAACAGAGGTTGGGACTTTAAATGAGGCACATATAGGGTGTGCCTCCATCCCTAATTTAAGGTTAATAAAACAAGTTTGGGACTTTGATTGAGGCCATAGACACAGTGGAGATAAAATTCATAAAGGTACACATTTATTGACATAAAAATCATGAGACATGTCAAACAAAAACCACATGGGTGAAAAACATTGTAGTAAATGTACATTTCATGTTAGTTCACACACATTATTGAAAGTGTGCATGAAGTACAGGCAACTAGGGTACATGGGTATAGTAGCCAAGTGCCCCACAGTGGTCTGATTGATCAATGAATACATTCTAATTCGTTCATAATGGTACAAAAGTATATAAATGTATAAATGTAAAACAACACTTGTAAGTGAGACAATGATGTGGTGTTCGAATTGGAGAGCTTGTTGGAGGACGAAGACATGAAAGGGGAACTTTTGCCTAATAGAGCCTTTTGCAAGTTAAGGAGGCAATTGCCTGGGGTGAAGTGGAGGAAACTCTCCACAAGGTTTGAAAATACTCATTTCCCTTCATTGAAGGACTGGAGGAGTTAATCCAGGAAGAAAGGCAGGGGCTAAAGAAAGAAGGCCTGTATAAACAAGTTGTCAAAACTGTATCCCCTGAAAGAGCCAAAGGTTAATGTGCTGCTGTCGCCTCCAATGGTGGATGCATCAGTAATGCGACTGGCAAGACATGTCACCTTGGTTACGTTCAATGACGCTTTAGTCTGAAAATTAGATCCAGTTCTGAAGTGCCATTAAGTACTATAGCATCTGCAAGTGTCTGCAGAGCAGCAATAACCTTTGCAGCGGTAGGCAGAGCAATATTGAGTTGGACTCTTAATATTAAAGAAGCCCTTCTGAAGGAAGTGGAGTAAGACAAGGTAGTAACAGCTTTGTAAGAGCTGAAATTGGTGGGAGCCTCTGTAGTGGAGGCGTTGGTAGACATCATTTGAAGTTCTCCAAGAGCGATATTGTGCGCAGTCCTGACAAGGAGTGTATTATAGCTGAAGCCATGGCCAGCAGATTCCACCGTAAACATAGAACTGGTACAAGATACCAGACAACGGATCCAATATATTTGGGAGTAGACAGGATACAGCCATCTCAAGAGTGACCACTCTCACGCCAGGGCAGATATCATCTGACAAAAAACTGAAAAATCTGAAAGGTCCAGTATACAGGTGGCAACTCCCAGGTAGATACCAGGAGGCAAAATCCTATGGTCTGGGAAAAGATTACTAAAGTAACTAGGAAAGTACCCAATCTTCATTGTTGAAGCCTTAAAAATCTAAGGCACCTGTCTTGGGAGAACTGCAAAAGTCCTTTTAAGGGTGTGCTCATCCAGGGGGTGCCTGTGGGAGCCAGATGAAGTTTTGTGCACACACCTGAATGGAAAATATTCAGAATCAGTGGGCATATCAGCTACTGTATATTGGTGTGACATTAGTGGAAGTTTAAGGGATGTCCACCTTCTGATCTCTTCCAGCCAGCCAGACTACCGGATTTGATGGAAAAGTAAGAAATTCTGGTCCAGTTTGTAGCCGAATTTAAATTAAAAAACAAGCAATCATGAAGGTTCCAAATGGCCAGAGATGAGGATTCGGTTCACCCCCTAGTAAAAAAAAAAAATCTAAATTAGGCAATCCGTCCCCAGTGCTAAACATGAAAAAACTCAACAAGCACAGAAAGTTGGGAGTTGTGCAAGATAGAGAACCTCCAATTGATACTATTATTCATAGATCTGGGAGATTGGCTACTCTATGTAGGTTTATTAGACATGTTTATCCTACAGAATTGACTACACTCTGCAATCTAACACTGAGACTGTATTTCTGGTTGCTACAACCTCCGTGGAAAGAGTGTCAGAGGTGCAGGCTTTGTAACCAAGGAGCCTCGCCTAACATTTTACCTGGACAGAATAGTCCTAAAACCCTCAGACCATTTTTATCCCTAAGGGGTCTTTCTCCTTCCACTTTAACCAGGAAGTCCATTTACTATCTTTGGTGAATCGGGAGAACCACATCCTCTGGATGTTGATCTAACTCTGATGGCCTGCTTGGCAGCTACCTTTTCATTCAAGAAAGCTGAAATCTGTGCTTGGTTTCTGGCATAGCTTAAAGCAGAGTCAGTCAGCATCAACACGTATAGTCACCTCCTACTTTAAGACAATTAAGAGCCTACTCTTCACAAGACCTCCCTGTTCCGGAAGACTTAAGAGCACATTCAACCAGGGCAGTGCTAGCTCTATGGACAGCACAGTGCTGATTGACTCCTGAGGCTATTTGCAAGTCAGCAATATGGTCCTCCCAGGGCACCTTCATTATGCTTTTATTAGGTGAACCCAGCTCAGCTCACGACAGTAAAATTTGAAAAATTACAAAAAATTTCTTTTACCCTCCCATTTGGCAAGTTAGTTCCCATTGTATGCTGCCATTATGCGCCAGGAAAACGGAAAATTGTATATTCGCCTTTCCGTAGTTTTCCTTTCCTGGTGCATCTTCATGGCAGCATACAGATTCCCACCCAAATGATGAGTTACAGTGAATGCTGCGAGCCGGCTTTGTCTTTGATACGTAGTTAACCAGTTCGACCGTGTATCCCCAAAAAGAAGCCATAATCCATAAATAAAACCTAGCCTGATTTTTTATTTTTTTTTGGGGGGGGGGGGGGGGGTAGTTAGGTTTGCAATAGAAGCCCTACCCCAAAAATAAGCCCTAGTAAAGTCCATGTAAAAATATATAATCCGTTTTGTAAAAATGTTATATAATTTCCACCGTGTCTACTTTTGTAACTTTACTGTCAAAAATAATTTATTTACTGCGCCGCTGGGAGCTCACGTGAGATATTTTCCTCTCCTCTCTGCTCAGCGGCCGCTCCCTCTGCAGTGCTCAGAGCAGGACTGACGTCAGCAGGCATCTGGGCCCTTCCCTCGGCAGTGCTCAAAGCAGGGCTGACATCAGCAGACATCTCAGCCCTTCCCTTGGCGGTGCTCGGAGCAGGGCTGACATCAGCAGGCATCTCGGCCCTTTCGCATCTCGACCCTTCCCTCAGCAGTGCTCAGAGCGGGGCTGATGTCAGCAGATGTCTAGACCCTTCTCTTGGCAGTGCTTGGAGCGGGGCTGACGTCAGCAGGCACCTCGACCCTTCCCTCAGCAGTGCTCAGAGCGGGGCTGACATCAGCAGACGTCTCGACCCTTCTCTTGGCAGTGCTTGGAGCGGGGCTGACGTCAGCAGGCATCTCGACCCTTCCCTCAGCAGTGCTCAGAGCGGGGCTGACAGCAGGCATCTCGACCCTTCCCTCGGCAGTGCTCAGAGTGGGGCTGACATCAGCAGGCATCTCGACCCTTCCCTCGGCAGTGCTCGGAGCGGGGCTGACATCAGCAGGCATCTTGGCCATTCCCTCGGCAGTGCTCGGAGCGGGGCTGACATCAGCAGGCATCTTGGCCATTCCCTCAGCAGTGCTCGGAGAGGGGCTGACGTAAGCAGACATCTCGACCCTTCCCTCAGCAGTGCTCAGAGTGGGGCTGACGTCAGAAGGCATCTCGACCCTTCCCTCAGCAGTGTTCGGAGCGGGGCTGACGTCAGCAGGCATCTCGACCCTTCCCTTGGCAGTGCTCGGAGCGAGGCTGACGTCAGCAGGCATCTCGACCCTTCCCTCGGCAGTGCTCGGAGCAGGGCTGACGTCTTCAGACGTCTCGACCCTTCTCTTGGCAGTGCTTGGAGCGGGGCTGACGTCAGCAGGCATCTCGACTCTTCCCTCGGCAGTGCTTGGAGCAGGGCTGACATTAGCAGACATCTCGGCCCTTCCCTCGACAGTGCTCAGAGCGGGGCTGATGTCAGCAGGCATCTGGGCCCTTCCCTCGGCAGTGCTTGGAGTAGGGAATAAGAGCTCCAGCGAATCACGTGAGCTCCCAGCGGCGATGTAAATAAGATATTTTCTACAATGAAGTTATAAAGGGAGACTCGCTGGACATTCTTACAAAACGGATTACATATTTTTGGGATTAAAGATGTCATAATGATGACTCCTGAGCTGACGGTGGGAGAGGGGGACATAGATAAGACCTTCCCCGAAGCAGAGCCACAACCCATTGTATGCCGCCATGAAGATGCACCAGGAAAGAAGAATTACAGAAAGGTGAGTGTACAATTTACCATTTTGTATTATATGTAGAGTACTGTGGGAACACATGTTTGTTTGCAGCCGCTGTTTCTTATGGTTGGGATATTTGATTCACCTGATTTGTTTGTAATATGAGGTGTCTGTGTATCATGCTTTCACTAAAACCAATATTCAGTTTTATTATTTGGAAATTTATATTGTTGTAGCACAGGGGTGTCACTTGATTTAGATATTTGCACATGCTGTACTTCTGATTGAATACGCTGTACTTGGAATTTTTGCTTTTATTTATTATTTATAAATAAATTGTTTTGTGCAATAACCTGTTTATAAAACTATAAGTTCTATATACTCATATATTTTTATTTTTTTATTTAGAACAAAGGAAAAGCCAACACCACCTTGGGAAATCCATGTGCCAGCAAAGCAGCTTTCGTCAGTTGGGCTGTATTTACCCGAGTGACCAGGAATCGCCCTTCCTTCACCCAGATACGCGGGAAGTCTTTCTTGTAAGTTTTGTCTGTGTTCTGATAACTTTACGTTTCATCGATGTGACTCGGCGCCTGCCGATATATAACCTTCACCGCTCATCCATTATGTAGTCTACAAGTTGCAGAACAGGAACCTTGTTAAAAAATACATCAGTACGCGGTTGTCGGGTTTGAAGTTTTTATTGAGCACATACATTAGTTTTCACAGATATTCAGAAGCACGAGGGGTGTGTATACCACAGAGAGTCGTACACAATCTGCTTCCCGAGCATTACACCACAAAACTCACCGCAACACTATTCATGTTGTGCCAAAGTGTTCCGAAATAAAAGGAGAAGGGTTGCTGGAGGAAGCCGGAGGAACACAGACGTATCCCTTATAATCGTCTAACAAAGTATCAATATTAATAACTTCTAAAGAACAGAAAATGTCTTTATTTCTATATATTCTTCATAACATTTTTATCTGAAAACATAAACTTTTTACTTTCTGTGTAAGAAATATAGATTTATATATCTCAGCAATTTCAGAGTCTATTACCACAAGCCTTTATTTTATACATATTACTTCCAGTGTTTATTAGATTCAGTGGGAGCGCACGCCGTTTACGGAAATTACCATAATAACCCTCTTCCTTCCATATAATACCTACATTTACCATTGGGAGGGGTGCAACTTTACCCCCCCCCCCCAATTCATTAGCAAATGTAAGTTAATGAAATGGGGTTAATATGAATGTGTATACAGTCTTCCACAATTACAGTGTGATTCATTGTCCTAGACCAGAGGTCTCCAAACTCAGGCCCCTTGGACGAATGTGTCCCTTTGCTTGTATCCAGCCCTCAGGGCACTATTCCACCCACTGACACCAGAGATAGGGAACTAATTCTCCCACTGACACCAGAGATGGGGTACTTTCCCTCCCACTGACACCAGAGATAGGGAACTAATTCTCCCACTGACACCAGGGATGGGGGCGCTATCCCTCCCACTGACACCGGAGATAGGGAACTAATTCTCCCACTGACTCCCGTGATGGGGCGCTATCCCTCCCACTGTTACCAGAGATGGGGAACTAATTCTCCCACTGACACCAGGGATGGGGAGCTATCCCTCCCCCTGGCACCAGAGATGGGGAACGAATTCTCCCACTGACACCAGGGATGGGGGCGCTATCCCTCCCACTGACACCGGAGATAGGGAACTATTTCTCCCACTGACACCAGAGATGCTGTACTGTCCCTCCCACTGACACCGGAGATAGGGAACTAATTCTCCCACTGACACCAGAGATGCTGTACTGTCCCTCCCACTGACACCAGAGATGGAGAACTAATTCTCCCACTGACACCAGTGATGTAATTTCTTTACTCCCAACTACCACCAAAGCCTATGGCATTGTTTACTCCCATCGATGCCAGGGCATTTTCTACTCCCACTGGCCACAGTACGGCCCTCCCAAAGTTTGGACAGCAGTAAACCAGCCCTTTGTTTCTAAAGTTTGGAGACCCCTGTCCTAGACAAAAGGACGTGGCTGGCCTAGGAACGTCTAATATCTATTGATCTTCTTATTTTAAAGTGTATGGGAAGCAATTTTTTTTTTTTTTGGGGATAGATGAGGGCTAGAACCCCATTTAGGATCTTATTCATACCTGATCGTTTTGTAGCTCGAATAGTGAAACTCTAAAGCACTCAACATTCAAAATCCCATGGTTTTATAATGGTATTTGAAGCTTGAAGGTCAAAAAAAAAAGTACATGAGCTACTTTTGTGCTACAAGCTTTAAAGTTATACTAAAGGCTGTTTGTTTTTTTTTTCTTTTAAAAAAAAAAAAAAAAAAAGGCTATGCTTACCCGCTCTGTGCAATGATATTGGACAGAAAGGTCCCTTGCCTCTTCGTCTTCGTAAGTCCCCCACCACCAGCAATGTTCACTTCTTCCTCCCCTGGGTGCCTCCTTGGCAAGCTGGTACTAGGGAGGCTCTCGTGCTCCTGAGCCAGGCTTTGTGTGTCCCTAGACTTCCACCTCACCGGAATTTGACACTGAGGGCAGTGGTATCCATAGGCTCTTGCTGATGGGAGTCCTGATCTGAACCTGGGACCTCTGTGGTGTCTGGCTGTGGGGCTAACCTAAGCAGCATTTAGGGCTCATTTACACGTGCTTCAAATAGAACACACATTCAAGGGCCTACCGCTTCAACATGCTTTTTTGATGGTAAACAAAGTGTTGCGCTATAAAAAAAAAGTTAATAAGTTAATTGTCCAAAGTGAAAAGTTAGAAAAAATGTATATAATGTAAAGTCCACAAAAGATGATGGTGAGAGAATCTTGCAGCCAGAACACAAAGGTGAGTCCACCTCACACTCCCTTCATCTAAAAGGCCAACCACCAACAAAAGGACAAGATGTGCTCTTATCAGATGGCCACCTGGTGACTGGCAGATCTGGCAATCTTTTTGGGAATTCCCTTTAAAACCACATTCCGGTAGGGCTTTGAAGCAAGCGAAGATACAGCCTTAAGGTGTACTTTAAAAATGGACATCCAGAGCTTATGATCACCCCCCAAACAAAGAAAAAGGACCATATGAGTCCAAAATACATAGAAGAGACCATAAGGGTCCACGTGAAACATGGAGGGGCTGCATCTGGCACATGCTTCATTGAAGCTGGGCAAATGCCCTGTGTGTGTTCCTTTTTATATTTATTTTAAAGGGGCCCAGTAGAACCCGATTCAGTAGTACTCCCACTCAGAAGATCCCTAGCTTATTAGTACTTTCATTCAGCAGATCCCTAGCTTATTTGTACTTTCATTCAGCAGATCTCCAGCTTATTAGTACCCTCGTTCAGCAGATCCCCAGCTTATTAGTACCCTCGTTCAGCAGATCCCCAGCTTATTAGTACCCCCGTTCAGCAGATCCCCAGCATATTAGTACCCTCGTTCAGCAGATCCCCAGCTTATTAGTACCCTCGTTCAGCAGATCCCTAGCTTATTGGTACCCCCGTTCAACAGATCCCCAGCTTATTAGTACCCTTGTTCAGCAGGTCCCCAGCTTATTAGTACCCTCGTTCAGCAGATCCCCAGCTTATTAGTACCCTCATTCAGCAGATCCTCAGCTTATTAGTACCCTCGTTCAGCAGATCCCCCCCACTCAGTAGTACCCTCAGCTTTGCTGATTCACTGGTTTGCTGATCCTCCTCTCTCTCCAGTCCCCTCTCACCTCCTGCTATATTGCACCCATGCTGCTGTGACATCTGCTAGTTTCTCCTGCTCCGACCCCCCAGCTCTGCTGATATTCTGCCGCTCAGTCCTCTCTCTCCGGTCCCCGCTCCTATGCTGCTCACCATGTGTGCCGTTTGCTAGTTGCTCCGCTCCAGTCCAGACCTCGCTCACCTTCCTGCTGCTCCATGCTGCACGCTAGATATGAAGTCTGCACCAGACACTCCCAGAAATATATACACATGAACTGGAAGTAACTGCTGATGATGTCTTTCCAGTACACTTGGTTTCCCAGTGCATCCTGGGATATCTCATACCTGCAATACTTCCAAAACAAAGCAAAGCTAATGCTGAATAAATGCGCCTCAAAAGCTTCAGATGCTGTTAGCGAGTGTTGTCATAGACTTCTTTGGAGGATTTGGAGACGCTTTGAAGCACCAAGAAAGCAACATAGGGGGTAATTTTTGAAGCGAAGCAAGCACAACATATGACCAGGACTTTAAGGTGGCCATTTTATTTAGTGACAGGGGCTTTGATTGGCATTCGAAGTCCAATGCGACATTTTGAAGCAAGTGTAAACGAGGCCTTATTGTAAATTGGGACACAATATCACCTCCCAAAAAAAAAAAATGGATATAAAACTTTTGGATTTCCCATTATTTCTTGCCTCAGTGATGGTGGACACCAGGACAGTAGAGGGGTGAACCTACCCAGCCAGAACCCAGGCATCAGAAAGTCCTCATAGGAGGTGTAACCCTTCCATACCCAAGTAAAAAAAATTGCCTTTCCATACACTTCAAACTTCAATCCTTTTGGTGAAAGATACGAGATAAGATCTTATGACGGTTTATACCAGGGTGTGCTGGAGGACCTCCCACATCTAATAAGCTTGGGATATAATTTATTTATTTTTTGCTGAGACTCTAATCACAATCTTACCAGCTTTTATTTACGATGATATATACAGTATAATGTAACACACTGGTTTAGAAAATTGCGCATTTATGAATATGAAATACTGTATACTGAATTAAGCACAATAACAAATCTCCCATATAAAGGACACAAACTTTATTTTTAAATGCTGGATTATTGACATACTTTTATTTTTTTATTCCTTGAGACTTATTCAGAGGGTTCCCAGAGGTGCAGAACGGTCCTTGCACCCTGAAGGCGGCCCTCTCCATAGGGTTGTAAAAGGCAATATTACCATTTTTTTTTTTCCGTGTGCATTTAGAAAACCCAAGTCCCTGCGTTCAGGGTCATGTCTCTTACACTGGCTATTGCTATTTAATAAGGCATAATAATTTCTGTATTTGTACAATACAAGCTGCTTTCTCTATGGCTCTTGAGCTATGAACACTCAACATTGCTTTACTTCAGTATTCTGTTCGCACATCATACATACACCGTTATTCTCCTTTATCTAACAAGGAGATTTCCCAACTATGGACTCGTGTCTTTGTAAGTAAATGTTATCCACTAAAGCGAACCGAAGCCCAATGTTTAGGTTTGATTTAAACTATGGAGGCATTGGAGAGGCTGGGTGGAGGCATTTGTAGAAGAACCAAAGGAGAAGAGAGGTTCTAGGTCATGTAACCAGGGCTTTTTTTCTTTTTTAAGTGGTAACATGGCGGTTCGCAGTTCCAACACCCCCGGTATGTACCATCAAGGGGCATTGGGTGTGCTGGAGGGTCTATATTGATGCTGGTTACTCGGGGGGGGTCTATTGCTGCTGAGGGGGGTATTGGTGATGGGGAATATCTACTGTTGCAGAGGGAATGTGAGGTGGTCTAGAGCTGCTGGCTGCTGAGGAGTGTACGGTTGCTGGGGAAGATCTACTGTTGCAGGGGGAATATGGGGGGGGGGGGGTCTAGAGCTGCTGGGGAGGGTATTGTTGCTGGGGAAGATCTCTACTTTTGCAGGGGGAATGTGCAGGGTCTAGAGCTGCTGGCTGCTGGGGAGTGTATTGTTACTGGGGAAGATCTACTGTTGCAAATGGAGTGTGTGAGGTGGTCTTGTGTTGCTGGCTGCTGGAGGATGTATTGTTGCTGGAGAGGATCGATTGTTGCTGGCTGCTTTTACTGCCTTCCTTGTTATCATTTACAAATTATTTAGCACCATAAAAAGATACTTGGCTCTGTACTCTTTAAAAGGTGGGTAGTGAGTGGAGAAAAAGAAAGCTGCTCTGAGGTGGGTAGGGGGAGGAGACCAAGGTGATTCGGGGGGGGGGGACATACACTTATTCTCTGAGGGAAAAAATGTCCTCCATGTGACCAACTGCAACTTTGCACTGTTGGTGCAGACATCAGCAGAGGCAAAAAGAAGGGACACCACATGCCGGATAGATCACAAGCGTCCATATATATTGTAAAAAATCCACAAGTATGGCAGTCCACACCCCTGATAACACCTTTCAACAAATCAGGGCTTAGACTATGGCTCCCTATGACTAAGCCCTAATTGGGTGAAACGTGTTAGAGGGGGAAGTACTAGGGCAGGGACTTTAATTGCCATGGTTGCGAATGTTTTCCAAAAATTTGGATGTTTGTGATCTATCCGGTGTGCAGTGGTCCTTCTTTTTGGCTCCGCTTAGTGACCTTCGGCACCTAGAGTTGAAGTGGCAGTTTGTTCGGCCTGATATCAGTAAAGTCTTAATTCACATTGATCAAAATCGGATCCGTAGAGCATGGCTGCTACAGAATTAGGTCACATGTACCTAGAGTACTCCTTGGTGCAGGGCTGCCTACACTCCTGGGAGGTACTAGAGGGTGGGTAGATGAGGTGTAAATAACCTTTTTTTGGGGGGGGGTTGATGAGGGCTGTGGAGGGTGATGTGTGCTGAGGTGGGGAATGGGGGAGAGTGGTACAGAAGTCAGAGCTGAGGGGGAGGGGCAGAAGTGAGATGTGGACAGCCTTTGAAAGACAGCTGAACCCTGCACTCTGTGCATAGCACTCCCCTAAAGAATGCACTCTGTATGCAGCGCACTCCTCAACCTTGCACTCTGTGCTCAGTGAACCCCTGAACTCTGTACATACCTCACTATTGGACTCTGCACACTGTACGTAGCGCACACCTAAACTCTGCACTCTGTACGTAGTGCACTCCAGAACTATGCACTCTGTACATAGCGCACTCCTGAACTCTGCACTCTGTACGTAGCGCACTCCTGAACTCTGCACGTAGCGCACTCCTGAACTCTGCACTCTGTATGTAGCAGACTTCTAGACTCTGCGCTCTGTACATAGCACACATCTAAACTCTGCCCTCTGTATGTAGCGCACTCCTGAACTCTGTACATAGCGCACTCCTGAACTCTGCACTCTGTACGTAGTGCACTCCTGAACTTTGCACTCTGTATGTAGCACACTCCTGAACTCTGCACATAGCACACTTCTGGACTCTGCACTCTGTACGTAGCGCACTTCTGAACTCTGCCATCTGTATGTAGCGCACTCCTGCACTCTGCACGTAGCGCACTCCTGCACTCTGCACGTAGTGCACTCCTGAACTCTGCACGTAGCGCACTCCTGAACTCTGCACGTAGCGCACTCCTGAACTCTGCACGTAGCGCACTCCTGAACTCTGCACGTAGCGCACTCCTGCACTCTGTACGTAGCGCACTCCTGCACTCTGTACGTAGCAGACTTCTGGACTCTGCGCTCTGTACATAGCACACATCTGAACTCTGCCCTCTGTATGTAGCACACTCCCGAACTCTGCACTCTGTACGTAGTGCACTCCTGAACTCTGCACTCTGTATGTAGCACACTCCTGAACTCTGCACATAGCACACTTCTGAACTCTGCCCTCTGTATGTAGCGCACTCCTGCACTCTGTACGTATCGCACTCCTGAACTCTGCACTCTGAACGTAGCTCACTCCTGAACTCTGCACTCTGTACTCCACGTACTTCTGAGTAGTCCTATGTATCTGAGTAGATACATAGTCTTACAGATTCAACCAGCCCTTTGAGGGCAACCATAATGCTGTGGCCCGCAACGAAATTGAGTTTGACACCCCTGTTGTAGAACAACCCTTCTGCCGGACAAAGAAGAATCTGATAGCATTTTCAAATGTTTGGGAGACACCTTTCTAGCTGACGTACATATCAGCTATTGAGGAAATGCTGGATGGTCTCGCCTCAATGATTAAAGCCCAACTCCAAGCAAAACCTTTTTCCTTTGCTTTACATAGAATGGGAAAGGGTCTCATCGTAACAGGTCAGTAGAGACTGCTACAGGTTTCCCAATGGCTAGAAGGCTTGCTTATGAAACCTGCCATTGGTTTCCTTAAGTTCTGAACTTTGGTCATATCTACCCTATTACCAGAGACCTTCTCACTTGATTGTTGCTAATGGATCTGGATCATGTGATCAATGATCTCCTTGAATGGCAATCTTGGCATACCTTCCCTCTCACATTCTTGTCTGCTGCAGAAGACAGAACTCTCACCCTCTGGGGATCCCAGTTTTGTTTCTCATCAACTCTCTCCTGGTCTTATTCTCCTTTCATCCTATTCCTAGTAGTCAGGCTCACCTTTGTGTGCAATCTGCCACCAGCTCCATATAGGCTGCACAGGCCCCGTTGGTGGTGGCTGCTGGCACATCCAGCCATTCCCACTGACATAAATTCTATCTTAAGTAAAGGATTACAGCACATAACCCATAAATCACTGCCTCTCTTAATGTAAATTGAATGCAAATTATATTCAAAGCAAAATGAAATCTTGCAAATGTCCTTTGGCCTGTTCTCTTATATACACGGTTTGCAAGAGAAATGCAGCATGATTTAACAGACCATGCAAGGAAAAAATAACAATATACATGGCATACTAGACAATTTCTCCAAATGTTAACATTTTATAGTTCTTTTCTTTCTTTGTGCAAGAGGATATTTAATCATTTACCATTTATCAAAGCAAGACAAATGTTACAAGGTCATATATAACATCTACACTTTGTATTGTGTGACATCCAGGGCTGTGTATTGGTGCACTCTACTCACTATACACGGCCATTTACACTTCAGACTAACAAACTACAGAACACGGGTGTTCAACGAAACCTTCCATGACAGAAATAAAAAAGATAGTTTACTGTTGCTGATCACCTACTCGAAATTTGACCGGCGGTTATGCCGACCCACAGGTTTTCATATGTATAAGTAGACATTCTCAGAGCCTTCTGATTCCCAAAACTGCACGCTTGCCTGGTCCATGACTCAGAAGATACTGGAGACTTTGACAGCCAAGCAACTAGAATTCTCAGAAGAAAGCCCTCATGTTTTTTCTGGGAAAAGTGTTCTACAGCATTCCCTATGTATCCCTGCTTCTTGGATCCACCATTAAAAAAAAAAATGCCATGCTGAACTTTCTTACCTCAAGATCACTTGGTCAATACGGCGTTTCATGGTTTGACCATTAAAATCTATAGCCTTCAACAGCAACCTTTAACAGACTTATACTCTTGTTCTGCCAAAGCTGTATGATCAGGTCTTTCTATACAACACATGAAGCTCTTGATTACTTGGGTGAGGTGGAACACAAGGCAGCTTCATGCAAAAGCTATTGAGGCTACCAGACAAAGTGAATTCCACACCACTTGAGCAATACTCAAGTGGAGGCCGAAGGGATGAAAAAAATCAAGAGAAGGTCAACTACTCATTTCTTCTTTGCTAACCTAGTTAAGTTTAAAGTGACTATTTCTGGCAGATAATTGGCACGTTTTATGGGGGAACTTCCAATACATTGGTACAGTGGGCTGGAAGCATGTTGCATAATTTTTGATTAGCACGTTACAGGGTGGGCCCTGGAGTATGTAAAGCTGGATTTGATCCTTCATATACTGTAATCAGCCCTTAGTCCTTGTATGACTTCCTGTTTACACAATCTGTGCATTCACTAATCAGAATGTGACAGACAAAGCAGTGGCATCATGGGGGGTTGCCAGTGCCCGGGGTAAGGCAAGTATTGCACCCCCTAACCTGTGGACTGTTAGCTCTCCTTTCAACCACAATAAATGTATATACATACATAGTGGGAAAGTCTGTGCCTTACCCTCACCTCCTCATCCCCTCCCCACACAAATGCTCCCCCCAAATCACCCCTCCCAGCACAAATCCTCTCTTCAAGCACCCCCCTCCCCAGCACAAATCTTTTCCCCTCCCAAGTTGCTCCTCAGCACAAATCCTTTTAACACCACAATCTGCCCCCTCCCCCCTCCCCATACACAAACACTCTTCCAAGCATTAATCCACCCCAGAAAAAATATCTAACGGTGCGATTTTCCCTCCCCGGAATCGTAAAATAGACCTCAGATCAGTGTGGCGCAATACGGGGGGGGGGACATCCCTCCTTCCTGCTCCTCCTCCTCTTGTGCATGATACACATCAGAGCCAAGGAGGAGCCTAGCTTCCCTTGGCTCGGATGTGTATTGTTACAGGAAGCTGGTGGGGGAAAATACCAGTTGCTGCAGAGGGGGAGAGAGCGTGGTGCTAGGGACCCAGGACACCCCTCGGGAGCTGCGGGTAAGGTGCTCTGGGTTCTCAGCCCTAGCACATCCCTCCCAGGCAAATTTGTGGAGCTAAGAGTCAGAACTTGTTACAGCACTGGTCTTTCAGATCTGCAGGATGCTGGGATTTTGCTGAAATCCCGGGACGGTCCTGTGGAATCCGGGATAATTGGGAGGTACCATTTTAAGAAATTTGCACTATGCCCCTGCCCATGCTACACCACTGGGGGCAAAGAACTACCTGTGTGACCTCAGATTGCTGCTATTGGCAAACAAGAAAAGCAAGTCAGGCAAAACTTCTCCAACCTTCCCCTGGGTCTCCGGCATTTATAGTGTCTATCTTCCTAAGGTCATCTTCAGTGATCACCGACGAGCTAAAGATTGCATAAGTCTCCTAGTTTGATTGGTCACTGTAATGCAAATAAATGGTACCCGTCTCCCTCACCCATTCCATCAAAATAGAACAAGTTAGGTTCTTGGGTATTTAGGTAAACCAAACCATAGACACGTATGAAGGCTTAATCTGCCATTCCCATGTGATTGCTCTACATTGTCCGGTCACTTTCCCCACAGAGCTTGTTATTTGGGTAATTTCTGCAAATACTTCTCTTGGCTCGTAATCCAGCTGCCACTAAAAGCATTTCCAGATAATAATCCGCATCCTTTTGTATCGGCTCAGACCTTAAACTGCTTTCATACGTAGATCCAATCATGGAGTAGCCTGTAGTTACCGAAATTACACTGCAAAGACAGATCGCTGCACGTTTACCGGGGATTTGGCAACTTGTCTTACAAGCACAAAATTACTCATTTCAATGACTATGAGATGGGAAACAATTGCAAAGGAAATTCTAGAAAGTCTGTGCACAGAATAGCAGCCTTTTATCTGAAGCTCCCATTACAATCGTCTCTGAGCTATTCCCGGTGCTTAGGAAACACTCACATCTAAAGGATCAGAGGCAATTTGCTCAAAACACTAGATAATAAAAAGAAAGAAAAAACTTATGTAAAGTGGTTGTAAGCCTCTGAAATGGAAAATGAAGGCATATCCCTCTATAGCACACGTGTCAAGCACAAGGCCTGCGAGCAAAACCTGGCCCACCATGCCATTTCATGGGGCCCTCACACCTCTCCTGGAGCTGCAGCACCCCCCCTCATCTCTGCTTCCACCTTGTCTCAGCAAAGAGGAGGACAGAACTCCTTTGCCAGATCCTGTGCTTCTTTGTGCAGCTGTGTTTCAGCAGTTGGCAGCAGAGAGGAGGACAAGACTCCTCCTACAAATCCTGCGCCTCTTAGTGCAGCCTCAGCACCCCCTTGTCTCCACCTCCCTTGGTCTCAGCATTCAGCAGACTCCGGCAGCTGACTCTAGTCCTCCTCCAGACCCTGCACTTTCTGCTTTCCAGCTTGATCCTCTCTGGCTTCTTCCCAGCAGCAGCACAAGGTAAGGGAGGGTGGAAGACTCTTGACTTCTGATGGTGGTGGGGGCTCATGACATCCGATCTAAGGGAGGGTGGAGTACTCTGGACATTAGTCTTACAGATACAACCGGCCCTTTGAGGTCAACCATAATGCTGATGCGGCCCACAATGAAATTGTGTTTGACACCCCTGCTCCTATAGTGTGCACTTGCCTCAATCCATCTGCTCTCTCATTCCTCTGTCTGCTAGAGTCACTTCTGACAGGTTATGGCGACAGCAAACAACCCTGAGAGATGACTTTGACCCCTCCCCAGCACACAGAAGGTGACTGACAGCCTCTGCTGTCCATGTCTCCCTATGAGACCTTGTACAGGGAGGTGTGTCCTTTCCCTCCACTCATGTCTCAGATTACACTCAGCTCTCCCCTCTATGCTGTGCAGTTTGTGACATCAGAGCCCCACCCCCTGCTTGCTGCAGCTGAGAAATAGCCTTTGATCTTTGTGTTTTAGGAGGCTGTAGAGAGGAGAGGGACGCAGATAATGGAATACAACTTATGTTGGAGGACTTGTTTCAGCTCTGTGCATCACCGGAGGCCAGTCACTTCACTGGGTATATGGAGGGGATTACAACCACTTTAACAGATAACATGGGAGTCATTTGAAAACCTCTAACATCAGATACAGCACTCCTATGCACACAGCATTGTCTGCACTTCCCCTCATTAGAGCCAAGCATTGGCCTCCTTTGCTTTACATCTCTGAGGGTGCCTAGCCAAACGCCTGAAGACCACGTTCAGTTCCTCTGCAATGTAAAACAACACGAATATGAAGTATACACTTGTGTATATATACAGAATGTATGTCCTATATGCTTGCATTTTTTTTTGTTTTATTCATGCTCTGCTAAATCAGTGATCCTGTCTAAATACACCGAGGATACAATTATCACGGCTGACTTGGCCACATAACATTTCATACTAACTTCTAGGCAAAGGGGAGAGTGAAAGCAACCATGTAGCATCTGATGTTTATTTTTAAAATGACTTCTAGCAATCCCATATGCCTCTTAGAGAATCCCCGCACAGCCGGTGGGGTAGCCACACTCAGCGTCTGCAAGTGAAATCCGATTTTGCTTTTGACCTTTTTCCGAAGTAGACTTCTGCCAGGTTTAAAAGCAAGCTGATGGTTAAAAAGTTGAAAAAAAAAAAGATGTGAAACGAGGACCTGTCTAAACATTTGTGTTCTTTCTTCTATGAGCAATAAGAACCTTCTTCTCAACGTGAACGAGCTTCCATCAAAAGGTACCAATCTGTAGTATGGGTAGAACCTAAGGGGGTCACCTTCACAAGATTCAGTGATGTCAATGCCACAAAATAGAATCAAAAAGCTCCGGTGAGCAGGCGTTTGCCAGAGTTTGAGAAGTAACCACATCCATGAAGAGGGTCCCATGTATTCCATGGTGGTGGAACTTGGCTGAGATCCTTGAAATGAATCCATGCATGTGTATCTGCTACTTCCAAGTGATACTTTATAGTTAAAAAAAAAAAAAAAACAAAAAACAAAAAAAGACTAAGCCCTTTCTTGTGCTGTACTCATTAAGAAACAAGTCCGTGTAACGTGTGAGTGTGACATCCTCAGCACACGATGTGACTTTCCTGTCCGATTATGACGGGGTAGAAGTTGTCGTCTGGAGAGCACTGCTCAGTTTCGTCTGGGACTTGTGGTGGGCTCAGAGAGCTTCTCCCGCTGTCATTGTCTTTTCCTGTTAATGAGAAACGGAAGAACATTTGTAACGTTCGTGAATTTAACTTAACAGAGAAATAACATCTGTACTGGCATGGCCCTTCCCCATCAGACACCTACAAGAGCTGTCTCCATTATCAGGGCCGTCTTAATGCATAAGTTCCCCTGGGCACTGCCCAGAGGCCCCAGGTGCATGGGGGCCCCCATTGTAATCTTCCATTACACCATACTTGCCAACTGTCCCGAATTTCTTGGGACAGTCACGCTTTTTGATAAGCTTCCCCGGGGTTGGCCATGTCCTAGGCAGCATCCCAGAATCTGTGCTGCGAGGACACCAGCAGCCCGTCACTTGCTAAACCTACATTCGGAATGACATCTTCCCCTGCTACTTGTTTAAAATTGATTTGATTGAAAGTACAAATAAATATACACTATATTCTCAAAAGTTTTGGGACGCCTGACTTTACACGCACATAAACTTTAATGGTGTCCTAGCCGGTAGGGTTAAATATTGAACAAGACAAGGAATTGGTCGCACACTGGAACTCCAAATTATCTCAATGTTACCTTTATTGTCAAAAAAGGTCAGACAGATACAGGTAATGGTAGACGTTTCACAAGCAATAGCTTGCTTGTTCACAAGCTATCGCTTGTGAAACGCCTACAATTACCTGTATCTGTCTGACCTTTTTTAATAATAAAGATGACATTGAGATAATTTGGAGTTCCAGTGTGCGACCAATTCCTTGTCTTGTTCGTCTTCCACGGTGGTGAGCCGAAGTCTGCACCTGTGATCCATCCTACACCTGAGTTTGCCTGGAGCGGTGTGCTTCTCTCTGTTCTTTGTAGGGTTAAATATTGAGTTGGCCCACCCTTTGCAGCTATAACAGCTTCAACTCTTCTGGGAAGGCTGTCCACAAAGTTTAGGAGTGTGTCTATGGGAATGTTTGACCATTCTTCCAGAAGCGCATTTGTGAGGTCAGGCACTGATGTTGGGCGAGAAGGCCTGGCTCGCAGTCTCTGCTCTAATTCATCCCAAAGGTGTTCTTTTGGGTTGAGGTCAGGACTCTGTGCAGGCCAGTCAAATTCCTCCACCCCAAACTCGCTCATCCATGTCTTTATGGACCCTGCTTTGTGCACTGGTGCGCAGCCATGTTGGAACCGGAAGGGGCCGTCCCCAAACTGTTCCCACAAAGTTGAGAGCATGAAATTTTCTAAAATGCCTTGGTATGCTGACGTCTTAGGAGTTCCCTTCACTGGAACTAAGGGGCCAAGAATACCTTTGGAATGAATTAGAGCGGAGACACCATTCTCGTCCAACAGCAGTGCCTGACCTCACAAATGCTCTTCTGGAAGAATGGTTAAACATTCCCATAGACACACTCCTAAACCTTGTGGGCGGCCTTCCCAGAAGAGTTGAAGCTGTTATAGCGGCAAAGGGTGGGCCAACTCAATATTGAACCCTACGGACTAAGACTGGAATGCCATTAAAGTTCATGTGCATGTAAAGGCAGGTGTACCAATAGTTTTGATATTATAATGTATGTTTAATGCTATCAACTAATTATTATTATAATTATACTTTTTATTCTTGAGAGTAGGTTCTTAATTGGGGCAGGCTGGTAGGAGCAGGAGTGCATTACTTTGCCTAGGGGTCCATGATGCTATTAAGATGGCCCTGTACATTATGATGCCATGGGCAGGTGCCTAGACTTGACCGTGTACACTACCCCCCCCCCCCCGGATTACTACAGGAGCATGATGGTTTTACTCTGGCCTCAGTGCTGCCCCCTATCCCCCACTGTTCATCCATGAGCCTCATGGTCAGCACAGCATAAACTAGCAGCACATTGTCTTCGGGTTCAGTTCTCTCCACCCAGAGCTATCATGAAATATCCCCACTGATGTGTAGGAGAGACTAGACCCACATCCATCCCGTAGATCAGTGCCTGAGTACCCCATCACTAGGCCTAGGTGTTCTCACATATGGGGGGGGGGGGCAAAACCCCTTTGAGATAGTCAAATTGTAATGATCGCACATGGGTACTTTATGTAGTGCTGCCTCTTTAATTTAACCAGTTCTTTCCCAGAGTTAGTACAGAGGCACAGCCAGGCATACAGTAGCATTTCATTCATTCTGGCTCAATGATCTGTCTAGACCACGGAGTCTCCAAACTTTCTAAAGAATTGGTTACTGTCCTTCAGACTTTAGGGGGGGCAGACTGTGCCCAGTGGGAATGAACAATGCCCAATCTTTGGTATTAGTGGGAGAAATAGTTGGTGTCAGTGGGAGGAATAGTGCCCCATTGTTGATGTCAATGATAGGAATTATGTCCCATTGTTGCTGTCAGTGGGAGGAACAATGCCTCAAGGGTCGGATAAAGGCAAGCAAAGGACAACATCTGGCCCAAGGGTCACAGTTTGGTGGCCGCTGGTCTAGGGGATGTCTTTGAGGATTTTTATTGCTGAAAAACCTGGATGGAGAGTACAGATGGCAAAGACTGAGAACAAAGCACACAGTCATTAGAATCAGGAATTCTGGTCAGTACACACAATGTCACAGCATCACCAGAGGCCTCCTTCCAGTGTCCACCGGACACTTCCCAGTGAGCTCTGTAGACCAGGTTCCTAATTAAAGAGTCCCTTGTCGAGCTCCAAAAAGGGCTCTTAAAAGATGGTCCCCTAGCTCTGCCACAGCTGGGATCTCAATAAACGTCTGCTGCAATCAGGATAGCTGCTACAGGTGTAGGTAGCCACCCCCCATCCAGATGGGTGGATTACCTCCAGCTTGTTGAAAAAGGAGGAACCCTACTTCTTTAAATATAAGGTCCCTTTCACAGGCTTCCAGTGTCTTCTATGGAGCGGCGGATGTCAGCAGACACATGTCCGCTGACACCTGTGACCATCCAATCCTGCCCTCCAAAAACAGACAGATGGTGTCCTATTCAGATCAGATTGGATAGCATCAGATGGAAACTGACAGGTGGTCCGTTTCCATCCAATTGCCCAATTGAGGAGAGCGGGACTGTGTCCGTGTCCGCTCTGCATAGACCTGTCATCCGCCTGCTCAGCAGGAATCAGTGGAGAGATCCACCGCTGAGCAAGCGGATTCTGCTTCGCGGAGGCACCCATGTAAAACGGGCCTTAGACTATTTATAGGGCACTCCTGCCACCTTCTGGGTACACCTCCCCAGGAATTGTCTGGAGCGCAATAAATATTCAGGCTGAGATTTGCCTTGCTCAACCCGCAATGTTTCAGAAGCCTCGAGCAATCAGTCTGTGAGATCCAGAGCAGCCCAAAGCAATCAACAACTACTCCACTGATTTACAGAGGAGCCAAAAAGAACTGCATTTGCCTAACATCATAACAACCTAACTAGGAGGGTGCTACATTTACATGAACACAAACCGTAATATTTTTCTAGATTGTTAGAGAATAACAAAGCATAAGGTTTAGACTTCCCCTTTAAAATTCAGTTTATGGGTTGGCGGAAGAAAGCGGAGTGATTTGTAGTAAAAGCCGATATTGATTGGTGCTTATCCTTTAGAACCGAAAGAAGCCGGGCCTGAGATGGGGGAAAGTGATATTTTGTTTCTAAATTTTAAATCAGGCCTGCAGTAAACAAGGCTGGAAACTAATCAACTCTAATCCTGGATTAGTTTTCCAAACAGGATCAAAGCATGAAGTAAAGTCAGGTCATCCAACCAAAATGCAGTGATGTCTTATGGATTAGAGCGTGCAGCCAGCATTACAAAGTAATATGGAAAGGTATGTCTGTCACTTAAAGTGACTCTGTCCCCTACACTGAAACCATGAATAAAAGTCCGACCTGCAAAATAAGGAAGTAAATACTTAAAGTAGTGGGGCACTGAAATAAATATTTTGGAACCAAAACTTCAGGATGCACTTGGCCGCAACCAACGTTTGAAAAAAAAAAAAAAATATATATATATATATATATATATATATATAAAAAATTATATTCGACTTTTTAATTAGTATTATGAATATAAATGAATATGAATTTATTGTCGGTCATTATGGGCACCTTTTGAAGCAATATTATAAGTCCTGCTTGCTGCATTTTTGATGCATATTTGGTCAATTAAAAAAAAAAAAAAAAAAACGCACCTCCCCATTGAAATGCATTAAAAACGCAGCAAGAACGCATCAAAAATGCACCCGTGTTGCATTTTTGATGCATTTTATTTTTAGTCACATGACCTATAAAAAACACATTATACGCAAGGTATAATCGTGGCAAAATGGTGGGCGTTTTTTTGTGGCAGCCATTATCGGCACTTTTTCTTCTTTCGGCACAACGCTGAAAAACCTATTTTTGGCGGCCGAAATTTTGGTGCATCGTTAACTTAAAGGGTTTGGCTGCCCATACACGAAGAAATTTGCTAGATTTCCCCATCAACACAGGCAGTTTTTACATGGGAATCCCAGCGGGGAGGGGGGGGCAGGGGAAGCCGTCCCCCGCCTATAGCAGCCGCTAGCAATAATCACAGGTACAGTAAAACCCAGAATGCTGGTTATAACCAATTGATTGATTTGGTACATTCAGCTTGCCCGTACAGGGTTCGAATCTCGGCCAGTACCTGCTGAACCGGGTTGTATGGCCTTAGTTCACCTTTACCAATAAACTGTCTATGCAGATAAGGGGTGTCTACAAATAAAAACTGCGCAGCTCTGACAAATGTGGAATAAGGACAGGATGATGCCATTTCTGGGAGTTTTTTTTAGCCAGGCTCCCAGAGGTATTTAAATGGCCTACACCCTTGGCAAGAACATTATCCAACTTTAGTCAAAGCTGCACAGTTTGTTTTTACCTACAGGTGCCCCTTACCTGTACTGGAACTTTTTGGTACATAGAAAAGGGTTATTCACTTTCCAACCCATGATGGACTACACCTGATGGTTGTCTGTCCTTTTCAATACTTGGTATATTTGGTTCATATCATGATTGTCCACATTCATTATGACTTGCACAGCAGCATGTTTGGTGGTGTGTATTGAAGGACTGCTGGGCTGGTCTTTGCCTGCGATGTTCTAGGAGCCACGATGTGCTTAGTAGCCCCTCCCATTCCCCTCTCGGCCACTCAGTCTTGGTGCGGGGGTGTGGCGGGTTCTCCCTCTGCGCAGCCGCCTCATACATCCGACGCCTTGTCAGCGTTGTTATGCCGGGGCGAGACACGCCATCTCGGCTTCCCAATGGGGAGTAACGTCTGGTTTCAAATGAGTGGCAGCGGTGGCCACCTTGACTCGGACACCTCCCCTTTCATGTCATGCCCCTTCTTTGGAACTTTTTGGTAAAACGTTTGCTCAAGTGAAGACTTTCCTCTCTTTTTCCTTCCTTCATTCCCTCTCTTCTCTGTGTGCCCCACTGGTTATAATATCTTATTTGTTGTTAGCAGTTCCATGAATTGTCAACTGTGTACAATGAGACCTTCACTAGTACTTTTTCTAAAATTACAGATAGGGCTACATACCCCCAAGAATGTTGCTTCCACTCGCCACATTGTTTGCCGACATGTCTGTCTGCCAGTTGGCCTTGTATTGGGTCATCTTTTGATTGAATATGAAACTTTACTGTAGTGCAACCCTTGCAAAACTTTCCAATAAAAAAATAAATGAAAACAAGCGCAGAGTATTCCTCAGTAAAAAAAAAAAAAAAAAAAGGGAAAATATGCATTCCCGGTGTACACAAATGGTGCACCGAAATTTCGTACGAAAATTGTGTTTTTGGCAGGCGATCAAAAGAAATAAGTGTCGAAAAAGGGGCGGGGCCACCCCGCTGGGTGCCGCACATGTATTATCCCCGCGCCCCCCTGTCAGTCTCCCCTCCCTCCCTGCTGTTCTCACAAGTGTCATGATACAGCCTCCACAGTGCCTAGTAGCGCGATCTCACGCTGTGTGTGTGAGAGATCTGAATCGCAGTGCAGCCACTGTAACGATGTCCCGCCTCTTAGACCACCTCTTGTGATAGACGGCACACTGATCCAATGCCAGGAATCATTGTGCCGTGTGTCATGGGAGGCGGGACATCGTTACAGCAGCTGCACGGTGATTCAGATCCAGCTTTGACACACAGCGTGACATCGCATTACCAGGCACTGGTAGAATGTACATGATGGGCACTGGCTTGCTGCAATTTATGGGCACTGGTAGAATGTACATGATGGGCACTGGCGGGCTGCATGTCATGGGCACTAGCAGGCTGCATGTCATGGGCACTGGCAGGCTGCATGTCATGGGCACTGATGGGCTGTACATGATGGGCACTGGCTTGCTGCATTTCATTGGCGCTGGTAGAATGTACATGGGCACTGGCGGGCTGCATGTCATGGGCACTGATGGGCTGTACATGATGGGCACTGGCTTGCTGCATTTCATGGGTACTGGTAAAATGTACATGATGGGCACTGGCAGGGTGCATGTCATGGGCGGTGATATGTGAAATAGTGTCACCGCCGCAAAAAATAATAAATAATAATAATGAAAAAAAAATATATTTACAAAGTCGATCTGCTGCAGTTAGAATATCCTATACCTTGTATAGGGAAGAATGTGTTCAAATGGTGTAACTGCGCTAATCCAAACAAATACTTACCGTATATATTATTACCACTAATACGGTGTGTATACCTTTATATTTTATGTGCCAACCTAACTCTTCAAAGTGCAACGTGACAATAAAAGTGCCACTGATAGGCTGTACATGATGGGCACTGGTAGAATGTACATGACGGGCGCTGGTAGAATGTACATGATGGGCACTGGCGGGCTGCATGTCATGGGCACAGGCAGGCTGCTGCATCTGATGGGCACTGCCTCTTGTATCACGTCTGCAGTCTCTGACCGTCTCCTGTATCATGTCTGCTAGAAGTGCACCGAATGGAAATTTTGCTAATACTATTAGCAGTGTGTTTAAGTAGGAGATTGCAGGCATGACACAAGAGATGGTTAGAGACTGAGGACATGACACAAGAGATGGTTAGAGACTGAGGACATGACACAAGAGATGGTCAGAGACTGAGGACATGACACAAGAGATGGTCAGAGACTGAGGACATGACACAAGAGATGGTCAGAGACTGAGGACATGACACAAGAGATGGTCAGAGACTGAGGACATGACACAAGAGATGGTCAGAGACTGAGGACATGACACAAGAGATGGTTAGAGACTGAGGACATGACACAAGACATGGTTAGAGACTGAGGACATGACACAAGAGATGGTTAGAGACTGAGGACATGACACAAGAGATGGTTAGAGACTGAGGACATGACACAAGAGATGGTTAGAGACTGAGGACATGACACAAGAGATGGTTAGAGACTGAGGACATGACACAAGAGATGGTTAGAGACTGAGGACATGACACAAGAGATGGTCAGAGACTGAGGACATGACACAAGAGATGGTCAGAGACTGAGGACATGATACAAGAGATGGTTAGAGACTGAGGACATGACACAAGAGATGGTCAGAGACTGAGGACATGATACAAGAGATGGTTAGAGACTGAGGACATGACACAAGAGATTGTTAGAGACTGAGGACATGACACAAGAGATGGTTAGAGACTGAGGACATGGCACAAGAGATGGTCAGAGACTGCAGACTGCATTTTTCTTGACCCTTCTTGCACTAAAGGTGCCAATAATGGGCAACAATAAATTCATATTCATTTAAATTGATGATATTATTAAAAAGTCGAATATAATACAATTGTATATAAAAGTATAAATATTTTTTAAAAATTGTCATTTTCGATATCGGTTTTGGTTTTCGGCCTAGTGCATCCTTCATTTTCGGTTTCGGCACCAAAATTTCCATTCGGTGTACGCCTAAATTTAACCTAGGATGGTATTGTGCACACAAATGCGTGAACATACATATACATGCAAATTCGCGCAAAACAAACACCTATAATTACGTCCAACAAAGCAGAAGCTCAAACATCAGTACCGTGTGCAATAGGCCTTGTATTCTGGTATTTATGGGTCAGTAGTACTTGTAAATAGTTACACATTACTTAGGGGTCTTTTTTATAAAGGTCTTTCACACACTCCAAGTAGGGGGTGCACATACCGCCGGAGACCCGGCTGTGCTGTGATTAAACAGTGGATGATGATCAACGGGTGCCGGGAAACGGATGACCACTGGCACCCGCCGACTGTCGGGAATACACACAGGACAGAGCTCTGCCTATGTAAACAAGGCAGAGGTCTGTCCTGTCAGCGGGGAAGTAATAGATTTTGGATTCCTGCAAAGCAGGGAATAAAATGTATGACTTCCCTTATTAAAGTGGTTGTAAACCCGAACAAAAACAAAAAACAAACCCTGTAAGACAAAGGCATAATGAACTAGTATGCATCACATACTAGCTCATTATGAAATATTTACCTTAGATCGAAGCTGTTGCAGCGGCCCCGCACACTGTTATGACTGGCTACATAACTCCTGGAGTTATCTCCGGGTTCGCGGGCTCCGGTGCTGGCTACTGAAGAAATGGCACGAGTGGCCGTTTCCCTGGTGCGCATGCGCCGATGACGTCGGCGCAAGCTTTTATGGTAATTATCTCCTAAACCATGCAGGTTTAGGAGATATTTACAGTTCCTACAGCTAAGCCTTATTATAGGCTTAGCTGTAGGTACAAGTGGTGTAACTAGGTTTACAACCACTTTAAAAGCACCTCACAAAGCAAACCAAAACACTGGCTAGGCACACATTTAACCCTTTGATTGCCCTAGCTGTGTAATCCTATCCCTATCCCTATAAAAATATGTAGCAGAATACATATTGGCCTAAATTTATGAAGAAATGAAATTTTTTTAAAAATAATTATTGGATATGTTTTATAGCAGAAAGTAGGTCTTTTTAGCAGGTCTTTTTTCGTTTATAGCACAAAAAGTAAAAAACGCAGTGGTGATCAAATACCACCAAAATAAAGCTCTATTTGTGGGGGGGGGGGAATTACATACATTTCCTTTCTGAACAGCAATTGTCAGGTAAAAGACACAGTGGCGTGTAACCTGGTCATGAAGGGGGGTAAATCTTCCAGAGGTCAAGTGGTTAATAGGCCTCTAAGTCTGTAGACCTGTACCTGGAGGTTTCTCAACCAAGAATAACCAGAATTCCCCACGGTCAAGATTTCTTGCCAAGCTGTGTCCTTCAATGAATCTCTGTCCTTCACAACCTGGCTTTCAATAGCCAGGCCTTCAAAGCCAGCAAAGGTAAAACAGGGTGGAAAATCAGCTCTTGGAACAGAAGATCCATCTGTATATGAAGGCGCCAAGGGGTGCCAGCAGCCAGGCGCACTGTGTCAGTGTACCAGGGCCAACAAGGCCAATTCGGAGCCACAGGAATAACCAGAATTCTCTATGGTCAAGAATCTTGTCAAGCTGTGTCCTTCAAAGAATCCCTGTCCCACAGAACCTGGCTTTCAATAGCCAGGCCGTCAAAGCCAGCAAAGATAAAACAGGGTTTAAAATCGGCTCTTAGAACAGAAGATCATCTGTATATGAAGACGCTAATGGGTACCGGTAGCCAGGTGCACAGTGGCAGTGGTACCAGGGCCAACAAGGCCAATTCAAAGCCACAGGAATAACCAGAATTTCCTTATGGTTAAGATTCTTGTCAAGCTGTGTCCTTCAATGAATCCCTGTCCTACAGAACCTGGCTTTCAATAACTAGGCCTTCAAAGCCAGCAAAGGTAAAACAGGGTGGAAAGTCGTCTCCTAGAACAGAAGATCCACCTGTACAGTATATGAAGACGCCAAGGGGTGCCGGCAGCCAGGCGCACAGTGGCAGTGTACCAGGATCAACGAGGCCCATCTGGAGCCACAAGAATAACCAGAATTCCCCACAGTCAAGATTCTTGCCAAGCTATGTCCTTCAATGAATCCCTGTCCTTCAATGAATCCCTGTCCTTCAGAACCTGGCTTTCAATAGCCAGGCCTTCAAAGCCAGCAAAGGTAAAACAGGGTGGAAAATCAGCTCTTGGAACAGAAGATCCATCTGTATATGAAGACGCCAAGGGGTGCCGGCAGCCAGGCGCACTGTGTCAGTGTACCAGGGCCAACAAGGCCAATTCGGAGCCACAGGAATAACCATAATTCTCTATGGTCAAGAATCTTGTCAAGCTGTGTCCTTCAAAGAATCCCTGTCCCACAGAACCTGGCTTTCAATAGCCAGGCCGTCAAAGCCAGCAAAGTTAAAACAGGGTTTAAAATCGGCTCTTAGAACAGAAGATCATCTGTATATGAGGACGCTAATGGGTACCGGTAGCCAGGCGCACAGTGGCAGTGGTACCAGGGCCAACAAGGCCAATTCAAAGCCACAGGAATAACCAGAATTTCCTTATGGTTAAGATTCTTGTCAAGCTGTGTCCTTCAATGAATCCCTGTCCTACAGAACCTGGCTTTCAATAGCTAGGCCTTCAAAGCCAGCAAAGGTAAAACAGGGTGGAAAGTCGTCTCCTAGAACAGAAGATCCACCTGTACAGTATATGAAGACGCCAAGGGGTTCCGGCAGCCAGGCGCACAGTGGCAGCGTACCAGGATCAACAAGGCCCATCTGGAGCCACAAGAATAACCAGAATTCCCCACAGGCAAGATTCTTGCCAAGCTATGTCCTTCAATGAATGCCTGTCCTTCAATGAATCCCTGTCCTTCAGAACCTGGCTTTCAATAGCCAGGCCTTCAAAGCCAGCAAAGGTTAAACAGGGTGGTAAGTCAGCCCTTGGGACAGAAGATCCATCTGTAGATGAAGATGCCAAGGAGCACCCATGACCAGGTGTACCATTTTAGCATACCAGGGTCAACCAGACCAGTCCAGGGCCATGAGAATGACTGGAATTCCCTAGGGTCAAGATTCTTGCCAGGCGGTGCCCTTCAGTGAATGTAAGAGAAATACCACTTTACCAAAATTTTAACAGCTGCACAGGGAAATCCACTAAAGAAATCCATTAAATTCCATAAGAAACTCCACAGCTAAAATAACTTTTTTATTTTTAGGTAGATCTTGTTATAAATAACTAAACTAGCGTTCATTTACATTAATTTACATTTTATTTTGGGCTTTTCCCACTTTCATCTGACATTACTGGAGATGAAATGTGTGCGGAGTGTGGGAAGGTTCCATGTAATAAAATGTTATGTGAGGCTCTAGAAGACAAATGACTATTATATTACCCTGATGTAACGGTAATGACAGCCTTGTAGACAGTAATCTGCTTTATTTTGCTGCTCAAGTCAATTCCAGGAGCTCGTAGTTCCTTGTCACTGTGCCTGACAGTCAGGAGCGATATAAAGCAGGTACATTTACTGCTGTGCTGGTGTATCAGGAGAAAGGTAATGCAGAATATACTTTAAAGTAATCAGATCGTAACAGAGATAGGTCTGCCATGAAATGAAGCCACTGGCAAACTCCATTAACTTTAGTTTTTCTTTCCAGACTAAAAAATGAACTAATCTTTATAGATCATTGATGTCTCCAGCTGTGGAGTCTACAGTGAGCTTTACAGTCAATCCTTACCATCCTGTATTCTGCAATTAGCTTTTAGACCAGCCTTTACCAACCTTTTATACCCCAAAGGAATCCCTTAAATGTTCAGGTTTGAGGAACCCCTGGTAAAACAAATTTATTGGGGGAAACATGCCTGATACATTGGCAGTCAGTAGGAAGAATGCCCCTACATTGGTGATCAGTGGGAAGAATGTCCCTTACATTGGTGATCAGTGGGAAGAATGTTCCTTACATTGGTGATCAGTGAGAAGAATGCTCCTTACATTGGTGATCAGTGGGAAGAATGCTCCTTACATTGGTGATCAGTGGGTAGAATGTTCCTTACATTGGTGATCAGTGGGAAGAATGTCCCTTACATTGGTGATCAGTGAGAAGAATGTTCCTTACATTGGTGATCAGTGGGAAGAATGTTCCTTACATTGGTGATCAGTGGGAAGAATGTCCCTTACATTGGTGATCAGTGAGAAGAATGTTCCTTACATTGGTGATCAGTGGGAAGAATGTTCCTTACATTGGTGATCAGTGGGAAGAATGTCCCTTACATTGGTGATCAGTGGGAAGAATGTTCCTTACATTGGTGATCAGTGGGAAGAATGTTCCTTACATTGGTGATCAGTGGGAAGAATGTCCCTTACATTGGTGATCAGTGGGAAGAATGTTCCTTACATTGGTGATCAGTGAGAAGAATGTTCCTTACATTGGTGATCAGTGGGAAGAATGTCCCTTACATTGGTGATCAGTGAGAAGAATGTTCCTTACATTGGTGATCAGTGGGAAGAATGTTCCTTACATTGGTGATCAGTGAGAAGAATGTTCCTTACATTGGTGATCAGTGGGAAGAATGTTCCTTACATTGGTGATCAGTGGGAAGAATGTTCCTTACATTGGTGATCAGTGGGAAGAATGTTCCTTACATTGGTGATCAGTGGGAAGAATGCTCCTTACATTGGTGATCAGTGAGAAGAATGTTCCTTACATTGGTGATCAGTGGGAAGAATGTTCCTTACATTGGTGATCAGTGGGAAGAATGCTCCTTACATTGGTGATCAGTGAGAAGAATGTTCCTTACATTGGTGATCAGTGGGAAGAATGTTCCTTACATTGGTGATCAGTGGGAAGAATGTTCCTTACATTGGTGATCAGTGGGAAGAATGTTCCTTACATTGGTGGTCAGTGGGAAGAATGCTCCTTACATTGGTGATCAGTGAGAAGAATGCTCCTTACATTGGCGATCAGTGGGAAGAATGCTCCTTACATTGGCGATCAGTGGGAAGAATGCCCTTTCCTTTGGTGGTCAGTGGAAAGAATGTCCTTTACATTGGCGGTCAGTGGGAAGAAAAAAAGTATTTTTGTTTTTCTTCCGTTTGTGAATAATCGCACCAACTGTTGTCTTACCAAGCTGCTTGGCGATGGTCTTGTAGCCCATTCCAGCCTTGTGTAGGTCTACAATCTTGTCCCTGACATCCTTGGACAGCTCTTTGGTCTTGGCCATGGTGGAGAGATTGGAATCTGATTGATTGCTTCTGTGGACAGGTGTCTTCTATACAGGTAACAAGCTGAGATAAGGAGCTATCCCTTTAAGAGAGTGCTCCTAATCTCAGCTCGTTTCCTGTATAGAAGACACCTGGGAGCCAGAAATCTTGCTGATAGGGGGTGAAATACTTATTTCAGTCATTAAAATGCAAATCAATTTATAACTTTTTTGAAGTGTGTTTTTCTGGATATTTTTGTTGTTCTGTCTCTCACTGTTAAAATAAACCGACCATTAAATCATATTCAAGAAATAATATCCATGTTTCTTTTATCTGGATAATATTTGTTTAGCCCGGATCTCAGCTTTAGCACAGGGGTTAGACCAATGAATGCAAAATTCAAGATCCACTTAGTTCTTCGTATGGCTTCATTCAGGGCACTTCACACTGACAGGCAAGTTTTTCAGCACTAGAGGCAGCCTGATGGTCCTGGGCCCCATCAGGCCTATGGCATGGACATGTCCTCCAGGTAGGAGATCTTTCCAAGGAAAGCAGATGTCTGAACTGACATTTCTCGGAGTACTTAATGCAGCCTGAGCACAGCCAGTAATGTCCTAGGTGCATCCAATGCCACATAAGTACTAATGAGAACTGACATCTGTTTTTCCCACAGAGATAGATCGTATTTGGAGGATGCGTTTAGACTTTACCCCCACCATTGCTAAGAGTTCCAGGGAATGCTTGGAGCTGGGTAACCTTGAATCATTCCTTTTCAGCAAAAAGAGCTATAAGGTGTCAGGAAGGCTTCAGGCTACGTTTGCTAGGTGAAGGGATTGGGTATAAGACCGAGTTATGATTCAGGTTGTACTTTAATTCCCAGGCTTGCTTTTAGGGTGTCTTAACGGATGGAGTTAAAGGGAACGTACAGAAGAGGTATTGCTGTGTTTGCCTAAATGACTTTCACACATTTACATGCTTGTTCTTCCATAGTTTTCCATTGTATTTGATTTAGAGATCTGTAGACTAGTCACTAGAGGGAGCTCAAAGTAGCTTAATGCAATTACTCCGCTTCCTGTTTAAAGCGGGACTATACTCACCTGGGAGGACAGTGCGGCGGGCTCCCAAAGCTCCACGCTGATAGCACCACTGGTTCCAGGAGGCTGCGGAACCATTCACAAGGCACAGCGGGATGCACGCATGTGCAGTGGAAAGCAGGCTGTGAAGCCGCACTGAGTCACAGTCGGCTTCCCACAGTAGACATGCTGGTGCTGGGGACCTGAAGACTGGTGAAGAATTGCCCCGGGTGAGGATGGCGCTGGATCCTTGGACAAGGCTGGGGTATGGCCCAGTTGAAGTCCAGTGGGATGAAACGCGTAGGGTCTGCTAGTCTGGCTCTCCCCATTGCTTTTATTTCCATGATCACTTTTTGAACACATCTTATCTGATGTTGGTACTTTTTAAATACATTTTTACTCGTTTGACCTACACCATATGCAGGCTTTTTTCTTTCCATGATCCTTATGCTGTTCATTGGAGGTAATTGCTGATCCATATGTTGGACGATTTCTACCATCTACATTTTGGGCGATTTCCATCAGAGCTCCAATCGCATCTTCCGATGCAAGAGGTCTAGTGTCCGTCTTTGGAGTCTACCTATTCGGTATTTTCTGCCTGACTGACCCACTGCTGCTGGCATGTGTGTCCACATCATCCGGTAAGAGTATTTACCTCCCTAATTGGGCTGAGGACGCACTATCCCGGGTGATCCAATTGTGGCTTTTCAGGTTTCTTCATACACCATTCACTCTGCACTGGGCCTCTTGTTTGGATCCCTCCTCCCTGAGTGGACTGTTCTAGTATATTGTGACATTAACACACCACTATATGAACTTTATTCACCATTCAATTATTTGGAGTTGTATCACTACATGAACTCTATTCACCATATTATTATTTGTATTTGCTGTTTGGTCGTTCAGCGACTTTTTTGCACTTGGCACTTTAATCTAGGAATGTGGTTTAATTATTGCATTATATGATTTATTTTGCACATGATTTATATGCCAATATTTTGTTTTAGCGCTACACCATGTGTTACTATCTATTTTTTTATAGTGACTGAAGATCCCCTTTAAAGGAGAAGTACGGAGAAAGCTCGTTTGGCTGTACTTCTCCTCCTATGGATCACAGGAGTGCAGATCGTTCTGCCCTCCTGTGACCCATTTTCAGCAGAGAGCAGGCTGAAGCCGATCCAGGCTCGGGCAAGATGGTGGCAATGAAGTCAGGATCTGCCCACATGACTGGACTGACACCCGGCTCAGCCTCCCAGCGAGCCGGTCACTTTCGCCCCCTCCACAGCCCAGCGCTCCAGTGAGTGCAGAGCAGAGAGCCCGTGAGTGACAGTCGGCAACTCTCTGCTCAGGGAGCTGTGAGAACCGAGCGATCGGAGGTGTTCGATCGCATGGTTCTCAGTGTTCGAGGCGCCGGGGGACCGATGCAACATCCACCTAGGTGTGAATATGATTCTTAAAAAAGAAAAAAAAAAAATTGGACTTGCATACTCACAATAGCCAAAGGCTACAGTAATACAGAATTATAGACCAGACCCAAGGGGCAGGGTAACCTTCACAAAGTGAAGTATCAACACAACCCTGGCATCACTGAGACTCGCCAGCGAATTTATTTCAAGGAACGAATCCTCTGCATCTGATAAAGAGGGTTTGTCTCTTAAAACACGTTAGCTAGCGAGTCTCAGTGATGCCAGGGTCGTGTTGATACTCCACTTTGTGAAGGTTACCCTGCCACTTGGGTCTGGTCTATAATTCTGTATTACTGTAGCCTTTGGCTATTGTGAGTATGCAAGTCCAATAAAGTTGTATCTGGTAATGCACTAGGCCTTTGTGCCATTTTGTTCTATTTGTATGTCTGTTTTCAAGATTTCTGGTCTCAAGAGGGCTGCCCTGGTGCAGCCTACCAGGGTGTGAGCAGAAATTATATTTGAACAGCCTATACTACAGCCCTGTTGGTCCTTACTAAATACAAAACCTGGATTTTTTGGAGTTCTGGCTGCTCTGTACAAATGCAGCTGGTATTGCACAACCTCTGACTGCACTGTACTTTCTCCTGGCTGCACTGCACTTACCTGTGAGATATAGTAAATCACCCCACACCAACTATCCTGGCTCTACTCAGACTCTGATCCAGGCTCTGTTTGGCAGGCCCCCAGCTTAGCTGGGACCTCAATGTCTTCAAAGGGCTCCTCTGTCTTCCCCTTTTCCTGTTTCTCTCTCTCTCTCTCTCTCTCTCTCTGCTACAGGGGCAGAGCCCCCAGCACAGTGGTCCTCTCTAGAAGGCTAGACCCTGGAATTCTGCTACTCCTCACAATATTTATGGTCGATTCCGCCACCTTCTGGGCACACCTCCCCAGGGATTGGCTGGAGTTCCATAAATATTGAGGCTGCCTGTCCTGCTCTCCTTCCCACTATACTTCCAAATCTCTAGAAGAAAGGGGGAAGTAGCAGAACAGCAGCCTGTGAGACACTGAACAGCCCCAAGCATTCAACCCCTGTTCCATTTTTTATAGAGGAGCTAACTAAATTAGAAGCCTACTCTGAACTAGGAGAGTGCTACAGATCAATAGTAAGATACGGTATGGATAACCAGTGGTTTAACTAAATACCTCCATGCTTTTTGGGGCTTCCGGAGTTGCTCTGGAAGTCGGTGCAGGCAACACTGCATGTCCACTGTACAACTCTATGAGCAGATGACTTAAAGTGATTGTAAAGTTGTTTTTTTTTGTTTGTTTTTTCAATTAAAATAACTAACATGTTATACAGTACTTGCCTGCTCTGTGTAATGGTTTTGCACAGAGCAGCCGGGATCCTCCTCATCCTTGGTCCCTGGCTGGAGCTCCTGGCCCTTCCCTCCTGTTGAGTACCCCCACAGCAAGCGGCTTCCTATGGGTGGCACCAGAGCTGAGCTGCAGCTCCTTGTATCCATTCAGACACGGAGCTGCTGCAGGCCCCCCTCCTCTCTCCTGATTGGCTGAGTTTGACAGCAGCTGGAGCCAATGGCACTGCTGCTGTGTGTCATTCAATCAGGAGGGAGAGTCCCGGATGGCAAAGACACTTATGGACCACGCTGCACAGAGATGGGGCTCAGGTAAGTATGAGGGCGGCTGCTGCACACAGAAGGCTTTTTGTCTTAATGCATAGAATGCACCTTCTGCCTTTACAACTCTTTTACATTTTACCGCGGCAGGTCGGCACGATCCTGCGAGCCGTCGTAGCTGTACGTCAACTCGTGGCCGACAGTCGCGATGACCACCGGTCACGAGCGATCACGGGCACGAGAGGCAGAACACGGAAGTGTGTGTGTAAACACACAAATCCCTGTTCTGTTCTGTGAGGAGAGACCGATCATGTGTTCCTAATAGCTAGGAACCACAATCTGTCATTTCCTCTAGGTCAGTCCCCTCCCCCTACAGTTAGAAACACACACAGAGAACACATTTAACCCCTTGATCGCCCCCTAGTGTTAACCCCTTCCCTACCAGTGACATTTTTACAGTAATCAGTGCATTTTTATAACAGTGATCGCTGTATAAATGTGAATGGTCTCAAAAATGTGTCAAAAGTGTCCGACATAATGTCGCAGTCCTGATAAAAATCACAGATCACCGCCATTACTAGTAAAAAAAAAAAATAGTAATAAAAATGCAGTAAATCTAGCCCCTATTTTGTAGACTCTATAACTTTTGCGCAAACCAATCAATATACGCTTATTGCGATTTTTTTTTTTACCAAAAATATGTAGAATAATACATATCGGCCTAAACTGAGGGAAAAAAAAATGGGTATATTTATTATAGCAAAAAGTACAAAATATTGTGGTTTTTTTTCAAAATTGTCGCTCTTTTTTTGTTTATAGCACAAAAAATAAAAACCTCAGAGGTGATCAAATGCCACCAAAGGAAAGCTCTATTTGTGGGGAAAAAAAGAATGTCAATTTTGTTTGTGTGCAACGTCGCAGGACCGCGCACTTGTCAGTTAAAGCAACGCAGTGCCGTATCGCATAAAAAGGCCTGGTCATTCAGCAGCCAAATCTTCCGGGGCTGAAGTGGTTAATGGGGTGGATTTACTAAAGGCCAGGGCTTTTTTTCTTAGAGAATAGTTGCAGGAACTCAACCATGTCCACCACACACACATACCTGCGAAATGGCATGAAATAGTAGCTCTTCCCTCTGCATACAACCCCTCCCTCCACCGCCCTCATCTTCTCCCCCCTTCTTAAAAGCTCCACCATCTGTCATATTTCTTACCTTTGTAGCAATATTAAGCTGAAGCACCTATCCTGCTGTAGTACCTCCCAGCATACTATACAATACTATACTAGACTACAGTCACTTGCAAGGGAGATCAATGCAGTAGGAGCATCAACAACTGGTCACCAGGGAAAAAATGGAGACCACAGAGGGTGCAGCCTACCACGCACCCTCTCCTGCCCATTACTGCACTGAACCCGGGCACCTGTTCTTTATCTCTCTTGTCCCTGTCCGGCACTTAGTGGGATCTGCACAGGAGATCTGACCTGTGGGAGCTACTGGGAGATAAGCTATCACTTGTAAACGCAGAAGCTGGACTTCAGTGTTACCAAGTGATAGTGGTGAGCGGAGAGCAGAAGACCTGAGCCAGAGGTGGTGGAACTGAGTTCCCCCCTAGTTCCTGCTGAAAAAAAAGCCCTGCTAAAGGCAAATAAACTGTGCAGAGTTTAGTAATTGAGGTAATGCTTCAAGAATACCCAATCATGTGCTAGGGGAAAAAAAAACAGGATTTTTGCTTGCACATGATTGGATGATGGAAGTCAGCAGAGCTTCTGCTCATTTACTAAGCTCTGGAGCAACTGTAAAGTGCACAGTCTATTTGCCTTTAGTAAATCAACCCCCAATGTATTCAGGGTACAGGTGCACTTTTAATCCAAACCCTGTAAGCAATTTTTAACTATAGGGAAATCTCATACAAAAAAAAAACTTAATACTGGCACAATGATGGATGAAAGGCTTTATTAGGCGATTCGATCGGGAGCCATTCTATATCCTGCTGGGCAAAAATATATTGGAGATTTCAGATGAAACCAATAATAAAACATATTTGTTATAAATGACCTAGAAATAGATTTTTGTATCTGGCATCCAGTAAAAAACGGTTTTGTATCAGTATCTCGCAGACCGCTCCTTACCGTGCTACATAAATGAATATTCATTTCTCCAGACCGACTCTTAAGTACTCGGTTCATTTAGAAAAGGGCAGAATGGAGAAGGCGATCAATTTTCTGGATGTGCGTCATAGGCTTGGATGAGAACTATGGTGGGAACGATTGATGTGTTTTAGACAGTCGTATAATAAATCTGATTTAATCAAGATGATGCAACCTGAACAGTTATGATGTATTTACTCATTTATCTTGTAATTCTCTTACACCTAATACTTATAGATCTTTGTGGCCAGTTTTTCATACATGCAACATATTAAAGTTGATTTGTAAGGTTCTCCTATTCCCCGCTCCCTTCCAACTGATTGCATTACAAAAAAACATCAAAATGCCTTGTTTGCTTGCCCTAATCCACAATCATGTGACACTCCAGACATAAAATTCAGCTTGCATGATACTGACACCTCCTACTGACTGTCCTGCATTGAGGTCCTCTCAAAATCCACAGAAGGAGTCTGCGAGGGGATGGTTAGCGGTCAACCCTGGCTTATCTACAGCATTGGACTACCAGTCCCCTGAACACAGAAATGGTGGCACTGAGGGGCCGGAACTGTGGACTTAGGAGAGTATATCTTGGTTCGGATTTTAGAAAGAAAAGGTAGGATAGGTTAGGGGTGGGAGGGAGTTAATATTTGCCTAGAGATCAGCTTTAAAGTGTAAGTAACCCCCCCCCTCCTATCGTTTTCAGCCAAGGAAGCTGCCATCTTTGCCTCTGTTTAATCTACAACTGCCATGATGCTGCACATGTGATCAGTTATGACACCAGCCATTGGATGGTTTGACAGTTTGGTTGAGAGCTCAACCAATGGGAGTGTTACATTTCTGGCACGTGCCATGAATAAAAAACTGTTTTATGGATGGGTTATACTATACTGATACCCTAAAAACATTAACCCTATTACAATCGCCCAACACATACTCTATTTTACCAAAAGTATTGGGACACCTGCCTTTACACGCACATGAACTTTAAGGGTATCCTAGTCTTAGTCCGTAGGGTTCAATATTGAGTTGACCCACCCTTTGCAGCTATAACAAATTCAACTCTTCTGGGAAGGCTGTCCACAAGGACGAGAAAGCCTGACCCACAGTCTCCGCTCTAATTCATCCCAAAGGTGTTCTATCGGGTTGAGGTGCAGGCCAGTCAAGTTCCTTCACCCCAAACTCCCTCATCCATGTCCTTATGGACCTTGCTTTGTGCACTGGTCCAAATCATTTGATCGAGAGGGGATTATGGAGAGGGGTTGTTTTTCAGGGCTTGGGCTTGTCCCCTTAGTTCCAGTGAATGGAACTCTTAAAGCGTCAGCCTACCAAGAAATTGTGGACAATTTCATGCTCCCAACTTTGTGGGAACAGTTTGGGGATGGCCCCTTCCTGTTCCAACATGACTGACTCCTGACCTCAACCCGATAGAACACCTTTGGGATGAATTAGAGCGGAGACTGCGAGCCAGGCTTTCTTGGCCAACATCAGTGCCTGACCTCACAAATTGAGCATCCCAGTATTTTTGACAATATAGCGTATGTACAAATAATACACAACAAAGAATTTCCAGAGCACTATGGGTAATCTAAACAGACAACATAGCAGTATCTGCCTGCCTTGAGGACTCATTCTATCTGTTATACACCTCCAAAGGAAGCCATCTGGCAAGGGACAAGTCATTGGTGTGTGTGTGTGTGTGTGGAACTTTCAGGCTGAGCAATTCAAATATGTAAAGAACAATTTCTTTGACAACAGATGGTATTGGTAAGGTGACTAAGGAAAACATATCGAAAGCAGCCTTAAGCTCCATCTGTTGATGGTTGGATAGAAGATTATAAATACTCAAATTCATTATTTTTTCTATTTACCTGACTTAAAATACAAATATAAAAATTTTTTCTAGTCCTGCCCATAATAAGGAAAATATATATATAGATAAATACACACTACACATGAAAGTATGGAGAAGTTAAGAGCCTGGCTTTTCATCTGAGCTGTCGCCTATCCCTGACTTCTCAATGGGGCTGATTTACTAAAACTGGAGAGTGCAGAATCTGGTGCAGCGGTGCATGGTTGCCAGTCAACTTCTTACTTCGTCTTATTCATTAATCTTTGACCAAAAAAAAAAAAACCTGGAGACTGATTGGTTTCTATGCACAGCTGCACCAGATTTTGCACTCTCCAGTCTTAGTAAATCAAACCCAATGTCTTCGTATTTCCCTCTAGCTTAAGTGTTCTCCACAGAAATATACAGGATACTGACTTGGACTGGAGACAACAGCAGGTTGGCTGGAAAGCCGGGCTTATCCTGCTACAGCTGAGCTGGGAGCGGCAGATAGACTCCGCAGTGCACCCAGGGACTGCATTGGAATGGCAGTGGTGGATCAAACCGTGATGCACTTCAACATAAATTAGGAAATACAATTCGGTGACAGTTCCTTTTTCATCTGTTCAAAAGGCGTGGCGGTATTTCTATCAAATCTGGCTACACTGCCAAAATGAATGAAGAGAAAGCCAGTGATCGCAAAATTCCTGGCATGACTGACCAGTGTGGGGTGGATGCTGCAATGGAAAATTGAACATTGAAGTCCTTTGTGGTGGTTGGGAGGATTACATATGAAGAATGTAACAAAAAGTAATGCAATGGCTGACCCATTAGGCTTGGTCCGCTCCCTAGTCGGGGGGCGCTACGCACCTTTTGGCTTGTTTCCCAACTACGTTTCCGCTTGATCTCCTCCTGCTCGGGCGATCCTGAGGACAACGACCTGGTACTAACATGCAGCAAAACAACGACCTGGTACTAACATGCAGCAAAACCCATCTCCACCATCAGCTCTGGTGAACACCAGTTAGTGCTTAGACTCTGCACCTCGGGTGAGCCTGCATCATCCACCAGGGTGACCTGCTTGTATACCTATCCTGCTGGTCGCTGCGATAGCTACTGGTATCCCAGCCTGACCCCTGATCTGTGACAGCTTCTTTGCCAAGGAAAAATTTTGTAACTGATGCCTAGTATAGGACAATTTCCCTGCTTCCTCCCTGTGGGGACTGGCACTTTCTATAACCATAGTGTGCTTTTGTACATCCAGAGTCACAATAATACAATATGTATACTGGCTGGAGATCCTTGGAATCGGATGTGCTTATCGCAGGACTCATTTATTATAGTAATAGCCGCTGTAGTCAAATTACGACTGCATTTCTCAGCAAGAAGAAAAAGCCAACACAACACAATGGATTCCATTTACCCTCTTTAACCAGCTGCTTCTGGATGTCGTTCCCGGTGTAGAAGTTGCTTCTTGGCTCCGTTTGTGCGTCAGGGGAATTCTGGAGATTTCCTTGCCCATTTAACTTGCTTCCGTCTGAGTTATTGTTAGCACTAAAATGACAGAGAAAAAGAATATTGTTATTTCTGATGTGAAAACAGATTACATAATTGAGGAACAGAGTTCTGTAAGAACAGCACACAGAGAAATATCCGCTGTGTAGTATTGGGATATATCATTCTGACTGGTGGAGTTCGAATTGTAAAGAAAGCCGCAAGTTCCCGGTAATTACATGTTTTTTCAGTAGCAGTGTGTTCAAGTGAAAATGGTAATTCCATCTTATGTCAAACGAATCAATAACTAGACTTAAAGATATATATATATACACATTGCATGAGAATCACTGGCACCAAACATTACGAAGTGCTGGACACGGAATGACATTTTTATTCTTGCATTAATGTGGCAGTATGCTATATTGCCACTCTCACTTAGCTAATCTGTTCTCAATTTCCAGCTAAAACGTAAGATCCCTCCACTGTAGAGCTTCATGAATACAAATTAATGTGTATTTTTAGAAAATAATTTGTTCACAAACAGCAGAATTTCATATCTGCGATCACCTGGGAATGAATATGCTGACTACGTGCTTTAAATTATACATATGACAAAACCGACCCAATGTCTCGTTAGCCGAGGCACGCTGTCCGTACAAAGGAAAGTGACTGTTACATAATGTATGGTGGAATCGAGGGGCCATCCCGCGTGGTGGAATCGAGGGGCCATCCCGCGTGGTGGAATCGAGGGGCCATCCCGCGTGGTGGAATCGAGGGGCCATCCCGCGTGGTGGAATCGAGGGGCCATCCCGCGTGGTGGAATCGAGGGGCCATCCCGCGTGGTGGAATCGAGGGGCCATCCCGCGTGGTGGAATCGAGGGGCCATCCCGCGTGGTGGAATCGAGGGGCCATCCCGCGTGGTGAAATCGGGGGGCCATCCCGCGTGGTGGAATCGGGGGGGCCATCCCGCGTGTTGGAATTGGGGGCCATCCCGCGTGTTGGAATCGGGGGGCCATCCCGTGTGTTGGAATCGGGGGGCCATCCCGTGTGTTGGAATCGGGGGGCCATCCCACGTGGTGGAATCGGGGGGGCCATCACAAGTGGAATCGAGTTACCATCCCGCGTGGTGGAATTGGGGGGCCACCCCGAGCGGTGGAATCGGGGAGCCACCCCGAGCGGTGGAATCGGGGGGCCACCCCGCGTGGTGGAATCGGGGGGCCACCCCGCGAGGTGGAATCCAGGGGCCTTCTCATTGCATTTGAAGAACAAATGGTTTCAGCAGAGAACCTGCAATTCGATTTGGAAGGATTTTTCTAGCTTGTTTTTAGTCTTAGGGGTCTTCAAACATTTTAGTACTAGGGCCACATTGTATATTTTACAAGTATTTAAGCGGCCATAGATGATGCCTCGATCCACACAAACGAGGTGGATGTAAAACGGCCATAGATGATTCCTCCATCCATGTGTGCCCCTCAGAGTACCCCTTGCATCTATGAGTGCCCATCAGAGTACCCCTTACATCCATGTGTGCCCATCAGAGTCCCCTCTTGCATCTGTGTGTCCTGCATAGTCCCCCTTGCATCCACGTGTGTCCAGAAGAGTCCTCCCTTACATCCACGTGTCAAGCAGAGTACCCCATTAACCTGCAGGTGGCAGAACAGCAGGTTGGAAGCTTGGAGGCAGAGCAGGTCTGGATGGAGGAAGTCTGATGAATGCTGGCGATGGCACAATAATCACTGCCAGCATCCTAGCAACCAACCACAGCAGGGGAACGGGGCACTTCGTGCTGGACACTGGGGGAGGATCATGGCTGACTGTGAATGCGCCAGTCACTGTATTACACTACACAGACCACTGCCAGCCAACACGGGTTGCTGTGGGCCATATAAAGCCTTGTAGTGGTCCATGGACCATGGACCACAATTTGGAGACCCCCGGTCTAATTCATTCACCATGTATTGGACAGCTGATGTGGGCTAGCTGGAAGACTTCTCCCAACAGCATAATTGTCAGTTGGCATTACAAATACATATACACTTTATTTAGTCTGCTTTGTGATAAAACTTGCAGCATTATCATACCAACTGTTATGATAAAATCAATGAAAAGTCAACTGAAAAATATTACCGTAGAGGCGATAACAAATTAAACTGAACTCCAGTTTACAACATAATGTAATCATTCCCCATCCCCAGGGGTAGGCAAATGGCTCCGTCCATTAGGAGGCTTCCTCCCAGGTTATGGGAAATGGACAATGCCAACTCTGGCCAGAATCTGTCAATAGTCAGTGTAACTTCTCTGTCTGAAGGACCAACTTGGTCGAAATGATAGATTCTCTAACTCTGGAAGAAAACCAGAGACCGTAAGAGAAGACAGGTTGTGTTTAATGGAAGTCCCCAACATTCCCCTAAATCCCTAATGGCTAAGGGACATGCAGATGCATTTATGTACACGTTTTACAATGTTACTAGTAAAGCATTTTCCCTGAGATGTTCACTTTAAATCAGGGGTAGGGAACCTTGGCTCTCCAGCTGTTTTGAAACTAAAAGTCCCATGAGACATTGCAAGAACCTGACAATCACAGGCATGACTGCTAGATACAGAGGCATGATGGGATTCGTAGTTTCACCACAGCTGGAGATCCAAGGTTGAGTTGGAATGGGAGTCCTATGGGGTGTCAGGTGCAAGTTTATGAGACATGTCTTTTAATCTGCTCAGCATGTTGTCATGGTTATGCAATAGTTTGTCGGTCAGCTTACCTGTCTCCATGTGTTCATCTTTAGAGACCAGCTGACCCTCACCTGACTGCTTTTGTAACCTCTCCTCTAAGCATGGCCCCACCCCAGGCCCTATCATGGAACCCTATATTAACCTGTGCACTGCAAGCCAGCAGTGCTAATCAACCATTGTGTGTTAGCTTTCGTGTGTACTTGCTGTGCTTCCTACGTCTGATTCCAGTTACCGACTTTGGCCTGTTCTTAACTATTCCTGTCTGCTCGTGACCCTGACCTTTCGCGTGTCCCCGACCATCCCTGTTTGTCTGTGACCCTGAACCTTGGCGTGAACTCTGTTGTCCTTGTCTGCTTGTGGCCCTGACCTTGGCTTGTCCCTTACTTTCCTTGTTGTTCCAGCCTACTGCCTCCTTCCTTTTCTCCTGTAGTTTACCGTGAGCGTGACCTGTGAGACCCTGGGGGCCGCGACCTGGAGCCAGACTGCAGCGCAGTCCATCCTCACCACTAGAGGCTCTGGTGAACACCTGCTGGCTCTTAGACTCCGCGCCCTGGGTAATCTATGCTCCAGCTTCCAGTGGGATCTGTGTCAGTGATCCAGTAGACCTGCTTCCTGAACCTCCCAGGGTTCATTCCGCAGCAGTCAGTCTTAGGGTCCACTACCTTGCGGTGCACTTCTGACTCCTACAGAGTGCATCTGTCACCCAGCCTCAAGGTGACCGGACACATGTGATGTGACTGGGCTTGGTCAAGGTGGGAAATTGACCTGCACTGCGCCTCCGGGTCTGAAGTACTTTAAAACGATTATAAACTCTAGCCAGTGTGTGGCATACAAAGACCTGCAAAATATACCATCAAATATGGCTGACAGAGAAAGCCAAGTTTCCCCACTTTCATGTGTTTATCCAGCAAAGTTAAAGAGGAACTCCAATGAAAAATGGAAGATTCACTTTCCTGCCAACCCCCCCATCGAAAATCGTGGAGCCTTATGCTGCGTACACACGAGCGGATTTCTCATTGGAAAAAGATATGACGGCTTTTCCGACTGGATTCTGCTCAAGTTTGCCTTGCATACACACGGTCACGCAAATGTCCGCTGAAATTACGACCGTCAAGAACGCGGTGACGTACAACACTACGATGAGCCGAGAAAATGAAGTTCAATGCTTCCGAGCATGCGACGAATTGTTCCTGAGTATTCGTAGGGATTTTGCGCGTCGGAATTGCCACAGACGATCGCATTTTCAGATAGGAACTTTTCCCGACCGAAAAATTGAGAGCATGCTCTCAATCTTTTGCTGGCTGGAATTCCCCAGCAAAAGACTGATGGAGCATACACACGGTCACATTTTCTGACGAAAAATTCTCATCAGTCTTTTGCGGACCGAAATTCCAATCGTGAGTATGCGGCATTAAAACAATTTGACTGTGGCTGCACAGCCAACTGCCTTCCTTTTAAAGTAGTTGTAAACCTGAAGCATGAAATCTGAACAAAGCATATCCATGTACTTGTCTCAGTCCAGAGCCCTGAGTGTCATTTCTGCCTGCTGCCTCTTTCCTCTGCTATCTGCATGAATCACTTCTGACAAGTTTTCCTGACACCAAGAGATAAAAAGGTAATGGGAGGAACCTCCAGCACATAGCCTGTGATTGATGGCCTCAGCTCTGTTCCTGTGTGCTGTGTCATAGGGGAGGGTGTCAGGGTCCCTTCCCTCCAATCAACTTTCACTGAGCTCTGCAGAGTGAAACTTCAGCTCACGACCCCCCTGCTTTCTGAAATCTCAGATAAGTTGTATAAGACTGCCGATAAACAGGTACAACTTATGTAGGATGATTTCATCTCTGTGTATCATCTGAGATCAGTCACTTCAATGGGTTTACATCCACTTTAATCTACAAACACGGGAAGGAAATGGGCATTTATGTATTTATTGGTAGTCACTGCTATAGACATTAATAGCATGGGAACGTGTATGGCTGTGGTGGTGCTGCCAGAGACATTGTTCTAAGAAAACCACTCTAATCTGGCACCTGATCATTTTTACTCATTACCTTAATATTATTGGTTAAACTTTTAAGTAACCCACATAAAACAAACTAGTAAGTTTTAGTCAATAGGATCAACAAAGTCAAAATCTTTTTGGTTATTAACCACTTAAACGGCTTTCCTTCTCACCACTGTAAAAGTAATCTAAGTCACTTTTACTGAACAGGCAATCGCTGACTGCCAAAAAATGACATTAAGATCATATTTGCAGCTGCCTTGTCTTAACCACTTGCTAACAAGGTGCTTTTCAATGTTCAGCGGTGTCAGGACCTGGATCTGAACCTGCAACCTCTGCTGTGTCTGACGATGTCTCTTCGTGCTGGACAACAATTCCTTGGCCAATCTTGCCTTGTACCTTGTTTCTGGTGAACCTTGATCCCTTTGTTCCTCCAAGAAACTTCCTTTTTAAGCCATGCCTTTGCACTTCCTGTTTGCCAGATTATTGTTTTCTCTCTGGCCAATATCTCGCACTTGTCACTTCTTCTGACGTTCGTATCCTCACTACCACTCGTTACTGATCTTTGGCTTGTTTCTCGACTATGCTTCTGCCTTTTTAAGCCATGCCTTTGCACTTCCTGTTTGCCAGATTATTGTTTTCTCTCTAGCCAATATCTTGCACTTGTCACTTCTTCTGACGTTCGTATCTTCACTACCCCTCATTACTGATCTTTGGCTTGTTTCTCGACTACGCTTCTGCTTGATCTCAACCTGTAATCACTTGTTACCGACCTTTGGCTTGTTCCTCAGCTGCGCTTCTGTTTAATCCCAACCTGCAACCACTTGTTACTGACCTTTGGCTTGTTCCTCGGCTACACTTCCTCCTGATATCAACCTGAAACCACTTGTTACTGACCTTTGGCTTGTTCCTCGGCTACGCTTCCTCTTGATATCACCCTGCAATCACTTGTTACTGACCTTTGGCTTGTTCCTCAGCTACACTTCTGTTTAATCACAACCTGCAACTACTTACCCTTACCATCCTTTGGCTTGTTTATTGACTATGCTTCCGCTTGATCCCTACCTGTTATATCTGCTACTAGACCCCGGTTTGGTCACCTCCGGATGGGGTGATCCTGGGGACCTTGACCTGGTACTAACGCTCAGAAAAATCCATCTCCACCATCAGGAGCTCTGGTGAGTACCTGGGTGATCTGCTTGTATACTTATCCAGCTAGTCAGTGGGAGCCTCTCTACTGCTAGAGCTACTGGTCTCCATCTCTGACCCTTGATTGTGACAGATGGTCCTAAGTCTAACCAAAACTTTTTTTCTTCCATTTAGAGCTAAAAAAAAAACACTGGGGAAGGATAAGAAAGTCTGACATCAGAACTAGAAATGGGAGTAATTGAAATGGGCTGGTAGAGGAATGTGCAGATATCCAAAAAAAAAACTTCTGTGTCCTGATTACAGAGGTTTCTCATAAGTTCCTGTTGCTCTCACCAGGACAGTAGATGAAGGGAAATATCGTCAATGAGGGAAAGATGGTAAGAAAACATACTTGAGAGTGATTTGAATACCCCCTTCTGAGGTTTGACCTTTAAATGAAGAGAACATGCAACCATTGTAGCTGGTCAATAGATCTAACAACCCTTCGTGACTCCGAGCTGCTGCCTTGCAGTACTTATTAGCAGACCACATAGTGCTCCATACACTGTGTTCTCCCTTTAATACACAAAGCCCCGAGATGTAGGCAGAAATGTTCAAGGTTAAAAAGAAGTCAAGTTCTACCGCTCTGGATCTTGAGGAATTATGCATTTCAATGTCTCCCCGCAGAGTACAGCTCTCTTAGGGTTTTATGTTTATATCCGAGTTAACTCTGTTCAGCCTCTTTAACAAAAACCTAAATGCAGTGAAGGAATACAAATATTGTGAAAGAAGGAGTAGACAATTTGCATATTCTAATTCCAATCAAAGCGCATTATTAGAGACACTTCACATTTATCGGGCTAATAAAAACCTTGGCGCTTTTCCAATCCAATTCACGGCAATTACAATGGAACACGTCTTTTAATAAGAAAAATAAAAAACAGTTTGGAAAGCAAATTTATTTAACAGGGGATTACAAAAAAAATCCTAATTAGGCAGTCACTCAATAAATACCAGTAAGAGACTAGTCTGCACCGTCATAGATCACAGAGGTGAATGAAAACTGATTAGTTTGATAAGACCAATTTAATTTTATTCCTGCAGACAGAAAGAAGCTGGAGCTAATAAACTGCTTATACCAACCAAATAAGTTGAACTCACAATAGATGTGAAATGGTCATTGCTTGATCTGTGCAGAATTGATCAGGGGAGGATTTCATGGCTATAAAACTGCAACTTCTGCAAACACATCCTGGCCAACCAAATAGATTTTTCTCAAACATTTTCTGTTGTGCCCCACCACCCACCACAGTTGTCTCCCCGGAAAAAAATTGTGTGTCGGGACCCGGGATCTGAACCTGTGACCTCTGCTGTTTCTGGCGGTACGGTACTTCTTCTTACTGAGCCACCTAAGATACTGCACAGTACCCTGCCTGATTCCGTAGACAATCTTGCCTTGGCTCCTGCTTCTTTTGAACTCTTTGCTCCTCCCATGAACTTCCTATTTAAGCCAAGCCTTTGCACTTCCTGTTTGCCAGATTGTTGTGCTCTCCAGCCAATATCTCACTCTTGGCACTCCTGCTGCTGTCCACATCTTTGCTACCACTCATTACCGACCTTTAGCTTGTTCCTCAAATACACTTCCACTTGATTCCAACCTGCAACCACTTGTTACCGACCTTTTGCTTGTTTACTGTTTACACTTCTGCTTGATCCCTACCTGCTATATCAGCTACTGGACCCCATCTTGCTCCCCTCCTTGTGGGGCGAACCTGAAGACTGCGACCTGGTACTAACATGCAGAAAGACCCATCTCCACCATCAGAAGCTCTGGTGAATACCGGTTAGTGCCTAGACCACACACCTTGGGTGAGCCACTTCTGCTAGCCTCTGTCCCTTTGCTACCACTTGTTACTGATCTTTGGCTTGATCCTCAACTACATTTAATATAGCATGATTCAATGTTTCCTGATTAGCTTAGAAAGGTGGCCTGTCCCCTTTTGACTATTGAGACTGACTATGATAGTGATTGGCCAACAGAAAATCACAGGAGCCTTTGACACAATGAGAAAGTGTCAAGAGTGTATCTACTTGAAGACCAACTTAGGGCAAAATTAAATCTTCCACACCCCTCCCAACTATTCAACATTTTTATGTAACCTTCAAATCCTCTTTTTACTTACAACTGAACCCAACGGGAAGTTCCCATGTCACCAGATAGTAGATATGTACGTTTTGCTTTGTTACGTAATTTGTTGGACGAAAATTTCATTTTCAGAGATTCGGTTGTATACGAATCTCCGAATGCACATAGTAACGAATGTCAACCAATCTGAAAAAATTAACTAAATTAAAGAATGCATTTGTTTCCTTCGGATGATTTCTCATGATGCAATAGTAGTTCAGGCCCATGGGGAAAATGAATAAAATTTTCAAATTTGCTTGATAATTCGTATAATGAATGGATCAGAATTTCATTCCATTCGTTAATTTGGATACACATGACGCCAGTCAATATTGTCCAATCGGCTTGTGTGATTTCTCTTGGTGGGTTGGACTAACATCTGAAAATATCGAGTCCTTCCAGTTCAATAACATATTAACTATATAGCAGTCTTCTGGAAAAACTGCAAAATTTTTCAAATCCACTCGTAGCAACACATATACGAAAAGAATGCCGAAGGTACGAAACTCATTCTGAAAACAAATCAGTTCAACATAACAAATATGACGAAATGAAATTCTTCAATGAACAAATGTGTCCAAATTGAAATGAAACGAAAATTTCTGGCGTGCGTGTGTCTACCAAGTAGTGAAGTGGGTACTTGAAGAAGGTCCCTTTGACTTTGAAGTGCAGAAGAAACAGGACTTGGGACCAGGCACATCATGTGATTGAGGTTTCAGGTAAGTATTTGGTAATTTAGTTTATTTTTTTTAAATATAATGGGTGGTTTGGCTAATGCGGGGGTTAACGTTGCCCAGAGATGAGCTTTAACGTCAGATGGGTTGAACGGTTAATTGGCATAGTTCGCAGTGGCTTAGCCCATCATCGTAATTGGTATAGTTGGGTATTAACCCTCACACACCACTCAAAACTGCTATATCTTTGCGCACATTTCTGATTTAATTAGAGTTTGATAATTCCATACACTGGTAAAAGCGTGTTTCTTTAATTTGTGGACAACCTTGCAGCCATCCATGATGAACATTGACGCCACGACTGATTTATCGGCATGAAGAATTTATTGACTGCTCTAACAGTACATTACCATTTGCAGCGATCTTGATAAACTGCCTTGACTTTCACAGGCTTTGAATTTTGGCTGTATTCTTTCCTTTTGGCACATCGTGTCCATTGAATAAAAGAACTGTATAGATCAAGAATTACTTTCTCTGCCAAAGTTCATTTCTAGCTCTGAAAACCTCTTCATCCAACTCTGTGAACACACTTGTTATTCTGGCACCTAAGTGAAATCCATCAATTGGCCAGAACATATTCTGTAAAGTCTCCCTGCCAGCGCAAATACAAAACGGTAAAGTATTTCCACTTGGAGCACCAAGCATTGGTGTGTGACGTAAAGAAAGGAAAAAAGTTACATTGATGAGACAATTGTCCATTAAAGTCTGAGCGTAGGTTCTGCTATATAAATAGATGTAGCGCTACCTCCTCAAGGGCCATTGGATTTTTGGGTCCCCCTTTGCAAAGCACAGCCAGGCAAAATGAATTTTCAGGCATTTACTTAGTAGTCAAAAACCACTCCAGGGTATTTTTGTTTTGTTTTAATTTATTAGGAAATAAACTTGGTTGGGGATTAGAATATATGGGATGCCCAGAACTGTAGTTGAGTGCACGGCTGGTGCAAGGATTTTTGACACCCTAGGCCAGAGGTCTCAAACTGGCGGCCCTCCAGCTGTTGCGAAACTACAAGTCCCATCATGCCTCTGCCTGTGGGAGTCATGCTTGTAACTGTCAGCCTTGTAATGCCTCATGGGACTTGTAGTTTCGCAACAGCTGGAGGGCCGCCGGTTTGAGACCTCTGCCCTAGGGGAAACCTCATTTCCCCCCCCCCCGCCATTGGCTCTGCCCTCTGACTCCACCTCCCTTTGCCCTGTCCATGTATGCAGGGGTGGAGATTTTTGCGGTGCCTCTCCACCTATTTCTTCAGCCTTGGTTCACAGGCCTGCACCTGCGCCTCTGGACCCGGCCTGAAGACAAATAGTGGCAGCACTGGCTCGCTTCCTCACACCAGCTGTAGTTCGCAGATATATGGACAGGCTAGGGTAGTCTATAGACAGGTTGGTGTAAAGGGGAACTCTGATGTAAGGTGATCTCTGATCAACAGAGCCCCCTTACATCAGAGTCTGCAGTGTTCCCTCTTGCATTCCGATCCACAGAGTTCCCCTTTACATCACAGGCTGCAGCATCATAGTTCACAGTGTAAGGGCAGGGCAAGGGGGAACTCTGCAGACTCTAATTTAAAGAGGAACTCTGTGGACTGTGGTGCAAAGGGAAACTCTGATGTAGGGGGTGTGCACCTCATCTTAGGGTTCCTCCCATCTTACATCAGAGTTCCCCTTATCTTAGGGTCCCTACTCCCCTCTTGCATCAGTGTCCCCTGCAGATTCTTTTCAGCAGATGGCAGGGCAGTCTGTCTGTGGCATGTAGCTGTCGTGCACTGATCTAAAGTTTCTGATGCAGTCCAGGGCACTGAGGGCAAGAATGGATTCTCCTCTCCTTCCGCTCCTCCTCCTTGCAGCATGTTTTCAATTTGTGGAACAGGCTCCTTTATGTGCACCGGGTCAGCAGACCGCCCCGAGCCCTTCAGTGGACCACCCACATTCTGAGCCGAGGCGAGCCCTTCAGTGGACCGCCCCGCCCCGGAGCTGAGCCCTTCAGTGGACTGCTCCCTGAGCCGAGCCGAGCCAAGCCTTTCAGTGGATCGCCCCGCCTGAGCCCTCAGCGCACTTCCTTGCCCCCTGCTCGAGCGAAGATGTGGAACGAACCAATCGGCCTGGAGAGAGGAGGGGGGAGCAGGTGGATGAGTGACAGAGGCTGGATTGACACAGGAGCCTGCCTTGTTCCCGTCCATTGAAAATTGCGGACTGGACGGGGATGAGAGCAAAGCTTCCTGTTTTTTTCACAAACATAACTCTGCTCGGGGGGGTGGGGTTCAGCCGATGCTGACTAATGTGCGCTCTAGACCGGTGCCTACCTTGCCTATAGGTAGTGCCGGCCCTGGTTGAGTGTGACTTGAGAACTTGAAACTGTGCTACCAAAATCTCACACGGCTGTCCTCACGTAGCATATACAGATCAGCTTGACTGGTAAGGAAATTGGTTCAAGAACACTGAATGCAGGTGATTTCTTTCTGAGGAAACTGCCAAGGCACCTGGCTTCTCCTTGGAATCCCTGAGTAAGAGGTGTAGGGTAGCTATGCTAGATCTCAATGGCTCTCAGCTGTCTCCCTGTAGATGGCTATCTGAGTATTGCACCTGGCTACTTCACCTCTATAGGCTCTGGGGTGTAGTACTTGAAGCTACTCACCCAGTCCCATGTAAAGATCCTGTAGCTCATGTGGTGACTGCTGAACAGGTCCAAATGGCTCCCAGGGTGACTCAACTAAGCCTAGCTGAAAGGGTGTGTGGCTTCCAATACTGCTTTCTCTCTTCCTTCTGGAAGAATGGTCAAACATTCCCATAAAAACAGTCCTAAACCTTGTGGACAGCCTTCCCAGAAGAGTTGAAGCTGTTATAGCTGCAAAAGGGTGGGCCAACTCAATATTGAAATAAATAAAAATTATATTGTTACTTTTATGCAGCATTTTGCATTCCTATATGCATTTTGTCAGAAAAAAAACCTTAAAGTACCCGTCTGCTTAGTTGTGAAGTATTGCAGTCATTCATTTACAGTCATCAGCAGAACTCATTTGGTTATCAAGCATTCAGCAGCCTCAAGTCTTCAGAGGGTACGAGTAATTGATTACGCATTGAGAGGCATTAGACAAGCTCTGAAAACTGACTGCTCTGAATTTGCAGCACTCCACACCCCCCCCCCCCCCCCTGTAATGAAAGCAAACAAAATCAGATGGTTCATTTTCTGTATACCAACCAATGGTACTGGGGGGGGGGGGGGGGTTGACTATGGCTAGTGGGAGTAGATAATGCCTTGTGCTTGGTGGTAACTGGGAGTAAAAAATATGCAAAGCCCCTGTGGTCAGTAGGAGGGGGAATAGTGTCCCATCATTTGTGACTTATGGGAGGAATAGTGCCCCATCATTGGCCTCAGTGGGAGGAATAGTGCCCCATCATTGGTGTCAGTGGGGGGAATAGTGCCCCATCATTGGTATCAATGGGAGGAAGGAATAGTGTCCCATCATTGGTGTCAGTGGGTGGAATAGTGCCCCATCATTGGTGTCAGTGGGGGGAATAGTGCCCCATCATTGGTGTCAGTGGGAGGAATAGTGCCCCATCATTGGTATCAGTGGGAGGAATAGTGCCCCATCATTGGTGTCAGTGGGTGGAATAGTGCCCTGCCATTGGTATCAGTGGGAGGAATAGTGTCCCATCATTGGTGTCAGTGGGTGGAATAGTGTCCCACCATTGGTATCAGTCGGTGGAATAGTGCCCCGTCATTGGTGTCAGTGGGTGGAATAGTGCCCTGTCATTGGTATCAGTGGGAGGAATAGTGTTCCGTCATTGGTGTCAGTGGGAGAAATAGTGTCCCGTCATTGGTATCAGTGGGAGGAACAGTGTCCCGTCATTGGTATCAGTGGGAGGAACAGTGTCCCATCATTGGTGTCAGTGGGTGGAATAGTGTCACATCATTGGTGTCAGTGGGAGGAATAGTGTTCCGTCATTGGTGTCAGTGGGAGAAATAGTGTCCCGTCATTGGTATCAGTGGGAGGAACAGTGTCCCATCATTGGTGTCAGTGGGTGGAATAGTGTCCCATCATTGGTGTCAGTGGGAGGAATAGTGTTCCGTCATTGGTGTCAGTGGGAGAAATAGTGTCCCGTCATTGGTATCAGTGGGAGGAACAGTGTCCCATCATTGGTGTCAGTGGGTGGAATAGTGTCCCATCATTGGTGTCAGTGGGAGGAATAGTGTTCCGTCATTGGTGTCAGTGGGAGGAATAGTGTTCCGTCATTGGTGTCAGTGGGATAAATAGTGTCCCGTCATTGGTATCAGTGGGAGGAACAGTGTCCCATCATTGGTGTCAGTGGGTGGAATAGTGTCCCATCATTGGTGTCATTCGGTGGAATAGTGTTCCATCATTGGTATCAGTGGGAGGAATAGTGTTCCATCATTGGTATCAGTGGGAGGAATAGTGTTCCATCATTGGTGTCAGTGGGAGGAATAGTGTCCCATCATTGGTGTCAGTGGGAGAAATGGTGTTCCATCATTGGTGTCAGTGGGAGGAATAGTGTCCCATCATTGGTATCAGTGGGAGGAATAGTGTCCCATCATTTGTATCAGTGGAAGAAATGGTGTCCCATCATTGGTGTCAGTGGGTGGAATAGTGCCCTGTCATTGGTGTCAGTGGGAGGAATATTGCACCATTATTGGTAATAGTAAATAAAATAATAATACCCCTTTGTTGGTGGCCTGAAGAATGGATGGGGCCTCATCTTTGGTATCAGTAGGATGAATAGTGGGGGGGAATAAAGGCAAGCAAAGGGTCGCACCTGGCCTGCAGGCTGCAGTTTGGAGGCCACTGGTGTAAACACAAGTTCCAGCCTACTCTTTCAACAACATGCTATAGATATTCTTTACCCAACCGCACAAAAATAAGATTCTCTCAGAAACCATGAATCAGACCAAGACAGAAGTATAGTTAAATCACACTTGTTTAATAATAAATGTAAATAGAACGCTGTCCCAGCTCTCTATCCAACCCTCCCTAGCCTACTTGAACAAATCTACCCTACCTTCCACCCTTACCCCAGCTTCTTGCACACCTCAATAGCACAGTAATGCCCCCCTTCACTTATACTCCCTCGGGCCAAAATCCCCTTGGTGCTGTTTGGGCCCATAGAGTTGTATGCAGGGGTGGGACAAGGGGTGGGCAGGAGGGGAATTTGCCCTGAGCACGGTGAAGCAAAGGAGCAAAAATGGACGCAGGGTGGTACACCCATTCTACTGCATGTATTAATAGTGTGGGAGAGGGGCACAATTCTGAATCCTTGCCCTGGGCACTGGACGACCCAGTCCTGGTACTGGTTGTATGTGTCCATACATGTATGATGACAGAGTTTGTAAACAGTGTAGCAGGACGTTGCTTTACTATGGAGGTAAGAAGCTGGGGGAAGGTGAGGATGTTGTGTAGATTAGTTGGCCATTATATATACTGTAGCTTGGATGTCTCAAACGGAATGATGATCAAAAAACTGATAGTTTCAGATAGTGAAATGATATCTTCTAGGTGTCTGACCCCAGCCATCTAAAATCTAACTTTCATTAACTTCAATAAAAATCTAAAGATAAAAATAGATATTAACGCTGTACTGTGTGTGCCGTTAATTACTGCGGCTGCTACTGAGTATTTAATTAGTGACGGAAATCTCTTCCACTTCTATCTCCCTTCCATCTCCTGCTCACAAATTATATTTTGCTTTTTAAAGGAAGGGCAAAGGGAAGGAGAAGAATTATTCATCTCAAAAGTCCAACAACTTCAGCAACCAAAAATTAAAAAAAAACAAGAAAAACATCTAAAATGGGATTTTTTTACTCCCTGTAAAATATTTTTCTTGGAGTCCATTGAGAGACACAAGTAGTAGTATACAGCCGTGGCCAAAAGTTTTGAGAAGGACACAAATAATAATTTTTACAAAGCCTGCTGCCTCACTTTTTATGATGGCAGTTTGCATATACACCAGAAGGTTATCAGGAGAGATCAGATACATTGCAATTAATTGCAAAGTACCTCTTTGTTATGAAAATTAACTTAATCCCCCCCCCCAAAAAAATGTCCACTGCATTTCAGCCCTGCCACAAAAGGACCAGCTGACATTATGGCAGTGATTCTCTCGTTAACACAGGTGTCAGTGTTTTGACAAGGACAAGGCTGGAAATCACTCTGTAATGTTGATTGAGTTAGAATAACAGATGCTTTAAGAGGAGGGTGGTGCTTGAAATCATTCTTCTTCCCCTGTTAACTATGGTTACCTGCAAGGAATTCCCTTCCACAGGCGGTGGTCTCAGCGGGAGGCATCAAATGTTTCAAAAAACTATTAGATAAGCACCTAAGCGACCGCAACATACAGGGATATTAGAGCTGCACGATTCTGGGAAAAATGAGAATCACGATTCTTTTGCTTGGAATAAAGATCACGATTCTCAAGAAAATAATTTTATTTTAAAGATAAAGCCTTGTCAGTGCAACCATGTCAGTGCAGCCATATCAGTGCAGCCTTCCCCAGTGCAGCCTTCCCCAGTGCAGCCTTGCCCCAGTGCAGCCTTGCCCCAGTGCAGCCTTGGATCCCCTGTACTTGCTTCCAGGGCTTCAAAATCGCCGACCGCGATTTGAAAATGGCGCCGCCGGCGCCGAAGTACACAGAGCCGGTCCTCGGCTCTTTCCGGCGGCTCTCGTTCAATTTCGGCTCCACTCGTAGTCCCGAGTGGAGCTATCCGAGTAGGTTCGGATAGCTCCGCTCGGGACTACGAGTGGAGCCGAAAGTAAACGAGAGCCGCCGGAAAGAGCCGAGGACCGGCTCTGTGTACTTCGGCGCCGGCGGCGCCATTTTCAAAACGCTGGTTCCCGGCGGATTCTCCTCCGATCAGCCTGTTCAGGCTATTAAAAAAATCGAGATAATCCAGACTGTAGATCGCGGGGGGGGGGGGGGGTGAATCGAAATCGCGATTCTATGTACGATTAATCGTGCAGCTCTAAGGGATATACAATGTAATACTGACACATAATCACACACATAGGTTGGACTTGATGGACTTGTGTCTTTTTTCGACCTCACCTACTATGTAACACATGCAGTCATTAATGCTTTGCACAAAAAGGGATTCAGAAGCAAGGATATTGCTGCTACTAAGATTTCACCTAAATCAACCATTTATCGGATCATCAAGAACTTCAAGGAGAGAGGTTCAATTATTGTGAAGAAGGCCTCAAGGTGCCCAAGAAAGTCCAGCAAGCTCCAGGATCATCTCCTACAGTTCATTCAGCAGCAGGAGAGTGGGGGGCACCACCAGTTCAGAGCTTGCTCAGGAATGGCAGCAGGCAGGTGAGAGTGTATCTGCACACACAGTGAGGGGAAGACTTTTGGAAGATGGACTGGTGTCAAGAAGGGCAGCAAAGAAGCCACTTCTCTCCAGGAAAAATATCAGGGACAGACTAGGGGAAAGTCATTTTCTCTGATGAATCCCCTTTCCGATTGTTTAGGGCATATAAAATGTTTTGGTTGTGCACACATGCGAGTCCTTGAGTAGAAAGTGTAATTGGGGGGGGGGGGACAAAAAAAATGCTGAATTTCAGGGCTTTATTTTTTTTGTGGACTAGGTAAACCATGAAATATGTCAACTAAATGTGAATTCTGTCTAAGCACCAAATTAAGAAAAAAATACCCCAAAAAATATTTTTTTAAAAAGATTTGGCATGGGGTCCCCCCCAAAATCCATACCAGGCCCCCAGGGCCTGGCATAGATTTTAAGGGGAACTCCACGCCAATTTTTTTTTAAAACTGGCGTGGGGTCCCCCCCCAAAATCCATACCAGCCCCTTATCCAAGCATGCAGCCTCGCAGGTCAGTATAGGGGGGGATGAGTGCCCCCCCCCTCCTGAACCATACCAAGCCACATGCCCTCAACATGGGGGGGTGGGTGCTTTGTTGATGGGGACAATGGCCTCTTCATGACAACCCTGGCCGGTGGTTGTTGGGGTCTGCGGGCAGGGGGCTTACCGGAATCTGGAAGCCCCCTTTAACACTCCTACCTATCACACTTTTGAAGGTCCTTGAGCACCAGGACAGTGGAATTACCCACAAAATGACCCCATTTTGGAAAGCAAACACCCCAACATATATTCTTTGAGGCATGGGCTGCAGATAGGTACTTGGGTACTCTGGTGGGCTGCAGATAGGTACTCGGGTAACTTGATGAGCTGAAGATAGGTACTCTGGTACTCTGATGGGCTAGTGACAGGTATTCGGTTACTCTGATGGCCTAGTGACAGATACTCGGGTACTCTGATGGGCGGTGACAGGTACTCAGATGGGCTGTGACAGGTACTCAGGTACTCATATGGACTGTGACAGGTACTTTGATGGGTGGTGACAGGTCCTCTTTATTGGGGGGGGGGGGCAATCAGTGTGATTGGTGTACACTGTAAGCGGTAATGAGATGTTACCACAATCTCCTCCCACACGATCGGTCGCTCTGTGTTTACATTTAGTGATCAGCTGTGAAAGGATCACAGCCGATCACGTGGTAAACAGCCACCGGCCAATGGCTGTTTACCAGCATCAGTGACGAGCAGTGTTCCCGCGTGCATGCGCCATGCAAAGTGGGGATGTACCATCTGTGATCCGCCGTGACTTCATCATGGCTGATCACGTGGTAAACACCCATGCCCAATGGCTGTTCACCCCACTCGGTGACGAGCGGTGTTTCCGTGACACGCCGCCACCAACAGTACAGGGCTGCACGCACACAATCGCGTACATGCCCTGTTTAAATGGACGGACGTCATATGACACCTGCACAGAACGGGAAACGCGCCACACGGCCATTAATAAAAGAATTGTCAAAAACTCTCTCTTGTTTTTGTATTTTTAACACTTTTTTGGTGAATGGGTAGGGGTATGATGTCCCCCTTACCCATTTAGATATGGGGGGCAGGATCTGGGGGCCCCCTGTTAAAGGGGGCTTCCAGGATTCCGATAAGCCCCCTGCCCGCAGAACCCAGACAACCACTGGCCAGGGTTGTCGGGAAGAGGCCCTTGTCCCCATCAACATGGGGACAAGGTGCTTTGTGAGGCACCCCAAAGCACCCTCCCCATGTTGAGGGCATGTGGCCTGGTATGGAGGGGGGAGCGCTCGCTCGTACCCTCTCTTTCCTGGTATGCCAGGCTCCTTGCTCGGATAAGGGTCTGGTATTGATTTTTGGGGGGACCCCACACCAATTTAAAAAAAAAAATTGGATTCCCCATAAAACCCCCCCAGGCACGATATTTAAAGGAATATTTCATTTTTTTTGAAAATAAAGTAGATCAAAATGAGATTGATTAAAGTTGCTGCAGCTATCACTAATGTGCTCCCACAGGTAACAGTATGCAAATGAAAAAAGTGTGATAGCGCTGCAATAATACAATCTATATAAAATAAACCAAAACTTCAACTAACAGTGCAATATAAAAATAAATTAAATATAATGAAAAGAAGTCCAATAATCAATAGATGATAGTTCCTTCAGTGATGTGAAAAAAACACGTGATGCTTCTTCTAAAAAACTCTTTATCCTGAGTGCTCCCACCACTGCATGCAATGGCCGCTCACCTCCTTTATACAACCCCAAGGGGTCAAACACGCCTTTGCACTTAGTGCCAATAATCTCTCCGGGGGGATCCTCTGTGATCTTTACTTTGCTCAAGAGAAAACGATCTATGACCAGCATGGGTTCCATCCACTGTGCTGGTTTAAACCGCAATCCATATTTAAGACCAGTGGATGCAGAAATGCATAAGAAAGACAAAAAGTGTCGCCTCTAGCGCAGTATCCGAGGGATTAGAAAATGAAACCTCTCCACCCCAGCTAGCAATAAACTGTCATTTTTAAACCAATTAAAAGCATAGATACAAGTCTGAACAGTCTCACTCTGTATCGATCAGTCCACCGCCAGGCTCCACCTCTACGAGTTTTGCCACGTCCCACGTGGCTTCATCTGGAGGAGTGTGCCAAGCGGCTGTGGCGGGACCAATATATAGGGTACAGTGTAAAAGGAAGCAATTACCTTATTTACAAACAGCTGCAGCGTTCGTAGGATGCCCGCACATGCGCAGTAGATCGATACTGAGTGAGACTGTTCAGACTTGTAATGTTTTATTCACATTTATGTGATCAGGGCTGCAGTGCAGTTCCATATAATCAACTTGGTAGCAATTGGCACTTGCAAAATCCGCGGAAACGCCGATTAGCGCAGATTCGGCATTTACAAACGCTTGTTCACCGCTAATGGCGCTCTTTTTCATTTGCACATTCGCCTAGTTGAAGTCTTAATTCGCTTAATTGGGCGCTATTAAATGTAGAGTGACCATTACTTCCCAGTTTTCTTAGTAGATCAACCCCTTAGTGTCATATTTGTCCTGCTAAAAATCGCTGATCGCCGCCATACACTAGTAAAAAAAAAAAAAAAAAAAAAAAAATTCCATAAATATACCCCATAATTTGTAGTTGCTATAACTTTTTTGCACAAACCAACCAATTCACACTTATTGGGATTTTTTTTTTACCAAAAATATGTAAGAATACATATTGGCCTAAATTGTATGAAGAAATTAGATTTTTCCATTTTTTTTACTGGATATGTTTTATAGCAAAATAAAAAATATTGTTTTTTTTTTTTTTTAAAATGGTCGGTCTTTTTTTTTTTTTTTTTATAGCACGAACAATAAAAACCGCAGAGGTGATCAAATACCACCAAAAGAAATCTCTATTTGTGGGGAAAAAAAAAGACATCAATTTTATTTGGGCACAGTGTCGCACGACCGCGCAATTGTCAGTTTAACTGCTTGCCGTCGTTGCCGTCGTTATACTGCAGCAGGTCCTGCGAATCGCCGTAGCTGTACGTCGGCACGACCTGCTGCAGGATAGCGGGCGCGCGCACTGCCGGCCACGAGCGATCGCGGGCACGAGAGGCAGAACAGGGATGTATATACGTAAACACACAAATCCCTGTTCTGTTCTGTGAGGAGTGACAGATCGTGTGTTCCTAATAGCAAGGAATCACGATCTGTCATCTCCTCTAGGTCAGTCCCCCCCCCCTACAGTTAAAAACACACACATAGGGAACACAGTTAACCCCTTGAGCACCCCCTAGTGTTAACCCCTTCCCTGCCAGAGACATTTTTTACAGTAATCAGTGCATTTTTATAGCTGTATAAATGACAATGGTCCCAAAAATGTGTCAAAAGTGTCCGATGTGTCCGCCATAATGTCGCAGTCCTGATAAAAATCACAGATCGCCGCCATTACTACATTACTAGTAAAAAAAATATAATAAAAATGCTATAAATCTATCCCCTATTTTGTAGACGCTATAACTTTTGTACAAACCAATCAATATACGCTTATTGCGATTTTTTTTTACCAAAAATATGTAGAAGAATACATATCTGCCTAAACTGAGGAAAAAATTTGCTTTTTTTTTTTTTTTAAAAAAGGGAATATTTATTATAGCAAAAAGTACAAAATATTGTGTTTTTTTCAAAATTGTCGCTCTTTTTTTTTTGTTTATAGCGCACAAAAAAAAACAAAAAACGCAGAGGTGATCAAATACCACCAAAAGAAAAATCTATTTGTGGGGGGGGGATGTCAATTTTGTTTGGGTACATCGCCGCACGGCCGCGCAATTGTCAGTTAAAGCGACGCAGTGCCGAATCGCAAAAAAAAGGCCCGGTCATTCAGCAGCCAAATTTTCCGGGGGGCTGAAGTGGTTAAATAACGCAGTTCCGTATCGCATGTAGGGGGAAATGAAGGGGGGTAAACCTGGTCATGAAGGGGTAAACCTTACGAAGCTGAAGAGGTTAAATAACGCTGGGCCGTATCGCATGAAGGGGGGTAAACCTGGTCATGAAGGGGGTAAACCTTCTGGAGCTGAAGAGGTTAAGTAACGCAGTGTCGTATCGCATGAAGAGGGTAATGAAGGGGGGTAAACCTAGTCATGAAGGGGGTAAACTTTCCGGAGCTGAAGAGGTCAAGTAACGCAGTGCCGTATCGCATGAAGGGGAGTAAACCTGGTTATGAATGGGGTAAACTTTCCGGAGCTGAAGAGGTTAAGTAACGCGGTGCCGTATCGCATGAAGGGGGGGTAAACCTGGTCATGACGGTGGTAAACTTCCGGAGCTGAAGAGGTTAAGTAATGCAGTGTCGTATCGCATGAAGGGGGGTAAACCTGGTCATGAAGGGGGTAAACCTTCCGGAGCTGAAGAGGTTAAGTAACGCAGTGTCGTATAGCATGAAGGGGGGTAAACCTGGTCATGAAGGGGGTAAACTTCTGGAGCTGAAGAGGTTAAGTAACGCAGTGTCGTATCGCATGAAGGGGGTAATGAAGGGGGGTAAACCTGGTCATGAAGGGGGTAAACCTTCCGGAGCTGAAGAGGTTAAGTAACGCAGTGTCGTATAGCATGAAGGGGGTAAACTTCCTGAGCTGAAGAGGTTAAGTAACGCAGTGTCGTATCGCATGAAGGGGGGTAAACCTGGTCATGAAGGGGGTAAACCTTCCGGAGCTGAAGAGGTTAAGTAACGCAGTGTCGTATCGCATGAAGGGGGTAATGAAGGGGGGTAAACCTGGTCATGAAGGGGGTAAACCTTCCGGAGCTGAAGAGGTTAAGTAACGCAGTGTCGGATAGCATGAAGGGGGGTAAACCTGGTCATGAAGGGGGTAAACTTTCCGGAGCTGAAGAGGTTAAGTAACGCAGTGCTGTATCGCATGAAGGGGGGTAAACCTGGTCATGAAGGGGGTAAACTTCCGGAGCTGAAGAGGTTAAGTAACGCAGTGTCATATCGCATGAAGGGGGGTAAACCTGGTCATGAAGAGGGTAAACCTTCCGGAGCTGAAGAGGTTAAGTAACGCAGTGTCGTATCGCATGAAGGGGGGTAAACCTGGTCATGAAGGGGGTAAACCTTCCGGAGCTGAAGAGGTTAAGTAACGCAGTGTCGTATCGCATGAAGGGGGGTAAACCTGGTCATGAAGGGGGTAAACTTTCCAGAGCTAAAGAGGTTAAGAACAAAACAGTGAAAAATATTTTAAAAAATGGATACAAGTCAGGTATTGGTATTAAAATTCAATTCTTCGCTACAGTTGGAAACTCTTTGGCAAGTTCCAAGAAAAACGATTCCGCGCTTCAGTGCCAAGCATTGTCCTGGTGCCAGTGGCAGCGACATCTCGTATTCCCAGCCACAGGTTCTATAAACTGTAGTGACAGCTCTGAGCATTACTGCAGCATCTAGTATATTAACATTAATCATGGCGATCATTATCACATCAGTGTAACTTTTTTATTCAATTTGCAATAGCACCTTCTATGATGCCTCTCGCAGTCAAAAGTAATGGAGAAAGATTATTGCGCTCCCTTCCAAGTTATTGAATTTTGTTTCACTCAAGGGCAGAGATGCCAAAAGGGTACCATCAATCCCCCCCTCCTCCACTCTTCCCTCTCCAGGGATGCCCTCTCCAAGATTGTAATGAGCTGTCAGCGGTGTAGACGGATCTCACAGCCTTGGGTCACGATCGCTCTCGTACCTTGCACCTCCACGCGAAATAGATCAAACCCATATTGCTCTTATGGAAAAGGCGGCGCGTAGACCTCTGCAGTGAAATTGCAGGCCATATTTGTTGTACCGAGGGATGATGAAGAACACGTCATCGCTTGTTCTTTCTATGCAGCCTCCGGTTGCTGGGAGATCAGAGAGATCTCAGCGGCCCGGAAGTCAGAGCCTGCGGAAAGTTCTATTTAGAACCTGCTGTCAGGAGACAACTACAAGAAATATCGGGCCGTGTGCATGAACTCCATGTGGTCTAATGGGAGGCACAGCTGTTTATCATCTTCAATTCACAGGTTGTGGATATAAAAATCAAAGCCTAGTGTGTCAGATTGGTTGCACAGTCTGGGGAGACTTGTATAAGAATCTGGTCTCCCGAGAACCCGACTAACCTTTTCATCCAGCGATATTTCTGCAGCGATGGAAGGTGGCGGACTACACAAAGAACAAGAGATTGGCGTTGATCTCTGAAAATAGTTCATGCTGCTTAACCGCTTCAGCCCCGGAAGAATTTACCCCCTTCCTGACCAGAGCACTTTTTGCGATTCGGCACTGCGTTGCTTTAACAGACAATTGCATGGTCATGCGACGTGGCTCCCAAACAAAACTGACGTCCTTTTTTTCCCACAAATAGAGCTTTCTTTTGGTGGTATTTGATCACCTCTGCGGTTTTTATTTTTTGCACTAAAAACAAAAAAAGAGCAACAATTTTGAAAAAAAAAGCAATTTTTTTTAACTTTTTGCTATAATAAATATCCCCCAAAAAATATATAAAAAAAACACATTTCTTTCTAAGTTTAGGCCGATATGTATTCTTCTACATATTTTTGGTAAAAAAAAATCGCAATAAGCGTATATTGATTGGTTTGCGCAAAAGTTATAGTGTCTACAAAATAAGAGATAGATTTACGGCATTTTTATTATTATTTTTTTTTATTAGTAATGGCGGCGATCTGCGATTTTTATCATGACTGCGACATTATGGCGGACGCATCGGACAGTTTTGACACTATTTTGGGACCATTGTCATTTATACAGCGATCGGTGCTATAAAAATGCACTGATTACTGTGTAAATGACACTGGCTGGGAAGGGGTTAAACACTAGGGGGCGATGAAGAGGTTAAGTGTGTCCTAGGGAGTGATTCTAACTGAGGGGGGGATGGGCTTCAACTCACATGACAGCAATCACTGCTCCTGATGACAGGAAGCAGTGATCTCTGTCATGTCACCAGGCAGAACGGGGAAATGCCTTGTCGGAACATGGTTATTGTTTATCATCAAAAATAAAACGGTAAGATAATAAAGATGTGGCATAACTAGAATCTTCAGTGCCCCGGTGCAAGAAACCATAAAGGGACCCCCCTCGGCCAGGGTCCTTCTCTCCGAGCCCAGTGGCGGAATGCCAAGGCCCAGTCGCAAGTGTGACCTTTGTGACAGTGGTAATTCCGTCACTGGTGTCGCTAGTTTTTTTTAAATTTTTTTACTTTTTTTTTTTTTACAATATTATTTTTCACAATTTTTTTTTTTTTAGGAGCCCGTTGGGGGGCTTGGTGAGATATCAGGAGTCTAAACAGACCTGTGATGTTTTACTTTTGAGACAGAGAAAGAAGATTGAGAATACGGCCCTCAATCGCCTTCTTTGCAGTCTCAGGTGCACACTCATACACAAACTGAAGCATAGGAAACAGTTTACTATGTTTCAGTTATGAATGGTCATAGTCAGTGATCGTTACGGATCACTGACTCTCCATTCAGAAAAGGAAGGGGCTGGACATTGATACATTTACCGGCCCCCTTCCCCTGCTCTCCATCCTGACAGATCCCCCAATAGTGACCCCTGTAGGTATGCCCATGTAGCACCATCCTAAATAGGTGCTAGGTTAGGTAAATGGTGTGACTGGCTCATTTGTATTCAGTTGAGCTGACTGGCTCATTTGTATTCAGTTGAGCTACATGTTGTGGAATGTTCTGGGTTTCACTGGCAGCAGGGTTGGCTGCTTCCCCCTGTCTGTCTGGAAATGTTCTGGAGGATAGAGAGCAGGTAGTCAAATTAGCTGCTGCATATTTGTACAGTCCTGGTCAATCCCTGGGGAGAGATACCCAGATGGTGGCTTTCTGAGACTTAAGCCTCATACACACGATCCGATTTTCCGCAGACAAAGCCTCGAACATTTGTCCGAAGGGCGTTGGCCAAAAACTTGTCTTGCATACAATTGGCACACAATTGTCGGCCAACAAACACGAACGTATTGACCTACTACGTGGTTTTTCAGCTCTTTAGCGCCACCCTTTGGGCACCTTCTGCTAATGTTGTGTTTGGTGAGCATTGATTCCAAGCATGCGTGTCTGTACTTTGGACTTTTGTCCGACGGACTTGTGTACACACGCTCGGAAAATCTGACAACAGACCGTTGTCCGTGGAAAATTTATAAACCTGCCATCCAACATTTGTCCTCGGAAAGTTGGCCAATAATTGTCTGGAGCGTACAAACGGTCGGATTTTCCACCAACAGCCTGTCATCACACAATTGGAAAATCTGATCATGTGTACGAGGCTTAAGATCAGAAATGTTTCCTCCCTCACAGCCTGGGGGGGTGGAAGTATTTTTACCCCCTGGGCAAGTCTGCCATGTGTCTGCTGTTCAATGAGGTCCCAGCTAGGCTGGATGAGGGGCCTATTCTAGTTAAAGTTTGCTGGGATCCGGGACTATATTTACAGTTCGGGACTGTCCCGTGGGATCCTGGACTATATTTACAGTTCGGGACTGTCCCGTGGGATCCGGGACTATATTTACAGTTCGGGACTGTCCCGTGGGATCCGGGACCATATTTACATTTCGGGACTATATTTACATTTCGGGACTGTCCCGTGGGATCCGGGACTATATTTACATTTTGGCACTGTCCCGTGGAATCCGGGACAGTTGGGAGGGGTATGCATATATCACGCATTATTTTGTGTTTCAATAATGCATGTTAAATCCATCAACTCATAGATGTGATTCCAGCCTACAGGTAAACTTTGGACATCTTTGGATTCACAATATTTTGTGTATAACGGATCATAAAATATGTTCATAAACTAGAAAATAACATTCTATTAAAGTGTGTAAATAAAAGCCCCAACCACTTTCCATAATTCTTTATAAAACGGTATGTTCTCCCTTAGCAGGTTATTTATATATGACACGTTCAATTATGATATGGAAAATGGAAGTAAAGAAAAAAGTATTTTCCTTTCTGTTCTATTTAATTTACTTCCTTTTCAAGTTAATTCAGTATTTCTATCCACTCTTCTGATAAGAGGAAATAATAAAATCCATCATTCATACAGTCGCACAATACACGGAACCTCTCATAGGTTGTTGGGTTCTTATCAGGATGGCCCAGAAGCGGTAGACCGTAGCGGCGGAGTGATTATATCCCGGCTTCAGGGGTTAGGTCTCTTTCCATCATGTAAGTCAGCTGAACGTCTCTATTACCTTCTTCTACAGCGCAAAACTAGAACAATTCTGGGGAAATTCCTTCCAAAAATGCTGCCACTGTAGGTAAATAACAGGATAATGTCTCCAGCCAATCCATGAATGGGGTTATCTCACGCATACATCACACAGAAGGATCGCCAGATCCGATAGTAAAGGATTCCAAATGACTTTAACCCTTTCGCTGACAGGGCGGTTTTTTTGCGTTTTGTTTGCACACATGTTTAAAAAATCATTTTAGGCCTGAAGATTACACCCCCCCCCCCCCCCCCAAACATATATTTTCTGAAAAAAGAGCAGGGCACTTACACCCCCTTCCTGCCCAGGCCATTTTTCAGCTTTCAGCGATGTTACACTTTGAATGACAATTGCGCGGTCATGCCACACTGTAATCATGTGACATTTTTATCATTTTATTCACATAAATAGAGCTTTCTTTTGGTGGTATTTACCGTATATACTCGAGTATAAGCCCACCCACCTAATTTTACCACAAAAAACTGGGAAAACTTCTTGACTCGAGTATAAGCCTAGGGTTGAGAAATGCAGCCGCTACTGTAAGTGGAAAAGAGGGTCAACAATGCCCATTTGCAGCCTCACTGTGCCCGTTTGCAGCCATAGGTCCCCTAGGGGGCATCTAGGTCCCTAAGGGTTCCTAGATGCCCCCTAGCTGCAGCCAAAATTTGGGGTCTCTGGACCCAAAGGGTCCCGAAATGACATTGCTGTAGATGGACACAGTTGACTGAATTTTGGGGCCCCGTATCTCGGGGCCACTTGGTGCTAGAAACCCTAAATTTGGTGTGCAAATTCGGTAGCACTACAACATATCCAAAGCTGGGGTTCCTAGCACCAAGTGACCCCGAGATACGGGGCCCCAGAATCAGTTCAGAAAATGTGAAGCACTTTTCTGCAGCAGAGAATGACATTTTCCGAACCGACTTTGGGGCCCCGTATCTCGGGGCCACTTGGTGGTTACACACGTTCTGAGGCTAATTAAATGCAGATAAGGCACCAAGTGAGTTTGATTACCACCTTAATCAGCCACAGAACCTGTGTAATTAATATGTGTTCGGGTTTAAAGGGATGAGGTGGCAACCCTAGATAGAACCCCTGTTGCTTTTGGTGGGTGAAACCACCTACCAATCACGACCCATTCAAGTAAATGGGACCACTATGGAAGTTTCCTGCAACTGCATGCTCCTGTGGGATCCAAGGGGTTAAAGCAGGTGGTGAGAAAGCAACACAAAGCTGCCTGCGTTAACCCCTTGTTTGCTGTACTGCACAAGGTTGCAGGGCACTTGCAAAGCTTGCCTCATTGACTTGAATGGGTCATGCTTGGCAGGTACTACGTCCACCAACCATGACAGGGTGTATACAGCAACTCCTGCTGCAGGTGTGACATGTGTACACCCCTGCCCACTGCAGCTAAAGGGGGTGATAAAAACACATCTTGGCTATGGGGTTTTACCCCCCCCCCAAACTGCAAATGTAAATGAACCCTTACTGTTCTGAACCCCCTATAAGGCTGCTTTCACACCGATGTGCCGCGGTTTACCTGCACTTCAGGTGCAGTGCAGTAAATCTGCGACTTTCCTGGGTTAGTTGCGCTTTGCCATAGACTTCTAGTATATCCTGCTGGTGTGGTGCACTTTTCTGAAAGTGCATCAAAACTCCTGCATTCAGAAAGTGCACCAAACCCGCAGGATATAATAGAAGTCTATGGCTAAGCATAGCAAACCCGCAGGATATAATAGTGCACCAAACCCGCAGGATATAATAGTGCACCAAACCCGCAGGATATAATAGAAGTCTATGGCTAAGCATAGCAAACCCGCAGGATATAATAGTGCACCAAACCCGCAGGATATAATAGTGCACCAAACCCGCAGGATATAATAGTGCACCAAACCCGCAGGAAAGCTTCAGGTACACTGCACCTGTGGTTTGGGTAAGCCGCAGCACATCAATGTGAAAGCAGCCCTATACTATTATCTCCGGTGTATTGCTTCACCCTGACCTGAAGATCTCTTCTTTCCTGCTGCTGGCACCACTCTGGAGACCACTAGCCGGAATAAGAGGTGGAGTGCAGTTGGCATCACTCCGCATGGGACAGGAGCCGGCACTACAGAGGAGGCATCGGCTTATGCCGCTCTTCCTCCCTACTACACCTCCAACTTTACAAGCAGTCCCTCTGCATTGCACTCTGTTTGATGCTCTGGAACGGCGGGTCGGCAAGCCCAGACTGTGATCTACCAATCACCTGGCTGTAATCTACTGACCCCCCCGCCCTAAAGAATAAAACAGTAGTAGTTCCAATTATTTTTGTCACTTGATATTACCGCAAAGGTCCAGGAAACACAACATTTCAGTAAAAAAACACACTAAAGTGAATTTTAGAGAAAGCAAACGCAATAAATTACCCAATATTTTGGTAAAATATAAAAAACGAGGTCTCACCGAGTAAATAGATATCAAAAATGCCAAACCTTTAAATTTGCGTGCGCTTTTGAAATGGCAACAGACTTCAGTACCCGTATCTTTTCTATAGGTGACGCTTCAAAAGCCCCCCTATAGGTCATCAGTTTAGTGTTACGGCGGAGGTCTGGTGCTAGAATTATTGCTCTCACTCCTGCGTGCGCGGCGATATGTAACGTGTATCGCAATCAATGTTTTCATGCATAGGCGCCCCCCCTCTCCACGCGAGGGTTTACATTCATACGTTCGTATATGGGGGGGCCCCAAAATTTTGGGGGAATGATTTTATGAGCTTCGGTGTAACGTTTTTTAAATTAAAAACCTTTTTTTTTTTTACCCGCCTTTTTTTTTTTGGTTATCACATAGGGGTCTCCTATCATCAAGTCAGACATTTTTCTGGACATTGGGCGCTTCTCTTTAATGACCCAACCAAGTGTTCCCTGCGGCAACGCCCCCATTGTTGTTATCAGAAAGGTGGCAGCCCTAGACCCCCAATGAAGTCCATCATCTACCACCTCCAATTGGGATATACTGGAACCCATTGGAAGCTATTTCCTTTATACCCGACAATCTGCTGCACCAGTCCATCGATATCTTCCACCCAAACTCGATACCTCTGAGAACTGTAACAAAATTGAAGGACGGGGAAAGTTTCTAACTATCACTAACTTTAACACCTTCCCGCTCCGGCCTATTGCAGAATGACGGGTGGGCGGTGGCTTTCCCGTCCTGAGTGGACGTCGTATGACGGCGCGATCTGTCACCGGCTGTGTCCACCGTATCCGGCCGATGACTGATCAGTGTGCCGGCCCTCTGCCGGTACCATGCGACTGGTGTGAACAATCACAGTAGGCATACCTCCTAGCTTTTTGAGATGGGAATGAGGGACACCTATCAACAAAAGTATGCAGGCATAAGACACACCCCTTGCCACGCCCCCTTAAAGGAGAATTGTACAATTGTACAAAAAAAACAAGATTGGTTAAACCTACAAGTGCTTTTTTTTTTTACCACTACTATTCCTTTATATTGGCTTTTGGAATTTACAAATGCAGCAATTTACAAATAAGATGAAAAGTTTACTGCTGGAAAACACTTTTTGAAAGATAAAACGTGCATTTTATATACATCTATATAGATCAGACCAAAATGAGGGACAAATGAGGAGGAAAGAGGGACAGAGGGACATTGCTCCAAATCAGGGACAGACCCTCAAAATCAGGGACAGTTGGGAGCTATGCAGTAGGTCACATGACAGTTGTAAACAATGGATGGCTTCCTTTCATGCCATCTATTGTATACAGTTGTGGTGCTTGCTGTGATTGGTCAATGTGATCACATGGTACAGACAATCACAGCTAATCCCAACACAACAAACTGAATTAGTTTCTGTCAGTAAAATGCTTGCTTATAGCAACGTAATTCACTGCTATGAGCAATCATAACGTGTAAAAAAAAAAAAAAACACAGCTCGCCGGTGTTACTTGGGCTTACCGTTTCCACCGGTGCGCCCGAGAAAGAATCCGACACTGCGGCCGGCTGGTCACAGAGGTGATAGAACACTAGGTAGTCTTTGATCGCCTCTATGGCCTTGGAGGACCGGAGCGATGTCATGACGTCACTTCTGGTCCAGGGTGCAAGTTAAAGGGGTTGTAAACCTTCGTGTTTTTTCACCTTAATGCATCCTATGCATTAAGGTGAAAAAACACCTGTCAGTCACCGCCCCCTCCCCCCCCCATTTTACTCACCTGAGCCCTGGAACTTGACCCGGCGGGGATGCGCCGTCCCTCTGCCCGGGGTTCTCGGCTCTTGATTGGATAGATTGATAGCAACACAGCCATTGGCTCCCGCTGCTGTCAATCAAATCCAATGATGCGGGGCCGAGTCATACAATCGGCGGCTATGGACGCTGAATGATGGACTTGGGAGCGTGCCCACAAGGTAACCCCCCCCCCGGGGGGAGCGCTTCTCCTAGGGGGTTATCTGATGTGGAGAGGAGCCGCGAGAGCCACCGAGGGACCCCAGAAGAGGAGGTTTGGGGCCACTCTGTGCAAAACGAGCTGCACAGTGGAGGTAAGTATGACATGTTTGTTTTTTGTTTTTTAAATAAACAAAGCTTTACAATCACTTTAAGCAATTTTTTTTTATTTTAAAGCAAAAGATCACTTTTTTTTTTTTTACTTTTTCTTTTAAAGGTCTTTTTGACCTCAGATCTCTTTCATAAAGAGGAATTGTCATCCTTATATCTATTATAAGGAATGTTTACATTGCTTGTAATAGTAATAAAGATGATGAAAAAGAAAATTAAGGGACAATGTAAAAATAAAAATAAAATAAGAAAAAATAAATCTTTTTAAAGCGCCCCCATCCCTCCGTGCTCACCCGCAGAAGCGAACGTATATGTAAGTCGTGCACATATATGTAAACGATATTCGAAGCACACATGTGAGGTATCGCCATGAATGTTATAGCTAGAGCAAAAATTCTAGTGCTAGACCTCCTCTGTAACTCTAAACTGCTAACCTGTAAAAAAAAAAAAAAAAAATTTTACATTTTAAAGCGTCGCCTATGGAGATTTTTAAGTATTGTAGTTTGTCGCCATTCCACGAGCGTGCGCAATTTGAAAGCGTGTTTAGGTATCGATTTACTCGGCGTAACATCATCTTTCACATTTTACAAAAAAAATTGGGGTATATATTGTGGTTTTTATTTTATCTATTTTTTTATTCAATAAAGTGGGTTTTTTTCCCAAAAAAAATTTGCGTACGCAAAGACCACGTGACTTAAAAAAAACTGCGACGATCACCATTTTATTCCCTTGGGCAGTGATGACGAACCTTGGTACCCCAGGTGTTTTGGAACTACATTTCCCATGATGCTCAACTACACTGCAGAGTGCCTGAGCATCATGGGAAATGTAGTTCCAAAACATCTGGGGTACCAAGGTTCGCCATCACTGCCCTAGGGTGTCTGCTAAATATATATATATATATATATATATATATATATATATATATATATATATATATATATATATATATATATATAAATAAATAATGTTCGGGGGGCTATAACAGGGTTGCCACCTTTTCTTCAAGTCAAACCCAAACACTTTAGCGGCGCACAGCTATTTTTTTTTTTATAGTATAAACTATACATATATTTTGCTATTAAATAACAATTCCGATCATACGAAAGTTAATAACAAGAGTCCCCCTTTACATCAGAGTCCACAGAGTTCCCCTTTTACATATGAAATCGCATTGCTCCCTTTCATTGTAAGGGAGAACTCTGAGGACTCTGACATAAGGGGTGCTCTGGGAACCCTGATTAATGGGGGAACACTGAGAACTCTGATGTACGGAGAGGACTCTGATATAAGGGGGAACATTGCTGCCTCTGATGTAAAGGGGTACTCTGATGTAAGGGGTGCTCTGAGAACCCTGAATTACCTTAGTGTACTCACTCAGAGTCAGGAGAGAGAAGGGGGAGGGAGACTTCAGACAGGGATGGATGGTGAGCTCACTCACCCCTTGGCAGTCAGCACCTCTCATCCAGATGCATCTGGAAGCCGTAGTCCGGTCTGAATAATGTGTCTGGGTTTCAGGCAGTCGCATGATTCCAAACCCGAACTGTCCGGGTGAATCCCGGACAGGTGGCAACCCTAGGCTATAAGTAATTTTCTAGAAAAAAAAATACTGATCTGAACTGCCAGGAAAGGCCCGGTCTTCAAGGGACTATATTAGCTCTTCGCTCTGCACAGATCTTCGCTCTTCGCTCTGCACAGATCTTCGCTCTTCGCTCTGCACAGATCTTCGCTTTGATCTTCGCTCGGCACAGATGAAAAGTCCCGTTGGCATACAATATAACGTCTCTAACCTCTTACTGCAATCTGACGCCTCCACCTAGTAACGGTTTCTGCTGATTTATAACCCCACAAATATCAAATATCATTTGGTTTTAATGAGAATGTCATTTTGAGAAATATACGGCCCGGTGTCCGGCCCGCGCCGCTGGCTCTGCGCACGTACGATAAATAAATCCAGGAAAAATTCCGCAGGTTTCCTCTAATGCCACTTTGCCCTTTTCCTCGCTCCATCAGACGGTTTTTTTCGAATATCATCCTTCACCACATCTCGGTGCTCCGTCACTTTCCCGGCTTCACCTCCCAGGTCAACGGCGAGAGATTTCTGAGATTTCCTGAGCGCGCATTTCACGGCTGGTGCGTCTGATTGCCGATCCGCAAACGTCATCCGCGGAACGATCTACCTGCAAAACTGCCTGTGTGCGTCGAGCCGGTGAAGACGGCTTTAGGTGAATTTCAAAACAACGACTTCTTCTATTGCTGTATTCATAACAAAGGAAAGTAGGAAACATACAGATTGGGGAACGCTCAGCGATCGTTCTATGGAAGTGCTGCCTCTCCAACAGCCAAACGGCAAAGACCATTTCATTTTAGAGGCCGATTCCACCTAAATTCACGCCTGAAGGTAAAACAAATATGAATTGCCCAAGCACAATTTTGCAACTTTGACGTGTTGGGGACTGAAACCAAATAGATATGTGCAATTCGTTTTTCGAAATTTTTTAACAGGTTTCGACAAATTAGTTTATTCGGAAATATCCGAGTTAACGAAAATCCGTTGAACCAATTTTTCCGAATATTCGTAAATTTGAATATTCGTAAATTCAATCATTCAAATATTTGAAAATTCGTAAATGCGAAAATTCCAAAAAACGGAAATTCAAAAATTCGTAAATTCGAGAATCCAAAAATCGGAAATTTCGGAAATTCTAAAATCCAAAAATAAGGACAAAAATTCAAAAGAACAAAAATTTGAAAACCCGAAAATCTAAAATAATAACTAACTAATGATAACTTCACTTTCACTTAATCAGAAAATAGGAAAGAAAATCTGAAAATAAGAAAGAATGAAAATCTGAAAATTCAAAATAATAACTATTAAATTATAAGCATTGGAATTCCCTTTCAAATTTGGCTGTTAGTGAACGTAACAAATATGAATTTATCCGAAATAACGAATGCCTTATCTAAAAGAATGAAATGTAACGAATTAATGACAATAATAATAATAACAAAAACTTTTTATTATTATTTATTCCGTTCCATCTGTTTAGATGCGGCATTCGTTATTTCAAATAATTTGTAACTTCGGATAAATCTGTATATCTTACATTGACTAACAGCCAAATTTGAAAGGAAATTCCAATACCTATAATTTAATAGTTATTATTAGTTAGTTATTTAGAATTTTCAGATTTTCTTTCCTATTTTCGGATTTTCAAATTTCTGAATTTTTTCGAATTGACGAACGTTGAATTGACGAACGTTGAATTGACGAACGTTGAATTGACGAACTTTGACGAACGTTGAATTGACGAACGTTGAATTGACGAACTTTAAATTGACGAACTTTAAATTGACGAACTTTAAATTTGACGAACTTTGACGAACTTTGAATTGACGAACTTTGAATTGACGAACGTTGAATTGACGAACGTTGAATTGACGAACGTTGAATTGACGAACGTTGAATTGACGAACGTTGAATTGACGAACTTTAAATTGACGAACTTTAAATTGACAAACTTTAAATTGACGAACTTTAAATTGACAAACTTTAAATTGACGAACTTTAAATTGACGAACTTTAAATTGACAAACTTTAAATTGACGAACTTTAAATTTGACGAACTTTGACGAACTTTGAATTGACGAACGTTGAATTGACGAATGTTGAATTGACGGGCGTTGAATTGACGGGCGTTGAATTGACGAACTTTGAATTGACAAACTTTGAATCGACAAACTTTGAATTGACGAACTTTGAATTGACGAACTTTGAATTGACAAACTTTGAATTGACGAACATTGAATTGAAGAGCGTTGAATTGACGAACTTTGAATTGACGAACTTTGAATTGACAAAATTTAAATTTACGAATTTCGATCATAACGAATGACCCAAAAAATTTTTAAAATTAAAACGAAAACGAACACAAACACATTTTTCAGCAGTGCACATGTCTTATACCAAATGCAGATCTTCCACTCCTTACATAAGAACCATAAATTCCGGATGTATTCTGAATAAAAAGCTGCATTCATTTGATGTTTTTTTGATATCTGCCCGGAGTTCCTTTGAAATAGAATCTGTGTATATATGAGTATACTGTATATGAATGGTACAGAGGAATCCAATCACTGTGATGAATTATAATTCTCCTTGTATTAATGATATGTTGGCTTTTCACTTTTCTGCTTTTCAAATGAGAGAACATTCAGAATGTCCACTTCTACAAAAAGCAATGTGTGTTCTGTCATCACACGGCTGTTGTTATTATTTGTCTTTGTAAAGCTTTTTGGCAATGAATTATCTTCTTCTCTCTACTTTTTTGGGTCTTCCGATGAAAATGTTTAACCCTTTCATGTCTAAGCCTATTTCTGACATTTGTTGCTTACAAGTTAAAATTCATAATTTTTTGCTAGAAAATTACGTAGAACCCCCAAACATTATGTATCTTTTTTTTTTAAAGCAGAGACCCTATAGAATAAAATGGCCATCGTTACAATTTTTTTTATGCCACACGGATTTTGCACAGCGGTCTTTCAAGCGCAATTTTTTTGAAAAAAAAAGACACTTTCATGTATTTAAAAACAAAAAAACAGTAAAGTTAGCCTAATTTTCATTTCGAATGTGAAAGATGATGTTACGCCAAGTAAACAGATACCCAACATATCATGTGCAGTCGTGGAATGGAGACAAACTACGGTACTTAAAAAATTTATTGGTTACCAGTTTAAAGTTACAGAGGAGGTTTAGTGCTAGAATTATTGCTCTCGCTCTGCCGATCGCGGCGATACCTCACGTGTGTGGTTTGAACACTGTTTATATTTGCGGGGGCGTGACTTAAGTATGCGTTCGCTTCTGCGCGTGACCACGGAGGGACAGGGCGCTTTAAATTTTTTTTATTTTTTTTTACACTGTTTTAAAAATTTTTTTTTAAAAATCTGATAATTTTTATTGCTGTCACAAGGAATGTAAACACCTCTTGTGACAGTAATAGTGACAGGTCCTCTTTATGGTGGGATCTATAAGACCCCAAATCCCTCCTTTGCACTTAAAAGTATCCAAAACGCCAAAAATAGCGTTTTGGAATACTAGGGTTTTTTAAAAATCGGCGCCATTGGCAGCCGAGTAACCCGGAAGGGATTTCATGACATCCCTTCCAGGTTACTAGATAGGAGACCCGATCAGAGCCGATTCTGGCTTTATTTGGCTAGCTATAAAAAACGGAACCGGGGTGATGTATGCAGCTGCATTACCCCGGGATAACCCCTTCAAGCCGAGAATGCAAATTTGCATACGGTTGGAGTGAAGGGGTTAAAGTGGTTGTAAAGCGCTGGTGATTAAAAAATAAATAAAAAACTGCTGCAAGGCAATGTCATAATGTGCTAGTATGCATCCTTGGGTTCGCGGCCTCCGGCTCCATGAGAAGCCGCCGTTTCCGGCACGGGCTCTAAAGGTCCGGCATTGTACTCTGAATATCTCCTAGACCTAAACACTCCAAGTTTAAGAGATATTCACAGTGCCTACAAGTAAGCCTTATTATAGCCTTGCCTTTAGGTGCAAGTTGTAGAACAGAATTTACTACCACTTTTAATATCTCCGCTCGAAGGCGATTTAAATGCTTGTTGGCGACCACATTTATAACACATCAACGTCTTGTAATTAAGATCATTGCCAGATTTTTGGTTAAATAAACTAGACTGACCTCCTTCACTCTTGCACAGTTGTAGAGGATCTTCTCCCGTAATGAAACTTTATTGCACACGGTGAGCTTCTCAAAATGTGTATTAAAAACTGCAAATAGAGCCCACCTCATTTCCTGGCAGGTGGACGTCCAGCGTCATCTAGCCCAGCCTTTTGTAGCTGGGGTTCAGCCTGAGATCCTCAAGGGTGCCGCAGCATGGGGTACATAGGTGTGCTAACAGGGGGTTTTGGGGTGCGGAGGTAAGCAGAAAAGAGGGTGTGGAGTGGAGCAGAGAGGGGGTTTTGAAGTGTGAGGGTAGGCAGAGAGGAGGTTTGGGGGTGAGCAGAGAATTGGTTTGGGGTACAGAGATGCACAGAGAGTGGGGTTTGGGGTGTGGAGGTGAGCAGAGAAGGGGTTTTTGGGTGTGGAGGGGAGCAGAGAGGGGTTTTGAAGTGTGAAGGTAGGCAGAGAGGAGGTTTGGGGGTGAGCAGAGAGGTGGTTTGGGGTACAGAGATGCACGGAGAGTGGGGTTTGGGGTGTGGAGGTGAGCAGAGAGGACAGTGTGCTGGTAAACAGAGAGGTGGCTTGGGGTGCACAGAGGTGCTCAGAAAGGGAGGTTTGAAGTGTGGGGGTAGGCAGAGAGGAGTTTTGGGGGTGAGCAGAGAGGAGGTTTGGGGTACAGAGATGCACAGAGAGTGGGGTTTGGGATGTGCAGGTGAGCAGAGAGGGGGTTTGGGGTGTGGAGGTGAGCAGAGAGTGGGGTTTTGGGTGTGGAGGTGAGCAGAGAGTGGGGCTTGGGGTGTGGAGGTGAGCAGAGAGTGGGGTTTTGGGTGTGGGGGTGAGCAGAGAGTGGGGTGTGGGGTGTGGAGGTGAGCAGAGAGTGGGGTTTTGGGTGTGGGGGGTGAGCAGAGAGTGGGGTTTGGGGTGTGGGGGTGAGCAGAGAGGGGGTTTGGGGTGTGGGGGTGAGCAGAGAGGGGGTTTGGGGTGTGGAGGTGAGCAGAGAGTGGGGTTTTGGGTGTGGGGGTGAGCAGAAAGTGGGGCTTGGGGTGCACAGGGTTTGTGGTGTGGAGTTGAGCATAGAGGTAGCTTGGGGTGCACAGAGGGGTGCAGAAAGGGGGATTTGAAGTGTGGGGGTAGGCAGAGAGGAGGTTTGGGGGTGAGCAGAGAGGAGGTTTGGGGTACAGAGATGTGCAGAGAGTGGGGTTTGGGGTGTGGAGATGAGCAGAGAAGGTTTGTGGTGTGGAGGTGAGCAGAGAGGTGGTTTGGGGTACAGAGATGTGCAGAGAGTGGGGTTTGGGGTGTGGAGGTGAGCAGAGAAGGAGGTTTGTGGTGTGGAGGTAAGCAGAGAGGTGGTTTGGGGTACAGAGATGCGCTGAGAGGGGGTCTGTGGTGTGGAGGTGAGCAGAGAGGGGGTTTGGGGTGTGGAGGTGAGCAGAGAGGGGGTTTGGGGTGTGGAGGTGAGCAGAGAGGGGGTTTGTGGTGTGGAGGTGAGCTGAGAGGGGGTTTGTGGTGTGGAGGTGAGCAGAGAGGAGGTTTGGGGTGTGGAGGTGAGCAGAGAGTGGGGTTTGGGGTGTGGAGGTGAGCAGAGAGTGGGGTTTGGGGTGTGGAGGTGAGCAGAGAGGGGGTTTGGGATTTGGAGGTGAGCAGAGAGGGGGTTTGTGGTGTGGAGGTGAGCAGAGAGGGGGTTTGTGGTGTGGAGGTGAGCAGAGAGGGGGTTTGTGGTGGGGAGGTGAGCAGAGAGGTGGTTTGGGGTACAGAGATATGCAGAGAGTGGGGTTTTGGGTGTGGAGGTGCGCAGAAAGGGGGGTTTGGGATATGGAGGTAGGCAGAGAGGGGGGTTGCGGTGCATAAGTGAGAAGGGTTCTGGGGTGCAGAGATTAGCAGGGGGATCGGGGTCCAAAGGTAAGCAGAGTGGGATTGGAGTGCAGAGGTTAGCAGAGTGGGGAACATGCAGTGTGATTTTGCAGCCTATTCTTTGAGTGGGCTGCATATTGCATTGGAATGCAGAAAAAGTAGTAAATGCACTACTTTTAAAAAAACTAATTTCTTGACTGTCGTGAAGACCCCCGACTTTTCAAGTCAAATATTCTCATCCTTATTCTTGTTCAAAATAACGACTCGGAGTACTGATAATAAAGCAGCCTCTCAACTTTTTAGAGAAACCTTTGAAATAACTTTGAGACCCCAGAGAATTTCTGCTAAAAATTACTATATCTGCAGCTCATAGTACATTTACCTGGTGATCAGTAGGAAGAATGTCCTTACATTGGTGATCAGTGAGAAGAATGTCCCTTATATTGGTGATCAGTGAGAAGAATGTCCCTTACATTGGTGATCAGTGAGAAGAATGTTCCTTACATTGGTGATCAGTGAGAAGAATGTTCCTTACATTGGTGATCAGTGGGAAGAATGTTCCTTACATTGGTGATCAGTGAGAAGAATGTCCCTTACATTGGTGATCAGTGAGAAGAATGCTCCTTACATTGGTGATCAGTGGGAAGAATGTCCCTTACATTGGTGATCAGTGAGAAGAATGTTCCTTACATTGGTGATCAATGAGAAGAATGTTCCTTACATTGGTGATCAGTGGGAAGAATGCTCCTTACATTGGTGATCAGTGAGAAGAATGTCCCTTACATTGGTGATCAATGAGAAGAATGTTCCTTACATTGGTGATCAGTGGGAAGAATGCTCCTTACATTGGTGATCAGTGGGAAGAATGTTCCTTACATTGGTGATCAGTGGGAAGAATGCTCCTTACATTGGTGATCAGTGAGAAGAATGTCCCTTACATTGGTGATCAGTGAGAAGAATGTTCCTTACATTGGTGATCAATGAGAAGAATGTTCCTTACATTGGTGATCAGTGGGAAGAATGCTCCTTACATTGGTGATCAGTGAGAAGAATGTCCCTTACATTGGTGATCAATGAGAAGAATGTTCCTTACATTGGTGATCAGTGGGAAGAATGCTCCTTACATTGGTGATCAGTGAGAAGAATGTCCCTTACATTGGTGATCAATGAGAAGAATGTTCCTTACATTGGTGATCAGTGGGAAGAATGTTCCTTACATTGGTGATCAGTGGGAAGAATGTTCCTTACATTGGTGATCAGTGGGAAGAATGTTCCTTACATTGGTGATCAGTGAGAAGAATGTCCCTTATATTGGTGATCAGTGAGAAGAATGCTCCTTACATTGGTGATCAGTGGGAAGAATGATCCTTACATTGGTGATCAGTGGGAAGAATGTCCCTTATATTGGTGATCAGTGAGAAGAATGTTCCTTACATTGGTGATCAGTGAGAAGAATGTTCCTTACATTGGTGATCAGTGGGAAGAATGCTCCTTACATTGGTGATCAGTGGGAAGAATGTTCCTTACATTGGTGATCAGTGGGAAGAATGTTCCTTACATTGGTGATCAATGAGAAGAATGTTCCTTACATTGGTGATCAGTGAGAAGAATGTTCCTTACATTGGTGATCAGTGGGAAGAATGCTCCTTACATTGGTGATCAGTGAGAAGAATGTCCCTTACATTGGTGATCAATGAGAAGAATGTCCCTTATATTGGTGATCAGTGAGAAGAATGCTCCTTACATTGGTGATCAGTGGGAAGAATGCTCCTTACATTGGTGATCAGTGGGAAGAATGTCCCTTACATTGGTGATCAATGAGAAGAAGGTTCCTTACATTGGTGATCAGTGGGAAGAATGCTCCTTACATTGGTGATCAGTGAGAAGAATGTCCCTTACATTGGTGATCAATGAGAAGAATGTTCCTTACATTGGTGATCAGTGGGAAGAATGCTCCTTACATTGGTGATCAGTGAGAAGAATGTCCCTTACATTGGTGATCAATGAGAAGAATGTTCCTTACATTGGTGATCAGTGGGAAGAATGTTCCTTACATTGGTGATCAGTGGGAAGAATGTTCCTTACATTGGTGATCAGTGGGAAGAATGTTCCTTACATTGGTGATCAGTGAGAAGAATGTCCCTTATATTGGTGATCAGTGAGAAGAATGCTCCTTACATTGGTGATCAGTGGGAAGAATGTTCCCTACATTGGTGATCAGTGGGAAGAATGTCCCTTACATTGGTGATCAGTGAGAAGAATGCTCCTTACATGGGTGATCAGTGAGAAGAATGTCCCTTACATTGGTGATCAATGAGAAGAATGTTCCTTACATTGGTGATCAGTGAGAAGAATGTTCCTTACATTGGTGATCAGTGGGAAGAATGATCCTTACATTGGTGATCAGTGAGAAGAATGATCCTTACATTGGTGATCAGTGAGAAGAATGCTCCTTACATTGGTGATCAGTGGGAAGAATGCTCCTTACATGGGTGATCAGTGAGAAGAATGTCCCTTACATTGGTGATCAGTGGGAAGAATGTTCCTTACATTGGTGATCAGTGGGAAGAATGATCCTTACATTGGTGATCAGTGAGAAGAATGCTCCTTACATTGGTGATCAGTGGGAAGAATGCTCCTTACATTGGTGATCAATGAGAAGAATGTTCCTTACATTGGTGATCAGTGGGAAGAATGTTCCTTACATTGGTGATCAGTGAGAAGAATGCTCCTTACATTGGTGATCAGTGGGAAGAATGTTCCTTACATTGGTGATCAGTGGGAAGAATGTTCCTTACATTGGTGATCAATGAGAAGAATGTTCCTTACATTGGTGATCAGTGAGAAGAATGTTCCTTACATTGGTGATCAGTGGGAAGAATGCTCCTTACATTGGTGATCAGTGAGAAGAATGTCCCTTACATTGGTGATCAATGAGAAGAATGTTCCTTACATTGGTGATCAGTGGGAAGAATGTTCCTTACATTGGTGATCAGTGGGAAGAATGTTCCTTACATTGGTGATCAGTGGGAAGAATGTTCCTTACATTGGTGATCAGTGGGAAGAATGTTCCTTACATTGGTGATCAGTGAGAAGAATGTCCCTTATATTGGTGATCAGTGAGAAGAATGCTCCTTACATTGGTGATCAGTGGGAAGAATGTTCCTTACATTGGTGATCAGTGGGAAGAATGTCCCTTACATTGGTGATCAATGAGAAGAATGTTCCTTACATTGGTGATCAATGAGAAGAATGCTCCTTACATTGGTGATCAGTGGGAAGAATGCTCCTTACATTGGTGATCAGTGGGAAGAATGATCTTTACATTGGTGATCAGTGAGAAGAATGTCCCTTATATTGGTGATCAGTGAGAAGAATGCTCCTTACATTGGTGATCAGTGGGAAGAATGCTCCTTACATTGGTGATCAGTGAGAAGAATGTTCCTTACATTGGTGATCAGTGGGAAGAATGTTCCTTACATTGGTGGTCAGTGGGAAGGAGGAGGAGGACACACCCAAGGAGCTCTCTGAGAACCAGCCTTTTTTCAAGCCTGGGCCTTGCCTGCTAGTTTTGGCCCAGGAACAATGCCTGATCCTGGGGGAGGCCCAGGGAGGGATCCCCCTGATGACATGGGGCCTAGTGAGGAGGAGGTGGAGGATCTGACTGTGGGTCCAGGCCCTGGTATGGATGCGAGTATCTTCAGTCAGAAGATTGTTGATCGCTTTAGGCAAATTGGAAGGGCTGAAGAGAAACTTCAAGTTTTGAAAGCTGAATATAAAAACTTTAAAGCCAAATACTTCCAGGCCTGGAGTAGAAATCGCACAGCCATGAAGCCTGAGTTACAGGATTTGGAGGAAAAGGTAAAGCAGCAAACTTTATTGTTGGAGAAATTAAAAGCCAGAAGTGGAGCTTTTAAAGAAAAATTTGACAATGAGAAGAGATTTGCCAGCCAGTTGTCAGTAAGTTGCATGGTTCAGCAGCCTCAGGTTATGGATGACCCGGGTCCATCTGCCTCTGCACCTCTCCCCCCATGTAAGGCCTTGGAATCGCCAGCGGCAACCAGCCAGGGGGTTGAGAGTGAGCATGGCACCCTGACCTTCATCCAGCAGATGGAGTCACCCCTGAGAGCAGACAAGGTTTCCATATCTGATGATCCATCAGAAATCCCTGAGGATGAGAGGAAAAATAAACCAGGGAATGAAGATGGACCTGCACCAAACACCCTGAACATGGATGTTTCTACTCCTGCATTTGCTGAGACCAGTAGTTCCTCTACCAATTTTTCTGCATGTGTTTCACACAGTATGGCTGACACCAGCAAAGAGATTGCCTCACCTGAGCCTCTCTGTGTTCCAGCAGAGCTGATTGATGCTGATGGGGGAAGGGATCAGCACATTGCACCATGTGCAGTGGAAGCCATGGAAGTGTCAGACCAGCCTGCTGAAAGTCCTGTCCTGATGGAAGAAAACAGGCCAGCTGAAGATTCCACCAGCACAGCAGTGGGAAAGGACACTGTTGGGAAGACTACAGGAACTGTGAATATACCAGCAAGTATTAAGAATGACAGTAATGATAAAACAATGAATGTGGTGGGTGGTGGTGAAGGGGTTAATACTGCTGGGAAAAATAAAAATGACATTGCTCTCCCTGCTCAGCAGAGGAAAGACTCATCGATTGTGCAGACCAAATCTGTACAATCGATATCTGCTAGAAATGTGTCAGACGGTTCAAAACACACAAATGTTTCTTCTGCTGGGAGAAATGTGGGCAGTTATGCATCTGTTCTGGGGAGTCGCATCAAGGAGGGTGGAGGGAATTTTGTAAATATTAGTGGTCACAATTTGGGGGGCTTGGTGGTGGGATGGTTGGTGGGTACAGGAGGAGGAATGTGGTTCAATAGAAGTGGGAGGGGGAGGGGACCCCACCAGTAAGGGGGAGGGTGGCTGAGTTGGTTCTGGAAATGGGGTTTAAAGCCTTGGATATATTTGCTTTGATTTGCCCAGTGGGGAGTTATGAATTTGATTTGTCCTTTGTAAAGCCTGAGGGTCTGGATTTATTTTGGGAGCGATATAGGAGGTGCAAGGGCCTTCCGCAGTGGAGTGGTTTGGTGCCAAAGGTGATTTCCAGGCAGCCTCTGATAAAGTCGGTGACGATCCTGGTGCGCAACGAATCCATACCAGAGGCTGATTTGATAGTATGGCTACGCCGATATGGTGAGGTCCTCGCTCCACTGCGGAAGGTCCTTGATGAGCATGGGATATGGACAGGGGCCTGGACAGTGTCACTAAAATTGGGGGTGCTTGGAAATGTAGTTCAACACCTTCCCTGTTCAGCTTTTCTGGGGAGAGATAGGCTGACTATTTTTTACCAGGGTCAGCCTAAAGTCTGTAATAAATGTGGAGACAAAGGCCATTTTGCATCTACCTGTACCCGTAAGAAATGCTCACTATGCCAGGATTTGGGCCATTTGGCTAAGGATTGTACTGAAATTCGGTGTAATTTGTGCCAGAAGCTCGGTCATCCTTATAGTCAGTGCCCGGAGGCATTACATAACTTGCCAGGATTGGAGGCTGAGTTGCAGAGGCTTGATAAAGAGGATGAGGCCGCTAAAACTGTTATTGTCCCTCCTGTTTCTGTTACATCTGTTCCAGATTCTGTTTCCCCTAGTGATGTGGTCCCTGAGTCTGTCCCTCCTGTGTCTGTTACATCTGTTGTTTCAGATTCTGTTTCCCCCAGTAATGTGGTCCCTGAGTCTGTCCCCCATGTGGTGGTCCCTAATCCTACTGTACGTAGATCCTCCAGACTGGCAGAAGCTGCTGGGGGGGCAGGTTTGGCGGATCTTCCATCTCAGCCTCCAGTCCCTGTCCCTCGGCAGCGTAAACGTGGTCAGGGGCCTGTGAGGGTGTTGGATGGGGGAGGGGTTGAGGGAAAGGTGACCATATCCCATGTCTCACCCTCTGTTGAGGGGGATTCAGATGATGAGGGGTGGGAGAAGTTTAGGAGGAAGAAAAAGAAGAAGAGGAAGACAAGTAAAGTGGTCATTTCTTCCTCAGAGTCGGACCCAGGAGGGGTTCCTCTTGGTAATACTTTTTCAGTTTTGTCGGGTGATGAGATGTCTGATATATCTTTCTCTTTATCATCCATGGATGAGGGGGAGTCACGTAGTCTTAAGAGAGCTGTTTCGGGTGATGAGAGTGTGGCAAAGGTTAAGAAACAACTACCCCAATCATCCTGATGGCAGTTCCCACTCCGATAAAGGTGGCGACCATTAATGTCGCCAGCATTAAATCTGCAAGAGCTCGTGATATTGCCTTATTTTTGCTCAGCGAGTTTGATGCCGAGATTTTATTTTTGCAAGAGACCTGGCTCAATACTTTGGCCGATGTCCATCTAGCAAAACGGGAGTGGAGATGCGGTCCCTCCTTTTGGTCTCTTGCGGCTGAGCCCTGCAGCGGAGTTGCGGTCCTTTTTAAAACCGATATGGTAACGTGCCGGCGGGTAATTGAGGTAGAAATGGGGAGATGCATGGTCTTAGACGTCTCTGTTAGGGGGCAGGACCTGCGCCTGATCAATATCTATGGACCGCAGTCAAAATGGGGCAGGAAATGCCTCCTCACAGAGATCAAGCCCTTCCTTTTTACGTCCCAGCAGGTTGTCTTTGGAGGTGATTTTAACACCATAATTAGGCCTGAAGACAGGAGAGGCTCCATAGACAGGCTGGGTTACGATAGCGTTTTTCTTAGAGATATGGTGAGACAAGCAGGCCTGGTAGATGTGCATATTAAGCACTGCCCTGGCAGCACGGGATTCACATTTCAGAGAGGGAATAGTCAGAGTAGGATAGATAGGTTTTTTTTAAAGGAGAACTCTGCTTTCTCGGCTCCTGAGTTGAGGGCGGTGGAGTTCTCTGACCACTGTATGCTGTCTGTGACTCTGAATGCCTCGGACACGCCACCCAGGGGAAGGGGTACCTGGAAACTGAATTCGGCTCTCCTGGAAGATGTAGAAGTAAGACAATCCTTTGAGGATTTTTTTCAGGCACAGGTTTCTATTCTGGACTTTTGCAGCAGTAAGTCAGAGTGGTGGGAGCTTGTGAAACAAAGGGCAATTGGACTTTTCAAGGCCATAAGTAAGAAGAAGCAGCTTGGTATGTACATTGCCTACCAGCATTTGCGGAGGAAGCTTGATCGTCTTGTCTCGTATAGAAGGGATCCAGGGGAGATCTCTGAGGTGAAGTTTCTTCTTAGGAAGTGTCAATACGACCGGCATGCCTCCTTGGTTCTGGAGAGGGATTATGGAAAATATCACTCGCCTGATCCTTACCAGAACTGTAAGCAAGGCATAGCAGTTAAGACGGTCATAGGCCTGAGGGATAGTACGGGTTCCCTGGTGAAGTCCAGATCAGGGATCCTGGAGATCTTCAGATCATATTACGCAGACCTTCTGGGAAGAAAGGACCTTTGTCGGGACAGGATGGAAAGCTTTCTGGATTCTACTCCAGGATTGGGAAATGGTACATTGCCTTTGATGGATTTGACAGAACCAATTTCAGTGGATGAGGTAGTTCATGCTATAGAGAAGCTGGCTACCAAAAAATCGCCTGGGCCAGATGGGTTGACAGCTGAATTCTACAAGTGTTTTAAGTCCATTCTGGCTCCCTTTTTAGCAGAGGTTTATAACAGCTGTCTAGAAGAGGGTTCGCTCCCTCCCTCCATGAGGCAATCCGCTGTGATTCTTCTGTCAAAAGGTAAGGACCCCTCAATGATTGAGAACTGGCGCCCCATCAGTCTTCTCAATGTTGATAGAAAGATCCTGGCGAAGATTCTTTTTTGGCGCTTGTCGTCAGTAGCAGGCGATTTGTTGTCCAGTCATCAGCACTGCTCGGTCCAAGGTAGAAGTACCTTTTCAGCGGTTTTAGCTGTCCGGGAGGCTTTGGAACGATGCAGGGCTGCTGGATGGAGAAAGTACTTGCTGGCATTGGATCAGGCGAAGGCTTTTGATAGAGTCAATCACGAGTACCTGTATTTGCTACTTGGTAGATACGGCCTGCAGGGGAGGTTTATAGATTGGCTGGAGACATTATATAGAGGGGCTGAGAGCTTCCCACTGGTTAATGGTTGGGTTGGACGGCCTTTTGAGGTTGGCTCTGGTGTGCGCCAGGGATGTCCTCTGAGTCCCCTGTTATATGTATTCGCAATCGACCCCTTCATAAGAAGGCTAGAGCGTGGATCTTTGTGCGGGGTGCCTTTGGGCATTGCTGGTGTGCCGCCTCTGAAGGTCGTGGCCTATGCCGATGATGTGTCTGTTATTGTCTCTGGGACAGAGGAGGCGCAGGAGGTGGTCTCTATGATAGAGCAGTACACGGAGGCTTCTGGTTCTAAAGTCAACCATGAAAAGAGTGAAGTTTTCTGGATGGGTGAGGAGGGTGAAAGCTTCGAACTTCCGGATGCCTTCCCAGAGCCCCAGCAGGAAATTAAAGTGTTGGGCATCCAATTTGGTCCTGGTGACTATGGTCATCGAAATTGGGAAAGCAGGTTGGTGTGTGCCAATGCCAAAGTAGCAAGCTGGAAGAAATGGAAGCTTTCCTTGAGGGAGAGGGTTGACTTGATCAAAACGTACCTGGTCCCAATCTTTTTATATGTCAGCTGCATCTGTATCTTGCCAGCATCTCTCTATGCAAGGGTGTACAGCTGTTTTTTCCAACTGTTATGGGGAAGCAGGCTGAACCTGATCAAACGCAATGTAACTTACCTGTCTAGGCGGGAGGGTGGCCTGGGAATGGTCAACCCAATAGTTTTCTTTTCTCTGCTCTTTTTAAAGTACAATCTTGGTAACATGCTAGCAGAGAACCCGCCGGGATGGGTGGGCATTTTTCAATCTTGTTTTAGGCCTTTTCTGCGATGCTGGGAAGATGGCGGGCCAGTGAAAAGTCTGAGAGTCCGACATGGCAAGCTCCCGGCTTATGTTGCCCCGTGTCTGAAAATACTTCGGCAGTGGCAGGTGACAGTGGAGGATATCAAGTCCCTCCCCAGGAAGCTTCTGGAGAAGAGGATTTTGAGCTCTGCTTTCAGTGTGTCACTGGCCTTAAGGGATTGCCCAGGCTCTGTAATGAGGGAGGGGTTGCGTTTAATCAATTTAGAAAGAATCCCCTTGAAGTTTAGGGATCAAGCCTGGCTCGCTTTCCATGGAAGGCTCTATGTCAGAGGGAACTTGAAGCATCGCCCTGTGGATGATCGGGATTGTCCTAGAGCGGAGTGTGTTGGTAAAGTGGAGTCTATGGACCACTTTTTGCTGCAGTGTCCCTTTAACATAGAGGTGTATAAAAGGGTGGGGAGGGCTCTAGGCATCCCCTTTTTCTATCGCATGAGTTATGCGGAGTGGGTGTACGGGGCATTCTCGACTCGCTGGGATTTTGATTTGGATACACTGTTTTTAGTTAGTATTGTTGTCCGTTACTTCACATGGAATGCACGGTGTCAGATTACCCTGCGGAAAAAAGTCCTCTCTGTTGAGGTGGTGGTGCACGATATTCTGGGTGAGGTTGGGAAAATTCGGGGTCTTGAGAAAGGCAGGGAGCCTCGGGCGGTCTGGAAAAGGGCGTGGAGGAATATCAGACCTGCCTTTGGTGAACTGCCCATCTCTGGGTGAGGAGCTCTTTTCTTTTTCTGTTTCTTTCACTCCCTTAGCTTTTGTTGGTTAGTATCTTCTTTTTGAAGAAGGGCTGCATGCATAATGGGTGCGGGTTTGTTTCTTGACCTCACAGTTTAGATGTCTGGTGTATTGGTGTGAGTTGTAGTGAGATTGTCCCCAATAATGACATGTTCATGATGAGTTTTGTTTTTGCTGTAAAGTCATTTTTTGTTTGAGAGCAGATTTGCTATATTTATTTTCATTTATGTAAATATGTATATTATATATAGTGATTTTATGCTTATTGATTGCAAGACTTTTAATAAAGAAAAATTGGGAAGAATGCTCCTTACATTGGTGATCAGTGAGAAGAATGTCCCTTACATTGGTGATCAATGAGAAGAATGTTCCTTACATTGGTGATCAATGAGAAGAATGCTCCTTACATTGGTGATCAGTGGGAAGAATGATCCTTACATTGGTGATCAGTGAGAAGAATGTCCCTTACATTGGTGATCAGTGAGAAGAATGCTCCTTACATTGGTGATCAGTGGGAAGAATACTCCTTACATTGGTGATCAGTGAGAAGAATGTCCCTTACATTGGTGATCAATGAGAAGAATGTTCCTTACATTGGTGATCAATGGGAAGAATGCTCCTTACATTGGTGATCAGTGAGAAGAATGTCCCTTACATTGGTGATCAATGAGAAGAATGTTCCTTACATTGGTGATCAGTGGGAAGAATGTTCCTTACATTGGTGATCAGTGGGAAGAATGTTCCTTACATTGGTGATCAGTGGAAAGAATGTTCCTTACATTGGTGATCAGTGGGAAGAATGTCCCTTATATTGGTGATCAGTGAGAAGAATGTTCCTTACATTGGTGATCAGTGAGAAGAATGTTCCTTACATTGGTGATCAGTGGGAAGAATGATCCTTACATTGGTGATCAGTGAGAAGAATGTCCCTGATATTGGTGATCAGTGAGAAGAATGCTCCTTACATTGGTGATCAGTGGGAAGAATGTTCCCTACATTGGTGATCAGTGGGAAGAATGTCCCTTACATTGGTGATCAGTGAGAAGAATGCTCCTTACATGGGTGATCAGTGAGAAGAATGTCCCTTACATTGGTGATCAATGAGAAGAATGTTCCTTACATTGGTGATCAGTGAGAAGAATGTTCCTTACATTGGTGATCAGTGGGAAGAATGTTCCTTACATTGGTGATCAGTGAGAAGAATGTCCCTTACATTGGTGATCAGTGGGAAGAATGATCCTTACATTGGTGATCAGTGAGAAGAATGTCCCTTACATTGGTGATCAGTGAGAAGAATGCTCCTTACATTGGTGATCAGTGGGAAGAATGCTCCTTACATGGGTGATCAGTGAGAAGAATGTCCCTTACATTGGTGATCAGTGGGAAGAATGCTCCTTACATGGGTGATCAGTGAGAAGAATGTCCCTTACATTGGTGATCAATGAGAAGAATGTTCCTTACATTGGTGATCAGTGAGAAGAATGTTCCTTACATTGGTGATCAGTGGGAAGAATGCTCCTTACATTGGTGATCAGTGGGAAGAATGTTCCTTACATTGGTGATCAGTGGGAAGAATGTTCCTTACATTGGTGATCAATGAGAAGAATGTTCCTTACATTGGTGATCAGTGGGAAGAATGTTCCTTACATTGGTGATCAGTGGAAAGAATGATCCTTACATTGGTGATCAGTGGGAAGAATGTCCCTTATATTGGTGATCAGTGAGAAGAATGCTCCTTACATTGGTGATCAGTGGGAAGAATGATCTTTACATTGGTGATCAGTGAGAAGAATGTCCCTTATATTGGTGATCAGTGGGAAGAATGATCCTTACATTGGTGATCAGTGGGAAGAATGTCCCTTACATTGGTGATCAGTGGGAAGAATGATCCTTACATTGGTGATCAGTGGGAAGAATGTCCCTTATATTGGTGATCAGTGAGAAGAATGCTCCTTACATTGGTGATCAGTGGGAAGAATGTTCCTTACATTGGTGATCAGTGAGAAGAATGTCCCTTATATTGGTGATCAGTGAGAAGAATGTCCCTTACATTGGTGATCAGTGAGAAGAATGTTCCTTACATTGGTGATCAGTGAGAAGAATGTTCCTTACATTGGTGATCAGTGGGAAGAATGTTCCTTACATTGGTGATCAGTGGGAAGAATGTTCCTTACATTGGTGATCAGTGGGAAGAATGTTCCTTACATTGGTGATCAGTGAGAAGAATGTCCCTTATATTGGTGATCAGTGAGAAGAATGCTCCTTACATTGGTGATCAGTGGGAAGAATGTTCCTTACATTGGTGATCAGTGGGAAGAATGTCCCTTACATTGGTGATCAGTGGGAAGAATGTTCCTTACATTGGTGATCAGTGGGAAGAATGTCCCTTACATTGGTGATCAATGAGAAGAATGCTCCTTACATTGGTGATCAGTGGGAAGAATGATCTTTACATTGGTGATCAGTGAGAAGAATGTCCCTTATATTGGTGATCAGTGAGAAGAATGCTCCTTACATTGGTGATCAGTGGGAAGAATGCTCCTTACATTGGTGATCAGTGAGAAGAATGTCCCTTACATTGGTGATCAATGAGAAGAATGTTCCTTACATTGGTGATCAATGAGAAGAATGCTCCTTACATTGGTGATCAGTGGGAAGAATGATCCTTACATTGGTGATCAGTGAGAAGAATGTCCCTTACATTGGTGATCAGTGAGAAGAATGCTCCTTACATTGGTGATCAGTGGGAAGAATACTCCTTACATTGGTGATCAGTGAGAAGAATGTCCCTTACATTGGTGATCAATGAGAAGAATGTTCCTTACATTGGTGATCAGTGGGAAGAATGCTCCTTACATTGGTGATCAGTGAGAAGAATGTCCCTTACATTGGTGATCAATGAGAAGAATGTTCCTTACATTGGTGATCAGTGGGAAGAATGTTCCTTACATTGGTGATCAGTGGGAAGAATGTCCCTTATATTGGTGATCAGTGAGAAGAATGCTCCTTACATTGGTGATCAGTGGGAAGAATGATCTTTACATTGGTGATCAGTGAGAAGAATGTCCCTTATATTGGTGATCAGTGGGAAGAATGATCCTTACATTGGTGATCAGTGGGAAGAATGTCCCTTACATTGGTGATCAGTGGGAAGAATGATCCTTACATTGGTGATCAGTGGGAAGAATGTCCCTTATATTGGTGATCAGTGAGAAGAATGTCCCTTACATTGGTGATCAGTGAGAAGAATGTTCCTTACATTGGTGATCAGTGAGAAGAATGTCCCTTATATTGGTGATCAGTGAGAAGAATGTCCCTTACATTGGTGATCAGTGAGAAGAATGTTCCTTACATTGGTGATCAGTGAGAAGAATGATCTTTACATTGGTGATCAGTGGGAAGAATGATCCTTACATTGGTGATCAGTGGGAAGAATGTTCCTTACATTGGTGATCAGTGAGAAGAATGTCCCTTACATTGGTGATCAGTGAGAAGAATGCTCCTTACATTGGTGATCAGTGGGAAGAATGTCCCTTACATTGGTGATCAGTGGGAAGAATGTTCCTTACATTGGTGATCAGTGAGAAGAATGTCCCTTACATTGGTGATCAGTGAGAAGAATGCTCCTTACATTGGTGATCAGTGGGAAGAATGTCCCTTATATTGGTGATCAGTGGGAAGAATGATCCTTACATTGGTGATCAGTGGGAAGAATGTCCCTTACATTGGAGATCAGTGGGAAGAATGTCCCTTACAGATAGCTAAAACAAAATCTTTGGTGTCAGTATTTGCTGATGTGAGAGGCAGAAACGTCTCATTTCTCAAGGAACCCCTTGGCCCCCTCTGGAGGAACCATGGCTGAGAAAGGCTGCATAAAGGATTACCATGACAGCTAAACAACTGGTCATTTTCAGGAGGAGTCCAGCTTTGGGACTTACTCCTCTCATGACAGGTTTCCTTTAATGCTTCCTGTACAAAACTAAACTCTAGAAGTCCAAAGAATAAACTTCAATGAAATATTTATGTACTTCACATTTTGCATTTTAATATTAGTTTATTAGAATTCTTTGTTTCTGAAGGATGTAGCTGGAAGCTCTACATTCATCCATAAAGATGTCTAGTGGAAGCGATGTGCTAATTGTAACTTTTTATTTAAATGAAGTCAACCTTGAATCCTTTGTCTGCTGGCAAGTGAGATGTGCTAATTAATACCCATCCTGAACCATGCTGACAACCGAGGGGAGACGTATCTCGTCACCGAGGAGCCCAGCAATTGTCTTCCTCCAGATGCCTGCTAAAGTGGAAAGGCCACATGTTTATCGGGTACAAAGTACATAGGTAGTGGCGGAAGTGTCTGTCAGTGTCATTGGAGATGAGACAAATAGGCCGGTAATGAAGGAGTAGACGGAATACAGCGAGGGAAAAAGTTTCTTTTGGAAAAGAAAACCATTTAGAGAAGAGAATGTTCCTCTCTGTACCTGAATGTGTCTGATGAGGGATAATTATGATCTAGAATGGGGATTGTTTTCTCACCCTCTGCCTGTTATTTCACAACACAGTCCGGGCATTTCAATGAGTTCTATGAAATAATACAAATATAAGGCAGTGTGCCCGTTTTCTCTCTATGCCAGAACTTCAGCCCTTTGTATATGGCACTGAGACGAGACCGGAATTTCTCAACCTTTTTTTTTCAGTCGCAGGACCTTTTGAAAGCAATCAAAGTCTAGAGGCCCCCCAGTCTAAAATGTAAAAAAATGTAACGTTACTTATTAATGGGAAACCGGAGCCTGAGACAATACACACAACCTTTATATCAGAGGTCCCCAGTCACATCAGAGGTCCCCCCCCCATCACATTAGAGGCCCCCCATCACATCAGAGGTGCCCCCATCACATCAGAGGTCCCCCATCACATTGGAGCCCCTCCCCTCCCCCAATCACACCAGAGCTCCTCCTATCACATTAGAGGTCCCCCATCAGATTAGAGCCCCCCTCCCCGAATCACATCAGAGGTCCCCCATCACATTAGAGCCCCTCCCCCAATCACACCAGAGGTCCCCCCCATCACATTAGAGCCCCCCCCAATTACATCAGAGGTCCCCCCATTACATTGGAGCCCCTCCCCTCCCCCAATCACACCGGAGCTCCTCCTATCACATTAGAGGTCCCCCATCACATTAGAGCCCCTCCCCTCCCCCAATCACACCGGAGCTCCTCCTATCACATTAGAGGTCCCCCATCACATTAGAGCCCCCCTCCCCCAATCACATCAGAGGCCCCCCCATTACATTGGAGCCCCTCCCCCAATCACACCAGAGCTCCTTCTATCACATTAGAGGTTCCCCATCACATTGGATCCCCTCCCCTCCCCAAATCACACCAGAGCTCCTCCTATCACATTAGAGGTCCCCCATCACATTAGATTCCCCCCTCCCCAATCACATCAGAGGTCCCCCATCACATTAGAGCCCCCCCAATCACATCACAGGTCCCCCCATCACATTAGAGGTCCCCCCATTACATTAGAGACCCCCACTCCCCCAATCACATCAGAGGTCCCCCTTTCACATCAGAGGTTCCCCCATCACATTGGAGCCCCTCCCCCAATCACACCAGAGTTCCCCCTATCACATTAGAGGTCCCCCATCACATTAGAGCCCCCCTCCCCCAATCACATCAAAGGTCCCCCCATCACATTAGAGTCCCCCTCCCCCAATCACATCAGAGGTCCCCCCATCACATTAGAGCCCCTCCCCCAATCACACCAGAGCTCCTCCTATCACATTAGAGGTCCCCCATCACATTAGATCCCCCCCCTCCCCAATCACATCAGAGGTCCCCCATCACATTGGAGCCCCTCCCCTCCCCCAATCACATCAGAGGCCCCCCATTACATTGGAGCCCCTCCCCCAATCACACCAGAGCTCCTTCTATCACATTAGAGGTTCCCCATCACATTGGAGCCCCTCCCCCAATCACACCAGAGTTCCTCCTATCACATTAGAGGTCCCCCATCACATTAGAGCCCCCCTCCCCCAATCACATCAAAGGTCCCCCATCACATTAGAGTCCCCCTCCCCAATCACATCAGAGGTCCCCCATCACATTGGAGCCCCTCCCCCAATTACACCAAAGCTCCTCCTATCACATTAGAGGTCCCCCATCACCTTAATGCCCCCCTCCCCCAATTACATAAGAGGTTCCACCATTACATTGGAGCCCCTCCCCCAATCACACCAGAGCTCCTTCTATCACATTAGAGGTTCCCCATCACATTAGAGCCCCCCCTCCCCCAATCACATCAGAGGTCCCCCCATCACATTAGAGCCCCCCTCCCCCAATCACATCAGAGGTCCCCCCATCACATTGGAGCCCCTCCCCTCCCCCAATCACACCAGAGCTCCTTCTATCACATCAGAGGTCCCCCATCACATTGGAGCCCCTCCCCTCCCCAATCGCACCAGAATTCCTCCTATCACATTAGAGGCCCCCCATCACATTAGAGCCCCCCCTCTCCCAATCACATCAGAGGTCTCCCCATCACATTAGAGCCCCCCTCCCTCAATTACACCAGAGGTCTCCCCATCACATTGGAGCTCCTCCTCTCCCCCAATCACACCAGAGCTCCTCCTATCACATTAGAGCCCCCCTCCCCCAATCACATCAGAGGTCCCCCATCACATTGGAGCCCCCCCTCCCCCAATCATTCCAGAGCTCCTCCTATCACATTAGAGGCCCCCCATCACATTAGAGCCCCCCTCCCCCAATTACATCAGAGGTCTCCCCATCATATTGGAGCCCCTCCCCTCCCCCAATAACACCAGAGCTACTCCTATCACATCAGAGGTCCCCCATCACATCAGAGCCCCCCCCTCCTCCAATCACATCAGAGGCCCCCCCATCATTTTAGAGCTCCTCTCATCAAATCAGAGCCCCCCATCACATCAGAGGTTTTGGATGCAAGGATGGCTAAAGGGATAAACATGATTTGCCCCAACAATTATTTGCATACTTATCCAGCAGAGACTGAGCTCCTTGTTTTTGGATGTTGTACATACCTTCTGTTATAAAAAGGAAATGCTAAATCTCTCAGGTTTTGTAATTGCTTGCCGACCGCCACATAGCAGTTTTACTGCGGCCGCGTTGTGCAGAATCCCGTATATATACAGTATATAGACGTGATTCTGCACTTCTATGTGGGGGGCGCCACTTTTGCTGTGATTTACCGCAGCAGAAGCCGATCTGCGGGTGACAGGCAATGGATGTCTGCCGGGACCTGCCGATTTGCCGACCAGAGACACAGACCGGAGCTCTGCCTATGTAAACAAAGCAGAGCTCCATCCTGACAGGCGGGAAGCAGGGAATGAAATCCATCACTTGCCTTAGTAAAGCAGCACACACAGTACACAAACACAAGGGCTAGACACACTTTTAACCCTTTGATTGCCCTAGCTGTTTAACCCCCTTCCCAGCCAGTGTCATTAGTACAGTGACAGTGCATATTTTTAGTACTGATTAACTGTATTAGTCCGATTGTGCGCCACAATATCGCAGTTCTGCTATAAGTCACTGATAGTCGCCATTACTACTATACTATAAAATAAATAACAATTCCAATATATATCTCACAGTTTGTAGACGCTATAACTTTTGCGCAAACCAATCAATTTACACTTATTGGAGGCTTTTTTTTTTACTAAAAATATGTAAAAGAATACTACATACTGATGAAATTCGATTTTTTTAATTTTTTATTGGTTATGTTTTATAGCAGAAAGCTAAAAATAGTTTTTTTTCTAAATTGTCGGTCTTTTTTTTTTTTTAAAGAGGTGATCAAATCCCACCAAAAGAAAGCTCTATTTGTGGAAAAAAAAGGACGTCAATTGTATTTGAGTCCAGCGTTGCACGGCAGCGCAATTGTCAGTCAATCACTTAAGAACGAGTCTCTTTTTGAGATTTGTTGTTTACAAGTTAAAAACTTTTTTTTTGCTAGAAAATTACTTAGAACCCCCAAACATTATACATTTTTTTTCTAACACCCTAGAGAATAAAATAGCGGTCGTTGCAATACTTTATGTCACACCGTATTTGCGCAGCTTACAAGCGCACTTTTTTTGGAAAAAATAAACTTTTTTGAATTTAAAAATAAGACAGCAGTAAAGTTAGCCCAATTTTTTTTTAATATTGTGAAAGATAATGTTACGCCGAGTAAATTGATACCCAACACGTCGCGCTTCAAAATTGCGCCCCGCTCGTGGAATGGCCACAAACTTTAACCCTTAAAAATCTCCATAGGTGACGTTTAAAAAATTCTACAGGTTGCATGTTTTGAGTTAGAGAAGGTCTAGGGCTAGAATTATTGCTCTCGCTCTACCGATCGCGACTCCTCACATGTGTGGTTTGAACACCGTTTTCATATGCGGGCGCTGCTCACGTATGTGTTCGCTTCTGCATGCGAGCCCTGTTCGGGACGGGGCACGTTTAAAATCTTTTTTTTTTCCTTATTTATTTTACCTTTTTATTTTTTATTTTTACACTGTTTAAATAAAAAAACTGTGTCACTTTTATTCCTATTACAAGGAATGTAAACATCCCTTGTAATAGAAAAAAAGCATGACAGGACCTCTTAAATATGAGATGTGGGGTCAAAAAGATCTCAGATCTCATATTTACACTAAAATGCACTTAAAAAAAAAAAAATAATAAAATTTTGTCATTTAAAAAAAAAATTGGCCCTTTAAGAGCTATGGGCGGAAGTGACGTTTTGACGTCGCTTCCGCCCTGCAATGTCATGGAGACGGGTGGGGGGCCATCTTCCCCTCACGCGTCGAGGGCTCCGGTAAGCGGCGGTTGGCACCGGAGCGCAGTGGGAGGGGGGGGCCGATAAAAGTGATTTCGGGGCGGTTGGCACTGGAGCGCAGCGGGAGGGGGGGGGGCGATAAAAGTGATCTCGCGGCGGTTGGCACCGGAGCGCAGCGGGAGGGGGGGGGGCGATAAAAGTAATCTCGCGGCGGTTGGCACCGGAGCACAGCAAGAGGGGGGGCCGATAAAAGTGATCTTGTGGCGACTCCGCCACAGAGACCACTTTTATCTTGAGATGTTATGGAGACGGGTGGGGGACATCTTCCCCTCACTCAGCTCCATACCCAGCAAGGGGTAACATCTGATCGCCTTCGTCACTACTGACGGCTCCAGTAAGTGGCGGAGGGCACCGGAGCGTGGTGGGAGGGGGTGGGGGGGGCACTCTCCCACCGCCGATTAAAGTGATCTTGCGGTGAATCCGCCGCAGAGACCACTCTTATCAGAAAGAAGAGGATACCGGGTTATGGTAGCTAGCTGCTGCCATAACAACGATACTCCTCTTCAAAGTTAGGACGTATATCGGCGTGCGGCGGTCCGTGACGCAGTAACGAATCGCAAAAAATGGCTTGGTCGTTAAGGGGGTGAATCTTCCAGAGGGCAAGTTTTATATAAAGGGTAGGATGTGGGATGGGGGGGGGGGGGGGGGTGGGGGTACCTAGAATATAAAGATAGAGATCCCAATTTTCTGCATCCAATAATATTTACACAGAAATCTATGAAGTCCCTATTTTCATTAATAAAAGAAAACACGCTCCAGACCTGTAGATTAATGAGTCCCGTCATACAAATCCCTGATTAGGTGCCTAATTCTGTCTTTCCTTGATGAATTTCCCTCCTCCGTACAGATCGGTATTTACATAAACGAGTCTCCGCAGCGCATTCTATTCCTGACACAAGCGGGTTTCAAGGGAGGGGACCCCTCTGGGAAATCACCAGACCCTTAATTACTGTAGTGATGGCCATATTTATGATATTTACACAAAGGGATATAAATGTAATACAAACGTCTTGATGAATACCAAAGAAGATGGGAATTAGTGCAAACCATCGCCGGCATCCATTAAAGGAATTATGGAAGATCGAGTAAAAAAAAAGCCGAAACAAATGTCATTTTACATCTATTACGGCGCCAGTGTTACTCTCTGATGCTACATTGTGCGGCTGCAGGGAGAATCGCTTTGTAGGACTTGCTTTTTCTCACGTAAAAGTTGCTTGTTTATTCTTTTAATCGCTTCAGCCCCGGGAAGGATTTACCCCCCCTTCCTGACCAGAGCACTTTCTGCGATTCGGCACTGCGTCGCTTTACCTGACGATCGAGCGGTCGTGCGCCGTTGCGCCCAAACAAAATTGCCGTCCTTTTTTTTCCCCCACAAATAGAGATTTCTTTTGGTGGTATTTGATCACCTCTGCGGTTTTTATTTTTTCCGCTATAAACAAAAAAATAGCAACAATAACAATATTTTTAACTTTTTGCTATAATAAATATCACCAAAAAAAATATTTAAAAAAAATAATTTATATCCTCAGTTTAGGCCGATATGTTTTCTTCTACATATTTTTGGTAAAAAAAAAATCGCAATAAGCGTATATTGCTTGGTTTGCGCAAAAGTTATAGCGTTTACAAAATAGGGGATAGATTTATAGCATTTTCATTATTAATTTTTGTTATTAGTAATGGCGGCGAGCTGCGTTTTTTATCGTGGCTGCAACATTATGGCGGACACATCGGACACTTTTGACACCATTTTGAGACCATTGTCATTTATACAGCGATCAGTGCTATAAAAATGCACTGATTACTGTATAAATGACACTGGCAGGGAAGAGGTTAAACACTAGGGGGCGATCAAGGGGTTATGTGTGTCCTAGGGAGTGATTCTAACTGAGGGGGGGATGGGCTTCCACTGACATGACAGCGATCACTGCTCCCGATGACAGGGAGCAGTGATCTCTGTCATGTCACAAGGCAGAACGGGGAAATGCCTTCTTTACATCCCCGTTCTACCTCTCCGCATCGCAATCGTGGGCCACCAGCGAACATCGAGTTCCCGGCACCCGCTAGCACACTCCCGCAGCGTAATTTTAAAGGGACGTACAGGTACACCCCCCCTCCGCCGCTTTCCGGAGCCGTCGGCAGCGGCGGAGGCGATCGGGTCCTCTTTGTGGCTGGGCATGGAGATGAGTGAGGGGAAGATGACCCCCACCCGTCTCCGTGACATTGCAGGGCGGAAGCAACGTCAAATCGTCACTTCCGCCCATAGCTCTTTTTTTAAATCGTTTTTTTTTTTAAATGACATTTTTTTTTTTAATTGCATTTTAGTCTAAATATGGGATCTGAAGTCTTTTTGACCCCAGATCTTAAATTTATGGGATGTTTACATTCCTTGTAATAGGAATAAAAGTGACACATTTCTTTAAAAAAAAAAAAAAAAACAGTGTAAAAATAAAAAATAAAAGGTAAAATCAATAAGAAAAAAAAATTTAAATGCTCCCCGTCCCGCCGAGCTCGCGCACAGAAGCGAACGCATACGTGAGTAGCGCCCGCATAAGAAAACGGTGTTCAAACCACACATGTGCGGTATCGCCGCGATCGGTAGAGCGAGAGCAATAATTCTAGCCCTAGACCTCCTCTGTAACTCAAAACATGCAACCTGTAGAATTTTTTAAACGTCGCCTATGGAGATTTTTTAGGGTAAAAGTTTGTTGCAATGCCACGAGCGGGCACAATTTTGAAGCGTGACATGTTGGGTATCAGTTTACTCGGCGTAACATCATCTTTTACAATATGAAAAAAAAATTGGGCTAACTTTACCGTTGTCTTATTTTTTAATGCAAAAAAGTGTATTTTTTCCAAAAAAAGTGCGCTTGTAAGACCGCTGTACAAATACGGTGTGACAGAAAGTATTGCAACTGCCGCCATTTTATTCTCTAGGGTGTTAGAAAAAAAATGTATAATGTTTGGGGGTTCTAAGTAATTTTCTAGCAAAAAAAGACGGTTTTTTAACTTGTAAACAACAAATCTAAAAAAGAGGCTCGGTCCTTAAGTGGTTAATCACCAAGAAAAAAGAAAAAAAAGAAAAAAAGACAGAAAATTTTGAAAAAAAAATGCTTTTTTCTTTGTTTCGGTTATACAATTTTGCAAATAAATAATCGTTCTTCATAAATTTAGCGCAAAATGTATTCTGCTACATTTCTTTGGTGAAAATAACCCAAATCAGTGTATATTATTTAGTCTGTAGGAAAGTTATATAGTGCACAATCTATGGGCTATAGACATGTGCAATTCATTTAGTTCCGAATTCTTTTTTTAACGAATTACGACAAATTTGTTAATTTGGAAATATCCGAATTAACGAAAACCCGTTTAACAAATTTTTTAGAATATAATATATAATAATAAATTTGAATATTTGAAAATTCTGAAATTTTGAAATTGGGAAATCCCAAATTTCAAAATTCTAAAATCTGAAATAATAACTAAAATTAACTTGACTATTACTAACTATTAAATTATAGGTATTGGAATTTCCTTTCAGATTTGGCTGTTGGTGAACGTAACGAATACAAATTCATCCAAAGTTACAAATTTTCCGAAATAATGAATGCTGTATCGAAACAAATTGATAAAAATAAATAACAATAATAGTAATAAAAAAAAAGTTTTATTATTATTTATTATTAACTAGTTCCATTCCATTTGCTTAGATGCGGCATTCATTATTTCAGATGATTCGTAACTTTGAATAAATTTGTATTTGTTACGTTCACTAACAGCCACATTTGAAAGGAAATTCCAATACCTATAATTTATTGTTAGTTTTTCTTTCAAATTTTTAAATTTTCTTTCTTATTTTTAGATTTTCGAATTTTTGGACTTACCAATTGCGATCATAACGAATGACGCAAAAAACGAACCCCCCCAGAAAACAAATTAAACTAAAACGAACACATTTTTTGGCAGTGCACATGTCTAATGGGATATATCTGAAAATTGATCCCGATGTACTGACGGACTATCTCATTTCTTGAGGCCTAAAAATATCAGGACAGTACAAATATCCCCCCAAATGACCCCTTTTTTGAAATTAGACAGTCCAAGGTATTCTGTAAGAGGCATGGTGCATTTTTTGAAGTTGGAACTTTTTTTTTTTACAGTTATTGGAAAATGAGGAAATGATTAAAAAAATCTTTTTCTATCATGGAACATCCAAGAGATACAGGCAGTTACCAAACATTTAAAAGAATGATTTAAAAAAAAAAAGCCCTTGAAGAGCTATGGGCGGAAGTGACGTTTTGACGTCGCTTCTGCCCCTGCAGTGTCATGGAGACGGGTGGGGGCCATCTTCCCCTCACTCGTCTCCATGCACAGCCACCGAGAAAACCGGATCGCCTCCGCCGTTGCTGACGGCTCCGGTAAGCGGCGGAGGGCATCGGAGTGCGGCGGGAGGGGGGTGGCCCCCTCCTGCCGCTGATTAAAGTGATTTTGCGGCGAATCCGCCACAGAGACCACTTTTTTCTTGTAGCCGACCGCCGGCTGAACACGAGGATACCAGGGTTATGGCAGCTAGCTGCTGCCATAACAACGATATCCATCCTCAAAGTGGGGACCTATATTGGCGTTCGGTGGTCGGCAAGTGGTTAAGCATCAGTGTCGATGTGTTTTTAGGTAGGACAAAAAAAAAAAAGAAGCAAAATGCACACTATTGTTTCTGGGCTGTACTACGGGTACAAACAACAACTAACATACATATATGTGGTATCACTGCGATCGTCAGGAGCAAAAGTATTTTATTTAGCGTTGTTCTTTGGTGGAAGGTTATGGTAGTAACAAGAAATATACAGCTAAATTTAAAAAAATGTTTTTTTTGGTTTTTTTTTTACTATTTTGGGCCAGTTTTCAAATATCGGGAGATATCCATTGCCATCAAATGAAAGGTCAAAAAAAAAACGTGGTATAATCCACCTGGATGTACAAAGTAGTTGTGATAATATGTACGGTTTTACTGACACATGTCAAAGTTGCAAAATTGTGCTTAGGCATTTAGATTTGTTTTACCCTTATGCCGCGTACACACGGGTGGACTTTTTGACGGACTGGTCCGGTGGACTTTTCGACATACTTTTCGATGGACTTTCCGATGGACTTTCAAATGAACGGACTTGCCTACACACGATCAACCAAGGTCTGACGAATTCGTACGTGATGACATACGACTGGACTAAAATAAGGAAGTTCAATAGCCAGTAGCCAATAGCTGCCCTAGCGTCGGTTTTTGTCCGTCGGACTAGCATACAGATGACTTTTCGACCGGACTCGAGTCCGTTGGAAAGATTTGAAACATGTTTTATTTCTAGGTCCGTCTGACTTTTGGGGAAAAAAAGTCTGCTGGAGCCCACACACACGGTCGAATTGTCCGACGGAGTCCAGTCCGCTGGACCTAGTCTGTCGAAAAGTCCACTCGTGTGTACGCGGCATTTAGACATGAAAGGGGTTATTCTTTACTATATGGCTTCGTGAACGTCTTGCTGAATAAAAAGTCCCTGCACTTAGAGGGTTGTTTCGTTATTGATAATTTGAATGCACAGGTACTGGAACATCTGGTTATATGATCTTTTGGTTAGAACCTTTATTGGGGCTTTATTTGAGGATTTTTTGCCTCCCTCTGGGTGAGCTGTTTATATAGGATTGTGTATATGGAGCTTTTCTATTGGTTTATTTTTTCTTTATTGGATGAATTAGATGGGCTAAAAAAAAAAAAAAAAAAGACAAAAGTCCATGTACTTTAACCTTTCTCCTTTTTTCACAATTCTTCTCAACTAAAAAAAACGTAATGTTTTGTTTGGAGTTGTAGGTGTACCATAAATCAGAATACTCTCCAGATCCCCGGGCGGTGTATGTTTTGTTTGGCTGTATTGCATGTATTATCTATAATGGATATTCTTCTGTAAATTATTTGAAGATTTTTGTTTCTATTACAGAGCTAATAAGGAAAAAGAGACAGAATGTTCCCCCTGATCTTGGCCCTGAGCCATCCTCCACTGCAGTGATCATGGCAGAAAGATTACACTGTAATAGCAACGTGGGCCTCATCATCTGAGCTCTTCATTAGCCTTCATCGTCTACTAGGACTTGGAGGATAATTGACATCATTTTCAAGCAATTCTTCTCGAGTAGTTTTAAGTATCCTCTTTAAATCAGGATTTAATGTCAAGTCACTGAGCTTATAACTCTAGATGGGTCCTAAGGACCTCCCCTTAAACCAGCATTGAAGTGTAATTGGGGGGACATTTTGATAAAAGGGGAAATTGCTCTGGTCTCATTATTTCAGAAAACTGCTTAGCATGCAACAAATAAAGTTTCTTTTATATACTGTAAGGGGTTTGGTTTCTAAAGTCGAAAGGTAATGCGTTTACATTCCCTATGTACTGACACTACTGAAAATTGAGGTTTTATTGTACCGATAGTTTGTGGAAATGGATTTACAGTTTCAAACAGATAATTTCCCGGGGTGTGATGGGCAGGAGAATGGAAAAACAGTTAGAAATTTTGCTTTTCAGCACTGTTTCTGGGTCTGTTTCCATAAAGAAATGCTCCCTGGAATTCTTTAAGCGCGTCACGGTCAGGGGTCAGGCTCAGAGACCAGTAGCAATAGCAGTAGAGAGGCTCCCACCGACCAGCATAAGTATACAAGCAGGTCACACTGGCATATGACACGAGCTTACATGAGGTGTGGGGTCTAACCGCTAACCGGTGTTCACCAGAGCTGCTGATGGTGGGAGATGGGTTTTACTGTGTGTTAGTACCAGGCCACGGCCCTCAGGTTCACCATGCCAGGAAGCAAGCAGGCCAAGCCCAGTAGCAGAAATAGCAGGTATAGATCAGGCAGAAGCGTAGTCAGTAAACAAGACAAAGGTTAGTAACAAGTGGTTGCAGGTTGAGATCAAGCAGAAGCGTGGTCAAGGAGCAAGCCGAAGGTCAGTAACAAGTGGTTGCAGGTTGGGCTCAAGCAGAAGCGTGGTCGAGGAGCAAACCAAAGGTCAGTAACAAGTGGTTGCAGGTTGGGATCAAGCAGAAGCGCGGTTGAGGAGCAAGCCAAAAGGTCGGTAACACGTGCTTGCAGGTTGGGAACAAAAAAAGCGTGGTCGAAGAGCAAGCCAAAAGTCAGTAACAAGTGCTTGCAGGTTGGGAACAAGCAGAAGCGTGGTCGAGGAGCAAGCCAAAGGTCCGTAACGAGGGGTAATGGAGATGAGGACAGCTGCAGCTGACAGGTCCTCTTTACAGAGACATCAGAGGTCTATTAGACCCCCATTGTTTTCCTTGCCCTTCTCAGCAGCTAATCCTGCATCAGCATCAGGGTTGAACGCTTCCAGCTTCATTCACTGCAAAGGAGATTGAGGGATGATGTTCCTCGGTCTCCTCCTGCTCACTATCCTGAGAGTATTGTAGTCCTGGGATCCCAGGAAGAGCAAGAGAGCCCAGGAACCATGCGGGGGGTAAACCACACCACCCACACTATAAAGGTGATCGGCAGCTGGATCACCCTTACATTACAGCTGGGAGCCAGCTGAGCAAAACAAGCACAAGCTTACACTACTACTGCAGCCATGAGCCTGTGCTTAACCCTTCACGCTCTGGGCATACTACATACAGTGGAACCTTGGTTAACAAGTAACGCGGTTAAGAAGCGTTTTGAAAGACGAGCAACTTTTTTATTAAAATCCTGACTCGGTTTGCGAGTGTTGTCTCGCAAAACGAGCAGAATTCAAGCTAATGTGGTGTGCAGTACCGCATTTGGCCAGAGGTGCGGGAGCGCCGGTGACACTCGGAAGGGTTCGGAGCCGTTCAGAAATACTCAGAATCACTCAGAAATACTCGGAAATACTCAGTTCCTGAGGGTTTCCGAGTTCAGCCGTGCTGTCCACGAGTATTTCCGAGGCTCCCCGGTGCCCCTCCACCTCTGGCCACATGCGGTATTGCATGCAATAGAAGTCAATGCGGAACAAATTATCTTTGTTTTCATTGACTTCTATGGGGAAACTTGCTTTGATATGCGAGTGCTTTGGATTACAAGCATTCTCCTGGAACGGATTATGCTTGTAATCCAAGGTTCCACTGTACATCCAAAGCTCTGAACTGGTTAAAGAGGAGTTCCACCCAGGGGGGCCATTAAAAAAAAAAAAAATAAAAGTCAGCAGCTACAAATACTGCAGCTGCTGACTTTTAATTGGACACTCACCTGTCCCTGGGTCCAGCGGTGCGGGGGATCGAAGCCCCGCTCGTCCCCCCCTCCGCTCGTCGGCGCCGGCATTTCAACTGTGGGCGCCGGGCTGTGGCTTCACAGCCTGGCACCCACTGCGCATGCGCGAGCGGCGCCGAGCGCCGTGATTGGCCGCTCAATCACCTGGGACCTGCAATGGGTCCCAGATGATTGACAGGAGGGAGGGAGAAGAGCCGAGCCCTTCCTGTGCCAGGGGGAAGTGATGTCATCAGCCCAGGCAGACGAAGGGGCAGATTACGAGGGACCACCTAGCAACAGGCATTTAGAGGTAAGTAAAAAAAAAAAAATATCCAAATGTTTTTTTGTTTTTTTTTTTAGAATTTTTTAGATATGTTTGTTTTTTTGGGTGGAACCCCACTTTAAACAATTTTTCACAGCCATGGCAAAAGAATGTAAGAACTACCTGAATTTGTTGCACACATATGAAATAGTAAACCAACCAGATTTGGCCTTTCTAATATGTCCGTAACACCAGAGAAATGTTGTAAATTCTTTATTGAATTACACCCTATTGTGTTCCAACTGCACTCCAGGGGTTGTCACTGTTGCCTTGATAAAGAGGGACCACCGTGTCCCCGAAACATTGCAAATCTTCATGGTGACATCTTCAGTAAAGCTCCTCGATTGAAGAAGATTCAGGTATTGCAGGCGACACATGTATTATTGCTATTTACTGGGGATGCTATGTGTTCAGATTTCCTGTGGGTGCCCCAGTTCTGTCATATACACCCCAAACCTGGACTGATAGGATAATTAGTCGCCACCCACATTAGTCCTGGTGTGTTTGTATCTGTATGACTGTGGTCCTTTAAATCCTACATTGTAGATCCCTCTGGGGACAAGGAATGATCGGGAAGATCTATGCACTCTGCAAAGCACTACTCAGTTTTTCATGCTACATAAATTAATAAAATAAAAATATATTTCCTTTGCACAAAGAACAGCATTGTGGTCATATCAAGATCATAGTGAAGAACTCATGTAGTATAACAGTGCAGGTCTGCTCTTTAGCTCATTGAGGCCTGACCAGGAGATCCATGTAGCACACCAGAGTTCCCTAGCTTGGGCTTCACCTGCCAAGCGGGCACACCCTAACAGCAACCCGAGCCAGCTTGACCTCCAGTGCCCTATTCCAATCTGCTGCTGGCTGTGCTCTCAAACTGACCCCATTGAGTTCCAAACACAAATAAACTTCCAAATGACACCATAATGCTACTGTCAGGGCATGGACCTGAACCTAAGACCTCTACTGTATCTGGCAGTAACGCTTTTCGCTGAGCTACCTAAGATGCTGGACAGCTCCCTGCCTGATTGCTTAGACAACCTTGCCTTCTGTCTTGTTTCTTGTGAACCTTGAACTCTTTGCTCCTCCTCCACTTCCTGATTGAAGCCATGCCTTTGTACTTCCTGTTTGCAAGATTATTGTGCTCTGTCCTGCCAATATCTCGCTCTTGTCACTCCTGCTGCCGTCTGGATCTTTGCTACTGTTCATTACCGACCTTTGGCTGGACCCTCGACTACGCTTCTGCTTGATTCCAACCTGCAACCACTTGTTACTGATCTTGACCCCTGCCTGCTGTATCTGCTACTGGACCCCGGCTTGCTCCCCTCCATCAGGAGCTCTGGTAAACACTGGTTAATGCTTAGACCCTGCACCTTGGTTGAACCCGCATCATCCGCCAGGGTGACCTACTTGTATACTTATCCTACTGGTCGGTGGGAGCCTCACTACTGCTATAGCTATTGGTCTCCGAGCCTGACCCCTGACTGTGACTTCATAAGGGCCAATGGAACCGTAGTGTAGATGACTCCAATATCAATTCTTGTCATATACAGGTAAGAAATGCCAATGCTGCCTTCTCCGGGCTATGCTTTGAAGAACATACAAAAACAAGAAAGGGAGAGTGCCTCTAAGTATAATAGACAAAATAATTTATCAAAAGCTAAAAAGGGGCTACTCACATGTAAGTAGCATAACATTAACCCGGTGGGCATCTGCTCAGTATCGCCGGGACATCCACAACGGGCTAGGTTTTAGGCGCACAGATGGGAAGGAGCACCGGCCACTCTCTTCTGGGTTGCAGGCTGTCAGAAAGTCTGTGGAGTGCAGGATCGAATGCAGTACTGACGTAGCATGGTGACGTCTCCAAGGTAAGGTAAAAAAAATCATCCACTATCTGTTCCCCCACTCCCCCTCCTTAACACTTTCCTGACTCCGGTATCGATCCACCGCTATGACCAGCTGCAGGTCTTCTCTATTCTCTCTTCCAGGTCTCATGGGCTTTTCTGAGAACAGAAGGAGCCATTGGCTTCTCCTGCTGTCACTCAAATGCTGTGAGCAAAGAGTGGGGGGGGGGGGGTTGAGGCCGAGCCGCACTGTGTGTGTCTATGGATTCAGACACAGAATAGGAGGAGCCAAGATCGCTGGCGAGGGGACCTCAGAAGAGGAGGTGAGGGGTGGCTCTGTGGAATACCATTACAGAGCAGGTAAGTAAAACCTGTTTATTATTTTGGTGAAAACAAAATGGACTTTACAACCACTTTAAGTAGTATAGAGAATTTTTTGAAGAATAAGGATGATATAGTGTCACTTTAACCCAAGCAGCTCTTAAGCGAACTACCCTACATCCACTGGCTCCTAAGCCTAATCTAACTGTCAAGCTTTGAGGGCATCTAGTGGCCAACCAGGGGACCTAATACAGGCCATGCTCCTGCCCTGCCTTACCCTACATCCACCGGCCCCTAGGCCTAACCTAACTCTCAGGCTATGGGTGCATCTTGTGGCCAACCAGGGGGAAATATTACAGGACACGCCTCTGCCCTAACCTACATCCACCAACCCCTGGGCCTAACCTAACTCTCAAACTATGGGGGCATCTAGTAGCCAACCAGGGGGAACTATTACAGGCCATGCTCCTGCCCTACCCTACACCCACCTATAGCAGATACAAATGTTTATACCATTAGCAAACAACAGCAAAATCCTATAGGTGAAACAGATGTATTCACGCAGAGCACAATTCTGTTTATAATTCTTTTTAGAAGCTTCCGCAGTCCTCCAGTGCTTACTATGTGCTCAGCGTAAGCCAGAAAATGTCACAATCCCACAGATGATTGTTACCCAATAATGCCTAAATAAATGCTTTAGAAAGGGTTTCATGAATATAAGCAAAGCACTTGGACCACACAAACTAAACTCTCTCTCCCTAAGTCACTAACATTAGTAAATAGATAGGAAGGTTCAGTATCTCACAAAAGTGAGTACACCCCTCACATTTTTGTAAATATTTTCTTCTATCTTTTCATGTGACAACACTGAAGAAATGACACTTTGCTACAATGTAAAGTAGTGAGTGTACAGCTTGTATAACAGTGTAAATTTGCTGTCCCCTCAAAATAACTCAACACACAGCCATTAATGTCTAAACCGCTGGCAACAAAAGTAAGTACACCCCTAAGTAAAAATGTCCAAATTGGGCCCAAATAGCCATTTTCCCTCCCCGGTGTCATGTGACTCGTTAGTGTTACAAGGTCTCAGGTGTGAATGGGGAGCAGGTGTGTTAAATTTCACTCACTCTCCCATACTGGTCACTGGAAGTTCAACATGGCAAAGAACTCTCTGAGGATCTGAAAAAAATAATTTTTGCTCTACATAAAGATGGCCTAGGCTATAAGAAGATTGCCAAGACCCTGAAACTGAGCTGCAGCACGGTGGCCAAGACCATACAGCGGTATAACAGGACAGGTTCCACTCAGAACAGGCCTCGCCATGGTCCACCAAAGAAGTTGAGTGCACGTGCTCAGCATCATATCCAGAGGTTGTCTTTGGGAAATAGACGTATGAGTGCTGCCAGCATTGCTGCAGAGGTTGTAGGGGTGGGGGGGTCAGCCTGTCAGTGCTCAGACCATACGCCGCACACTGCATCAAATTGGTCTACATGGCTGTTGTCCCAGAAGGAAGCCTCTTCTAAAGATGGTGCACAAGAAAGCCCACAAACAGTTTGCTGAAGACAAGCAGACTAAGGACATGGATTACTAGAACCATGTCCTGTGGTCTGATGAGACCAAGATAAACTTATTTGGTTCAGATGGTGTCAGGCGTGTGTGGGGGCAACCAGGTGAGGAGTACAAAGACAAGTGTGTCTTGTCTACAGTCAAGCATGGTGGTGGGAGTGTCATGGTCTGGGGCTGCATGAGTGCTGCCGGCACTGGGGAGCTACAGTTTATGAAAGTGATTGTAAAGGATCGTTTTTTTTTTTTTAAATAACAAACATGTCATACTTGCCTCCACTGTGCAGCCCGTTTTGCACAGAGTGGTTCGCACATCCTCTTCTAGGGTCCCCCAGGCGCACCTCCCCGCATCAGGTAACCCCCTACAAGAAGCGCTCTCCCAATGGGGTTACCTTGCAGGCGTGCTCCCGAGTCCAGCATTTGCGTCCACACACACGAATGCTGGGCTCGGCCCCGCCCCCCCGTGCCCGCGTCATTGGATTTAATTGACAGAAGCGGGAGCCAATGGCTGCACTGCCATCAATCTAGCCAATCAGGACACGAGACACCGGCATGAGAAAAAGAGGGTTCAGGTAAGTAAAACGGGGGCACTGGGGGGCTGCTGCACTGCAAGAGGTTTACAACCTCCTTAAGGGAACCATGAATGCTAACTTGTACTGTGACAGCGCAAGGTCTCTGTCGTCATGGAGGAGGGGAAGAGGACTCCAGTGGCAACCTGTGAAGCTCTGGTGAGCTCCATGCCCAAGAGGGTTAAGGCTGTGCTGGAAAATAATGGTGGCCACACAAAATATTGACACTTTGGGCCCAATCTGGACATTTTCTCTTAGGGGTGTACTCACTTTTGTTGCCAGCGGTTTAGACATTAATGGCTGTGTGTTGAGTTATTTTGAGGGGACAGCAAATTTACACTGTTATACAAGCTGTACACTCACTACTTTACATTGTAGCAAAGTGTCATTTCTTCAGTGTTCTCACATGAAAAGATAGAAGAAAAGATTTACAAAAATGGCAACAGTACACTCACTTTTGTGAGACAATGTATATTATATTTACTTGTTTTACCTTTTTTTTTTTTTTTAAACATTTCCTTAGTGTCTTCCTGGTTTCTGGCCTAGGTCAACATGATGTCATACATCCCAGGAGTCTTCAAGGCAGGAGGGGCTTTCTCAGCTAAGCACACCCTCCTGCATGCATGCTTGAGCTAAGGGGCGGATGGATTTCAGGAAGTAAATGCTACATGAATCATCTGCCCTTACTCAAGATGGCTGCAGCTAGAAATGCTAGGAGGGTGTTTTGTTTTTTTTAAATATGGAACGCTTCACGAATTTGCGTGTCATCCTTGAGCAGGGGCCATGCTAATCTTCTCTGTACCATTCCAATTTTAGTATATGTGCTGCCGAAGCAAGCACTAGGACGGTCTTCTTTAAAGTAATTTCTCAACCAAAATAAAGTATAGAGACATGGATGGATGGGGGAGTTTGCTTTGAATATTAAAAATGAATTGAAAAGCGAGTTTGTGGTGCTCAGATACAGTTTAGTTCCGCTTCAATATAATCACATCACTTGGACCACACAAATGGGTGCATAAAAAAAAAAAAGAAAAGAACATTGAGAGTACATTATCCCAGAATATTTAAAACCCCCCATTGTTGGAAATGATCTTCTTTATCCTATTAAACCTGCTAATCTTTTATTTAAACAGTCCCTCAAAACCAACATCTTCAGTAATGCCCCCTCCCTTCCCCCCCGGCCCGGCCTTCCTCTCTACCCTTCTTATTCATTACTAAGTAATTAACTTTCACCCCCAGTAGCATCAGCACTGGATGGATGGTGGGAGCGGGAGCTGCCTCAGTTAACTTTTCTAGTTAACCAACAGGTGATTGGTTGCTAGGAAGCCGGAGGGGCCCTAGCAACCAAGTTAACTCCAGCAGCTCCTGCTCCCACCCTCCATCCAGTACTGTGCTGTCTCCCGCTCCCTGCCCTGCTGTACACTGGTGTGTGTTCGTGTGTGGGAGGACGATGTGAAGAAGACAGAGGACTTTGCTTTGGGGAAGGGGCAGAGAACTTTACAATGTAGGGGGGGGGGGATGTGAAGGGGGACAGAGGACACTGCTGTGAGAGGAGGGGGGCAGAAGACACTACAGTGTGAGGGAGGTGATGTGAAGGGGGAAGAGGACACTACTGTGGCGGAGGGGTGATGTGAAGAGGGGTATAGGGCACTACTATGGAGGGGGTGAAGGGGGGCAGAGGACACTTCTTTGGGGGGGGGGACAGGACACTACTATGGGTGGGGAGCAAAGGACATTACTGTGGTGGGGGGGGGGGCAGAGAGTATTTCAGTGGGGGGTGATGTGAAGGGGCAGAGGATACTGCTTTTAGGGGGGGCATAGGACACTACTGTGAGAGGGAGGGGGCACAGGGCACTGCTATGGGGGGCAGAGAAGGGGGCCAAGGGTTGCCTACCCCAATTGTAAACCCAATGGGTCTAGTCTGATTCTCCTCCCGTTTCTACTTGTTTCGTTTGGTGCCGGTAATTGGCACTCTATTATTATTTGATTACAGACCTCCATGATACAAAGAAGAAATAGAATTCATGTTTTGGTTATCTCGCTGATTTCTGAGTTCCCATACTTTGCCATCATTCTCAATGCAGTTTGTATCTCCTTTCTGCAAACCCATCAGATGGAGGATTGCCTTCTGACGGAGTACGACTACCCAGCAATCCTTTCATCGGGACGACCTAGGTTTGATGCGTTTGGGAAATGTGATTAAACACATATGTTCTTGACCTACGTAAACATGATCCTTTAGCAAAGCAAAATCCCTAATTTCTTGCTGCACTGAAGACTTTCATCCAGCTCTTAATCCAAAAGGAGTAGACAATAATGAAGCAATTCCCCGCACTTTAAGAAGCCCGTGGTAAAGAGAGCTTCCTAATAAAATAATCTTTTTATATAACAGCTGGTAGGGATAAAGGTTTCAATAATTAAAACCTAACCCAGGCCTCCCCGGTGGAGACATTAATTATAAGTATCCAGGCAAGCTGACGATAGAAGAGGAAAAGTCATGTCTTGGGATGTGGAAGAGAACTGAATATTACTTTAGTGTATTTGTCTTCCCTGGCACATATATATTATACATTTTAATTAAACCGCAGACTCAGGGAACGAAGGAAGGAGGACTCGGAGAAAGAATACGCAGATATTTGCCTGTCAATCTAGGGCCATGGTAACCTGACACGAAGGCAGCACAAGCAGAATGTCACGGTCAGGGGTCGGGCTCGGAGACCAGCAGCTATAGCAGTAGAGAGGCTCCCACCATGATGGTGGAGATGGGTTTTTCTGCGTGTTAGTACCAGGTCGCGGTCCTCAGGATCGCCCCACCAGGAGGTGAGCAAGCCAGGATCCAGTAGCAGATATAGCAGATCAGGATCAAGCAGAAGTGTAGTCAGTAAACAAGCCAAAGGTCGGTCAGGGGTCCCTTATTTCAAAGGTTCCCTCACCCAAGATGGCCGTCAAAGTCTCTCAAGAGTTCAGTGTCCAATCAGACTGCCTTCCTCTCTCAAGGCTTTGTATAGGGAGCCGGGTGTGTGCGCGTCAGTTACCTGGGGAAGAGATGGCACCAGGATGCAGTATGGTAAGACAAGCCGCCAGCAGTAGTGTGATGTTTTGGGTAATGTTCTCCTGGGAAACCCTGGCTCCTGCCATTTATGTGGATCTTGCTTGACACGTACCACCTACCTAAACATTGTTGTCCACCCCTTCATGGAAACGGTAATTCCTGATGGCAGTGGCCTCCTTCAACAGGATAATGCGCACTGCAAAAAATGGTTTAACAATGGTTTGAGGAACACAAAAAATAGTTCCAAGTGTTGACTTGGCTTCCATATTCTCCAGATCACAATCCAGTTGAGCATCTGTGGGATGTGCTGGAAAAACAAGTCTGATCCATGGAGGCCCCACCTCGCGACTTACAGGACTTAAAGGATCTGCTACTGACGGATTGGTGCCAGATACCACAGCATACCATCAGAGGTCTAGTGGAGTCCATGGCTTGATGCGTCAGCGCTTTTTTGATGGCAAAAGGGGGACCTACTCAGTATTAGGTGGGTGGTCATAAAGTCATGGCTAATCGAGATATATATATATATATATATATATATATATATATATATATATATATATATATATACACACACACACACACACACATACATTATGTCACAAAAGTGAGTACACCCCTCACATTTTTGTAAATATTTTATTCTATCTTTTCATGTGACAACACTGAAGAAATGACACTTTGCTACAATGTAAAGTAGTGAGTGCACAGCTTGTATAACAGTGTAAATTTGCTGTCCCCTCAAAATAACTCAACACACAGCCATTAATGTCTAAACCGCTGATAGCAAAAGTGAGTACACCCCTAAGTGAAAATGTCCAAATTGGGCCCAATTAGCCATTTTCCCTCCCCGATGTCATGTGACTCGTTAATGTTACAAGGTCTCAGGTGTGAATGGGGAGCAGGTGTGTTAAATTTGGTGTTATCACTCTCACTCTCTCATACTGTTCACTGGAAGTTCAACATGGCACCTCATGGCAAAGAACTATCTGAGGATCTGAAAAAAGAATCGTTGCTCTACATAAAGATGGCCTAGGCTATAGGAAGATTGCCAAGACCCTCAAACTGAGCTGCAGCATGGTGGCCAAGACCATACAGCAGTTTAACAGGACAAGTTCCACTCAGAACAGGCCTCACCATGGTCAACCAAAGAAGTTGAGGTCACGTGCTCAGCATCATATCCAGAGGTTGTCTTTGGGAAATAGACGTATGAGTGCTGCCAGCATTGCTGCAGAGATTGAAGGGGTGGGGGGTCAGCCTGTCAGTGCTCAGACCATACACCGCACACTGCATCAAATTGGTCTGCATGGCTGTCGTCCCAGAAGAAAGCCTCTTCTAAAGATGATGCACAAATAAAAGCCCGCAATTAGTTTGCTGAAGACAAGCAGACTAAGGACATGGATTACTGGAACCATGTCCTGTGGTCTGATGAGACCAAGATAAACTTATCTGGTTCAGATGGTGACAAGCGTGTGTGGGGGCAACCAGGTGGGAAGTACAAAGACAAGTGTGTCTTGCCTACAGTCAAGCATGGTGGTGGGATTTGTAATGGTCTGGGGTTGCATGAGTGCTCCCGGCACTGGGGAGATACAGTTCATTGAGGGAACCATGAATGCCAACATGTACTGTGATATACTGAAGCAGAGCATGATCCCCTCCCTTCAGAGACTGGGCCGCAGGGCAGTATTCCAACATAACGACCCCAAACACAACGACCTCTGCCTTGCTAAAGAAGCTGAGGGTAAAGGTGATGGACTGGCCAAGAATGTCTCCAGACATAAACCCTATTGAGCATCTGTGGGACATCCTCAAACGGAAGGTGGAGGAGCGCAAGGTCTCTAACATCCACCAGCTCCGTGATGTTATCATGGGGGAGGGGAAGAGGACTCCAGTGACAACCTGTGAAGCTCTGGTGAACTCCATGCCCAAGAGGGTTAAGGCAGTGCTGGAAAATAATGGTGGCCACACAAAATATTGACACTTTGGGCCCAATTTGGACATTTTCACTTAGGGGTGTACTCACTTTTGTTGCCAGCGGTTTAGACATTAATGGCTGTGTGTTGAGTTATTTTGAAGGGGCAGAAAATTGACACTGTTATACAAGCTGTACACTCACTACTAATATTTACAAAAATGTAAAGGGGTGTACTCACTTTTGTGATATACTGTATATATTCCGATGGAAGGGCTTTAGGAAGTACTGAAGGTTAAGGTGCACAATACTTGCCCCGCGAGATGGAAACCCATGCTATACACTGATTGTAGCTCTGCTGAAAAACTTCCAGTTAGTGCTGCCGAGTTAAACATATGTCTTGATCGTAGCTTTCAGGGCTGTAGATTGCAGTTGTTTGTATCCTGTCAGACGTTCGTCTTTTTTTCTATCTTCAGAAATGACTGTGCAGAATTCCGGCATAATTCAGCAACTATAAACTCATACTGCAGAAAATCTTGGAAAGTTTATACACTTTTTTTTTTTTTTTTACAGTTCCACCGTGTAAGATGAAAATCCTCAGCAATGCCTTCATAGTAAAAATTCCGATTTCTTAAAAGGCGGCTTGTAAGGGTATCTGTGTCAGTGGAAACATCTGTGCAGAGAGGATTATATCCTCCGGGGATCAACCGTAACATTATAAATACATCTGTCTGGACTCATCGTCATTTACTATGCAAGCAGTAATCAGATGTCATTCTCTCCTTATTACTAGGTATTGCCCTTTACCAGCTCCTGTATTTACACAAATATACAGTATATATGGATATATTTTATATGAAGAAATGTCACTTGCAGCAAGGACCAACAATCTCATACAACATGATAATCACTATACTAAGCAATAATAACATCATTAGCTCCGTATTAGATCTCTTTGTCTCTTATAATTATGTGATCTGCTTATATTTCTGGAAATGTTAATATGTTTTCAGTTGCTGTTTTCTATAACGCGGGCCATTTTTGTTTTACTGGCCTTTTAAGACTGTATCACCTCTAAGACAGCTCAGAAAGGAAAGGTCATACCTAGAAGCTCACAGTTATAAATAGTCTTTATCCCTTTCACTGCCAGACCCAATTAGCCTTTTTCTTTTAACACGTTTAACCATTTTTATTTTTTTATTTTAATGTATTTATATATTTTTAAATATGTGTTTTTATATGTTTTATAATATTTATTATATAACTATATATGATTATTTTTATATTTTTAATATGATTATTATTATGTATTTATTTATTTTAATTCATTTTTTATTTATTATTTTTATTTTTTTTAATTGTTTACATTTTTGCACACATTTTGCAAAATCTGCACTGTTTGCTAGTAAGGACTGTAAACCCCCATGAAAAGTATACATTTTCTGAAAGCGGGGACTCTGGAAAATAAAATGGAGATAGTTGCCATTTTTTGTTGCAGGATATTTGCGTGTTTATTTATTAAACGCACATTTAAAGAAAAAAAAAAATACATTAAAATTAATTTTAATACAAACCATCATTATTTTTTTTCATCTCAATCATTTTTATTGCACATATACCGATAATTTACAACAATGTGAGGTAACAGCCAGGTCAACCCACACAGGGGCTTTGTCTGGCAAAAAAGAAAAAAAAGAAAAAAGCATAGTTTCAATCGTTCACATTATATTGTAGAGCAAGACATGGTACAGAGTGTGTAGTTTATGTAGTCCTCTTCTCGTGTTCCCGCCCTTCCTCCATACAAAATCATATCTCTATTGCTAATTCTTTCCTCTATTTCCCTTATTCTATTCCAACCCTCCCCTCCACCCTTCCCCACCCCACCCCCCCTCCGTCACAGCAAACCTTTCATATTACCTTTGATGGTTCTTACACCACGTATGCAGCTACCGCAAGTTTCCCTCCTATCCAATGTTCTTGTTTATCTGATTATGTTGTCATTAATTTTACAAGGCATCTTCCTGTTCCTCCTTCTCCCCCCCCTGTGTACATTACTCTCGCTTTCCTTCCCCTCGGGTATCTCACTCTCGTTCTTCCTCTCTACATCACCCCCCCCCAGTCACTACATCTGGAGCCTCTCTGCTATCAATTGATGTGGGGCCAGGTCCGCATCCCCCAGCCATGGGTGCCATATCTTGTTAAATTTACTCCGGCCGTTTCTACGGGCGTAAGCCAGTCGTTCTCTAGGGAGAAACGAGTTGACATAGGCAATCCATTGCTTAGCTGTAGGGACAGTTGGGGCCATCCAGTACTTTGCAATAAGTTTCCTAGCGAGGTACATCAGTCTAGATACCATGAAGTACTTTCCTCTCGGGTATATCTTTGCACTTATAGCTCCGAGCAGGTATACGGTCGGATTAAGGGGGATGGGGACCCGTGCCAACCTTGAGATATGTTGGGAAACCTCATCCCAGTACCTATGCAGCTTTGGGCACCTCCAAATTAGATGGATAAAGTCCCCTCTGTGTACCTTGCACTTGGGGCACAGTGGGGAGTCTCCTCGACCCCATTTATAGAGCTGTACTGATGTCCTATAGGCCCTATGAAGAATGAATAATTGTGACAGTCTTTGGGTTGCGGAGAGTGACACCACTGGAATAGCCTCAAGCGCCATTTCCCATTGTTTTTCATCTATTTCACCAATGTCCTCTACCCATCTACTTCGGCACTTTAACAAAGTATGATCCTGGGCTGAGCTCAGCAACTCCTTATATATTTTGGATATTAACCCTTTCCTTGTGTCTGCCAAAAAGATCTCATTCAGTAGTGAAACTGCCGGTACTGTCTGGGAGTGTGTTATATGTTGTGCCTGTATCGCATGGCGCAATTGGAGGTACTGGAAAAAGCCCCTCGGGTTCAAATGGAATTCCCTACATAATTGTTCGTATGTCTTCAATGCCTCTCCCTCATATAATTGTGAGAAGAACTGAATCCCCTTTTCTTGCCATCGTGTGAACCCCTGTAGTCCCTGGATCTCAGAGTATCTGCTATTGTGCCAGATCGGCGTGAATGGAAGCACGCCTGTTATCTTTAGGGTTTTCCGAACCTCACCCCATACCTTTTTAAAAAGCGTACCTATTGGCTCTACCCCCTTCAGACTTGGCAAATCCATTTCCAGATGAGAGGCCGCTTCTAGTGTGGGGTCCATCATGGTCACCAATTGGTATGTAGGGTCCTCATTTCCCTTTCGACCCCATCCTGCCATTTGTTGAAATTGTGACGCCAGGAAATATAGCCTAGAGTTGGGTATTGCAAGCCCTCCTCTATCCTTTTCGTATTGCAGTGTTTCTAAGCTAATTCTGGGTGTCTTTTTTTTCCATATCAATTCCCTCATTAGTGTGTCAATTTGCTTAAACCATTTTTTTGGTATCCATGTCGGAGAGTTGTGGAAGACATATAGTTGCTGTGGTGCCCACACCATTTTTATTAAGTTTGCTCGTCCTATAACTGATAGGGGGAGCTTGCACCAGCTGTTGCTTTTTTGTTTCTGCCTAGAAAGCAATGGTTCCAGGTTCAACCGGAGATACTCGGCCGGGTTCGGGGACACCATCACTCCCAAGTACTTAAAACTATCAACTATTGTAATTTGTTCCATACCCACTGGTAGTCGGTCCCTCTGCTGGTCTATAGGCATTAGCGTTGATTTTGACCAGTTAATGACAAAGCCTGCGAAGCTGCCATATTCTCTCACTATCTCCATCACTGCCCGCAGGGATGAGGTCATGTCGCCCAGATATATAAGTGCATCGTCTGCATATAAAGATATTTTTTCTTCTCTCTGATGTCTACAGAACCCCACCACCTCCATTGAGTTCCGGATCTTTATAGCTAAAGGCTCTATTGCCAAGGCGAACAGTAATGGAGATAGTGGGCACCCCTGTCTCGTCCCCCTATGCAATTCAAATGGAGGCGAAAGGTCGCCATTAATACGTATTCTTGCTCTGGGTTTAAAATAGAGTGTCTCTACCCAAGCTACAAACCTACTTCCCAACCCAAATCTTTTCAGTGTTTCCATGAGGTAGGGCCACTCCACGCTATCAAACGCTTTTGAGGCGTCGAGAGATAGAATGGCCCTACTCCCTGGGTTGTCCACTGGCATCTGAAGGTTCATGTAGAGTCTCCTTATATTATCCGATGTAGATCGGGTAGGTATAAAGCCAGACTGATCACGGTGGACCAGCTTGCTAATCACTCGAGATAACCTTTTGGCCAGGACGCATGCGAGCAGTTTGACGTCCGCATTTAGTAGCGAAATTGGGCGATATGAATCTAATAGAAGATTATCTTTCCCAGGCTTTAGAATTACTGTTATTATTGCCTCACGCATGCTATCCGGTAGATAACCCAGTTCCTCAGCCTCCCTTATAGCCTGCAGTAATGGTGGTAGGAGGTCCTCTCTATAGTAGGAGTATACCTCTGCCGGAATCCCATCTGGGCCTGGTGATTTATGGTGGCCTGTCCCCTCCAATGCTTCTCTTAATTCCACTAATGTGATTGGGCAGTTCAAGAGTTCCCTGTCCGCTTCCGATAATTGCGGGAGCGGACAGGTCTGCAAAAACTGCATCAACTCAGACGGGTTATATCTAGTTTTGCTGGAGTACAAGTCCCCATAAAACTGTTGAAAGCTACTCAAGATATCTGAGCTACGGGTCTGCCTCTCCCCGGATTTAGCCCTCACAGCCAGGATAGTAGTAGGATCTCTTTGCTCTCTGGCTATAAGGGCCAGAAGGCGGCCAGTGTTTTCCCCCTCTTCAAAGTAACTTTGTTGTTGAAAGTATCTTCTCTTCTCTGCTGCTGATAACCAAACCGAGCTATATATCGCTTGTACCTCTCTCCAGGCTTCTTGATTAGATTTTGATGGATCTCTTATCAAACCCTGTTCCCTTTCTATCAGTTCTTCCCGTACCTTGTTTTCCCATTCCCTGGAGCGTGTTTTAATTCCCGCAATTTCTTTAATAAGACATCCCCTTAAGAATGCCTTAAGTGTATCCCATATTACCATAGCGCTTGCAGACCCCCTATTAAATTGCAGGAACTCCCGTAGCGCCTCTCTTGTACTGTCTGTTTGGGGAAACAGAGATAACCAGTATGGGTTCACCTTCCATAATGGTCGCCCCAGCTTTCCAGTGGTGCCTAGCCGTACCCAGAATGGCGAGTGGTCAGATAATAAGCGTGGCTCATACGCTGAGTCCTCCACTAACTGCAGGAGTGCCTCATTCCCTAGACCCAGGTCGATACGGGAGAGGACATCATGTGTTGCAGAATAACATGAATAGCATCTATCCTCCTCATGTCTCTCTCTCCATACATCCCGGAGTCCTATTTCCATAAGCAGGGCTGCAAAAGCTGTCCTGCCAGTTGTCTGTTTCATAGTTCTAGATGTCAGAGACATTCTATCCTGGGAGTTGTCTAAAATGTTATTGTAGTCGCCCAGTGCTAATACCGGCACATCCGGGTATGAGGCTATGAATTGTGATAGACACCCGAGTGAAGCTGGTGAGAATGGCGGTGGAATGTATATCGATGCAATTATACACGTTAGACCGTTAATTTTACATAGCAAGAAGACAAATTTTCCTTCCCTGTCCACCCTCTGTTCTATGCATTCAAAGGAAACATCCGAGGAGACCACTATACTGACCCCTCTTGAGTGTGAGGTGTACATGGAGTGGAACTGAGTCGGGTATCTCCTTGAGCGCAATAGGTGGACAGAGTTGGGACACAAATGTGTTTCCTGTAAACAGATTATCTGAGGTTTCATTTTGTCAAAATATCTAAACATTGCCCTTCTCTTGTCACCCTCCCCCAACCCTCTCACATTCCATGTTAACAAGAGTAGGCCTTTCCTTTTCCCAGTTTCCTTACTCTTGTAGGGGATCATACAAATTCAAATAACTATAAAGCAAGAGACACAACATGAGCAGGGAATAAAAGTACAGTTGTCCCTCAGAATTTTACCTGCCCCTTGGGTCCCCTCAGTGAGCAATACATAACAGACAGCATTCCTCCTAATCCCCTTACCATCCTTGGTGGAACGTAGGAGGTATTTGTATATGATTTTGTATATGTGGTGTTTTTCATTATTTGTTTGAGTTGTGATTTCCCCACCCACCTCTCCCCATCCTCCCCCACCCAACTCCACCCCCCCTCCCACCCCCCTCCCTCCTGTCTCCCCCGCCCCCTCTCCCACCCACCTCCTTCCTTCCCTCCCTGCCCAGCTGGGCCTACCCTAGGGGCCATGTTCCGGACCTCCCACTTGCTCTCATTCCCCATACTACACTGGCATGCCTTGCCAGTGCCCAACATTTACGCTGCCCCTTTAACCCAGGGATCCCTATCCCACCCCCTCCCCCCCTCCCTGACCCTGTTAGTACTATTCAAGTGTTCTAATTTATTATACGTGTGAGCTAAAATCGTTTATCGTGGCAGCTCCGTGTATTCTCGATAGTGAATATCCAACTAGTGCTAATTTATAGTCCTATTCCTTCAACCTTGTTAGTGCTGTTCATGTGTTTTTAATTTTGGTGTACATATGAAAGATAATCTGTCGTGTCAATCCAGTGAATTAAGTAAGTGTATACTATCCTTTACTACTTTATGCTCTGTCCCTGTGCCTCTTTCTCAACTCTATCTGCAACACATCATTTACTTAATTCTTTAGTGTGTTACTCATTGTTTCACCCTCCCCTCTTCTCTTCCCCCTCCCTGGTGCCACGGAGGGACAAACAACTAAAAAAAAAAAAAAAAAAAAAAAAGGGAGCAAGAAAACAAAACAACCCCTCCACCACGATCTAATCAGTCTCTAGTCTTTCCTCTCCTTCATTCCGTGTTGTTCTCTCTGCATTCTCCAGCCAGTCTTCCACTTTGCGGGGAGAATCAAAGAAGAATGTCCCATTCCTGGTGGTTATTCTCATGCGGGCGGGGTACAGGAGTGCATAATCCATCTTTTTTTGCTGAAGCACACGTTTAGTTGGCATGTATGCCGCTCTGAGCTTTTGCAGGTCTGGGGAGAAGTCTTGATATAGTGAAATTCGCGCTCCCCTGTACAGGATTTCTCTCATTTCTCTCGCTTTCCGAAGCAAAGACACCTTATCTCTGAAATTGAACATTTTCATAATTATAGGTCTTGGGTACTCCTTGCCCTGCCGAGGTTTGGAGGGGATTCGATGGGCGCGTTCAATGCCAAAAAAAAGAGAAAAAGATGTAGCCCCAAATGTCTCCTTGATCCATCTCTCCAGAAATTCAATAGGATCAGATCCCTCACTCCGTTCAGGCATGCCTATTACTCTTATGTTGTTTCTTCGATTTCTATTTTCTAGTTCATCTATTTTGGCGGATTGATTTTCTATGTGTTTCTTCATGTCAGTCATATCTTGTCTAAGCGGAGATAGTATGTCTTCCACCAAGCTTAGTCTTTCCTCTAGGGCTGTTGTTCTTCCCTCTGTTTCTTTCAATCTGCCACCCAGCGCTATCAGTTCTTCTCTTATGCTTTTTAGTTGAACATCCAAACCAGAGATTGATTCCTTACATGCCGTAATCGCATACAGGAGGTCCCTCATTGATGGCTCCACCACTCCTCCACTTTGGCTACTCTCCATCCCGGACTCAGTTGTGTTAGGTAGCCTTTTAAGGTCTGTGTCACTGCTTGTAAGGGCAAATTTTCCTGCTCCGTGGCCTTTTGAGGGCGGAACTGTGAGTGGACTTGTTGCGGCCAATATTGGCCCGCTGCTTTGGCTTTGACTTTTCCTACTTGCCTGGGTACTCGCTTGGGTTAACTGTTGGGATTTTGCTGGTGATAAAGATGTCCTGGAAAAGCGCTCTAATTTTGCTGCTGCCGCTACTGCAGCTGCTGCTGCGACTTTCGCTTGGTTTGTCTGGTTTCTGGCAGAGCGTGTAACCTGGCCTCCTGCTTGATGCGACTGATTTTGTAACTGGTGCTGGTTTAATTTTTCCTCTGCTGCCCGCTTCCCAGCCATGCTATTATGCCATGGGGAAGGGGGAAGGGAAAAAAAAAAAAAAAAAAGGAGGGGGGGGGGGGGGGGGGGGCGAGAGAAAAAAAAAAAAAAAAAAAATTTCCTTTCCTTTTAGCAAAATTGAGATATAAAATTGTTACAGTCCCAGACTACTAGTTTTGCATGGAGAAGAGAAGAAAAGAGGTAACACCAAGATAGCCCTCCGTATCACTCTGCCAGCGTCAGATCACTAACTCTTGGGACAGTGAACAAGTGCTTGAGCAACGCCGTTTCACTTACAGCTGATATTTATAATAAGCAGCTTACATCACATAGTTCCACTGGTTCTATTATTGTTTTAAAAAACAAAAAGGAGAAACCTCATACGCCAGTACCCCGTCCGTCTCCCACTTCGGGCTGGGGTTGCTATTTTCCTCTGTTCCAGGTGTTACTTCAATGGGATAAATAAGCTCAGAAAATAAGCATGTTTCTATTTAGGCCAGGTTTCACATTACAGACTCAGATAGGTTTCTTCAAGACCCAATCGATCAATCAAAGGCCAACTCACCGGCCAACTCTTTAACCAGAAACCAGGGAAAAAAGTCATCCACCACAAACATAGTATATAAAAAAGAAGTAGGAAAGTTTTCACCTATGTCTGAGGTCTTCTTAGCGACTCTCCAGGATCACAGCGTTGCGATGTTGATTCTGACGGCTTACTTCGTTCACTGCCCCGCTGCTGTTGCCGTGTTCGGCCAAGTATGATTGCTGCTGATAACCCGGGGAGGAGGAGGGCCTCTCACGCCGCCCCTATGGCTCCGTCTTCCTGGCTCTCCACCGCCACACTCACTGACGCCGCCACTGCTGGTGCTGCTATAGCCGTCACTGAGGCATCCCCTCACCCGGCCGCCACGGGGGTCTCTCACACCCCACCTCAGCTCCGTCCACCGCGTCTGCGCCAGGGTCCGATCTGCTCAATAGTGCTATAGTTAGCCGGACACCGCTGCTTACATTGCCGCTTATACTGCTGCTGCACACGCCGGTAGTCTCCTCAGCTCGTGGCTTAGCTGGTCAGGGAGGGGGGAGAGGGGATCTCTCACACACTCTCACTCCCACATCCGGTCACGCCCCTGTTTAGATAAGTTAGGTCTGACAAACCATCATTATTATTCCCAATTTTGTTGGTAAAATCTAAAAGATTGGGTTGCGTTAAGTAAATATGCAAAAAAAAAGAAAAAAAAAGAAGAGAAAAAAACTATACACAAAATTATCCATAGGTGATCACCCTCAACACACTCCTCTCCTGTACATACTGCCCCCATCATACCCCCCACACTCCTCTCCTGTACATACCGCCCACTGTCATACCCTCCGCACTCCTCTCCTGTACATACTGCCCACTGTCATACCCTCCACACTCCTCTCCTGTACATACTGCCCACTGTCATACCCTCCGCACTCCTCTCCTGTACATACCACCCACTGTAATACCCTCCACACTCCTCTCCTATACATACCGCCCACTGTCATACCCTCCGCACTCCTCTTCTGTACATACCGCCCACTGTCATACACTCCACACTCCTCTCCTATACATACCGCCCACTGTCATACCCCCCACACTCCTCTCCTGTACATACCACCCACTGTCATACCCTCCACACTCCTCTCCTGTACATACCGCCCACTGTCATACCCTCCACACTCCTCTCCTGTACATACCGCCCACTGTTATACCCTCCACACTCCTCTCCTGTACATACCACCCACTGTCATACCCTCCACACTCCTCTCCTGTACATACCGCCCACTGTCATATCCCCCACACTCCTCTTCTGTACATACCACCCACTGTCATACCCCCCACACTCCTCTCCTGTACATACCACCCACTGTCATACTCCCCACACTCCTCTCCTGTACATACCACCCACTGTCATACCCCCCACACTCCTCTCCTGTACAAACTGCTTGTATATGAACCGCCTCCTGGGCTGACATTGGACCAGTGTGCTGTCTATTAGAGTAGCCGGTCTAGGAGGCATGACTTCCTTTGACAGCGGCCCGGCTATTCCTATACAAGCCGCATCTCAGCGGGAGACCGCCGCTCTGTGTGATCCAGCCAGCGGATACTTCTGATTCCTCCCTGATGCATTGATGGGTACTGATGAAGCTGCACTGATGGGCAATGATAGGCTGCACCGATGAGCAATGATAGGCTGCATAGATGAGCAATGATAGGCTGCACTGATATGCTGCACTGATGGGCAATGATACGCTGCACTGATTAGCAATTGTATGCTGAACTGATTGGCAATGGTATGCTGCACTGATAGGCTGGACTGATAGGCACTGACGGGCTGCACTTATGGACACTGATAAGCACTGATGAGGCTGCACTGATAAGCTGCACTGACGGGCTGCACTCATGGGCACTGATGAGGCTGCACTGATGGGACTGTACTAATAGGCATTGATCGGCTGCACTGATAGACTGCACTGATAGGCACTGATAGGCTAAACTGATGGGCACTGATAGACTGCACTGATAGCCACTGATGAGGCTGCACTGATAGGCAGCACTGATGGGCACTGATAAGCACTGATGAGGCTACACTGATGGCCACTGATGAGGTGGAACTGATAAGCTGCAATGATAGGCACTGATAGGCTGTACTGATGGGCACTGATCAGCTGCACTGATGGGCACTGATCAGCTGCTTTGATGGGCACTGAGAGGCTTCACTGATGGGTACTGATATGCTTTATGCCATTGTTAAAGTTGTTTGATATTTATTTTTGGAACTTAATTCTGCATAAAACATTTAACAGTGTAATTTCATGAGATAATTTATGAGGGCGTGTTTAGGGGCGGAATTAGGGGTGGGGCATTGTAACGGATGGGTGGGGCAACTGGTGGCGAGTAACTCTTAAGGCCTAGCTAGTGGCTCAGGACTTGACATTTTGAGCCCTGGAATAAACAATGCCCCAATCTTTGGTGTCTACAGAGAAATAGCATCCCATCGTTAATGTCAGTGGCAGAAATTGTACCCCATCTTTGGTGTCATTGGGAGGAATTGTGCCCCATCATTGGTGTCATTGGGAGGAATTGTGCCCTGTCGTTGGTGCCATTGGGACAAATTTTGCCCCTTCATTTGTGTCAGTGGAGGGAATTATGTCCCATTGTTGGTATCAATGTATGAAAATAAGGCTACAAGGGCCAGATAAAAGCAAACAAAGGGGCGCAGTTTGGAGACCACTGGTCCCATAGAATAAGGCTTCACACCAAGTTTGTTATGGGAGATATAAATAGACTGTTAATATTGAACTTTTTTTTAGAAAATACCGGTTACTTGGCTGTTATGGCAATCCACTGTCCACTGACCTGTGCAAGTCAGTGGGAATAAACAATGCCCCATCTTTGGTGTCTACGGAGGAATAGGGTCCCATCGTTGGTGACAGTGGGAGGGATTGTACTCCATTGTTTGTGTCATTGGGAGGAACTGTGCCCCATCATTGGACCACATCTTTGCTGTCATTGAGAGGAATTGTGCCCCATCATTGGTGTCATTGGACCCCATCTTCGGTGTCATTGGAAGGAATTGTGTCCCCTCTTTAGTGTCATTGGGAGGAATTGTGCCCCATCTTTGGTATCATTGGGAGGAATTGTGCCCCATTTTTAGTGTCATTGGGAGGAATTGGGCCCCATCTTTGGTGTCATTGGGAGGAATTGTGCCCCATTTTTAGTGCCATTGGGAGGAATTGTGCCCCATTTTTAGTGCCATTGGGAGGAATTGTGCCCCATCTTTGGTGTCATTGGGAGGAATTGTGCCCCATTTTTAGTGCCATTGGGAGGAATTGTGCCCCATCTTTGGTGTCATTGGGAGGAATTGTGCCCCATTTTTAGTGTCATTGGGAGGAATTGTGCCCCATCTTTGATGACAATAGGAGGAATTGTGCGCCATATTTGATGTCATTGGGAGGAATTGTGCCCCGTCGTTGGTGTCAGTGGAAGAAATTATGTCTTATTGTTGGTATCAGTGGATGAAAATAGTGCCCCAAGGGCCAGATAAAAGCAAACATAGGGCCGCAGTTTGGAGACCACTGGTCTAATAGAATAAGGCTTTACACTAGCTTTGTTATGGGAGATATAAATGGACCATCATTACTGAACTTTTTCTGAAAATGCCGGTTACTTGGCTGTTATGGCAATCCACTGTCCACTGACCTGTGCAAGTATACAGATGGGGGAAGTGGAAGTGTGTTCTCCTAATCCACATACTTGTTGCAGGTCAGTGATAGAGGACAGGAATACGATGGGCGGCATAAAGTCAGCAATGGCTGCTTCCGTGTTCCTCCTGATGGTCTTCTCTTTATATGGTTTACTAGACTGCTTCACATTCCGGCACAATAGCGGAAAAGGTATTAACTTGAAATACATTTCCGGACAGATAGTCCTTTTCTGAACTGAATTTCTCTGACTGCAGCGCAGATTATAGAATCAATATTAAGAGAAGTTTTGATCTCGCTTCTCTCTCGGTATCATCAATCTCCAGCATTATAAAGAAAAAAAATCGATACAAAGTCTTTTACCTTTACTATCTAACCCCAATAAAAACACAGAATTTATATCTACAGCTGTGTCTGACTCCACTCATCCTAATATTCAATGTGCTGCAGAATCTCACAATAAACAAAAAAATATTAAAAAGAACGAGCGTACAACTTTATTACGATCGTGTCTCGCATGTCCTATTACTACAGCATCACTGCTCCTGACGTGATAATGGGGGGAGGGTATGGAGGTTTTCTAGTTTTCCCAACTAGGAGGAAGCTTAAAGTGATTGTAAACCTCAGACATGAAATACGAACAAAGCATATCCCTCTATAAGTGTGTAGTTGTCTCACTCCAGAGCACTAAATGTTATTTCTGTCTGCGGTCTCCTTCCTCTGCTATCAGTTATTTCTGACAAGTTTTCTTAACACCAAGAGATAAAAAGGTGACAGGGGAGGGAGCCCCAGGACACAGGCCTGTGATTGACAGCCTCAGCTCTGTTCCTGTGTGCTGTGTGAAGGGGGTGCGTCCCTTCCCTCCAATCAGCACTCACTGACCTCTGCAGAGTGTAACTTCAGCCCCCTGCTTTCTGACAGCTCAGACAAGCTGTATACATTCTTGACTTTAAACAGCTATAGAGAAGAGAAGACTGCAGATAAACAGGTCCAACTTATGTAGGAGGATTCTTTTAATCTCTGTGTCTCACCTGAGGCCAGTCACTTCACTGGGTATGTATATGAAAGGGTTTACAAACCATTTTAAAGCTGAACTCCAGAAATTAAGTCACATTGTAAAATGTACTGGCATACTATGAGTTAAAGTGGGGTTCCACCCAAAAAAACAAACATACCTGAAAAATTCTAAAAAAAAAACAAACAAAAAAAATTTGGATATTTTTTTTTTTTTACCTCTAAATGCCTGTTGCTAGGTGGTCCCTCGTAGTCTGCCTCTTCCTTTGCCTGGGCTGGTGACATCACTTCGCCCTCGGCACAGGAAGGGCTCGGCTCTGCTCCCTCCCTCCTGTCAATCATCTGGGACCCACTACAGGTCCCAGGTGATTGAGCGGCCAATCACGGTGCGCGGCGCCGCTCGCGCATGCGCAGTGGGTGCCAGGCTGTGAAGCCACAGCCCGGTGCCCACAGTTGAAATGCCGGCGCCGACGAGCGGAGGGGGGGGACGAGCGGGGCTTCGATCCCCTGCATCGCTGGACCCAGGGACAGGTAAGTGTCCAATTAAAAGTCAGCAGCTGCAGTATTTGTAGCTGCTGACTTTAAATTTTTTTTTTTTTAAATGGACCCCCTGGGTGGAACTCCTCTTTAAATCCAACGAGGTGCATGCCACCCCCTAGACTTACAGTATCTCACAAACGTGAGTACACCCTCACATTTTTGCTACACTTTGCTACAATGTAAAGTAGTGAGTGTACAGCTTGTATAACAGTGTAAATTTGCTGTCCTCTCAAAATAACTCAACACACAGCCATTAATGTCTAAACCGCTGGCAACAAAAGTGAGTACACCCCTAAGTGAAAATGTCCAAATTGGGCCCAAAGTCTCAATATTTTGTGTGGCCACCATTATTTTCCAGCACTGCCTTAACCCTCTTGGGCATGGAGGTCACCAGAGCTTCACAGGTGGCCACTGGAGTCCTCTTCCCCTCCCCCATGGCAACATCACAGAGCTGGTGGATGTTAGAGACCTTCCGCTCCTCCACCTTCCATTTGAGGATGTCCCACAGATGCTCAATAGGGTTTAGGTCTGGAGACATGCTTGGTCAGTCCATCACCTTTAACCTCAGTTTCTTTAGCGAGGGTGGTCGTCTTGGAGGTGTTTGGGGTTGTTATGTTGGATTACTGCCCCGTGGCCCAGTCTCTGAAGGGAGGGGATCATGCTCTGCTTCAGTATGTCACAATACATGTTGGCATTTCCTCAGTAAACTGTAGATCCCCAGTGCCGGCAGCACTCATGCAACCCCAGACCATGACACTCCCACCACCATGCTTGACTTTAGGCAAACTTTATTGAAGTGACAAAGGTGACAGATCCTTGCTGCATCTGACTCACCAAAACTCTGCTACTCAGCCAACAGCATTGATCCATCCTTAATCATCCTCAGTCATCCAACAGAGAGTGGCCTCTCTAAAAAGTACTGTATATACAGCCCCTTTCCCACAAAATACATTGGTTCCCTTCTAACCTTTGTCACTCCAGTACATTTTTAGGATTAACCACCAAGCAAGATAACCATCTGTTGCCTGGTGCTCCTCTACACTTACTCACGTTACTCCAGCTGAAACAGCATTAGAAATGTAGCAGTCACAGGATCTTAACAGAACCCATCAGCACTGTCCACTGTTGGGGACCAACCCCTCAGATAGGTCCCTCAACATAGCGATTACATAGATATTCGCCTACAAATCTTCCAGATGGTCCATCAGTCCAGCACGGCCATCTACATATACAGTGGGGAAAATAATTATTTGATCCCCTGCAGATTTTGTAAGTTTGACCACTTACAAAGAAATGAAGGGTCTATTATTTTTTTCATAGGTGTATTTTAAATGATAGAGACAGAATATCAACTAAAAATCCAGAAAAAACACATGATACAAATGTTGTAAATTGAGTTGCAGTTCAGTGAGTAAAATAAGTATTTGATTCCAAAGCAAAACTGGACTTAGTACTTGGTGGAGAAACCCTTGTTGGCAAGCACAGAGGTCAGACGTTTCTTGTAGTTGGTTACCAGGTTTGGACACATCTCAGGAGGGATTTTGATCCACTCTTCTTTACAGAGCTTTTCCAAATCCTTAAGGTTTCTTGGCTGTCACGAGTTTCAGCTCACTCCATAAACTTTCTATAGGATAAGGGCCAGACACTGGCTAGGCCACTCCATTACCTTAATGTGCTTCTTCTTGAGCCACTCCTTTGTTGCCTTGGCGGTATGTTTTGGGTCATTGTCATGCTGAAAGACCCATCCATGACCCATCTTCAGTGTTCTGCCTGAGGGAAGAAGGTTCTCATCCAAGATTTAGCAATACACCGCCCCGTCCATTGGCCCTTCAATGCGTCAACGTCGGCCTGTACCTTTAGCAGAGAAACAGCCCCAAAGCATAATGTTTCCACCTCCGTGCTTGACTGTAGGTATGAAGTTCTTTGAGTCATCGCATTTTTCTTCCTTCAAACATGACGAGTCAAGTTAATGGGGTGCCCCCAAGGTTCTGTTCTTGGACCTCTCCTATTTTCAATCTACACCTCCTCCTTGGGTCAGCTGATTGTCTCCCATTGCTTCCAATACCACCTCTACGCTGACGATACCCAAATCTATTTCTCTACCCCTCAGCTCACTCCTTCAGTCTCCTCACGTATCACTAATTTACTTTCAGATATATTAGTCTGGATGTCACACCACTTCCTCAAACTTAATCTATCCAAAACAGAACTTATCATTTTTCCTCCCCCACGTGCCTCTTCCCCTGATCTCTCTGCCAAAATTGATGGCACAACCATAAGCCCATCCCCGCATGCCAAGGTCCTAGGTGTAGTCCTGGACCCTGAACTCTCCTTTAAGGCCCACGTCCAATCACTGTCCAAATCTTGCTGCCTCAAGCTCCGCAACATCTCCAAAATATGCCCCTTTCTAACTAATGACACAACAAAGCTCTTAATTCACTCCCTGGTCATCTCTCGCCTCGACAACTGCAACTCCCTTCTCATTGGCTTACCTCTACATAGTCTATCCCCCACTTCAATCCATCATGAATGCTGCTGCCAGACTCATCCACCTTACCAACCGCTCTGTGTCTGCTATTCCTCTCTGTCAATCCCTTCACTGACTTCCGCTCACCCAACAAATGAAATTCAAAATACTAACAACTACTTACAAAGCCATCCACAACTATATCATTGACCTAGTCTCAAAATACCAACCTACTTGTTCTCTTCGTTCTTCTCAAGACCTCCTGCTCTCTAGCTCCCTCATCACCTCCTCCCATGCTCGCCTCCAAGACTTTTCCAGAGCCTCTCCAATCCCATGAAACTCCTTACCCCAATCTATCCGATTGTCTCCTACTCTATTAGCGTTTAGACGATCCCTGAAAACCCTCCTCTTCAGAGAAGCCCATCCTACCCACACCTAACAACTGTATTTTCATTTTCTCCATCTGATCTTCCCCCACAGCTATTACCTTTTGTTCCACTTGACCCTCCCTTCTAGATTGTAAGCTCTAACAACCAGGGCCCTCTGATCCCTCCTGTATTGAATTGTATGTAACTGTCCTGTCTGCCCCCATGTTGTAAAGAGCTGCACAAACTCTTGGCGCTATATAAATCCTGTATTATAATAATAATCACGCAGAAGAGCTAAATTTTGGTCTCATCTGACCACAACACTTTCTCCCAATCCTTCTCTGAATCATTTAAATGTTCACTGGCAAACTTCAGACGGGCCTGTACATGTGCCTTCTTGGGGAGGGGGACCTTGTGGGTGCTGCAGGATTTCAATCCATGGAGGCGTATAGAGATGGGCCGAACACCCCTCGGTCCATAGCAAAAGTTTGGACCCGAACATCACACCCCATTGAAGTCTATGGGACCCAAATGTGAAAAATCAAAAGTGCCCATTTTCAAGGCTAATATGCAAGTTATTGGCCATAAAAAGGGTATGGGGGCATGGGTACTGCCCTGAGGGACATGTATCAATGCAGCAAAAAAAAACATTTAAAAAAGATTGTTTATAAAAGGAGCAGTGATTTTAATGATGCTTAAAGTGAAACAATAAAAATTAAAATTTCCTTTAAATATAGTGCCTGGGGCATCCCCTTAGTCTGCCTGTAAAGTGACACATCTGTACCATGTATAGAACCTACTGCAGCAAAACTGCAGTAGGTCCTATACCTAGACCCGAACCGGGAAACTGCCCGGTTCTAAGTGTATCAGAAAGGCTTCAGCTTTGTCTCCTTCACAGCCATGCCCCATTAACCTGTTCCATCCACTCATGGGCTTAATGGTAGAGGCCTTGAGAGACCAGCACCCAGCAGAGTTTGGACCACCAGGTGATTTTGATGGAGCTTGGAGTGGGTTTATTGGGTCTCATTACAGTTAGGTGTTTGATTGCTCTGTATGTATTTCTCTGCTCCCCAGTTCCATATAGTGGCATTTTTACTGCTGTTCATAAAAAAAAGGGAATATTCACTCAGAAGAGAAAATAGCCTAAACAACGTTAGTTTTTGACCAATTTGCAGAGAAAGAATGTACAAATTGCAAATTCACAGGACACATAGATACAATTTTTTGTATAGATGCCCCATAAAGTGCAGTATATCTGAGTGATTTTCCCAGTGGGGGCACAGACTGCAATAAAAACCTGACAGAGGTGCTAAACTTTTACTACTGTATCCAAAACTTTCGGCTTTAGGTTGACTGTAAATACTGTCACCAGTGCAAAGAATGCATGCAATGCCAATTTTAGCCCTAATACAAGTAAGCCCTACTCATGAACCTTAATGAATTTAAGTAGCTTATCTCAGCAGGGCTTTGATCTTATCTTAATGAAATTACAACGACCCTTATGCCGCGTACACACATTCGGACTTTTCGGCTACAAAAGTCAGACAGCCCATCCGACAGACTTTCGACGGACTTTTGGCGGACTTGCGGCGGACTTGCGGCAGACTTTCTAACGAACGGACTTGCCTACATACGATCACACAAAAGTCCGACGGATTCGTACGTGATGACGTACACCGGACTAAAATAAGGAAGTTGATAGCCAGTAGCCAATAGCTGCCCTAACGTGGGTTTTTGTCCGTCGGACTAGTATACAGATGAGCGGATTTCTGGGTCCGGCGTAGTTACGACGTAAAGATTTGAAGCATGTTTCAAATCTAAAGTCCGTCAGATTTGCGGCTGGAAAAGTCCGCTGAAAGTCCGCTGAAAGTCCGGGGAAGCCCACACACGATCGGATTGTCAGCCGGCTTTGGTCCGTCGGCGTCCGTCGGACTTTTGTAGACGAAAAGTCCGACCGTGTGTACGCGGCATTACAAAGTACAATTTTGGGATCTTATGATAAGCCTGGTGAATACCCACATGTGCAATCCAGAACCTGAGCTGAAATATGAAAACCACAACCACTACAACAACCACGTTTCAATGTTTGTTGGTACTCCAGGACAGATTTGGGAAACGATAATAAAAAAAAATGCAACAAAAGGTTTATATAGTTGAGGTTTGAACCATAAATCAAATAATAGTTTGTACTGAAATTCTGTATTTTAATTATAATGAATCCCAACAACAGAGAAAAGCCAGAGGCCGCTGCCACTCTAGCATGTTAAGGAAATGTGAAATCCAGGCTTGGAGCTGCCTCTCGGTGATGAAATGACAACGTGCTTCTACTATAAATGGGCTTTTATTTACGGTTGTACACTATGCTGCGAACACAACTGTTCAAAAGTGTTCCTTTCCCACAGGAGAATGCAGCCGTATTGTGTACAACAGAGACACAAAAGAGCAAGGTCAAAGGTCATAGGGATGTATTTATCATGATCTGTGTAAAAAGTTCATCTTTACTGAGAAAAAAGTTCCACTGCATTAGTGCAAGCATTTTTGTTGTCCACATTAATCAATTTTTTTTGTTGGGGGGGGGGGGGTAAATATATACTGTATGTGTGTATTTAAATATATGAACGTTTTCTCTATATTGCCACTCTGTGTCATTGCTCTTAAGAGTATGTTATTTGGAAAGTAAGATATTGGCAATCGGCAACGAACAGTGGGACTGGCCAAAGAGGGATCACTTTGACATGGTTTGACAGGGAGGGATTACCTTAACACAGTTGGCCAGAGAGGGATCACTTTGATGCAGTTGGCCAGAGAGGGATCACTTTGATGCAGTTGGCCAGAGAGGGATCACTTTGATGCAGTTGGCTAGAGAGGGATCACTTTGATGCAGTTGGCCAGAGAGGGATCCCTTTGACACAGTTGGCCAGAGAGGGATCACTTTGATGCAGTTGGCCAGAGAGGGATCACTTTGACACAGTTGGCCAGAGAGGGATCACTTTGACACAGTTGGCCAGAGAGGGATCACTTTGACGCAGTTGGCCAGAGAGGGATCACTTTGACACAGTTGGCCCAGGAGGGATCATTTTGACACAGCAGACCAGAGAGGGATCACTTTAACACAGTTGGCTAGACAGGGATCACTTTAACACAGTTGGCCAGAGAAGAATCACTTTGAAGCAATTGGCCAGAGAAGGATCACTTTGATGCAATTGGCCAGAGAAGGATCACTTTGAAGCAACTGGTCAGAGAGGGATCGCTTTGACATGGCTGGCCAGGGAGGGATCTATTTGATGCTTTTTGCCAGAGAGGGATCACTTTGACACAGTTGGCCCGGGAGGGATCACTTTGACACAGTTGGCCAGAGAGGGATCACTTTGACACAGTTGGCCAGAGAGGGGTCACTTTGACACAGTTGGCCCGGGAGGGATCACTTTGACACAGTTGGCCCGGGAGGGATCACTTTGACACAGTTGGCCAGAGAGGGATCACTTTGACACAGTTGGCCAGAGAGGGATCACTTTGACACAGTTGGCCAGAGAGGGATCACTTTGACACAGTTGGCCAGAGAGGGATCACTTTGACACAGTTGACCCGGGAGGGATCATTTTGATACAGCGGACAGAGAGGGATCACTTTAACACAGTTGGCCAGAGGGGGATCTATTTGATGCTTTTAGCCAGAGAGGGATCACTTTGGATCACTTTGACACAGTTGGCCAGGGAGGGATCACTTTGAAGCAATTTGCTAGAGAAGGATCACTTTGATGCAGTTGGCCAAAGAAGGATCACTTTGACACAGTTGGAAGCCATCTAGGACCTAGACATAGACATATCTCCATTTCTACTGCGTATGGCAGGTTGGTGAATAAAGAGCAGGGATGCAGTTGCTGGATTGTTCTATAAAGGGAGCAAATACAGCATAATTATGATATATATTATACATACACACACACATGCATGTACTGATCATTGTGTTCCCGCATATGATGGATAGAAGATGTAACAATGTAAGATGTCTCCACATTCAGACCTTATATAATCTCTTCCCAGCATCAATCAGCGAAGTGCAGGTCTCAGACATGTCTATGTTATTTTGAAAGCTAGCCATTATGCGAGTTCAAATGTAATGCCGACGCCTGGTAGTTATTACACATGCCTCGAAATAAATTAGAAAAATGATGCGCGGCGCCTGATATTTCAATATATCACCTATGCAGCACTGTAATGGTCCCCTGACGTCACAGGCGGTCTTCGCTCCATACCTCCCCACCAAACTCTAGGAGGGGTTCCATGGTGTCTTAGGAGGTGCTAGCACACCTCGTGTACACTGTGTAGCTGTTAATCAGATCATATATTATACAGGGAGAAGGAGCGGAGCTCGCATTTCTTCTGAAAATGTATACATCAGAATGACCAATGTGACCGCAGGGAAAAAAAAAGAAGAGAATTCTTATTACACGTGTCATCCGGCGTGTGTTCTAATCACCTATACCGATGAAAAGAACTGCGATCTGCATAAGAGGAAATCTGTGTGTAACTAACGGACCCCGACTATCACATTGTACAAAAAAAAAGAAGAGACTGTAGCTGCTGTTCTGAAGGCTTAGCCTGTGAATACACAGTGGCCTAGATTTCCAGAAGTGTTACCTTGTATTCTCTACATTGCTAAAGAATTAACAAGTCAGATGAACTTCGCTGGAGTGAGATTTGCTCTTTTTTTTTGGTGAATCTAGGCCATTTGGATGTTCTTCTAAAGACGAACATTTAAAGGCCTGTTAATTCTGAAATACCGGATCTGCCAGTCTAAACGGCACCCTCGTTCGATCAATCCGTGAACATCTGCGTGCCATATACACTCACAGAGAGGTCCGCACGCTGTATACTGCGCTCTGCACTTTAGATTTTACTATAATGTTTTTATTGGATAATTTTATGTCAATTTAAAGCAGCGATTGTTAGAAGACCCAAACATTCCTTTAGCAAAAAAGTGAGGCAATATAACCACTTTAGCCCTGGAAGATTTACCCCCATTCACGACCAGGCCATTTTTTTTGTGATACAGCACTGCGTTATTTTAACTGACAATTGCGCGGTTGTGCGACGCTGTACACTTTTTTCCCTACAAATAGAGCTTACTTTTGGTAGTATTTGATCACATCTGCGGTTTTTATTTTTTGCACTATAAACAAAAAAAACAAAAAAAGACAGACAAATTAAAAAAAAAAATATATATATATATATATATATATATATATATATATATATATATATATATATATATATATAAAACTTTCTGCTATAAATAACATATATATAAAATAAATTGAAAAACCTAATTTCATCACTTTAGACCAATATGTACTCTGCTACATATTTTTGGTAAAAAATACCCCCCAATAAGCGTAAATTGATTAGTTTGCGCAAAAGTTATACCATCTACAAACTATGATATATATTTATGGAATTTTTATTTATTTATGTTTTTCTACTAGTAATGGCGGCGATCAGCGACTTAGACCCCTTTCACACTGAAGCGCTTTTCAGGCGTTTTAGCGCTATAAATAACGCCTGCAAACCACCTCCCATTCACTCAAGTGTGACTTTTCACACTTGCGGGACATTAGGAAAAGTCCTTCAAGCAGCATCTTTGGGGCGGTTTGGGAGTGCTGTATACAGCGCTTCTAAAATGCCCCTGCCCATTTAAATGAATGCCCAGCGCTTCCAAAGCGCCTGAAAAGCGTTTTGGAAGCACCGCAACACGGGCGCTATTAACCCCTTGTTCGGCCACTAGCGGGGGTTAAAAGTGCCCTGCTAGGGGACAAAAAAAGCGCCGCTTAAACAGCGTCTTATATTGGGACTGCGATATAGCGGTGGTCAGTCAGACACTAACTGACAATTTTGAAAATCTTTTGGGGAACAGTGACACGAATACAGTGATCAGTGCTAAAAATATGCACTGTCACTGTACTAATGACACTGGCTGGGAAGGGGTTAACATCAGGGGCGATTAAAGGGTTAACCGCGTGCCCAGCTGGTGTTGTACTGTAGTGTGGGAGGTGCTTTTACTAGAGGAAGGCATAGATCTGTGTCTCTGCTTTTCAGGAACACAGGATCTATGCTTGCCTTACTGACAGAAGAGCGATCTGTGCTGTATTTACTGTACATAGGCAGTTTGCCGTTCTGCCTGTGTACCGAATGATCAGCGGGTGCCGGCAGACATCTGATCAGCTCCTGTTGTGTAGAATCACAGTGGGAGCGAGCTGCCGGCAGCTGCGCCCAATACCCGGAAGTGCAGGATCACGTAGATATATGTGATCCTGCGTGGCCGCCCTGTAGTAGTAAAACTTCTATAGGGCTGTCAGCAAGTGGATAATACGATTTTTTAAGTGTTGTTAAACCCACATCATAAAAAATGGTGTATTTCATGCAGTTTATGCTCACTCAGTCACTATGAGTCCAGATGGCTGACAAGTTTTAAAGGGGAAATCCCTTCTTCCTCAGAGCCAACCCTGTAATGCGCAAGGCTGGTGCGCCTTCTCTTTTTTTTCTTATATTGTCACACATGTGGGCGTATACACAGTGGTAAATGACAGCCCACTCCCTCCCTCCCTCCTCCATGCCCACTAACCAACTAAACGCAATGGTGGCGGGATATTACATGTAGATTAATGGAGGCTTCACCTCCCTCGCATTCTAAGGCACAGGCTGGAGGGATGTGAAACAGCCTGTGACTGGCAGAAATCCACCCACACCATGTTATTGCCAAAAAAATAATGAAGATTTAATTTCAAATATATATTTATATGACAGTTTATTGATATTAATTATTTATGTTACTCTGTATTTCAAAGGCTGATTTTTTTCATATATTTAAAAATAATATTTGAACATGTGACCAGCAGTGGAGGACTAGAAACTCTTTCTGCTTGGTGGTCGTCCCACATCAGTTATGTAACAAAAATGGAAACTGAAGCACCACAAAGGTCTAGATACAACTTTATTCAGATAAAGATCCGGGATCCCTGAAACGTGTTGGCTACTGGTTACCCGCACCTGTCGGCGAAGGGTAGACAAGAATTGTCCACCTGACTTTTATCTGAATAAATTTGTATTTGGACCTCTTAGTGCCGGTTCACACAGGGGCAGCCCGACTTTGCAAGGCGATCTGTACACAACTTCAGCGGCGGCTTGCAAAATGACTTCTCAGTATAGAAGTCAATGCAAGTCGCCCTGAAGTCGTCCAGTAGTAGTAGTCCAAAGTAGTACAGGAACCTTTTTCTAAGTTGGAGCGACTTGACTCGCTCATATTAGAACGGTTCCATAGTACACAACGGATCGCGACTTGTACACGGGTAAGCCGTCTGACAAGACGCCCCTGTGTGAACCGGCACTTAGCAGTGGTGCGCTGTTTCGAGTTGACACCACCGCACCACCAGACTTGGACTGCTACCTGGATGGTAGTGGGAATCGTAGCTGGTGGTATCGGGCCCTTCAGATCTTTTCTATTTATGCTCCTGGTGGGATTTACATTACAAACAACCTTTTGGAAGCAACTTTTTTAAAACGGCCGCTAAATATATGAGAAGGTTGGTGCCCATAGATTTCTGTTGAGGGAGTCAATCCTGGGTTTGTTGGAGGAGGATTATGTGTTGCGATTCACTAACATGATTATGTTATCTTATGTTGCTGTGCTCTCCGTTGGTTCGAATCTTGCCTATTTCACCGCACCTTTAGTGTCACTTACAACTCTACTTCCTCCTCTCCAACTCCTCTTACCGTTGGTGTCCCACAAGGTTCTTTCCTTGGACCTCTAATATTCTCGATCTACACGTCCTCCCTGGGTCAGCTGATAGCCTTCCATGGCTTCCACTACCATTTATATGCCGATGACACCCAAATCTATCTATCTATCTATCTATCTATCTATCTATCTATCTATCTATCTATCTATCTATCTATCTATTTACCCCATCAATCTCCTCACGCATCACTGATTTACTAACAGACATATAAGCCTGGATGTCACATCACTTCCTCAAACCGAGCTCGTAATATTTCCTCCCCCACGTGCCCCTTCCCCTGACTTCTCTGTCAAGATCAATGGCACATCTATCAGTTCTTCCCCACATGCCAGGGTGCTAGGGGGTAACCTTAGACTCTGAACTGTCCTTTCAGGCCCACATCCAATCGCTGTCCAAATCATGCCGTCTCAACCTTCGCAACATCTCCAGAATACGCAACATTTTAACCAATGACACCACCAATCTTCTAATTCACTCCCTGGTCATCATCTCTCGCCTCGACTACTGCAACTCCCTCCTCATTGGACTACTTTTACATACACTATCCCCCCCTTCAGTCCATAATGAATGCTGCTGCAAGACTCATCCACCTTACCAACCGTTCAGTGTTCTCCACCCCTCTCTGCCAATCCCTGCACTGGCTTCCGAATACAATTCAAAGTACTAACAATAATTTACAAAGCCATCCACAACTCTGCCACCAGCTACATCACTAACCTAGTCCCAAAATACCAACCAAGCTGCCAGGGGCGGACTGACCATTGAGCCATTCGGGCACTGCCCGAGGGCCCTGGGCCACTAGGGGGCCCCATCAGGGTTGCCAGCCTCAGTAAAACCAGGGACAGTATGTATAAATCTGTGGGTTTTTTTTACATCTGTCTGTGTATACTGTGTGTACATGTATGTGTAAACTGTGTGATTGTATACTGTGTGTGTGTATACTGTGTGGCCCCTTAATCTCTGATTGCCCGGGGGCCCCATAATCTCCTATTGCCCGGGGGGCCCCATAATCTCCTATTGCCCGGGGGGCCCCATGAGTTATCAGTCCGCCCCTGCAAGCCGCTCTCTTTGGTCCTCCCAAGACCTCCTGCTCTTTAGCTCCCTTGTCACCTCCTCCCATGCTCGCCTCCAGAGCTTCTCCCATCTTTTGGAACTCCCTACCCCAATCTGTCCGACTGTCCCCTTATCTATCCATCTTTAGACGATCCCTGAAAACCCTTTATTTTAAAGAAGCCTATCCTGCTTCTAACTAATACACTGTTTTACTTTTTTCATCAGCTCATCCCCCACAGCTATTACCTTTTGTTTCAATTGACCCTCCCTTCTAGATTGTAAGCTCTAACGAGCCGGCCCTCTGATTCCTCCCTTGTATCAAATTGTAATGTAGCTGTAATGTCTGCCTTCATTTTGTTAAGCGCTGCGCAAACTGTTGGCGCTATATAAATCCTGTATAATAATAATAATAATTTCACCAGCTGCATGAATGGGTGATCAGGGGAAGTTCCTTCACAAATTCTCATTTTCACTGAGGAAGAAAACAACTTTGAAATGCGTTGGGACAAAAAGAGAATAGTACCCAATATGGGGGTTGATCACTTAATGTATATGAAGCTCAGAAATATGGTTTTATGTATCTTTTTAAATATGTTTAAATACAATATATATCACTTTGAGTTGTTATATGGAATGCCTATAACCCCTTCAATACCGGGCACTATCACCCCCTTACTGCCCAGGCCAATTTTCAGCTTTCAGCGTTGTCACACTTGCGCGGTCATGCAACACTGTACCCAAACTAAGTTTGTATACTTTTTTTTTTAGACAGATAGAGCTTTAATTTGGTGGTATTTAATTACCACTGGGTTTTTTTTATTTTTTGCTGAACAAATGAACAAAAAAACAAAAAGTTTTTTCTTAGTTTCTGTTATAAAAATTTTGCAAACAAGTAATTTTACTTTTTCACTGATGTTGGCTGATGAGACTACACCGATGGGCACTGATGAGGCTGCATAGGCGGCACTGTTGGGCACTGATAATAAGGCACTGATAGGCAGCACCAATGGGCACTAATGAGGCTGCATAGGCGGCACTGATAAGGCGCTGATGAGACTGCACCAATGGGCACTAATGAGGCTGCATAGGCGGCACTGCTGGACACTGATAAGTGGCACAGATGATAAGGCACTGATAGGCAGCACCGATGGGCACTAATGAGGCTGCATAGGCGGCACTGATAAGTGGCACTGAAGATAAGGCATTGATAAGCAGCACTGATAGGCAGTGATGGGGCTGTACTGAAAATCAGGGCACTGATTATCAATGTAAACTATGTGATGCCAGGCTTGCCAGTTAACGGCTCTCCTTTCCTCCCACAGTGCATGAGGAGAGGAATGCCATTAACCAGCAAGTCTGTTTACATGTGATCAGCTGTGATTGGACACAGCTGATCACATTGTAAAGGGCTGCTGTGATTGGCCCTTTACCCCAATTTGTCATCAGATGTGTCTGAAGTATACAGCGGTCACAGAGTGAGCACCGATGCATGCCGCAGGGGGCGAGATTCTGGGAGGACATCTATGGATGCCCTCCCGGGAACTGGACAACCGCGCTGTAGCCATCTGTTCCAGGCCAGGCCAGCTTTAGCCTTAAAGCACAAGGGGTTGCAGCAGTCACCGGGGTCCTGCACACAGATCTGTACTCACAATGGCCCCTGGATACTTGGAAGCCACCTTCCAATATCTGACAGACTTTCCTTAGTAAACTTTCCAGACCGGATCCTAAAAAAAAAAAAATCCTTTGAATGGCCGCAACCAGCAAGGACCACAGGCAGAACTTCAGCTGGGCTGCCCAGAAGGGCAGCAGACCTTCAGGCTGGGAATATTTCCTCCAGGATTTCCTCAATTTCTAGACCATTTATGCACTCTCCAGCCAATTACTGGGCACCCTCCCCCACGCATCGTCTAAAACCAAATATTCAGCTTGCCGATTCGCCATTCCATCCCACTACTTTCTGAACTCCTCCAGAAGGCAGGAAGGAACCATCAAACCCACAACCAGTGGAACCCAGAACAGCCCAAAGCAATCACAGACTGCTCAACTGATTACAATGAAGCCAAAGAGAACTAAATTTACATAGCCTTCCTAGCAACCTATCTGGGAGGGAGCTACTTTTATTATTTACCAGTCCATGTCATGTCGCAGCAGTAACATCCCAAAAAAAAAAAAAAGAATATCTCTTACTTGTTCTGATGCCGTACACCCTTCAGATGTGCGTGATACTGCTCCACCGAATTTAGTACCATATTGCATATGTTGCAAGAATAGCTGCTCCGTAATGCTGAAAAGTGATAAAAAGAGAGAAAAAGATGAAAACAATATAAACATAGACATTATTGGCATAGGCGTGCGCACAGGGTGTGCCAGGTGTGCCTGGGCACACCCTAATCACCTTGTGTGGTGCATATTCCCCCCTGTTTAGACCACTGAGATTTCATCCCCAAAAAAAATGTTACAAAAGAAAATAATTTAAAAAAAAATAAAATAAACTAAATTACACTGTCCACTGCCCTACTGACACCATCAGTACATATACACATGCATATGTATTTGAGCTTTGGGGAGCACACCCTAATGCAAGAGGCTGCGCACACCTATGATTATTGGAAAGAAATAATCACTGATCCTCCATTGCAGCTTCTCCTATCAGATCATGATAAACATATTATAGTCATCAGATAGTTATTTAGTGTCAGGTACAATGCGCTCTCCATGGTAATTGGAAGATATTTTTATGTGTTTGCTAATTAGAAGTGTAGCACTTCTTGTGCTGGCCTCTTATCATTCCGCACCATAATTAATAAAACATTTTCCTTAAGTATTCCAAATAAATACACTCGAGTCCCCCAAACTCAACCACTTCCACCACATCCTCCCTCTTCTAAAAAAGATCTCGATATTATTAGGTCCACAAGGAACCTGTTTAAATATTAGAAAGAAATCTAAACAAGTGCTATACTATATGGAGCCAGAAAGCGAAACTTCTGCTCATTTGTCTCCTCCCCCCCCTCCGGTGCCACAATTGGCACCTTTCGGGGGGGGGGGGGACAAGGTATCCTGTTCCCACTTCCGGGAGTCCGCACAGCGGGCCATGACGTCACCGCGGGGCTCCCTCCTCCTCTCCCTGTCGCCGGCCCAGTAGGAGAGGAGAGCGGGGCCTCGCGCATATACAGTAGGGTTCCCGGCGTGAAGCCTTAAGGCTACACTGCCGGGTTCCCTTACCAGCAATGGCGGCGGGATGCACCCGACAGCTGATGGAAACATCAGCGGCGGCGCGGACATCGCGGGACTCCAGGACAGGTAAGTGACCGATTATTAAAAGCCAGCAGCTGCAATAAGTGTAGCTCCTGGCTTTTAATTTTTTTTATATTTTTTTGGGCGGACCTCCGCTTTATTCCTACAGAAACATTATGAAGGGAGCTGAAACTTCAAGTTGCCAAGTGACAGCAAAGAAACCTTAAAGCGGTTGTATGCCCGCACATCGAAAAAAAGAAAAAAAAAACAACCTGCAAGGCAAAGGCATAATGAGCTAATATGCACCACATACTAGCTCATTATGAAATACTTACCTTAGATCGAAGCCCCCGTATCACAGCCCGGTCCATGGCGAGGGAGCTGACCTCTTGCCCTCGGCGTTTTTTCTGGGTTTGCGGCTCCGGCGCCGTGAGTGGCCGGAGCCGCAATGACGTCACTCCCGTGCATGCACGGAGGAGTCTTCTTTCCGGCAGCATCTGCCGGACCTTCAGCCGGGCATTCAGAGCACATGCGCCGCTGGCGTCAGCGGCTGCATGAAAAGGGAATATCTCCTTAACCGTACAGGTTCAGGAGATATCAATTTTACCTACAGGTAAGCCTTACTATAGGCTTACCTGTAGGTAAAAATACAACCATTTTGAGGATTTAGAGAAGATCTGTAAAGAAGAGTGGAATCCCTCCTGAGATGTGTTCAAACCTTGTCACCAACTACAAGAAACGTCTGACCTCTGTGCTTGCCAACAAGAGTTTCTCCACCAACTACGTCGTGTAATGCTTGGGGATCAAATACTTATTTTTCTCACCGAACTGCAACTAAATTTATAATATTTGGATCATGTGCTTTTTCTGGATTTTTAGTGGATGTTCTATCTTTATTATATAAAATACACCTATGATACAAATGATAGACCCCTCATTTCTTTGCAAGTGGGTAAACTTACAAAATCTGCAGGGGAACAAATAATTATTTCCCCCACTGTATATGCTTATAAGAACTGGGGAGCCTATTCTTTGCCATGGAAGAAAAAGAGAGAGAAATGATTACATCTAAATTTAAGGCCACATTTAGGAACCATAACTCACAAATGGACATATAACTGCTCCCATACACCTTCCATATAAATCAGGGTACTCTTCCTATTACACAGATCAGAGCATGTTTTTCTCCAGCAGATAGAACTCGGGTACAATTGATGAGGAAATAAATACCAGCCATGGCACTATGAGCGGAGATTGATTACATATCGCGGGTCTCTTCCTTCCATTTCTCACAGCTGTCATCTTGTCCTCAAATAAAAAGTGACGTGCAGCCATTGCTTGCATTACACCCTTGTATAAATCACAGCAGATGTCAAGGACATTACTTTCCTTGTCACTCTTTGGCTGCCTTTTTGAGAGACTTTCTGAAGTATTAGAACAGCCACTGATATTCAACAGTAAGCAACTCTATTGTTGATGACAGCGGCATACAACGGAATTTGAGGATAGGATTCATAGATTGTACTCACTAGTCATTCAAAGCATTATTGAGGAGAACCTACTCTATAATATATATATATATATATAAATAATTTTACCATATGTATCATGGTATTGCATATTACGGTGCAAAAAGCAATGGATATAAGTGCACGTTCCGCAATATTAATCGGAAATGAACATTTGTGACAGTGCGATGCCCTGCCACTCTAAAAATATGGGAGAATATGACACAGGATTCGCATTAAGGGTTGATGCAAAGTTCCAGACTATTGTTTCTGAGGAGATAAAGTTGTGGCCTTTGGTTTTCTCTGGGATCTGTAGACCTGGATCAGGGCCTGGAGCTTGAAAGTTCCAAAGTGCATTGGAACGCAGGCAGGTGCCTGCAGCCTGCATGAGTACACAGGTGTACAGGGTCGTTACATACTCAAGCCTGGGGATAGCTCAGAGCTCCCAGTGCAGAGACAGATCCCATTTTGGGGACAGGAGGTCTCACCCAGGGGTCAGAGGAGCCCCAGCCAGGAGTCAACAGACAGGAGGTCTCACCCCGGGGTCAGAGGAGCCCCAGCCAGGAGTCAAGAGACAAGAGGTCTCACCCAGGGGTCAGAGGAGCCCCAGCCAATAGTCAAGAGACAGGAGGTCTCACCCAGGGGTCAGAGGAGCCCTAGTCAGGAGTCAAGAGACAGGGGATCTCACCCAGGGGTCAGAGGAACCCTAGTCAGGAGTCAAGAGACAAGAGGTCTCACCCAGGGGTCAGATGTCCCCAACCAGGAGTCAAGAGACAGGAGGTCTCACCCAGGTGTCAGAGGAGCCCTAGTCAGGAGTCAAGAGACAAGAGGTCTCACCCAGGGGTCAGATGTCCCCAACCAGGAGTCAAGAGAAAGGAGGTCTCACCCAGGGGTCAGAGGAGCCCCAGTCAGGAGACAAGAGGTCTCATTTGGGGGTCAGAGGAGCCCCAACCAGGAGACAGAGGGTCTCACCTAGGTGTCTGAGGAGCCCCAGCCAGGAGTCAAGAGACAGGAGGTCTTGTTCCAGAAGTCAAGTGGGCTCTTATTGTGGGGTCAGGAGAACCCCCTATCCAGAGGCCAGGATTGGGCCTGCAGCAGGGCGCTGCGACTAAAGGTTAAGAGAGTCAAGTAAACCATAAGAGCTGGACAATGCAGTCAGAGGGACTGGTAAGAAGAGCAGCAGTGCTGCTGACAAGGGAGCCAGGTTCCTCGGCCTTATCATTTGTCTGTTCATGTGGATATGAATGAACCACTACGTGGGCAACTGATGTTTATGTGAAGTTTTCCGTTTGCTTAAAAAAAGTGAGCTACCAAGCCCTAAAATACAGTTTGGACTGACACAAGCTTTTGGGAAAAGCATCTGCCACATGAGTATATTCACCCCAATACCACACATTATATGCAATGTCTACAACAGGTTTATAAAAATTAGAGCAGCCAAATGACTCTTTGCATCTCTGGGATAGGTATAGAGGAGTGTTCAATGAGCTTTCTCATTGGGCATTCATCTGTACCTGCCCCAGAGGTTCGTGCTGAGTGTTCTCTTTTTGGTTACCAGAGAGGCAGCAGACCACGACTGTAACTAGGTCCTATGACACCGTACCTTCGTTGGGTATTGGTCCACTGAAAGGAGGACTCACTGCACTGTGTATTCATTAATACCAAACCTTGTAGTCCAGCATTACTACACACAAACACATCACATATTTGTGACTTAAGTTATACAAACTTACACAGTAAACGATGGGAACACCATTTAGATCACTGCTACTAGTGCCCTAAAGTATTCATCTACTTATCTGATAGGTCTGTTACTTCTACCCAAAACAGATATAACTTTAGAACCATATATATTACCCTTATCAGATCTTGGAGTATTTGTTATCCTCGTCATTGGTAAATTGTAGATGCTCTTGGGCCAGTTTACACAAGTATAACACATGTGGGGTATTTTTACTCCTGTCAGTTCTTTATGATTGCAAACATATTTTTTTTTTTTCAGTTTACAAAAGAACTGATCAAATTAATCAGCTGAATGTATTGCATCTGTTTTATTTTAGCAAATTTAGCTCAATAAATTTGACGCACAAATGTGCAGATCTTTAAATACAACCAGTCAGTCTATGAGTTGCCCAGTGAAAAGGGCGGGGGGGGGGGGAGATAAGGTGGGCTTCCATTGCATAAACAACTGTTTCATTGGGGGGGGGGGTAAAACTGTTAAAATAGCTCTTAGACTTGGTGCATTTATCCTACTAACCCTTATTTAATAAAGGTAAGGAGTAATCTACCTTTGATCCTAAATCTAGGAGACTTGCTGGGGGGGGGTTACTAAAACTGAAGAGTGCAAAATCTGGTGCAGCTCTGCCTAGTAACCAATCAGCTTCCAAGTTTTATTGTCAAATCTTAATTGAACACGCTGAAGTTAGGAGCTGATTGGTTACTATGCACAGGTGCACCAGATTCTGTGTGCTCCAGTTTTAGAAAAAACTGCCTTACCATTTACCTTACTTACACCTGCACCTCTTCCTTCAATTCTTTTTTTACCACAGAGAAATCCTTGGAACTTATTTTAAGGTCTCAGGGAACCCCTGATAAAACCAATTCATTGGTGATCAGTGAGAAGAATGTTCCTTACATTGGTGATCAGTGAGAAGAATGTCCCTTACATTGGTGATCATTGGGAAGAATGTTCCTTACATTGGTGATCAGTGAGAAGAATGTTCCTTACATTGGTGATCAGTGGGAAGAATGTTCCTTACATTGGTGATCAGTGGGAAGAATGTCCCTTACATTGGTGATCAGTGAGAAGAATGTTCCTTACATTGGTGATCAGTGGGAAGAATGTTCCTTACATTGGTGATCAGTGGGAAGAATGTTCCTTACATTGGTGATCAGTGAGAAGAATGTTCCTTACATTGGTGATCAGTGAGAAGAATGTTCCTTACATTGGTGATCAGTGAGAAGAATGTTCCTTACATTGGTGATCAGTGAGAAGAATGTCCCTTACATTGGTGATCAGTGGGAAGAATGTCCCTTACATTGGTGATCAGTGAGAAGAATGCTCCTTACATTGGTGATCAGTGGGAAGAATATTCCTTACATTGGTGATCAGTGAGAAGAATGTTCCTTACATTGGTGATCAGTGAGAAGAATGTTCCTTACATTGGTGATCAGTGAGAAGAATGCTCCTTACATTGGTGATCAGTGGGAAGAATGTTCCTTACATTGGTGATCAGTGAGAAGAATGTCCCTTACATTGGTGATCAGTGGGAAGAATGTTCCTTACATTGGTGATCAGTGGGAAGAATGTTCCTTACATTGGTGATCAGTGGGAAGAATGTTCCTTACATTGGTGATCAGTGAGAAGAATGCTCCTTACATTGGTGATCAGTGAGAAGAATGTTCCTTACATTGGTGATCAGTGGGAAGAATGTTCCTTACATTGGTGATCAGTGGGAAGAATGTTCCTTACATTGGTGATCAGTGAGAAGAATGTTCCTTACATTGGTGATCAGTGAGAAGAATGTTCCTTACATTGGTGATCAGTGAGAAGAATGATCCTTACATTGGTGATCAGTGAGAAGAATGTCCCTTACATTGGTGATCAGTGGGAAGAATGTTCCTTACATTGGTGATCAGTGGGAAGAATGTTCCTTACATTGGTGATCAGTGAGAAGAATGTTCCTTACATTGGTGGTCGGTGGGAAGAATGTTCCTTACATTGGTGATCAGTGAGAAGAATGTTCCTTACATTGGTGGTCGGTGGGAAGAATGGCTTATTACAGACAACTAAAAAGATGATTGGTGTCGTGCCTCAGACTCTACCATTGATGGTTGGCCCTGGAACTATGCAGGCACTATTAAACAAGAGGTCAATAAGCCACCTCTTGAGGAACCTTTAGCAACCTCAGGAAGAGCCTTAGTTGAGAACGGCTGCTCTAATGGAAATACATTCAGGTTAACACAACGTGAAAAGACTTCTCATTAATCTGCAGTATCCCAAAGCAACCGAAAACCATCTTTTCCCTGATCTGACTACAATAATCTGAAGTCCAATGTGTCGCTACGGATTACACGTTGCACAACGTCCTGCCTAATTAAATAACAGAATTAGCATCTGAATTCTGATTGGACGGGAACTGTTGGTACACATTTTTTCAATTTATATATTAATGTTTTCAAAACACAAAAAAACAATCGTGTGTGCTTTAGGCGATATTGGTTATATTTATTAACAGCATTTATTAATCAGAGAGCAAATCATTCGGTGCTTTGTTAATTGAATTTACAGCAGCCCCGACGTCATGTTGCATACATAAATTCTTTTCCCAACGGAAGTTATTATTCATTTATTACATGAATTGATCAATTATTTATCCGTATTCTGAGCCGGTAAGCTGACACTTTGATGTTGCGCGTTCCTCATAATGAAGGAGACCGGTTGGATGAACTCCGCCATGGAAAGCAGATTTGTCAGCCTTGCTGTAAATTCAATTAAGGAAGCACCAAACGACTTGCTCTGGTTAATAAATGTAACCAATATTCCCCAAAGCACAGGCGATTGTTTGGCGCTGTTTTGACCACACTGATGTAGATTAGAAATGTGAACGCCATCAGCTATTCCCACTTGTGAGTTTGGATTTTTTTTTTTTATGGCTCCGTGTCAATGAATGCATAATAATCCCGGATGCGTCTTGCTTTCGTTATGTCTGTGCGCTCGTCTTGCCTTGTCTGTATTCCTTCAAGCTGATTAATATATCTGCGGAGTCTGCTATTTAACCCCCTGACAACCGGCAACCCACCCCCCCTTCCTGCCCAGGCCAATGTTCAGCTTTCAGCGCTGTTGCACTTTGAATGACAATTGCGCGGTCATACAACACTGTACACATATGACATTTTTATCTTTTTTTTCACCCAAATAGAGCTTTCTTTTGGTGGTATTTAATCACCGCTAGTTTTTTTTTTTTTTTGCAAAATAAATGAAAAATAAAACTTTTTCATAGTTTGTTATAAGGAAGAGGTCAAAACGCTGCGTAAACTGTTGGCGCTACATAAATCGTGAATAATAATAATAATAATAATAATAATAATTTGACAAATGGTAAACAGGCAGTTGAGCAAAGTTATACCCCCCCCAGCTAAAAAGGTGGCCATATGGATCTATACACATGCTTTGTTTTTTGCTGGAATGGATTTGCATCGTATGCTTCCTCCTCTAAGGCTCTATTCACACTAATGCGTTTTTTTATTCATTTTGCACTTTGCAGAAATGCATGTGAATTTTTTAACATGGGTTCCTATGGAACACGTTCACATCAATGCATTTTTGTGCCTCTGCGTTTTTGGAAAGGGTCGGGGACTTTTTTTCATGCACAATGCAGCGTTTTGCATGTAATAGAATTCAATGGACCCGCATCCAAAAAGCAAGTACCGCATTTTTACCGCGTTTTTGCCGCGTTTTGCGTTTTTTTTCTTTCTTTTTTTTTTTACACTGTATACAGTATAAAAAAAACTGTAAAAAAAAAAACAAAAAAAACGCAAAACGCTGCAAAAACGCATGTTCAAAAAACGCGGCAAGCACCGCAAACAGCACTGCAGAAACGCTCAAAAGCAACATGCATAGATGTGAATCGAGCCTAAATAAGACTTTTTGGCTCATTATTTAATCATTAAACCCGTCATTTTACCGAAATGTCAAAGTAGTTTGTCTGACATTTAGCGATTTCATCCAAAATTAAAGTGTTATCAGAAAGCTGGAGTCTAGAACTGTAATGTAATTGCATTTTTGTGTAGACCATTAAAATCCCATTATTATCGGGCGCGTGTTTTGATAGTAGAAGAAGACGCCGCTGAAGAGCATAATTTACCTTTGGTCCATCTTTTCCATTAAAAAAAAAAAAAAAAGGTCCATGTGCACATATAACTTTAGTACAGTATTTTTGTGATGAAATATATTTTTGTGAGATGAATTTAATCTAAGGTGACCAGATTTTTAAAATGAAATCCGGGGACATATTTTTTTTTTTACTAGTAATGGCAGCAATCAATGACTCTTTGCCCGTCTCCACCGCCACCGCCCGCCTCACAGCCTGTCAAGTCTAAAGCCCCATACATACTATCAGATTTTCTGCTGATTTTTTCCTTCAGATTTACCAAAACCATATAACATGAGGTCAAACCTTAGGAATTTCAATTTGTACGCAATCAGGCAGGCCCTTGCACTACATGGTTTTAGTAAATCTTAAGACAAAAATCAGCAGAAAATCTGATAGTGTGTATGGGGCTTTACTCTTCGGGCCCCGGCTACTACTGGGTGGGGAGCAGAGGAAGATCACTCCAGGGAAGGCAAGGAGATAAGCAGAACATGCGAGTGGAGCTGAATGGGCATGCGCCCGAAACTGTAGAAATAGTCCCTCTGCTCCGACCAGCACATGATCATCAGAAAGGGGCACAGATAATGGAAAAAAATAAACCCCCATAAGCTAGTAGGAACGGCAGAGGAGTGGGGGGGTGCAATTCAGATTTTTTCTATTTATTCTGCACGGGCTGTCTTTGAATTTGCCTGAGCCCCTGTTCAAATCCAATCCGGGGACAAAACTGGGGACAGACTTGGTCCGGGGACAGTGTCCTCAATCCGGGGACTGTCCCCAGAAACCGGAGATGTCTGGTCACCCTAATTTAATCGTCATCCAATAACACCAGCTCTTAAAGTGAAGGGAAAATTTAACATCCTTCATGACATATTTTGATTGCTCATAAAGATACTACTTACGAGAGAGAGAGAGAGAGAGAGAGAGAGATATGTTAAAAAAAAAAAAGATAAATACTGGTAAGGAAGGATAGATAGATGGATATCAGGGACGTGCGGGGAGGTCAGTAGCTGGTGAGGCGCTGGCTAGTATCAGAGCCAGATACATACAGGTTACATACACTGCGATCGTTAGAGCGAGAGCAATAATTCTAGCACTAGACCTCCTCTGTAACTCCAAACATGTAACCTGTACAAATTTGCACAGCATCGCCTATGGAGATATTTAAGTACTGAAGTTTGGCACCATTCCATGAGTGTGCGCAAGTTTGAAGCGTGACATGTTGGGTATCTGTTTACTCGACGTAACATCTTTCACATTATGCAAGAAAGATCGGGCTAACTTTACTGTTTTTATTTTTATTTTTTTTTGTATTCATGAAACCGTTTCTTTAAAAAAAAAAAGCGTTTGAAAAATTGCTGCGCAAATGCTGTGTGACATAAAAAGTTGCAAAGGCCAGCATTTTATTCCCTAGGGTGTCTCCTAACAAATATATATATATATATATATTTATATAATGTTTGGGTAATTTTCTAGCAAAATAATTATGATTAGTACACGTAGGAGAGAAGTGTCAGAATTGGCCTGGGTGGCAACGGGATAATTACCATAAGTAGGTAATATACAAATAATTATATATTGTTTTTAAGGTAATTTTACTATGTTTTTAAAATCTGTACTCAAGCAGGTGGCTTAACACACATTACTGAAGTTTGAAGTTATAACTTCCAACCAGTAACTTCACAGTAAATAGATAATTAATAAATTATTATGTTATAGCATAATAATATATGATTTCGCTTGTACCTTTTCAGCAGCAGCAGATTCTCATTCACCCTCTTAACTGTGTGAGAAAAACATGGGATTGTGGGTAAATCTTATACACATAAACATGTTATTTCCTTCTAGTTTAGAGGACTGGGCTGGAAGGGAGCATGTGTCTTTTAGACACGCCCCCTTCTATGACACTGCAGTGAGAGGCGTGCCTCCACTGCAGCATTTTTATTGAACAGTTTGGGCCAATGGTGCTTTACCATTGGTCCAAGACTCCAAGCTGTCCATTGAGCTCAGTGCCTCCAACAAGAAGAGAGGAGAGGCGCTGTGAGCTCATCCTCTCAGTCTGCTGCAAACAGAGTGTGCCAGCTTGTATTTACACTGGCCGCCCTGAATGTAGCTTCTGACAGGCTGCGCAAGGAGCCCCGTATCTCTGGAACCATAGGTTGTAGGAGCCCCAAATTTTGACCAGCGGTGGGGTAGGAATTCGGCGACTTTTGGGGTCTCTGTGACCCCAGGTTGCCGAGCTACGACCCTCAAAGCACGATCGTGGTTTTTATTAATGTTCATGGCAGGTGAGGCTCTGCCTCACCTGCCTCCCCTGACTGCACGTCCCTGATATATATATATATATATATATTGTTTTTTGCTGATCAGAATTCCTGTGCGCATTTAGGGACCTGCACCCGCATGTCATAGAAAGATACAGCAGCTGTGTCAGTGCAGTCATGTGTCCTCATAGACAACAAAGGGATGCACGCAACACCTGTGCCATCCCCGTGCCGGTAAAAGATGGTCCTGCACGGGACACACAGCTAATCACCTCATATGAATAGGGACTAAGGCCAGCCATAGACAGAGCGAATTCCTTTCATCCAACCACGGATTTCAGGAAAGAAATTTCCTCGATTTTTTCCCATCAACACAGACAGTGTTGACATGGGAATCCCTCCCCCTGAGCCATTGTATTCTTTCAGCAAGGGGGCGTCCCGGCTAGCAGAACACAGTGATTATTGCTAGACGCTATACCAGCTGCTAGCGATAATCGCACGTAAAATCCGGCAGGCTGGTTGTACCCAAGTTGATCAATCAATCTAATTGTGTACATTCAGCCTGCCCATATTTGGTTAGAATCTTGGCCAGTTCCTGCTGAACCAGCTGACCGGCCTTAGTCTCCTAATCCAACAGCTAGCCTCCCTACACAGAATAACACAGGAAAGCCCTATTTTAAGTCCCTCCAAGATGCCTATTTCAACTCAAACCCTGATGAAAGGGGAGGGGTTTTTTGTACTCCCGAAACGCGTTGGGTATATATTTTTTATTCTTAGTCCAAACCAGAAAATTAATTTAGACTATTTTACCCTTTGGTCTGGCACTCCTTCTATTGGTGAATGATTTTTTTTCCTGGTATCTGCATGTAGCTCTGTCTGATGTGAGCAGCCTAACCTAAACTAGTGAGCTCCCCAAATGTTCTTGTCCTCTCATTACTTTGTATGAAGTGCCAGCGCACCTTTTTTTTGTAGCGCTTACAAGCATGGCAATGACAGTCCCCACCCTAGAACCCCCCCCCCCTGATGTGTTTCACCCAATTAGGGCCTAAAGTGGTTGTAAAGGCAGAAGGTGCATTCTATTCAGCAGCCCCCCCCCCCCCCAATATGCACCTGAGCCCCCTGTCAATCCAGTGATGTGCACCAGAGCCTCGGCTGTCCCAGGACTGCCTCCCCTCATTGGCTGAGGCATTGGCTCCCACTGCTGTCAATCACAGCAAGTGAGCCAATGAGGAGAGATTTGGGGGGGCACGCCACGGCTCTATGTGTCTTATGGATGCATAGAGCAGGGCTCGGGAGCGAGCATGCACCAATGCCCCCGTTGCAAGCAGCTTGCTATTGGGTGCACTGGTCAATGAGGAGGAGCAAGGAGCACCAAAGGGGACCCAAGAAGAGAAGAAGATCAGGGCTGCTCTGTGCAAAACCATTACACAGAGCAGGTAAGTATAAAGTTTTTTATTTAAAAAGTTAAAAAAAATCCCGAACCTTTAATACCACTTTAAGCGTAGAGAAGCTGTCCACAATTAACCCACTTGCCGCCAAATCACGTACCTGTATGTCATTGGCTTCAAGTGGTTGTACCGGGATGGTATACAGCTGCAGGCCTCACCCCGGTACCGTTTTTTTTTTAGAGCCAACGGTCGGCTTTCTTGTAATAGCAACCAATGCGGCTAAGCCGTTCGGCTGTTATTACAAGCAGCGAGAGGGGACGCCCCCCGCCACCTTATGTGGCTCGCTCAGGCTCTCCCGTCCCACCGGGAGACCCGAGTCACCAGCCGGCTGGTCAGAGATCCGAAAAAAGCTGGAATTGGCTTTGATCGGGTCTTGGATGTAGCAACCCGGAAGCGGGGTCACGTCGTCACTTCTGGTTTACTCAGCAGCCAACGGCACCATTTAAAAAAAATCTAAAGTATTCAAAAAACAACGATCTTTCTGTCAGGGCTGGGCTCAGCCCTTCCCTTCTCTGAGCTGGCCACTCAGCTGTTGGCTAATTGCCAGCTCCTATCTCTCTCCACAGTTACTCAGCTTTTGATGGTTTCCTGCTCGTCAGTCCTGCCTACTTAAGCCGTCCAGCCCAAAGGTTCTCTGCCTTCACCTTAGTCAACATCACAGAGACGATCTCCTTCAATCCTGTTCAAGACTTGCTTTTCTGACATCCCTTCTGGCTCCAGATCCTGCTTTCTGTTCCACTACACTGATCCCTGACTTCTGGCTTGGCTGACTATCCATTCCGGTTACTGAACTTTGGCTATGTTTTGACTACGTTTGTTCTTTTTACTCTAAACAGGTATTTGTTAAAAAGTTTTAAAGCGTCACCTATGGAGATTTTCAAGTACCATATTTTGAATTGTTAGGTATCTATTTACTAGGCTTAACATCATCTTTTACATTATACAAAAAAATTGTGCTAACTTTACTGTTTAGTTTTTTTTTTATTCATTCATGGAGTGTGTTAATTCATTGCGTTTGAAAAACTGCTGCGCAAATACATTGTGACATAAAAAATTGCAACAACCACCATTTTATTCTCTAGGGTCTCTGCTATATATATATATATATATATATATATATATATATATATATATATATAGTTAAAATTTGGGGGTTCTAAGTATGGAATTTCTGGCCCCCGTTGCCTTCTGGGAGACACACAGGCCCCAGAAGACAGCGGGACCAGGCAGAAAGTGCAGCATGACTTGCGCATGCGCAGTAGGAAACAGGCTAAGAAGCCGTAAAGCTTCACTTCCTGTTTCCTTAGTGAAGATGATGGCGCCTGCACCCCGAGCTGATGGATGGATGGGCTTGGGGTGCCAACATCGCGGGATCCCTGGACAGGTAAGTGTCCTTATAAAAGTCAGTAGCTACAGTATTTGTAGCTGCTGACTTATTTGTTTTTTTCCACAGGCTGGAACTCCACTTTAAAGTGGCATTAAAAGGTACACTTTTTTTTTTTTTTTTAAACTAACAAACATATCATACTTGCCTACTCTGTGTATTGGTTTTGCACAGAGGAGCCCCTATCCTCCTCTTCTCAGGTCCCCCCTGTCTCCGCCCCCTTGACCAGTGCCCCCATAGCAAGCTGCTTGCTATGGGGGCACTGCTGTGGGCTCGCTCCCGAGCCCTGCTCTATGCGTCCATAAGACACATAGAGTTTCGGCTCGGCCCCACCCCTGCTCTCATTGGCTCACTGGCTGTGATTGACAAGGCTCTTGTGCACATCGCTCAAGGGGGCTCAAGTGAGTATTATGTGGGACTGTGGAGGGAGCAGTGCACAGGTTTTTTACCTTTTTTAACCCCTTCTGGGCCTCCCTACGCAGACATACTGCAGCAGGTCGGCTCTCCTGTGTGAAATCATGTGCCTAGGTAAATATATATCTAAAGGTGCAATTGACATGAAATTTACCCCACGTCGGTAACAAGCCATGCAATCCATACATACAAAGACACCAAAACAAATACATTCAGAAATGAAGTTCTGTGTAATAAAATGGAAGGACACAGGGAAAAATTATTGAAACCGCTAACCGAAATGTATTTAATACTTGGTAAAAAATCCTTTGTTGGTAATGACGGCTTCAATACTCAGGCTCCTGTATGGATGAACTAGTCTCATGCGTTGCTCAGGTGTGATTTTGGCCCATTCTTCCACACAAACAGTCTTCAAATCTTGAAGGTTCCGTGGGCCTCTTCTATGAACTCTGATCTTTAGTTCTTTCTATGGATTTTCTATTGGATTCAAGTCGGGTGATTGGCTGGGGGCCATTCTAGCAGATTTATTTTCTTTCTTTGAAACCAATGGAGAGTTTCCTTGGCTTTGGGTTTGGGATCATGGTCTTATGCCGCGTACACACGACCGGTTTTGCCGTCGGAATAAACTCCGAAGGTTTCTCCGACGGAACTCAGACGGAATTCCATTCAAGTGGTCTTGCCTACACACGGTCAACCCAAAGTCCGACCAAAGTCCGACCGTCCAGATCGCGGTGAAGATCATAGAGCATACAGAAGATCGGTTTTCCCGGTAGGAATTGGTTCCGTTGGAAACATTTAGAACATGTTCCATTTCTAGGTCCGTCAGAATTTTCGAAAAAAGAAGTCCGATAAGGCCTACACACGATCGCTTCCGTCTGACTTTTTCTGTCGGACATTCTGCTCGTGTGTACGTGGCTTTACTGAAATGTCCTCCCTCGTTTCATCTTCATCCTCCTGGTAGATGGCAGCAGATTTTTATCAAGAATATCTTGGTACGTTTTTCCATTCATCCTTCCTTCAATGATATGAAGTTTGCAAGTACTATAATGATGCTATGTACACACGATCGGACATTCCGACAACAAAATCCATGGATTTTTCTGACAGATGTTGGCTCAAACTTGTCTTGCATACACACGGTCACACAAATCTTGTTGGAAATTCCGAATGTCAAGAACGCGGTGAAATACAACATGTACGACGAGCCGAGAAAAATGAAGTTCAATAGCCAGTGCGGCTCTTCTGCTTGATCCTGAGCATGCGTGGAACTTTGTGCGTCGGAATTGTGTACACACGATCGGATTTTACGACAACGGATTTTGTTGTCGGAAAATTTGAGATCCAGATGTCAAATTTTGTGTGACGGAAATTCCGATGGTAAATGCCAGATGGAGCCTACACACGGTCGGAATTTCTAACAAGCTCCCATCGAACATTTTCCGTTGGAAAATCCGACCGTGTGTACGGGGCATTACTGTATGTTGAAAAACAGCCCCGCCCACACCATGATGTTCCCACCTCCAAACCTCACTGTTGGTATGGGGGGTGTTTTGGGGTGATGTGCCATTTTACTTCCAATCATGGTGTGTATTATGGCATCCAAAGAGTTCCATTTGGTCTCATCTGACCAGACTATATTCTCCCCGTATTTCACAGGCTTGTCTAAATGTTGTGCAGCAAACTTTTACACGAGCTCCAACATGCTATTTCTTCAGCAATGGAGTCTTGCGTGTATACAGGCCATGGCGGGTGAGTGCATTACTTGTTGTTTTCTTTGAAACAATTGTACCTGCTAATTCCAGGTATTTCTGAAGCTCTTCACAAGTGGTACTTGGCTCTTGGACAACTTATCTGATAATTCTTTTCACTTCTCTGCCAAAAATCTTGTGAGGAGCACCTGGTCATGGCCGGTTTATAGTGAAATTATGTTCTTTCCATTTCCGGATTATGGCCCCAACAGTGCTCACTGGAACATTCCGAAGTTTATAAATCCTTCTGTAACCCATCAGTATGTCAATGCCATCAGTATGTTTTGCAACAATAAGGTTGTGAAGGTCTTGAGAGAGCTCTCTGCTCTGATTTTTAAAATAATTTATTTGCAAATTATGGTGGAAAATAAGTATTTGGTCACCTACAAACAAGCAAGATTTCTGGCTCTCACAGACCTGTATCTTCTTCTTTAATAGGCTCCTCTGTCCTCCACTCATTACCTGTATTAATGGCACCTGTTTGAACTTGTTATCAGTATAAAAGACACCTGTCCACAACTTCAAACAGTCACACTCCAAACTCCACTATGGTGCAGACCAAAGAGCTGTCGAAGGACACCAGAAACAAAATTGTAGACCTGCACCAGGCTGGGAAGACTGAATCTGCAATAGGCAAGCAGATGGTGTGAAGAAATCAACTGTGGGAGCAATAATTAGAAAATGGAAGACATACAAGACCACTGATAATCTCCCTCGATCTGGGGCTCCAGGCAAGATCTCACCCCGTGGGGTCAAAATGATCACAAGAACGGTGAGCAAAAATCCCAGAACCACACGGGGGGACCTAGTGAATGACCTGCAGAGAGCTGGGACAAACGTAACAAAGGCTACCATCAGTAACACACTACGCCACCAGGGACTCAGATCCTGCAGTGCCATACGTGTCCCCCTGCTTAAGCCAGTACATGGGGCCCGTCTGAGGTTTGCTAGAGAGCATTTGGACGATCCAGAAGAGGATTGGGAGAATGTCAGATGGTCAGATAAAGTAGAACTGTTTGGTGGAAACACAACTCATCGTGTTTGGAGGAGAGAGAATGCTGAGTTGCAACCAAAGAACACCATACCTACTGTGAAGCATGGGGGTGGCAACATCATGCTTTGGGGCTGTTTCTCTGCAAAGGGAACAGGACGACTGATCCATGTACATGAAAGAATGAATGGGGCCATATATCATGAGATTTTGAGTGCAAACCTCCTCCCATCAGCAAGGGCATTGAAGATGAAACGTGGCTGGGTCTTTCAGCATGACAATGATCCACCCGGGCAATGAAGGAGTGGCTTCGTAAGAAGCATTTCAAGGTTCTGGAGTGGCCTAGCCAGTCTCCAGATCTCAACCCCATAGAAAACCTTTGGAGGGAATTGAAAGTCCGTGTTGCATAGCGACAGCCCCAAAACATCACTACCCTAGAGGGGATCTGCATGGAGGAATGGGCCAACGTACCAGCAACAGTGTGTGACAACCTTGTGAAGACTTACAGAAAACGTTTGACCTCTGTCATTGCCAACAAAGGATATATAACAAAGTATTGAGATGAACTTTTGATACTGACCAAATACTTATTTTCCACCATAATTTGCAAATAAATTCTTTCAAAAATCAGACAATGTGATTGTCTGGATGTGTTTCCACATTTTGTCTCTCATAGTTGAGGTATACCTATGATGACAATTACAGGACTCTCTCATCTGTTTAAGTGGAGGAACTTGCACAATTGGTGGCTGACTAAATACTTTTTGGCCCACTGTATATAGGCTCTCCCATCAGGCCAAGAGATTCAAGAAAACCCCTGCCCATTGGCTGAGATCCCACATATACCCATAACCTGACCTTGTGTTGCCCTTCTCGTATCTAGTACCAACAAATTCCCGGCCACCTAGTGGTAGAAGAGAAAAGTGCAACAAGGCCAAACTTAGGGAGAAATCAATAGATCTCTAACAAAATAAACAATCAACCAGGCAAGTAAATTTGTGAGGAGCTCCCTGCCTAAACTACAGGGTGCTACAAGCTGAAATCTATCAGTGTGTCTTGGCTTTCCATGACTTTTTGCATCTCCTTTCTTTAGGTGTCCAATACTTTTTCCCTGTGTCATTCCATTTTATTACACAGAACTTCATTTCTGAACTTATTTGTTTGGGTGACTTTGTATGTATGGATTGCATGGGTTGATACCGTCATGTGGTACAAATTTCATGTCAATAACAGCTTTAGAAATATCTTGCTGTATAATGTATTATACAATATATGATAGATAGAAGTGTGTGCATGTACAGATTTCCATACATATTGGTCCCATTCGTACATTCGTAGCAGGAGGTGATGGTAACGAGGAGCAATTTATGGTGATTCCCATTTCTATGTGTCTCACGTTTTCCCTGCATACAGGACATGACATTTACATTGACTGTGTTCGGTAATTGGACCATTTTTCAATTACACGACTTTACCCACGTGGGTTACCTATAATCACAACATACATCTGTCTTCTGCCTGTTACATGGGAACAAGAACAGAGAGCTTTGTGCAGATAGGTCTGGATCCTCCACCAAGAGCAGCTTGTAAAATCTGATCTTGTGAAGATGTGAGATCTGATCTGGTGAAGATGTGATATCTGATCTGGTGAAGATGTGACATCTGATCTTTTGAAGATGGGAAATCTGATCTGGTGAAGATGGGAGATCTGATCTGGTGAAGATTTGACTTCTGATCTGGTGAAGATGGGAAATCTGATCTGGTGAAGATGTGACATCTGATCTGGTGAAGATGGGAAATCTGATCTGGTGAAGATGGGAAATCTGATCTGGTGAAGATTTGACTTCTGATCTGGTGAAGATGGGAAATCTGATCCGGTGAAGATTTGACTTCTGATCTGGTGAAAATGTGACATCTGATCTGGTGAAGATGGGAGATCTGATCTGGTGAAGATGGGAAATCTGATCTGATCTGGTGAAGATGTGACATCTGATCTGGTGAAGATGTGACATCTGATCTGGTGAAGATTTGACTTCTGATCTGGTGAAGATGTGACATCTGATCTGGTGAAGATGGGAAATCTAATCGGGTAAAGATGGGAAATCTGATCTGGTGAAGATGGGAAATCTGATCTGGTGAAGATGGGAGATCTGATCTGGTGAAGATGTGACATCTGTTCTGGTGAAGATGGGAGATCTGATCTGGTGAAGATGGGAAATCTGATCTGATCTGGTGAAGATGTGACATCTGATCTGGTGAAGATGTGACATCTGATCTGGTGAAGATTTGACTTCTGATCTGGTGAAGATGTGACATCTGATCTGGTGAAGATGGGAAATCTAATCGGGTAAAGATGGGAAATCTGATCTGGTGAAGATGGGAAATCTGATCTGGTGAAGATGGAAAATCTGATCTGGTGAAGATTCGACTTCTGATCTGGTGAAGATGTGACATCTGATCTGGTGAAGATGGGAAATCTGATCTGGTGAAGATGGGAAATCTGATCTGGTGAAGATGGAAAATCTGATCTGGTGAAGATTCGACTTCTGATCTGGTGAAGATGGGAGATCTGATCTGGTGAAGATGGGAGATCTGATCTGGTGAAGATGGGAAATCTGATCTGGTGAAGATGTGACATCTGATCTGGTGAAGATTTGACTTCTGATCTGGTGAAGATGTGACATCTGATCTGGTGAAGATTTGACTTCTGATCTGGTGAAGATGTGACATCTGATCTGGTGAAGATGTGACATCTGATCTGGTGAAGACGGGAAATCTGATCTGGTGAAGATGGGAAATCTGATCTGGTGAAGATTTGACTTCTGATCTGGTGAAGATGGGAGATCTGATCTGGTGAAGATGTGACATCTGTTCTGGTGAAGATGGGAGATCTGATCTGGTGAAGATGGGAAATCTGATCTGGTGAAGATGGGAAATCTGATCTGGTGAAGATTTGACTTCTGATCTGGTGAAGATGTGACATCTGATCTGGTGAAGATGTGACATCTGATCTGGTGAAGACGGGAAATCTGATCTGGTGAAGATGTGACATCTGATCTGGTGAAGATTTGACTTCTGATCTGGTGAAGATGTGACATCTGATCTGGTGAAGATGTGACATCTGATCTGGTGAAGATGTGACATCTGATCTGGTGAAGATTTGACTTCTGATCTGGTGAAGATGTGACATCTGATCTGGTGAAGATGTGACATCTGATCTGGTGAAGACGGGAAATCTGATCTGGTGAAGATGGGAAATCTGATCTGGTGAAGATGGGAGATCTGATCTGGTGAAGATGGGAGATCTGATCTGGTGAAGATGTGACATCTGATCTGGTGAAGATTTGACTTCTGATCTGGTGAAGATGTGACATCTGATCTGGTGAAGATGTGACATCTGATCTGGTGAAGACGGGAAATCTGATCTGGTGAAGATGGGAAATCTGATCTGGTGAAGATGGGAGATCTGATCTGGTGAAGATGGGAGATCTGATCTGGTGAAGATGTGACATCTGATTTGGTGAAGATGGGAAATCTGATCTGGTGAAGACGGGAAATCTGATCTGGTGAAGATGTGACATCTGATCTGGTGAAGATTTGACTTCTGATCTGGTGAAGATGTGACATCTGATCTGGTGAAGATGGGAAATCTGATCTGGTGAAGATGGGAGATCTGATCTGGTGAAGATGGGAGATCTGATCTGGTGAAGATGGGAAATCTGATCTGGTGAAGATGGGAAATCTGATCGGGTGAAGATGTGAGATCTGATTGGGTGAAGGTGGGAAATCTGATCGGGTGAAGATGTGAGATCTGATCTGGTGAAGATGGGAAATCTGATCTGATCTGGTGAAGATGTGACATCTGTTCTGGTGAAGATGGGAGATCTGACCTGGTGAAGATGGGAAATCTGATCTGGTGAAGATGTGACATCTGATCTGGTGAAGATTTGACTTCTGATCTGGTGAAGATGGGACATCTGATCTGGTGAAGATGGGAAATCTGATCTGGTGAAGATTTGACTTCTGATCTGGTGAAGATGTGACTTCTGATCTGGTGAAGATGTGACATCTGATCTGGTGAAGATGTGACATCTGATCTGGTGAAGATGGGAGATCTGATCTGGTGAAGATGTGACATCTGATTTGGTGAAGATGGGAAATCTGATCGGGTGAAGATGTGAGATCTGATCGGGTGAAGATGTGAGATCTGATCGGGTGAAGATGGGAAAATGTGAGATCTGATTGGGTGAAGATGGGAAATCTGATCGGGTGAAGATGTGAGATCTGATCTGGTGAAGATGGGAAATCTGATCTGATCTGGTGAAGATGTGACATCTGTTCTGGTGAAGATGGGAGATCTGATCTGGTGAAGATGGGAAATCTGATCTGGTGAAGATGTGACATCTGATCTGGTGAAGATTTGACTTCTGATCTGGTGAAGATGTGACATCTGATCTGGTGAAGATGTGACATCTGATCTGGTGAAGATGGGAAATCTGATCGGGTGAAGATGTGAGATCTGATCGGGTGAAGATGTGAGATCTGATCGGGTGAAGATGTGACATCTGATCTGGTGAAGATGTGACATCTGATCTGGTGAAGATGGGAAATCTGATCGGGTGAAGATGTGAGATCTGATCGGGTGAAGATGTGAGATCTGATCGGGTGAAGATGTGACATCTGATCGGGTGAAGATGTGACATCTGATCGGGTGAAGATGGGAAATCTGATCTGGTGAAGATGGGAAATCTGATCTGGTGAAGATGGGAAATCTGATCTGGTGAAGATGGGACATCTGATCTGGTGAAGATGTGACTTCTGTTCTGGTGAAGATTTGACATCTGATCTGGTGAAGATGGGAAATCTGATCTGGTGAAGATGGGACATCTGATCTGGTGAAGATGTGACATCTGATCTGGTGAAGATGTGACATCTGATCTGGTGAAGATGTGACATCTGATCTGGTGAAGATGTGACATCTGATCTGGTGAAGATGTGATATCTGATCTGGTGAAGATGTGACATCTGATCTTTTGAAGATGGGAAATCTGATCTGGTGAAGATGGGAGATCTGATCTGGTGAAGATTTGACTTCTGATCTGGTGAAGATGGGAAATCTGATCTGGTGAAGATGTGACATCTGATCTGGTGAAGATGGGAAATCTGATCTGGTGAAGATGGGAAATCTGATCTGGTGAAGATTTGACTTCTGATCTGGTGAAGATGGGAAATCTGATCCGGTGAAGATTTGACTTCTGATCTGGTGAAAATGTGACATCTGATCTGGTGAAGATGGGAGATCTGATCTGGTGAAGATGGGAAATCTGATCTGATCTGGTGAAGATGTGACATCTGATCTGGTGAAGATGTGACATCTGATCTGGTGAAGATTTGACTTCTGATCTGGTGAAGATGTGACATCTGATCTGGTGAAGATGGGAAATCTAATCGGGTAAAGATGGGAAATCTGATCTGGTGAAGATGGGAAATCTGATCTGGTGAAGATGGGAGATCTGATCTGGTGAAGATGTGACATCTGTTCTGGTGAAGATGGGAGATCTGATCTGGTGAAGATGGGAAATCTGATCTGATCTGGTGAAGATGTGACATCTGATCTGGTGAAGATGTGACATCTGATCTGGTGAAGATTTGACTTCTGATCTGGTGAAGATGTGACATCTGATCTGGTGAAGATGGGAAATCTAATCGGGTAAAGATGGGAAATCTGATCTGGTGAAGATGGGAAATCTGATCTGGTGAAGATGGAAAATCTGATCTGGTGAAGATTCGACTTCTGATCTGGTGAAGATGTGACATCTGATCTGGTGAAGATGGGAAATCTGATCTGGTGAAGATGGGAAATCTGATCTGGTGAAGATGGAAAATCTGATCTGGTGAAGATTCGACTTCTGATCTGGTGAAGATGGGAGATCTGATCTGGTGAAGATGGGAGATCTGATCTGGTGAAGATGGGAAATCTGATCTGGTGAAGATGTGACATCTGATCTGGTGAAGATTTGACTTCTGATCTGGTGAAGATGTGACATCTGATCTGGTGAAGATTTGACTTCTGATCTGGTGAAGATGTGACATCTGATCTGGTGAAGATGTGACATCTGATCTGGTGAAGACGGGAAATCTGATCTGGTGAAGATGGGAAATCTGATCTGGTGAAGATTTGACTTCTGATCTGGTGAAGATGGGAGATCTGATCTGGTGAAGATGTGACATCTGTTCTGGTGAAGATGGGAGATCTGATCTGGTGAAGATGGGAAATCTGATCTGGTGAAGATGGGAAATCTGATCTGGTGAAGATTTGACTTCTGATCTGGTGAAGATGTGACATCTGATCTGGTGAAGATGTGACATCTGATCTGGTGAAGACGGGAAATCTGATCTGGTGAAGATGTGACATCTGATCTGGTGAAGATTTGACTTCTGATCTGGTGAAGATGTGACATCTGATCTGGTGAAGATGTGACATCTGATCTGGTGAAGATGTGACATCTGATCTGGTGAAGATGTGACATCTGATCTGGTGAAGATTTGACTTCTGATCTGGTGAAGATGTGACATCTGATCTGGTGAAGATGTGACATCTGATCTGGTGAAGACGGGAAATCTGATCTGGTGAAGATGGGAAATCTGATCTGGTGAAGATGGGAGATCTGATCTGGTGAAGATGGGAGATCTGATCTGGTGAAGATGTGACATCTGATCTGGTGAAGATTTGACTTCTGATCTGGTGAAGATGTGACATCTGATCTGGTGAAGATGTGACATCTGATCTGGTGAAGACGGGAAATCTGATCTGGTGAAGATGGGAAATCTGATCTGGTGAAGATGGGAGATCTGATCTGGTGAAGATGGGAGATCTGATCTGGTGAAGATGTGACATCTGATTTGGTGAAGATGGGAAATCTGATCTGGTGAAGACGGGAAATCTGATCTGGTGAAGATGTGACATCTGATCTGGTGAAGATTTGACTTCTGATCTGGTGAAGATGTGACATCTGATCTGGTGAAGATGGGAAATCTGATCTGGTGAAGATGGGAGATCTGATCTGGTGAAGATGGGAGATCTGATCTGGTGAAGATGGGAAATCTGATCTGGTGAAGATGGGAAATCTGATCGGGTGAAGATGTGAGATCTGATTGGGTGAAGGTGGGAAATCTGATCGGGTGAAGATGTGAGATCTGATCTGGTGAAGATGGGAAATCTGATCTGATCTGGTGAAGATGTGACATCTGTTCTGGTGAAGATGGGAGATCTGACCTGGTGAAGATGGGAAATCTGATCTGGTGAAGATGTGACATCTGATCTGGTGAAGATTTGACTTCTGATCTGGTGAAGATGGGAAATCTGATCTGGTGAAGATGGGAGATCTGATCTGGTGAAGATGGGAGATCTGATCTGGTGAAGATGGGAAATCTGATCTGGTGAAGATGGGAAATCTGATCGGGTGAAGATGTGAGATCTGATTGGGTGAAGGTGGGAAATCTGATCGGGTGAAGATGTGAGATCTGATCTGGTGAAGATGGGAAATCTGATCTGATCTGGTGAAGATGTGACATCTGTTCTGGTGAAGATGGGAGATCTGACCTGGTGAAGATGGGAAATCTGATCTGGTGAAGATGTGACATCTGATCTGGTGAAGATTTGACTTCTGATCTGGTGAAGATGGGAAATCTGATCTGGTGAAGATGGGACATCTGATCTGGTGAAGATGGGAAATCTGATCTGGTGAAGATTTGACTTCTGATCTGGTGAAGATGTGACTTCTGATCTGGTGAAGATGTGACATCTGATCTGGTGAAGATGTGACATCTGATCTGGTGAAGATGGGAGATCTGATCTGGTGAAGATGTGACATCTGATTTGGTGAAGATGGGAAATCTGATCGGGTGAAGATGTGAGATCTGATCGGGTGAAGATGTGAGATCTGATCGGGTGAAGATGGGAAAATGTGAGATCTGATTGGGTGAAGATGGGAAATCTGATCGGGTGAAGATGTGAGATCTGATCTGGTGAAGATGGGAAATCTGATCTGATCTGGTGAAGATGTGACATCTGTTCTGGTGAAGATGGGAGATCTGATCTGGTGAAGATGGGAAATCTGATCTGGTGAAGATGTGACATCTGATCTGGTGAAGATTTGACTTCTGATCTGGTGAAGATGTGACATCTGATCTGGTGAAGATGTGACATCTGATCTGGTGAAGATGGGAAATCTGATCGGGTGAAGATGTGAGATCTGATCGGGTGAAGATGTGAGATCTGATCGGGTGAAGATGTGACATCTGATCTGGTGAAGATGTGACATCTGATCTGGTGAAGATGGGAAATCTGATCGGGTGAAGATGTGAGATCTGATCGGGTGAAGATGTGAGATCTGATCGGGTGAAGATGTGACATCTGATCGGGTGAAGATGTGACATCTGATCGGGTGAAGATGGGAAATCTGATCTGGTGAAGATGGGAAATCTGATCTGGTGAAGATGGGAAATCTGATCTGGTGAAGATGGGACATCTGATCTGGTGAAGATGTGACTTCTGTTCTGGTGAAGATTTGACATCTGATCTGGTGAAGATGGGAAATCTGATCTGGTGAAGATGGGACATCTGATCTGGTGAAGATGTGACATCTGATCTGGTGAAGATGTGACATCTGATCTGGTGAAGATGTGACATCTGATCTGGTGAAGATGTGACATCTGATCTGGTGAAGATGGGAAATCTGATCGGGTGAAGATGTGAGATCTGATCGGGTGAAGATGTGACATCTGATCTGGTGAAGATGTGACATCTGATCTGGTGAAGATGTGACATCTGATCTGGTGAAGATGGGAAATCTGATCGGGTGAAGATGTGACATCTGATCTGGTGAAGATGTGACATCTGATCTGGTGAAGATGTGACATCTGATCTGGTGAAGATGTGACATCTGATCTGGTGAAGATGTGACATCTGATCTGGTGAAGATGTGACATCTGATCTGGTGAAGATGTGACATCTGATCTGGTGAAGATGTGACATCTGATCTGGTGAAGATGGGAAATCTGATCGGGTGAAGATGTGACATCTGATCTGGTGAAGATGGGAAATCTGATCGGGTGAAGATGTGAGATCTGATCGGGTGAAGATGGGAAAATGTGAGATCTGATCGGGTGAAGATGTGAGATCTGATTGGGTGAAGATGGGAAATCTGATCGGGTGAAGATGGGAAATCTGATCGGGTGAAGATGTGAGATTGGTTAATCTCGAATATCTGATAAAGGTGGTATGTCTGAAACAGGGAAATTATCATTGGTTCCAATGTTCTGAAGAAAGCTTAGAATTTTCCTCTTTTAATTTTTAATGGCTCCCCCAGAAGCCACCCTCCCCCCACCCTCTCCTTCTCCCTCAAATTGATTTCGGCTTTCCAATTACCATCCATCTGCTTTTCTCAATTAAACAAAATGTAATTGCACTATTAGCATTTATCTGCTGATTAGGGGGAAATGTTGAGTACGGCCTGAGAGCCGTAAATCCACATAAAGTTGTCAGTCTTTGTGTCCAAATCAATCCATCGTGTCCTGTCTTGAAGGGGGGCAATCTCTGATAGTTGGAATATTACTGCTCATATGTTTAGTACCCAACCTGGTCATAAAGAAAAAGCATGCCGGGGGCTCCACATAACACAGCTGGGCCTAATTTTAAAGTTTTACTTTCAATTTAAAGTGATACTAAAGGATGAACTTTTTTTTTGGGGGGGTTAAAATAAAAAAGAGATAATCCTTACCTGCTCTGTGCAACGATATTGCACAGAACAGAGATGTCCCTTACCTCCTCTTATGAAGTCCCCCCACTGGTGCTGCTGTCTGCTTCTCCCTCCTCTAGGTGCTCCCTTATCAAGCCGGGTGTTAAGGAGGCACCCGTGCATGCGCATCCATCAGCTGGACAGTGTACGTCCATAGACACACACAACAGTGTTAAGCCACGCCCAGGGCCGCCTTTAATATTGATTGGACCCTGGGCACACATATTCTTAGGCCCTCCCGAATACACTTATCAACTATTTGGGGGCAGTGCAGGCCTCAAAAGGCAGCTGTTTTGGGCCCCACAACAATGACTGGACCCAGGGCAGCTGCCCCTTTTGCCCTGTGTTAAAGACGGCCCTGGCCACGCCCCCTCCTCAAAGGAGTTTGACTGACAGCAGCAGGAGCCTATGGCTCCCACTGCCCTCAATGTCTCCTGTGAAAGCAGGAAGTGAAGGGAGCTGTCGCTGGAGCTGGGACAGTGCTGGATCAGTGGGATCAGTCTCACTCTGTCGTTGCCTTGGCCAAGTCAGGTTTTAGGCTTCCCCTGCAATAGGAAATTCAGTTTTGGTGGGATACTCGGCCTAAGGCAAAGGTCTAGACATTAAAATTTTCTTTCAGCGTCTGAGTCTCATCGTTATCCTATGCTTTAGATCCCCCCCCCCCTTTTCATCAGTGTCCTCAGTCTCCTCTTTACATTATATTTCCCCTCTCTTACATCGCAGACCCTCTTCACATCAGTGTCCTTAGACCCTTTTACATTAGCTATCCCTCCTTTACATCACAGACCCCTTTTACATCAGTCTTCTCAGTCTCCCCTTCACATCACAGCCCCCCTCCATTTACATCTTATTCCCTCTTCAAATCACAGTCCTCCCTCCACAATAGTGTTATCTGCCCCCCTTCTTATCACCCCCCCTTCGCATCAGTGTCCTCAGCCCCCTTTACATCACAGTCCCCACCTTTTATATCAGTGTCCTCTGCCTCCCCCCTTTCTGCTACAGCCCCCTTTTACAGCAATGTTTTCTGCCCCCCTTACATCACATTCTCCCCTCTTTACAGCAGTATCCCCTTCCCAACACAGCGCCCCCTTCAGAGTCCTGTGTTACACAGCAGGGAAGAAGGAGGAAGGTGGGTAGGACAGGTAGTTGGGCATTTTATACCTTAAAGCAGAAACTACACTGCATCTGAGCACCCCCCCCCCCCCAAGCAAAATTAGATCTCCCTGCAACAAAATACCGCCTTGCAACAACAGACCCCCCCCAAGCAAAATTAGAAAAATATATCTCCCTGCAACAAAATACCGACTTGCAACAACAGACCCACCCCAGGAACAATAGACCCCACCAGCAACAATAGATCTCCCAGCAGCCAGCATTAATAGACCCTCTAACAGCCAGCAACAATAGACCTCTCCCTCAACAGTAAATCCCTCCCAGCATAGGACACACCCCCTACCACGCCCTCTTAAAGAAGAATTATACAAAAAAAATACTAGCTAAACCCACAAGCAGTGTTAATTTTGGCAGCAAATTTCGATTTAGTTTTAGTCTTAGTCTTAAACTAAAATGCCATTTTAGTCCTAAGTCCCATTTTAGTCTTCTGCAATTGTTTTAGTTTTAGTCGTATTTAGTCGACTAAATCTCCAGTACATTTTAGTCGACTAAAATGTCCTACGTTATAATCGACTAAAATCTCCAGTACATTTTAGTCAACTAAAACTAATTTTAGTCGTCTAAAATCGAATGGGTGTAATTAAATTGTAATGCATTAGTGAACATTTCTCTACAATTTTCAAACTCATTATATACTGCTGGAGTGAAAAATCTCATATGTTATTATTTATGGTATTGAAGTATGAACAACACTACAGACCAGTGTTAATTTTGAAGTCAAATTTCTATTTAGTTTTAGTCTTTTGACTAAAATGGCATTTTAGTTTTAGTCCCATTCTAGTTTTTTGACTGAAATGCCATTTTAGTTTTAGCCGTATTTTAGTCATCTCCGTTGTTTTAGTCGTATTCTAGTCGACTAAAATAGTATTAATTTAGTCGACTAAAATGTACTGTTTGTTACCATTACTATTTCTTTGTATTGGCTTTTGGAATTTACAAATGCAGCAATTTAGAAATTTGATGAAAGGTTTAGCGCTGGAAAACACTTTTTGAAAGATAAAAAGTTCATTTTATATACAACTATATAGATCAGACCAAAATGAGGGACAAATGAGGAGGAATGCGGGACAGAGGGACATTGTTCCAAATCAGGGACAGTCCCTCGAAATCAGGGACAGTTGGGAGCTATGATCGATCCCCCACAGCAGGCATCGCTACCCCCTGACATTGCATACAATCAGTGCTGGAAGTGCCAGAACTGCGTTCCCCCGCGCTCCTGCTGAAAAAAAAAAGACCTTCAAAGACATAATGGAACAAACAGCTATTTTTTTAAATGTAGCGGTGCCCCCGCCCTCCAGAGGCCTGAAGGTGACCCCCAGAGTCAGGGGCAGCTGACATTCCTCCTCAGGATGCTGGTCACTGGGCATGGTGGGTGTAATGCAAGTTGGAAACATGGGCAACAGTCGCTTTTTGAATGCAACAAAAGAGATTTTATTGTCTCTTAATAAGAACTGGGGGAGAGAGGGTTAGGGCCAGGACACCCTTAGGCAGATGAAAAAAAAACTATTGCCAGACTCCACAGACCAAAAATAGTAATAGGCAGACAGCTATAGGTGTAGGGGGGCCTTTAAGCTGGATGCAGCGCACTGTATTTGTAGAACTGCTGTCTCCTATAGCAACTGAATCTTCAACAGTCAATATAGATCTGCACATGTAACTCACAGTATCCCGTTGTAGATCTTCTCTCACATCTCACAATATCCCACTGTAGATCCTCACACTGAGCTCCCAGTATCTCACTAGACTTCCGAGATCCCAGCCGCCACTGGATCCCCTGAGCTCTTCCACAGCAAACCCACTGTATACTCCTCAATCCTCACCCACGCTACCCGCTGGGTCCCTGACTTGACTCGCTTTCCCACTTCTTCACCGTGCCCGGCTAGTGAGAAAGGCTGCTCTGGTACTTCTTCAGACTTCATGCACTGGCCTCTGATAACAGGAGTGGTTGTCCCTTGGTGGCAACTGTTTCCCCTTTATCTCTGACCTTGATTCTCACTTGCCTCTGGTAACAGGAGTGGTCATCCCTTATGGCAACTGGTTCTCCTTCACTTCTGGCAACATTCGGTTCCCCGCCCGGCTGAACCTCTGCAACTGGGTTAGGCTCCAGACCTGAAGCCCCAACCCCACACTGCTTCTCACAGTCCTAGATAGGCCTCAGACAGCCTAGAAGCCAGGTGCTCCCGGATAGGCCTCAGGCTTCTGGCCTAGCAACCGGGAAGCAATACAACACATGTCCACCCAGACAGCCGTCCAGGTGGCACAGAACCCCCGATCACCTGACTCCTCCCTAATAAATAGGCTCTCCCAGCAGGCCATGGGGCCAAAGAGACTTCTACCACTTGGCTGGGACATCCTATCCACTCCTAACCAGAATTCACTATGTCCCACAGGCAACAATGCCACCTAGTGACCAAAGAGAGAGGTGCACCAAATTCAAGTTTAGGGCAAAAGTCAGTGGATCATCCTAGCGATTAGCCAGGCTAGTTACCACCTACCAAACTAAATTTGTAAGCAGCCCTGTTTAGGACCAGGGTGCTACATTTAAAACGGACAAAGTTAGGAATTTGCAACAAGGTTTGGTAAAATCCTTACAATGTACATAGATCACGCCGAGGGGATGTTTTTCTTTTTCTTTTTTTCTCTCAACAAAAGTGGAGTTACACTTTAGGAAATGAGAACTCTTTTTTTCTGTAAATTGTTTTTCAACACATAATTTATTAGCGTACAACAGAGAGCTGACAAAGCAAGCTGTAGGTCTGTACCGATATGACAGATGAATTTGTCTTACACGTCTTCTACAAACGCATCCCCAAATGAGTGACTTATGTCATCAGTCTTCGTGGTCGTGCGCTGACACACCTGGGACAATAGAGCAGAATATAGATGTTGGTCGTCCTTTTTCTCTAATGTCAGTTTATGGCAGAAAGGATTTGTTATTAACATGATGCATAGGCCAACAAAAAAAAAAAAACAGCCACAGTATGAATTTTTATTGTAAAAAAGAGGAGCGTAAAATGTCACCGCACCAAATTTACACTTACGGAGGAGGGCCGGAGACCTTAGTAATCAGGATCATAAATCTGCACATGCAGGCGTGAATGGAGCCATCTCGCATAGTAATGTCAGCGTGCCGAGACATTCCTCACTGCCTCATTCATTGATCCAAGAGAAGATTGGAATACAGCCATGGGACACAGCTAATCCGAATCCCCTGAAGAACATAGATAGATAGATAGATAGATAGATAGATAGATAGATAGATAGATAGATAGATAGATAGATAGATAGATAGATAGATAGATAGATAGACAGACAGACATGTGCAATCTACTTTCTCCACTGCAGGTGGCGACCAGCCACAGCAGCATTGCAGAAGGAAAGGAAGTCAAGAGGAACATGGTACCTCTATGGTTTCCAAAATCACTGGGGAGGCCTTCCGATTGGATGCTGCCACCTCTCATGACTCTATAGGCCATCTTGGGTCAAGCAGAGTCTATTTAAAACCTTGGCTCCCAGGCTTGGCACGCATTTCACGTGTGGGTATCGGAGGGACAGGTCACCCATCTGTCAAGGACCGTATTCATGGTAGGGAGAGGTTCCAGACAAGTAGGGAAAGAGCAGGGACAAACTCGCCTTCCTGGAAGCTTCAGCGCTTTTGGGCGCAGACCGGCCAGGCCGCATTCCACCCCTCAAGGCAGATGCAGATAGATAGATAGATAGATAGATAGATAGATAGATAGATAGATAGATAGATAGATAGATAGATAGATAGATGAGATAAGATAAGACCAGATAAGATAGATAGATAAGATTAGATAGATAAGACCAGATAAGATAGATAGATAAGATTAGATAGATAAGATAGCTAAGATAGATAGATAAGATTAGATAGATAAGATAAGATAGATAGATAGTTAAGATAGATAGATAGTTAAGATGGATAGATTAGATAGATAGATAAGATAGATAGATAGATAAGATAGATAGATAGATAGATAGATAGATAGATAGATAGATAGATAGATAGATAGATAGATAGATAGATAGATAGATAGATAGATAGATAGAGCACCCTCCTAGCATAGGATGCTAGGAAAATATTTTTTTACCCCTCCTTCTGTAGTCAAGGGCAACCCCTGACTGGTCACAGGGCACACTGGGCATTTGCCCAGTGGGCCGGGAGCCACTGGGCTGCATCTCCTAAGAAGAGTGGCCTGTTGATGACCGGGAGGGGGGGGACGTTCCCTCCCGCTGCTTGTGAAAGCAATCCATTGGCTAGTTAGCTGCTAGGATTGCTTTTACAAGAAAGCTGACCGTTGGCTCTGAAAAAACGATACAGGGAAGATGCCTGCAGCTGGTAACCCGGAAGGGCTGCTGTTAGAAACCACGGGGCCCCATACAGCCAACTTGACAGGGCAACACCCCCCCCAAATATACACAGTTTACTATCCTTCAGTTATGAATGAACACAGTGAGTGATGGGTACAGATCACTCATTGTGTTCATTCAGGAAAGAAAGGGGCTGGTAAATGTGACATATTTACTGCACCATTTCCCCACTGTCAATCCTGAAGGATCCTATTGTGTGCTTGTAGCTGCAGCTGGGAAGGAGAGGAGGGAGCACTGTGGGGGTGGGGGGGGGGGCAAACAGAGGGACCTGGACAGCAGAGGGAAACATATGGTGCATAGGAATGGTGATCAGTGCGGCGGGAAGGGGGACAGTTACTGGAACTGATCCCCCTGTATGACTCTCTCTGCAGCAGCTGAAAGCCTGCAGGAGGTAGAGAAGAAGCCAGCTTTCAGCTGCTGCAGAGACAGCCATACTGGTGATCGGTTCCAGTAATTGCCCCCCCCCCACCACCACCGTGCTGATCACCCTCCCTGCCCACATCTGATCCAGCTGCCCGGGCCCCCCCTGCTGGTCTGGGCCCCATACAAGAGGACCGCTGGTACCCCCTAACCCACGGCATCCTGGTATAACCCCTTGAAGTACGGCGGCGTACCAGGTATGTGACCGGTCGGCAAGAGGCTATACAGACTTCTGAGAACAGCGGGGAGCCAATGACATGAGCAAGGAATGAGGATTCTGGGGGGCTCTATACACACAGATAACACGGTTGCAAATAAAGAGAAAGTTGACATTTTTGTCGGCTTTAAAAAGTCATTTTTAAATCCCAAAATGATACAAAATGTGCAGCATTCTATCAAAGTATTTACCGGTGTTTTCCTTTAATCCTGCAGCCATAAACATCATCATTCAGTGAACAAGGATGCTGTGATCTTGGATAAAATTAATGTCCTGCTGTTCAGCTAATTTCCGCGGTCAAAGTACAGATACATTAGTAGGAACATCTTCACACGCTCCGCTTCCAGAACATTCCCCCCCTCCCCCCCCAAAGCACCGATAATGGCACCGCTAGATCCACGCATCCTTCTAATCACAAGATAAACATTTTGTTGCTCAATTGAAATAAAATTATTCACTTCTCTTTTCAAGGCTGTCAGGAAACTTAAGTGGTCTGATTGATATTTATTTTCATCTCCCAAACAGCCGATTGACTCCAATTAAATATTGAGAATCTTCATATAAGAAAAAAAAAGAAAAGAAAAGTCATAAAAAAGAAAAGAAGGAAACAATTAAATGAAATGAAAAGGAATCTGATACAGAAGCTTTGTAATCATAAATGACTTAGATGTGCGGGGGATGGGGGGGTATGTGGCCTTTCCTAAAACAAATAACACATATCAATTTTTAAATTATTTTTTAAAATAAAAAACACCTTTTTTTTATAATGTAAATAGTAAAATATTAATGACCTAATATCAAAATACACCCACCGGCCACTTTATTAGGTACACCTGTTCAACTGCTCGGTAACACAAATTGCTAATCAGCCAATCACATGGCAGCAACTCAATGCACTTAGGCATCTAGACGTGGTGAAAACGACTTTGTGAAGTTCAAACCGAGCATCAGAATGGGGGAAGAAAGGGGATATAAGTGACTTTGAACGTGGCATGGTTGTTGGTGGCAGACGGGCTGGTCTGAGTATTTCTGAGATTTTCACACACAACCATCTGCCCGGTTTACAGAGAATGGTGGGGAAAAGAGAAAATATCCAGTGAGCGGCAGTTGTGTGGAGGAAAATGCCTTGTTGATGTCAGAGGAGAATGGGCAGACTGGTTCCAGATGATAGAAAATCAACAGTAACTCAAATAACCCCTCGTTACACCCAAGGTATGCAGAATACTATCTCTGAACACACAACACATCCAACCTAAAAGCAGATGGGCTACAGCAGCAGAAGACCACACCGGGTGCCACTCCTGTCCGCTAAGAACGGGAAACTGAGGCTGCAATTGGCACAGGATCACCAAAATTGGACAATAGAAGATTGGAAAAATGTTGCCTGGTCTGATGAGTCTGGATTTCAGCTACAACATTCAGATGGTGGGGTCAGAATTTGGCGCATGGATCCATCCTGCCTTGTATCACCGGTTCAGGCTGGTGGTGGGGGTGAAATGGTGTGGGGGATGGGGTATCACCGGTTCAGGCTGGTGGTGGAGGTGTAATGGTGTGGGGGGGGGATATTTTCTTGGCACACTTTGGGCCCCTTAGTACCAATTGATCATGGTTTAATCACCACGGCCTACCTGAGTATTGTTGCTGACCATGTCCATCCCTTTATGACTACAGTGTCCCCATCTTCTGATGGCTCCTTCCAGCAGGATAATGTACCATATAACAAAGCTCCAATCATCTCACCACTGGACAATGAGGTCCCTGTACTCCAATGGCCTCCACACTCACCACATCTCATCCAATAGAGCACCTTTGGGATGTGGTGGAATGGGAAATTGGCATCATGGATGTGCAGCCGACAAATTTACAGCAAATGTGTGATGTTATCATGTCACTATGGAGCAAAATCTCTGAGGAACGTTTCCAACACCTTGTTGTATCTATGCCACCAAGAATGAAGGCAAAAGGGGGTCTAACCCGGTACTAGCAAGGTGGACCAAATAAAGTGGCCCCTGTGTGTATTTTGTACTTTACTTTTAACCATGATATGATTTTAATCATGATCATTATATGTGTGCAGTTTTATATCACATATTAGCAGGAAAAAATACACCAAGGATACATTCACGCTATAGCGTGGTTGGCAAGAGGTTAAGCAGCAGGGCAGCCGCTTGGCACGAGACCAGGAAGCTAGTGGAGATCACTGTAGTAGCAGTATAGTAGCAATATCTATATAGCGATTTCCAGGTTCTAGAGCAGCCTTTCTCAACCTCTTCTACATGGAGGAACCCATGAAATAATTTTCCTGGTCTCAGGGAACCCTGATAAATCATACTTTACCCACAACTGATACATTAGTGTGATGGTCAGTGGGAAGAATGTTCCTTACACTTGTGGGCGTTAGGAAGCATTCCCACCTTACAGATGGTTAAAAAGATCAATGGTGTCAGTAGGAACTTATGTCAAAGACAGAACTTGCTCGTTGCTCAAGGAACCCCTTGCAACAGCTGGAGGGACCCTAGGATTCCATGCAACCCAAGGTCGAGAAACTGTGTCCTAGAGCAGGGCCAGATGTGGCCCTTGGTTAGCCTTTATCCAGCCCTTGGGGCACTGTTCCTCCCACTGATACCAATGACGGGATACTATTCTTCCTACTACAGGGACACTACTCCTACTCCTATAGACCACCAACCCTGAGGCCATATTTGTTCTCACGCATGCCGAGCCCGTGACATTTTCTGCCCCTGCTGGCCACAATCCGGCCCTCCTAAAGTCTGGAGGACAATAAACTGGCCCTTTTGTTTGAAAAGTTTGGAGACCCCTGTCCTAGAAGGATCCCACAGGTATGGTATATACAGGGTTACATTGTAACTATGGGAAAGTACCATACCTAAACTTCAGCTTTAACGGAAAGTATAAGACAAATTGTAATCCTTCTAAAAACAGAAAGCTACCTCACCTAACCTGGTTATTGTCAAGCTCCTGACAACAGACAGAAAATAAGCACCTAGCGCACAAGCCTATGTTTCTATAAAAAGCCGAACTATTTCAGAAGCCCGCTCTCCGGCCCCGCTCCAAGTTTCTTTCTATCAGGCTGGGTTTTGCATCTCGTCAATAGCACGGCATCAACATTTCAGGAAAACATGACACAGACCCGATAGAAAACCGTAAATTTGCTGGAGGCAAAACTAAAAATAAAACCACAGGTGTTAGGCCATCTGTGCGGAGAGATTGTGCAATGATTCAGTACTGCACCATCTAAAAATGGGAACCGAAGAGTCACCCGGGTGCAATGATTCACCCGGAATGTGCCAGATCAACGTAAACACTGAATCAAGGAGATGCTTCCAAGAATGGCCCCGGTGTAAAAGATATTTAAATATGTGTCCTGCGCGCTGGTGTTCATCGCACTCCGGTCCTCGGCACCCTTCGGCAACCTTTTACTCTTCAGATCCTGAAATAGATTCAGATGGATCGGGAGACAATTTTATGACTTCAGGCAAAAACGTCAGATGATTCAATCCAACAGATCTCAGAGGGAAACGTTTTTAACCACTTCAGTACCGGGGACATTCACCCTCTTCCTGCGCAGGCCAATTTTCAGCTTTCAGCGCTGTCACACTTTGAATGACAATTGCGCAGTCATGCAACATTGTATCCATATGACAATTTTATCATTTTTTTTTCACAGAAATTGAGCTTTCTTTTGGTTGTATTTGATCACCACTGGGGTTTTTTTTTTTTTGTAAAAAAGAAAAAAAAAAAAAACTCTGAAAATAAATTTAGGCCAAAATGTATTAGTCTGTAGGAAAGTTCTATGGGATATATATATATATATATATATATATATATATATATATATATATATATATATATATATATATATATATATATATATATATATATATATATGAAAATTGATCAATACTGATATAATGACAGCCGATCTTATTTCTTGAGGCCTAAAAACGCCAGGACAGTACAAATACCCCCCAAAGGATGTAATACATCCCAGGAGTCTTCAGGAGGGGAGGAGAGACTTTCTCAGCTAAGCTGTCAGAAACCATGAAATCAGGCTGAGACAGAAGTACAGTTAAATCACACTTGTTTAATAATAAAAGTAAAAAGAACAAACGTAGTCAAAACATAGCCAAAGTTCAGTAACCGGGGCGGATAGTCAGCCAAGCCAGAAGTCAGGGATCAATGTAGTGGAACAGCAAGCAGGATCTGGAGCCAGAAGGGATGTCAGCAAAGCAAGTCTTGAACAGGATCGCAGGAGAGCATCTCAGTTTCTGTGATGTTGACCAAGGCGAAGGCAGAGATCCTCTGGACTGGACGGCTTAAGTAGGCAGGACTGACGAGCAGGATATCATCAACAGCTGAGTAACTGTGGAGAGATAGGAGCTGGCACTTAGCCAACAGCTGAGCAGCCAGCTCAGAGAAGGAAGGGCTGAGCCCAGCCCTGACATAAGCACACTCTCCTGCCTGTCCACTTGAGCTAAGGGCAGATGGATTCCAGGAAGTATATGCTACATGAATCATTTTACCCTTACTCAAGATGGCCACGGCCAGAACTGCCAGGGGGTTGCTTTTCAAAGTGATTTCTCAACAAAATAAAGTATGGAGACATGGGTGGATGGGGGAGTTTGCTTTAAATATCAAAAAACAAATTAAATTGTGTTTTTCGGTTTGTGGTGCTCAGATGCAGCGAGGATCCGCTTTAAGCAGAACCCAGCCCAAAAAAGTATAAATTAAAATATAAAATAAAAAAGCAATTTTTGCTGCAGATTGTTATTAGAAATCTTCACCAAGGTTACAGAGAGTCATATATTATTATCATCCATCTTTTACTGGTTTACTATAAAATGAAAATGTCCACTGACCAGCTGAATAAATATACAAGTAGGTCACCCTGTCGGATGAGGCGGGCTCACCCGAGGTGTGGAATCCAAGCACCAACTGGTATTCACCAGAGCTTCTGATGGTGGAGATGGGTTTTGCTGCACGTTAGCGCCAGGTCGCGGTCCTCAGGATTGCTCCATCAGGAGGTGAGCAAGCCGGGGTCCAGTAGCAGATATAGTAGGTAAGGATGAAGCAATAGCTGATTGACCTCCCATTTGATGGTGCCTGCATAGTTCCAGGGTCAACTGTGCCGTCTTTCTACTGACCACCACTATAAGGGACATTTTCCCATTGACCTCTGATAACTATTTATTTAGCAAGGGTTCCCCAAGACCTGCAGATTATTACCGCTGGGTAAAAAAACAATGCAAAAGTCTGATGTATCGGATCCATAGGGACCATTTGGACATTTCCTATATGTGTCCATTAGTATGCAAGTTTTAATAAACAAAATATCTATGCATTGCTTGACCTCTGTAAACTGTACAAATTGCCTCTTCTTCATGGCCTTAGCAATTGTTTTTTTGGCTTCAAACAACACATACTGTGCATAGTTCGTTTAAGTTCGGGTTTAGTGAGAAAGGACGTTTGAGATGGAGAAGCGCAGGCCAATCTGGAGCAGTACTCCTTTTTTTCCTATGCCACAAAGAATGAAGGCAAAAGGGGGGTCCAATCCGGTAGTAGCAAGGTGTACCTAATAAAATGTCCGGTGAGTCCGTATATATACCATGTAAATAGTTTGGCATTTTTACTGAACACATTGACTGGAGTTGCAGAAGATCTGACCAGGCACACATGTAGTGCGGAGATTTATTTTGTTATCTGAGTCCCGGTAGCGAGTATCTCATCAGTAGCAGATGGTGTGCAGGGAATGGCTTAGTGTAAATTCTGCTCTCCTCTTCTTTGCAGATGGAGAGAGCTTAGAAAGATCTCCGTCCTTCCTATCTATCTCCACGTCGAATGTATTTGTCAAGCGGACAATAAAGAGAAAGTTGTTTCTCGGCACACGTTTCAAAACTTTATTACCCCTGAGGTTTAATTAACCTACAAATCTTTGTGAGAATACAGATTCCAGTGAACTCCACGAGGTGTCTTGGCTTCCAGTGCTCGTGTCCTCAAGAACCATCTATAGGAGAGGATCGGGTTCATAGAACTACAGACCTCTATGATTATTCATCTGGTGGAAGGCAGAGAGCTGGGGAAACATTAGTATTAGTAAATAAAAAAATTGTATATATAGAATTCTGCTGGCACTGCTCATTTTTTATTGGAAGGTATTATACCCTGAAAATGCGTATATTGTTTTACATAAAGTCAGGGATTTTGATTCAGTGGAAACCTGAATGGGCACCTCCAGCACTGAATTCATGTAGTGGCAAGGGTTGCTGGGGTGTGCTGGAGGGTTTATTCATGCTGGGTGATCTATTGTTGCAGGGGGTCTATTGATATATAGCTGCTGGGAGATCAATTTTTGCTGGCTGGGTAATATTGTTGCTGGGGTGGATCTAATGTTGCAGTGGGATCTATTGTTGCTGGGGGGGGTCTATTGTTGCTGGAGGGGAGACTAAATGTTGCTGGGGGAGGGAATCTATTGTTGCAATGTATTGTTGCTGGGTGGATCTATTGTTGCTGGAGGAATGTATTGTTGCTGGGTGGATCTATTGTTGCTGGGTGGATCTATTGTTGCTGGGGGAATGTATTGTTGTTGGGGAGGGGTGGTCTGTTGTTGCTGGCAGCAGGAGATCTATGCTGGCTTTAAAGTAATGAAAGACAGCACTACAGGTAAGGAGAACCTACAGATGTACAAGTCCTCCTGAGGCTCAGACTGGACAGATCTTCAATCTTGTCAGTAACAACAACTGGAAGTGTGCACCACTGACGACCACCACCGTAAGCACTGGAAGGCCTTGCTGCCCTCTTCAATTCGGTGAAATCCAGTACTAGAAAACACATATAAGGGTGCACCAGCCTCCTGCATTAAAATAAAACTCTTTAATAAATAAAATGGAATAATCTAATATACTCACAAAAGGAAATGAAGTCCAGACCATGAAACAATATCCATCATACCACCAGAGGCGTGTCCACCAAAAAGGGTGCAGCGTATGCGTTTCAAAGGCAATGAGTTCTGAGGATGAAAATGGGCCCTTTTTTGGTGGACACACGTCTGGTGATGTGATGGATATTGGTACATACTCTGGACTTCATTTCCTTTTGTGAGTACTTTGGATTATTTTATTTTATTTATTAAAGAGTTTTACATTAATGCACTAGGCCGGTGTTCCTCCTCCTTATGCTAGTACTGGCTCTAAAGGAAACCCACTGCAAAAGCACAGAGCAAAAAAATTGTGACAAAAAATTACAACTTGCCTCTTACTAAACACCTTGGACTGTATACTTTCCAAAAAGGGGTCCATTGGTGGATATTTGTACTGTCCTGGTGTTTTCGGGCCTCAAGAAATGAGACAGCCCGTCAGTAAATCAAGACTGATTGATTTTCAGATATATATATACAGTAGTACCTTGGATTACAAGCATAATCTGTTCCAGAAGCATGCTTGTAATCCAAAGCCCTCGTATATGAAAGCAAGTTTTCCCATAGGAATCAATGGAAACTCAGCTAATTCGTTCCACGGTGACTGCTGGTGTATGCAGTACTGTATGTGGCCAGAGGTGCGGGGGCGCCGGTGTATGCAGTACTGTATGTGGCCAGAGGCGCGGGGGCGCCAGTGTATGCAGTACTGTATGTGGTCAGAGGTGCGGGGGCGCCGGTGTATGCAGTACTATATGTGGCCAGAGGTACGGGGGCGCCGTTGTATGCAATACTGTATGTGGCCAGAGGTGTGGTGGCGCCGGTGTATGCAGTACCGCATGTGGCCAGAGGTGCGGGGGCGCCGGTGTATGCAGTACTGTATGTGGCCAGAGGTGCGGGGGCGCCGGTGTATGCAGTACTGTATGTGGCCAGAGGTGCGGGGGCGCCGGTGTATGCAGTACTGTATGTGGCCAGAGGTGTGGGGGCACCAGTGTATGCAGTACCGCATGTGGCCAGAGGTGCGGGGGCGCCGGAGACACTCAGAAACACTCCGCAACGGAGTGTCTCTGAGTGTCTCTGAGCGTTACCGGTGCCCCCGCACCTCTGGCCAAATGTGGTACTGCACACACCAGCGGCATGAATCCTGCTCGTCTTGCGTGGCAACGCTCGGAAATCGAGTCAGGATTTAAAAAAAAATAGCTCATATTGCGAAACGCTCATAAACCGCGTTACTCGCAATCCGAGGTTCCACTGTACCATAGTTTGTAGACTCTATAACTTTCCTACAGACTAAATAATATACACTGATTTGGGTTATTTTCACCGAAGAAATGTAGCAGAATAAATTTTGGCCTAAATTTATGAAGAAAGATTATTTATTTGCAAAATGTTTTTTTTTTTTTTCACAATCAAAGGTTTATTAAAGTTTGTGATGTTACAATCAAAATGTTATAACAGAAACAAAGAAAAACGCCTTTTGTTTTCTAAATTTTCGGTCTGTTTTCATCTACTTTGCAAAGAATAAAAAACCCAGCGGTGATTAAATACCACCAAAAGAAAGCTCTATATGTGTGAAAAAAAATGATAAAAATGTCATATGGGTACATTGTTGCATGACCGTGCATTTTCATTCTAATGCCGCGTACACACCGTCGGAATTTCCAACAACAAATGTTCGATGCGAGCTTGTTGTCGGAAATTCAGACCGTGTGTAGGCTCCATCGGACATTTATTGTCGGAGTTTCCGACAACGAAAATTTGAGAGCTGGTTCTCAAATTTTCCGACAACAAAATCCGTTGTCGGAAATTCCGATCGTGTGTACACAACTGCAACGCACAAAATTCCTACGCATGCTCGGAATCAAGCAGAAGAGCCACTAAGGCTATTGAACTTCATGTTTCTCGGCTCGTTGTACGTGTTGTACGTCACCGTGTTCTTGACGTTTGGAATTTCCCACAAGATTTGTGCAACCATGTGATTGCAAGACAACATCCATCGGAAATAAAGCCAGGATTTTGTTGTTGGAATATCCGATCGTGTGTACGCGGCAAAAGTGCGACAGCGCTGAAAGCTGAAAATTGGCCTGGGCAGGAAAAGAGTGAAAGTGTCTGGTATTGAAGTGGTTATTAAAAGTGGGCTGCAATGAAGTTTGGACTAACGTGGAGTCACTTAAAAAGGCATCTACCACTGAGCTATCCAAGCCCCATATCGCAAGGTTCACAATCACTTTTGGAGTAGAAGAAAAATTAGCCCCCCCCCATTCAAAGATTTCCCCCTCACCTTCTGTACCAGTCACCACAATGACATTTTTGGATTACCCATAACTTTCTGTCCCGATGGCTATGGTGGTCACCAGGACAAAGCAAGAAGGTGATTCTCCTCAAGGTGGACTCCAACAGAGGTCCTAACCCTTCCATACTCTATCCAAAACTAGCAAAAAAAAAAATGGTTTTAGATTATTGTTTCCCACCATCCTCTGCCAGTTTATTATCATTTCATCTTTATGTTTAAACACTTTAGAAATAAATGCCAACCCATTTCCCTCCACAGAGCAGTCGGTGTTATTAAATAGATGGGGGATTGGGGAAGTGTGGGAGGATTTCATTTACAAGTACGCACACTCCAATCATTTCGATATTTCAGAAGGAGAAAATACATTTCCACAAAATATTCATTAGCAGTCTTTCCCCGTTCATAGGATGTGTGACTGGGAAGGTTTCCAAACCTCTGTAAATCATGGAGTACCAACAAAGCGGAATTAAAATGGACACCTTCGGATTTTAATTGCCTGAGTGGAAGTAATAATAAATTCTTTAATCTGTGATATCAAAAAAAAAAAAAAAGAAGAAATTAAAAACATCTAATTGTTGAGAGAAAACGTGTTTATCTTATTGTTGGTGAGCGGGTGGGATGAATATAATAAAGGGAGGATGAAAAAAACCTTACTGCTCACTCTTGAAGTGTTACACATTTTAGATACTTAATGTATAAGTAACTTTTTTTCTGTTTTCTTTTTAAAGAGTAGGGAATGATTAATCCCTTGGCAATTATTTTTTTTAATTGCAATTGTATTGCAAATCCAAAACTGCAGCTCTTGTGGGATGTTCCTGGTCTACACTGGTCAGGACCAACCAAAAGCGGTCCAAGGAAGGAAAACCAGCCAACCGGCAACAGGATCATGGGGGGCCAAGGCACATTGATGGAGGTGGGAAAGAAAGGCTCATTGATGGAGGTGGGAAAGAAAGGTTAATCGATGGAGGTGGCAAGGGAAGGCTCATTTGTGGAGGTGGGGAGGGAAGGCTCATGTATTGAGGTGGGAAAGAAAGGCTCAATAAAGGAGGTAGGGGGCTCATTGATAGAGGTGGGGAGGGAAGGCTCATTGATGGAGGTGGGGAGGGAAGGCTCATTGATGGAGGTGGGGAGGGAAGGCTCATTGATGGAGGTGGGGAGGGAAGGCTCATTGATGGAGGTGGGGAGGGAAGGCTCATTGATGGAGGTGGGAAAGAAAGGCTAATTGATGGAGGTGGAGAGGGAAGGCTCACTGATGAAAGTGGAGAGGGAAGACTCATTGATGGAGGTGGAGAGGGAAGGCTCATTGATGGAGGTGGGGAGGGAAGGCTCATTAATTGAGGTGGGAAAGAAAGGCTCATTGATGCAGGTGGGAGGGAAGGCTCACTGATGGAGGTGGAGAGGGAAGGCTCATTAATTGAGAAGGGAAAGAAAGGCTCATTGATGGAGGTAGGGGGGCACATTGATGGAGGTGGGAGGGAAGGCTCATTGACGGAGGTGGGGAGGGAAGGCTCATTGATGGAGGTGGGGAGGGAAGGCTCATTGATGGAGGTGGGGAGGGAAGGCTCATTGATGAAGGTGGGGAGGGAAGGCTCATTGATGGAGGTGGGGAGGGAAGGCTCATTGATGGAGGTGGGGAGGGAAGGCTCATTAATGGAGGTGGGGAGGGAAGGCTGATTGATGGAGGTGGAGAGGGAAGTCTCATTGATGGAGGTGGGGAGGGAAGGCTCATTGATGGAGGTAGGGGGGCACATTGACGAAGGTGAGGGGTAAGGCTCATTGATGGAGGTGGGGAGAGAAGGCTCATTGATTGAGGTGGGAAAGAAAGGCACATTGATGGAGGTGGGGAGGGAAGGCTCGTTGATGGAGGTGGAGAGGGAAGGCTCATTGATGGAGGTGAGGAGGGAAGGCTCATTGATGGAGGTGGGGAGGGAAGTCTCATTGATGGAGGTGAGGGGCTCATTGATGGGGGTGGGGAGGGAAGGCTTGTTGATTGAGGTGGGGAAGAAAGGCTCATTGATGGAGGTGGGGAGGGTAGTCTCATTGATGGAGGTGAGGGGCTCATTGCTGAAGGTGGGGAGGGAAGGCTCATTGATGGAGGTGGAGAGGGAAGGCTCATTGATAGAGGTGGGGGGGCACATTGATGGAGGTGGGGAGGGAATGCTCACTGATGGAGGTGAGGAGGGAAGGCTCATTGATGGAGGTGGGGAGGGAAGTCTCATTGATGGAGGTGGAGAGGAAAGGCTCATTGATGGAGGTGGGGAGGGAAGTCTCATTGATGGAGGTGAGGGGCTCATTGATGGGGGTGGGGAGGGAAGGCTTGTTGATTGAGGTGGGGAAGGAAGGCTCATTGATGGAGGTGGGGAGGGAAGGCTCATTGATGGAGGTGGAGAGGGAAGGCTCATTGATGGAGGTGGGGAGGGAAGTCTCATTGATGGAGGTGAGGGGCTCATTGATGGAGGTGGGGAGGGAAGGCTCATTGATTGAGGTGGGAAAGAAAGGCACATTGCTGAAGGTGGGGAGGGAAGGCTCATTGATGGAGGTGGGGAGGGAAGGCTCATTGATGGAGGTGGAGAGGGAAGGCTCATTGATGGAGGTGGGGAGGGAAGTCTCATTGATGGAGGTGAGGGGCTCATTGATGGGGGTGGGGAGGGAAGGCTTGTTGATTGAGATGGGGAGGGAAGGCTCATTGATGGAGGTAGCAAGGGAAGGCTCATTGATGGAGGTGGGGAAGGAAGACTCATTGATGTGTTCCCATTAATGTGAATTATTTTGGTAATTTTATTTTAATAATTTGATTGGGAATGTTTATTTGGTGGCGTTCTCGATTTTTGTCACTAGAAAGCTGAGTGGATGAGGGATTTTTATTTTCATTCAGCATAAGTGGTTTTGGAAGTTCCCTATAAGTAATATGTCCACACATGCTGGATCAATTCATTGTCATTAATGTTATGTATAAGAATATCTTCCCCTAGGATCACCCTAGTCTCCATGATTAGGCCCCTTATGAGCGAAGCGCATTGAGGCAGGTGAATGACAAGTCACTTGGTGGATTTGTGTTACCAGAGTAAAACTTTTTTAATGACTTTATTGGTGTGGTGGTGACCCATTCCTTCCTTTTGGTAGCATTGCTGCCGCACAAGGATGTGCTTTATTGTGGGTTCACATTGCAGACCAGAGTACTGAAGAGGAGTGAAGGTCTTTGGAGCAATGTGATTTGTTGTCCACCTTTTAATGTACAAAATCTATATCTGCATTGAAACCTAAACACTGAGTGATTTATTTCGAAAGAGAACTTTTGCCTGGCTTTCTGCAGCAATACGCACAGCAGTTTTGAGAAGGAAATTCCTGGAGACCAAAATTTAAAATGAACAGGCTGCGTGTAGTTTGTAATTTTTTATATAATTAATCCAAGAACAACTTACAGCTGACCCTCTTTAGGATTCACTTTTTTTCCATAGACCATAGGGTCCTGATTCACCAACCTGCAATTGCATTAGGTGCAATTGCACAAGTGTTTTAGGCATGCTAAAATGGCATACAATAATGACTGAGAGGCCACTATTTTATGCCTCAAAATTGTCTTGCAGCTTGATGAATCAAGAACAACGCCTTCCTGCAACCTCCTCCTATCTCTCTACTATGGCTCCTGTGTATTATTGTCAGCAGCAAGGTGTCAGGTTGGTTTGGAGAGAAATTGTTGGCTGCACTGATACAGTGTTTCTCAACCAGGGTGCCGTGGCACCCTGGGTGCCATTTGGGTTCCCCTAGGGTGCCATTTGGGTTTCCTTGGTGTGCTGCAAGCATGAGACCGTTTTGCCTGGATAAGAGGTGGCTGAGAGGACTTTGATGTGATGGGAAACTCTGACTCTGTGATGGAGGCCTCTGACATGAAGGGGGGGGGGGCCTGATGTGATGGGGGGACCTCTGATGTTAAAGGGTGACTCTGATGTGATGGGGAGATGTCTGATGTAATGGGGAACGTCTGATGTGAAATGGTGACTCTGACGTGGTGGGGGACCTCTGATATGATGAGGAGACCTCTAATATGGAGGGACCTATGATGTAAAGAGGTGCACTGATGTGACGTGGGGTACTTCTGATGTAAAGGGGGGACTCTGATGTGGAGGGGGCACCTCATATGTGAAGGGAGGACCTGTAATATGATGGGGCCTCTAATGTGAAAGGGTGCGCTGATGTGATGGGGACGACTGATGTGAGGAGGTGAACTGATATGATGGGGGGGCTGTGATGTGATGGGGGCATCTGATATTAAAGGGTGACTCTGATGTAGTGGGGGGACCTCTAATGTGATAAGGAGACCTCTTATACAGTATCTGACAAAAGTGAGTACACCCTCACATTTTTGTAAATCTTTTCTTCTATCTTTTCATGTGACAACACTGAAGAAATGACACTTTGCTACAATGTAAAGTAGTGAGTGTACAGCTTGTATAACAGTGTAAATTTGCTGTCCCCTCAAAATAACTCAACACACAGCCATTAATGTCTAAACCGCTGGCAACAAAAGTCAGTACACCCCTAAGTGAAAATTTCCAAATTGGGCCCAATTAGCCATTTGACCTCCCGGTGTCATGTGACTCGTTAGTGTTACAAGGTCTCAGGTGTGAATGGGGAGCAGGTGTGTTAAATTTGGTGTTATCGCTCTCACTCTCTCATACTGGTCACTGGAAGTTCAACATGGCACCTCATGGCAAGGAACTCTCTAAGGATCTGAAAAAAAGAATTTTTACTCTACATAAAGATGGCCAAGGCTATAGGAAGATTGCCAAGACCCTGAAACTGAGCTGCAGCACGGTGGCCAAGACCATACAGCGGTTTAACAGGACAGGTTCCACTCAGAACAGGCCTCGCCATGGTCCACCAAAGAAGTTGAGGTCACGTGCTCAGCGTCATAACCAGAGGTTGTCTTTGGGAAATAGACGTATGAGTGCTGTGCCAGCATTGCTGCAGAGGTTGAAGAGGTGGGTCAGCCTGTCAGTGCTCAGACCATACGCCGCACACTGCATCAAATTGGTCTGCTTGGCTGTCGTCCCAGAAGGAAGCCTCTTCTAAAGATGATGCACAAGAAAGCCCACAAACAGTTTGCTGAAGACAAGCAGACTAAGGACATGGATTACTGGAACCATGTCCTGTGGTCTGATGAGACCAAGATAAAATTATTTGGTTCAGATGGTGACAAGCGTGTGTGGCGGTAACCAGGTGAGGAGTACAAATACAAGTGGCTCTTGCCTACTGTCAAGCATGGTGGTGGGAGTGTCATGGTCTGGGGCTGCATGAGTGTTGCCGGAACTGGGGAGCTACAGATCATTGAGGGAACCATGAATGCCAACATGTACTGTGACATACTGAAGAAGAGCATGATCCCCTCCCTTCGGAGACTGGACCGCAGGGCAGTATTCCAACATGATAACGACCCCAAACACACCTCCAAGACCACCACTGCCTTGCTAAAGAAGTTGGGGGAAAAGATGATGGACTGGCCAAGCATGTCTCCAGACCTAAACCCTATTGAGCATCTGTGGGACATCCTCAAACGGAAGGTGGAGGAGCGCAAGGTCTCTAACATCCACCAGCTCTGTGATGTCATCATGGAGGAGTGGAAGAGGACTCCAGTGACAACCTGTGAAGCTCTGGTGAACTCCATGCCCAAGAGGGTTAAGGCAGTGCCGGAAAATAATGGTGGCCACACAAAATATTGAAACTTTGGGCCCAATTTGGACATTTTCACTTAGGGTAGTACTCACTTTTTTTGCCAGCGGTTTAGACATTAATGGCTGTGTGTTGAGTTATTTTGAGGGGACAGCAAATTTACACTGTTATACAAGCTGTACACTCACTACTTTACATTGTAGCAAAGTGTCATTTCTTCAGTGTTGTCACATGAAAAGATAGAGGAAAAGATTTACAAAAATGTGAGGGGTGTACTCACTTTTGTGATACTGTATGAAGGGGTGTGCTGATGTAATGGGGCGGCTCTGATGTGACTGGGGTCCTTCTGATGTAACCGGAACCTCTGATGTAATGGGGGGGTCCTCTGATGTGATGGGAGCGTCTGATGTTAAAGGGTTACTCTAATGTGATGGGGAGACCTGTGATGTGATTGGGGGGCCTCTGATGTGATGGTGGGACTCCTAATGTGATGGGGTGACCTCTGCTATGATAAGGGGGACTTCTGATGTGAAGTGGGACCTCTGATTAAATAGGGGAGATCTCTGATGTGAAGTGGGACCTCTGATGTGATGGGGGGGGGGAATCTCTGATGCTATGGGGGGACCTCTGATGTGAAGTGGGACCTCTGATGTGAAGTGGGACCTCTGATGTGATAGGGGGGATCTCTGATGCTATGGGGGGGACCTCTGATGTGAAGTGGGACCTCTGATGTGAAGTGGGACCTCTGATGTGATGGGGGGGGGATCTCTGATGCTATGGGGGGACCTCTGATGTGAAGTGGGACCTCTGATGTGATGGGGGGGGGATCTCTGATACTATGGGGGGACCTCTGATGTGAAGTGGGACCTCTGATGTGAAGTGGGAACCTCTGATGCAATGGGGGCACTTCTGATATGATGGGGGGACCTCTGATGTGATAAAGTGGCCTCTGATGTAAATGGGGTCTTCTGATGTGAAGCTAATTTCATCAAGTTGGTTGGGTGTGTAGGTTTTTTTCATTGTGACACTTTCATTTTTTTTTTACATTTTAGTCTGGGGGGGGCTCCAGATTTTTATACTTTTTAAAGGGTACCATGACTATAAAAAAGGTTGAGAAACGTTGATGCAACATATTATAGCGGTGTGCTCACAAAGGAAAAATGTACTATCAACCAAAGGGAAGCCATATAATCCTGTATAACAGATAGTAAAATGGATTTTATGAATATTTTGGCTCGTCTCCCATTGCCATTGCTTCAGGTTGGGGAGTCGTCTGTTTAATATTTCCATTGTTGGTCATTTTCCACTTCACATTAGCATTTTTATACTCAACATGTACAATGATTATGAGCTCGCTGGCAAATCCATTCCTGTATTGTTGTTGGGATCGGTATTTTTACATGCACACATTTTATTGTAGCACATTGATATAATACTGGGGTGGAGGGGGAAGTTTAATAACACTTCTTATATATCATGTTTCTTTGTGATCGCTGTAGTCATTATAATTACTATCTGGAGGTTTATCGTAGACAAGAGCCTGATCTACCCCCAGCAGGGAAATTGTTCTTCCTGCCATGAGAGCCGCTTCATTAGATCAGCATTAGGGGAGTATGTCATTGTGTTATTGTTGTTGATGGGTTTTTTTTATTTTTATAACTCAATATGCAGCTGTTTGCTAATATGAATATTTTTACTTTTGAACACTTTATTTATGCTTACTATATAAAGACTTATTAATTTCTTTACCTCTTTAAGATGTAAGAAAGTTATAAAAATTAAATTATTATTATTAGTACTATTATACAGGATTTATATAGCACCAACAGTTTCCGCAGAGCTTTACAATGTGGGGGGGGGGGGGGGTACCACTACAATACCGTTCAATACAGAAGGAGTAGGAGGGCCCTGCTCATAGAGCTTACAATCTAAAGGGACAGGAAGGTAGTACAAAAGGTGATAGCTGCAGGGGATAGTCTGATGGAGGTGACTCTGGGACAGTTCTTAGGTGGAGGTGGGGTAGGCTTCCCTGAATAAGTGAGTTTTTAGAGATTGCCTAAAGGCGGCCTGTGTAGAAGCTGACCGGACATAATGGGGCAGGGAGTTCCAGAGGATGGGAGAGGCTCTGGAGAAGTCCTGGAGGCGAGCATGGGAGGAGGGAACAAGGGAGCTAGAGAGCGGGAGGTCTTGGAAGGAGTGGAGAAGATGATTTGGGCGATATCTGCAGATGAAGTTGGTGATTTTGTGGATGACCTTGTATGTTGTGGTTAGTATTTTGAATTTTATATGGTGGGGTAGGAGAAGCCAGTGAAGAGATTGGCAGAGAGAAGCAGCAGTCACGGATCGATTAGTAAGGTGTATTAGTCTAGTGGCAGCATCCATAATAGACTGAAGCGGGGGATAGTCTCTGTAAAGGTAGGCCAGCAAAAAGAGAGTTGCAGTAGTCAAGGCGGGAAATAACCAAGGAGTGAATAAGTTGTTTTGGGGCGTCGTTAGTCAGGAAGGGGCGAACTCTGGAAATGTTGTGGAGGTTAAGGTGGCAAGATTTAGCCAGTGATTGGATGTGGGGGGGAAGGAGAGCAAGGCCAGAGTCTAGGATTACACCCAGCCCCTTGGTATGTGTGGGGGAACCAATGGTTTTGCCGTTGATCTCAACGGTAAAGTAATGGGGGAGGGAAATCCGGAAGAAGGAAATATTACAAACTCAAATTTAGAAAGATTGAGTTTAAGAAAGTGGTGTGATATCTATATTGAATATTAACCACTTTTCGTCCAGCCGCTGTCCTTAAACAGCAGCAGGTTGGCTCTCCTGCACGAATCGCCATAGCTGTACGGCCGCTCGCGTGGACTCAGTTGCGGACGGGCGGGTGCTCGCGGGTCGGGAGGACTGGATGTCCGCCGGCGACCCGCGATCGCCTAGTACAGAGGCAGAATGGGGATCTGCCACTGTAAACAAGAGGATCCCCGTTCTGCCAGATACATGTCAGAGATCTTCTGCTCCCAGTGATCGGGAACAGTGATCTCTGTCATGTCCCTGGCAGCCCATCCCCCCCACAGTTAGAACACACCCAGGGAACACACTTAACCTCTTGATCGCCCCCTAGTGTCAACCCCTTCCCTGCCAGTGTCATTTTTACATTGATCAGTGCATTTTTATAGCACTGATCAATGTAATAATGTCACTGGTCCCCAAAAAGTGTCGTCTGGATTCAGATTTGTCCGCCGCAATGCCACAGTCCCGCTAAACATCGCAGATTGCCGCGATTACTAGTAAAAACAATAAAAATCACAAATAAAAGTCCCTAAATTTATCCCATAGTTTGAAGACGCGATAAATTTTGCACAAACCAATCAATATACGCCTATTGCGATTTTTTTTCCACCAAAAATATGTAGAAAAATATATATCGGCCTAAACTGATGAATAAATGTGTTTCTTTATATCAATTTTTTTTGGATATGTATTATAGCAAAAAGTTTAAAAAAATTATATTTTTTTTAAATGGATGCTCTTTTTTTGTTTATAGCTTAAAAAATAAAAACCGAACAGGTGATCAAATACCACCAAAAGAAAGCTCTATTTGTGGGAAAAAAGGGATGTCAATTTTGTTTGGGTACAGCGCCGCACGACCGCGCAATTGTCAGTTAAAGAGACGCAGTGCCATATCGCAAATAAATGGCCCGGTCATTAAGGGGGAGAATCCTTCCGGTCCTTAAGTGGTTAGAAATGAATTTATGAGTTTGTGGTGCTCAGGCGCAGTGTAGTTCCACTTTAACAGCACTGTGACCATACCTAAGTCTATACAGTATATTTTTAAAAATATATAAAGAATGATGATGAAAGGAATGTCTTTGATCTGCAGAGGTGAATATTTTAAATCAAAGCCACATATCTCCGGAGATCTGAGAAAACACTTATTTTCCTTGTGTTGCCTTTTCTCCTTTTTTATTTACCTTTTATACCTCTATACAATGAAATCTTCAAACAAACTGTCAGAGGAGCATGTTAGAGGAACACATGATGAAAAGGCTAAATACACACGATACTTTTCACTTGAGAAATGCTGTGCTAAAGTATATATAGCGTACGGCCCTCTCAATCACAGCAAACACGTCCTCCACCTGTGACAGGAACCCAGAACCGCCGCAGGGAACATCGTCTCCTCCCGGTTCAGAATGCTGATACTCTTATCTTTCTTATTTTTATTCTTAAATAGCAGAGAACCTCCATCACATCTCACACACAAAAAAAGAAAAAACCTTTGATGGTCCCATTCTACCCCTTGGTTACCCGTGATTAATAAAATCAAGTCTATCCTTTTCCTGTAAGACTAATAAACCCATTAACTGCTCAAACAAGAGATAAGACATGGCGGAAAGAAAAATGCTGCCTTAAGCTCTACAGAAAGGTCTCATTTATTAAAGGAGTAATACTTAGCCTCAGTGCAATTTAAACATCTATCAGTTTTAGAGGAAATTTTTTACTGGTATAAAATCTCCTGATGCTAATTGGGTACTTGAAGTCAGCACATGGTAGCGTGTAAATCAGACACTCATTTAATGCACAACTGCAGCAAGGTAAAAAAAGAAAAGTTACGCAATTGCTAAGGGGGCCGAGGTGATCAAGCCTCCGTGTGCAGGGCGAAACATGTCGGGGGAGGGTGGCTGGAGCGGCACTGGCTGAAGCCACACTCATTCACATATTTATGCACTCGGTTGGTGAGCGGTGTTCCTTCCTTTCTCTTTTGATACTTCTACACCCCTGAATGGTGCATAGTCGCCGGCACTGCAAGTTATACCTAGGTCACTGCCAAGGGGGCCAGAGGCACAGGGGCCCAGCACTATCTGGCTACATAGTGGGTAGCAACAGCATTTTGGATAAAATGAATCTATACATGGTTTGGGAACCTCTATACCAGTGTTGGTCAACTTGCTTGATATGGGAAGCTTTGATATTGCCAAAGGGCTGTGCATAATATTTGCTGACTGCTACAGAAACTCATCAGAGACTGCAGACTTGCTACAAAAAATGGTCAGTGACTACAGGCGTACTACCACAGATGACTGGAGGCTGGGGATATTCTACAGTGGATGGTCAGACTTTTCAAGCATCCTACAACAGATGGTCAGAGACTGGGGATATGCTACAGTAGATGGTCAGACTCTACAAGCATCCTACAACAGATGGTCAGAGACTGGAGATATGCTACAGTAGATGGTCAGACTCTACAAGCATCCTACAACAGATGGTCAGAGACTGGAGATATTCTACAAGAGATGGTGGGAGATCTACTATAAGACAGCCTCTCCCAACCTTTCTAATGTGGAGTAACCCTTGAAATACCCTTCTGGTCTCAGGGAATCCCTGCTAATAATTACTATAATTGGAGCTCAAGGTACATTAGTGTGATGGTCAAAATGAGAAATTCACTTTGCATTTAGGGTTATTAGTAAGAACCCCCCTTAAAGATAGTTAAAAAGATTATTGGGATCAGTAGTTACTTACCTGAGAAACAGAAGATGCTCATTGATCAAGAGACCCCTAGTAAACTCTGGATGAACCCCAGGGTTCCATGGAACCCTGGTTGAGTAAGGCTGCTGTAAAAGGTGGTCAGAGACAGCAGACATGCTACAGAAAATGATCAGTGTCTATGTCCGTACTACAACAGATGATCAGAGACTGGAGATATTCCATAAGAGATGGTTGGAAATGTTCTACAAGAAATGACCAGAGACTGCAGACATGCTACAGGAGATAGAGACTATGAGCATACTACAACAAATGGCCAGTGACTGGACATATTCTACAAGAGATGGTCAGAGATATTCTACAAGAGATGGTCAGAGATATTCTAACAAGAGATGGTCAGAGGCAGCAGACATGCTACAGAAGATAGTTAGAAACTATGGGCATCCTACAACAGTTGATCAGGGACTGGGAATATTTTACAATAGATGGTCAGAAACAACAAGCATCCTACAACAGATGGTCAGAGACTGGAGCTATGCTAGAGGAGATGGCCAGAAAGTTGAGATATACTATAGCAGATGGTCAGAAACTGCAGACATACTACGGGAGATGGTCAGAGACTGCAGACATACTACAGGACATGGTCAGAAACTGCAGACATACTATAGAAGCTGCTCAGAGGCTATAGACAAACTAAAGTAGATGGTAAAAAACTATGGGCATACTACAGAAGATGGTCAGAGACTTCAGACATACTAAAGCAGATGGTCAGAGACTTGACATGCTACAGGAGATGGTCAGAGACTTGACATGCTACAGGAGATGGTCAGAGACCATGCATTACCAAACGTGCTATATAAGTTGTTTGAGGCTGGGGGCATTCTTCAGAAGACAGGTTACATGAGACTTTTAGAAATCTCTGCTAATATAGCCACTTTACAAACCAGAACTTACACATACAGTATGTGCTCTTTCCACTCCCCTTAGAAAATATCTTGGCCACATTTGAGGTTTCTCTTAGCCCAGCCCAGCCTTGCTCAGCCTTTTTAACCCACAGGAACCACTGAAATAATTTCCATTTCAAAGGGAACTTCTGTTAAAATAATTCATTGGGGGTTAGTAAGAAAAATTCCCCTTACACTGGTGGTCAGGGAAGAATACCTCCTTTTAGTAGTGAGCAAATTGTCACCCTTCCATGCAGCCCGAAAGATCAGCCAAGTGGCATTGGACCAGGAACTATGCAGGCACCATCAGGGGGTCAGTCAGCCACCACTAACCAATGCCAGGTATTCCCCAGAGATCCTGATGGTGGAGATGGGTTTTGCTGTGTGTTAGTACCAGGTCAGGGTCCTTAGGATTGCTGGGGTCCAGTAGCAGATACAGCAGGTTGGGATCAAGTAGAAGTGTAAACAGTAAACGAGCCAAAATGCCGTAATAGGTGGCTGCAGATCAAGCAGAAGCGTACTCGAGGAACAAGCCAAAGGCCGGTAATGAGTGGTAACAAAGATACAGACAGCAGCAGGAGTGACAGGAGCAAGATATTGGTTGAAGAGAGCACAATAATCTGGCAAACAGGAAGTACAAAGGTATGGCTTAAATAGGAAGTTCATGGGAGGAGCAATGAGTTTAAGGTTCACCAGAAACAAGGTTTAAAGTGATTGTAAACGTAAACGATCACCTTGTAAAACAACCTATTCAGTTTAAAATAAAGATAAAAGACAAAGCATTTGTGTATAGATATAAAAACAAAAATTACAAATACCTTTTTTCCCTTTTTTATAAGTGATCACATTTCCTCTTTTCTCAGCTGTATAAGAGCTGGGGAGGAGAAGCAACAGCACACTGAGCTTCCCAGTGAAAGGCTGTGCAGGGGGAGGGGGGGGCATTTCAGGAAAAGTCTGATAATTGGAGGAAAGCAGGCTGAGCTCCCAACATACCCTGTTTCCCCGAAAATAAGACCTAGCGTGATTGTTGGTGATTGCTGCAATACAAGCCCTACCCCCCAAATAAGCCCTACCCTGTTTCCCCGAAAATAAGCCCTACCCTGAAAAGAAGACCTACAAGGACTTTAACTAGGGCTTATTTGGGGGGTAGGGCTTATATTTCAGCCATCACCGACAATCATGCTAGGTCTTATTTTCGGGGAAACAGGGTATCTAGAGAACTGACCGTGGTGTGCTCTACTGCTTAGCGTGGTCAGTTTTTAATAGGAAAGCAGAGGGACTGGCAGGAACACCACGGGTTTCACACAAAGGAGGCAACACAAGGAGAACAGAAGACTTTCTCATACAAGTACACGGTACAGCAGACACATATCAGGAATATGAAATATTGGGGTAACAAACACTTTAATAAAAGATTGTCCAAAGAATTGTCAAGGTTGCTGTTCAGCACCTCAGGTGGCTCAGCGAGAAGAGATACTGCCAGATACAGTAGAGGTTGCAGGCACAGATCCAGGTCCTGATAGTTATCTCTGCTCTGAAAAAGATTCCGGTATTCCAGGTGCAGTGCTCATAATAGCTGAAATCCCATAAAAAACATTTGCAAGTTTATAATAATTATATTAGTGGATCATCTGTTGGTTTTTATAAGTTGGGCTTTTTTTATACAGTATATCATGGTTTCATAGTATGAGATTTGAATAAACGTTGATTATAAAGTGCAGCTGGAATATGGGAATCTTTTGCTAAGCAGAGTATTATATTTGGGTTCCTGAGCTCGCACGTAGCTTGTGGTGGCACGGCCTACATGGGTTGCGTTCCATAGAAAACCTTCCAGTATGCAGTTCCTGAGAATGCCGTGTTTATCAGAAGAAGACAAGTCCATGGTCTCCTCGCCAAGTTTTCTGTGGAAGCCGCACATGAGCCAAGCTACAAATCTCACTAAATCAACTAATCAATCAGCAGTTGGATAACAAACCGAAGGCAGCACAGCTATAGCCCAACAACACATGAACATGTTCTCGGAGACATTTCATACCGTCAATGATATCTGCAGTTTTGTGTGGGCACATTTGGCAATGTTTCAATTTGACAAGCAATCCAAGCCCACTTTGCGGAAGGGTCGGTGCTTCTGCTCAAATGTTCCTTAGTATAACAAGGCCTTGCACAAATGTTATGACTTTGTCTATGAATGTGAACTTAGAACTGATCCCCAGGTAAACCGCTAAATACACCATTGAAATACAAGTCTTCATGAATAGTCCTTCTCCAATCAGTCTTTTATTAGGTAGAATTTTATTTTTTAACTCTTCTTTTCCGGCCTTTATTTTTTACATTTTCATTGAGAAGTATTTCTGCCCATGATCTCATGAGATCGCTCTTTAATAAACGTACACAATATATTTACTTATCTCGGAGATCGGCTTTAACCCTTTCATGGCCAAGGTCAAAACAAACCTTAACCACTTGCTGACCGTATAACTTGGATATACGACGGCTGCACCGCATCATGTGCCTAGTACGGGATCCAACGCTTCCGGGACTGGTGCTTGCATGAGCGCCACCGGCAGCTCGCTCCCGCTGTGATTATACACAGGGGGAGCTGATCGGCGGGTACCGTGGACTCGATGTCCGCCGGCACCAGCCGATCCTTCGGTTCAGAGGCAGAACGGCAGTCTGCCTATGTAAACAAGGCAGATCGCCGTTCTGTCAGTTGGGAAGGCATGGATCCTGTCAGTGGCGGCTAGTGAAGTTTTAGGATGGGGGGCCAAACCCCACCTTCCTTTTTGACCCCTCCCACTTCTCATAAGCCCCACCCCTTATAGAATCCACCCACTCAGTCCCCTGCATTCCACTTGCTTCCACCCATAGTGTCAGGAGTATACAGCTCAGCATCACATGACAGAGTATATAGCTCAGCATTACAGATGGGGTATACAGCTCAGCCTCACAGATCAGGGTATATACAGGTCAGCCTTACAGATTAGGGTATATACAGCTCAGCCTCACAGATCAGGGTATATACAGCTCAGCCTCACAGATCAGGGTATATACAGCTCAGCCTCACAGATCAGGGTATATACAGCTCAACCTCACAGATCAGGGTATATACAGCTCTGCCTCACAGATCAGGGTATATACAGCTCAGCCTCACAGATCAGGGTATATAAAGCTCAGCCTCACAGATCAGGGTATACACAGCTCAGCCTCACAGATCAGGGTATACACAGCTCAGCCTCACAGATCAGGGTATATACAGCTCAGCCTCACAGATCAGGGTATACACAGCTCAGCCTCACAGATCAAGGTATATACAGCTCAGCATCACAGATCAGGGTATATACAGCTCAACCTCACAGATCAGGGTATATGCAGCTCTGCCTCACAGATCAGGGTATATACAGCTCAACCTCACAGATCAGGGTATATGGCTCAGCATTACAGATAGGATATATAGCCCCCAGCAATACAGATATAGCCCAGCATAACAGATAGTGTGTTGCTATGCATGAATCTATCCACTGCATATAGGGGGAGAGAGAGGGCCTCTAATGGACGGGGCGCCACTGGATCCTGTGTCTCTGCAAAGTAGGGACATGGATCTATGTCTTCCCCTAATACAAGCATTTCCACCACAGTAAGAAAACACCAGCTAGGCACACAGTTAATTCCTTGGATCACCCCTGAGGTTAACCCCTTCCCAGCCAGTGTCATTAGTACAGTGACAGTGCATTTTTTTTTGCATATTAGTGTCACTGGTCCATAAAGACATGGATGAGCGAGTTTGGGGTGGAGGAACTTGACTGGCCTGCACAGAGTTCTGACCTCAACCAGATAGAACACCTTTGGGATATATTAGAGCGGAGACTGCAAGCCAGGCCTTCTCGTCCAACATCAGTGCCTGACCTCACAAATGCACTTCTGGAAGAATGGTCAAACATTCCCATAGACACACTCCTAAACCTTGTGGACGGCTTTCCCAGAGGAGGTGAAGCTTTTATAGCTGCAAAAGGGTGGGGCAACTAAATATTGAATGCTACGGACTAACACGCCATTAAAGTTAATTTGCGTGTAATGGCAGGTGTCCCAATACTTTTGACAATACAGTGTATTTGATACTCAGGAATAAAGCCCTCTGGATGCCGCATAAATGTGTTACGCCGTCATAAACGGGTTAAAGGTGAAAGTGCTTCACCTGTCTTCATGTATCCTGGCTTGACTTCCTAAGGAGTCATTGACCTGGTGTCAGAAACCATGAAATCAGACCGAGACAGGAGTACAGTTAAATCACACTTGTTTAATAATAAAAGTAAGTAGAACAAACGTAGTCAAAACATAGCCAGAGTTCAGGAAGCGGAATGGATAGTCAGACAAGCCAAACGTCAGGGAGCCGGAGATGAGCGTAGTAAGACAGCAAGCAGGATCTGGAGCCAGAAGGGATGTCAGCCAAGCAAGTCTTTAACAGGAATGGAGGAGATAGTCTCTGTGATGTTGACCAAGGCGAAGGCAGAGATCCTCTGAACTGGACGGCTTAAGTAGGCAGGACTGACGAGCAGGATCATCAACAGCTGAGTAACTGTAGAGAGATAGGAGCTGGCAATTAGTCGACAGCTGAGCGGGCAGTGCAGAGAAGGAAGGGCTGAGCCCAGCCCTGACACCTGGTACTTCACTATCTGCATGCTTTTCTTTGCATCAATGATTTAAGGTAATGAAGACCCAGGATGGCAGACCCTCAAGCCTGCACCTTTTATAGGCATTTCAGCCGTGGCATCTCTTACTTTTCTGTCCTCTCAGGTTCCACCTAAGCAGATCTAATATTTCATTACTTGAGGCCCGTATCTGTTCACTTGAGAACAATTCTGTGTTCCTTCATCAAATTCCAGCTCAAACACGCGTCATTATTTCAGATATTTATTGTTCACTAAAAACCCGCGTCGTCTGCTGTACAGAAGGTAAATATTCCCTCTGAGTTTGGCGCTATCCCTTATACGTGATTAGAAAATAAGCGGAAGGATGTTGGCAATACGGCACTTCTACTCCCCACAACGATAGCCGCAATATTTCTTCATTTGAAGCCGCCTTGTGCGTTAACCTCTGGAACAGGTGGCAATTTAATGCCAATCGTCCCGCAGATATCCGCTCATCTCAAAACACGCAATGCGATAGCCGGAAAAATGACTTTGGGGAATACAGTACACACAGCAATAATACAGCAGTCAGAAAACATCAAGACTTAACGTAGTTAGCAGAGAGCAGAAATGATGCATTATATCAGCTCGGTGACAATCGAGACCCCAAGCTCCGCTATACGAGTTTACCCCCCCCCCAGACGCCTCGACGGCGTACAGAGACCGGCGGGGGAGCCGCGGCAGATCTCCGCTTCAGAAGTAGCTGTGATGTCTCAGGGGGAGCAGGAGAACGTCGATGTTGTACAGAAGATAAATATCTAACAAAGTGCCGGGATGATGGAACAAAATTATTTATGCTTTGAAGGATAAATAGCAACCTTCCCCTGGGAAAATACTTCATAAACAAAGTGGCATTGAAACCTTTATATTTGCAGATGTGATTTAACCACTTCAGCCCCGGAAGAATTTACCCCCTTCCTGACCAGAGCGTTTTTTTGCAATTCGGCACTGCGTCGCATTAACTGACAATTGCGCGGTCGTGCGGCGTTGTACCCAAACAAAATGGACGTCCTTTTTTCCCCACAAATAGAGCTTTCTTTTGGTGGTATTTGCTCGCCCCTGTGGTTTTTATTTTTTGCGCTATAAACAAAAAAAGAGCAATCATTTTGAAAAAAAACCCACAATATTTTGTACTTTTTGCTATAATAAATATCCCCATTTTTTTTTTAAAAAAAGCAAATTTTTTCTCAGTTTAGGCCGATATGTATTCTTCTACATATTTTTGGTAAAAAAAAAAAATCGCAATAAGCCGTTTGAAGGAATTTGGGGGCCCCAAGCAAAATGGACATGGAGGCCCCCCCCCCCCGCACGCACACACACAAAGCCCCCCTTACTATTCCCCCCCGTGTTCTTTTTAACCCCCGTCCCTACCGCGTACCGCGCGGCAGGAGATTCAGTTTTCCAGTTTTCTGTTCCGAGTGTGTGCACTTCCTGCCAGTCCGGCCGGGAACAGGAAACTGAATCTCCTGAGTCCTGTACCGCGCGGACTGCAGGAGGAAGGAAGAGGAGCTCACCACGCACACACAGGCTGCAGCTTATAGGAAGCGGCGGCGCGGCTAGGGCCCCAGGCCAGCTCGGGGGCCCCAAGCAATTGCTTGTTTTGTCTGTCCTGTCGCAACGGGCCTGGTTTGCGCAAAAGTTATAGCGTCTACAAAATAGGGGATAGATTTATTGCAATTTTTTTGTTATTATTTTTTTACTAGTAATGACTGCGACATTATGGCGGACACATCGGACAATTTTGACACATTTTTGGAACCATTGGCATTAATACAGCGATCAGTGCGATTAAAAATGCGTTGGTTGTTGTAAAAATGTCACTGGCAGTCAAGGGGTTAACACTAGGGGGCGGTGAAGGGGTTAACTGTGTTGCCTGGGAGGTGATTCTAACTGAAGGGGGAGGGGACTAACTAAAGGAAGTGACGGATTGTTGTTCCTAGCTAATAGGAACACACGATCTGTCACTCCTGTCAGAACAGAACAGGGATTTGTGTGTTTACATACACTCGTCCCTGTTCTGTGTTCCCTGCTCACAATCGATCGTGGGCAGCGGTCATCGCAACCGTCGACAACGAGCAACGGCACTCCCGCTGTGCAGCACGCATGCCTGCTGTCCGGCCCCCACGAGCCAACATATAGCTACGTGGTTTCGCTCAGGGGAGCCAACCTGCTGCAGTATAACTGCGGCGGCTGGTCCGGAAGCGGTTAATATTCTGCCCATTTACACATCGGATGTCCTGGAAAGTCGTACCCATCACATGGCATTGCCCTGGAAACTTAAAACCCTCTTCCACATTGGCAACTATCAGGGTCGGGAAAAGAGGTGGGAAGGAGGGGGGCGGCTGCCCTGGGCACTGTGGTTTCATGTCAGGTAGAGGGGGGCTGCGGGGAGATTGAAGGGAAGGGGATCTGTGTTGGGAGGGGCAATTGGGGGGAGGGGCGCAGGGGGGGTGAGAATTACTAGGAGTGGTGATTTAGGAGGATTTGTGTTGGCAAGGGGGGCGGGGGAAAGAGGATTTGTGCTAAGAGGGGGATTTGGGGATTTTGTGCTAGAAGAGGAGATATGGTGAAGAGGGGGTGGGGATTTTGCTAGGAGGGGAACTTTTTGTTGGGGGGAGGGGGGAATGTGTGCTAGGAGTGGAAATTAGGGAGGTGAGTTAGGAGGGGAGAATTTGACTTTCAATATTTTTTTTTTATTATGAAAGCAACAAGACAATGTCTTATAAAGTACAATCAATGAACAATAATACAAACAGAAGCTAAACTGAGCATAAGCATCGGAATGTCCTTCCAGCTCATAAGTATAAAACCTCCGAACATTAAACCGAAAGGTCTCGACGTAAAGTGTGCTTGGTGGAAATAGCGGTAAGATTGGCAAAACAACATAACATGGAAGAAAACAAAACGTTAGTAGTAAGGTCAAGAAATATATTTCCAATTCGCTAGGGACGGACTATATAGGGTCCCAACGAGCTACGTTGACCTGCATTACTGGAATAAGTTATGCCAGGGGGAAAAGGTATAGCGTAAGGGGATGGGGGGGTGGGAAGGGAAAGGGGAGAGGAAGGGAATGGGAAAGGGGAGGGGATGGGGGGGTTGGGAAGGGAAAGGGGAGAGGAAGGGATGGGGGGGAATGGGAAGGGAGAGGAAGGGGAAGGGAAGGGGGAGGGGGTGGGGGGAATGGGAAGGGAAGGGGAAGGGGAAAGACCAGTAAAAAAGGGGGAAACCCCTGTGAACATTCCTATCAACATAAAATGTAATGCTCTATCAAGACATCTTACATTTATAAGAGAAATCAGATAGACAGAAAATAAATAAAGAGAAGAGAGAAAGGAAAAAGAAAAGGGAAAGGGAAAAGAGGGTCAGCCAAAGGCGCATTAGGGTGCAGATATATATCGTATCCACGGATCCCATATCACATCAAATTTCTTAGTAGGTTCTTAGTAGGAGGAGGGATTTGTATTGGAGGGGAGAGGATGTGTACTCGAAAGGGGACATTTGAGGGGTAGAAGATTTGTGCCAGGAGGGGGTGACTCTTTTTGGGGAGGGGCATATTTGCTGGGGGGGGGGATTTGGAGGATGGAGACAACAATTTGTGCAGCATGGGGGCGGATTTGTACTGGGGGGGGGAATTTATGCTCATACATCTTGAGGAGGGGCACAGTTTGGCATGTTCACCCTGGGCTCTAGATGATCTTGTGGCGGCACTGGGCACTATCCTTGATGTGCAGATTAATTTTTCTACCCTTTGCAACCTTACAAGACCTATTTTCAGTTGCCTTTTAGAGACCTATTTATTTCTCTTCAAATGAATCACTTTGGACAATGAATTTCGCCCCGACTGACCTTTACCTCTCCTACGCCCTTCGAAAAGCTTTGCATTAGTGGTTTTTCTACCATTTGCAACCTTACAAGACCGATATCAGTTGCCCTCAAGAGACCTATTCAGTTATCTTCAAACTAATCACTTTGGACAATCCAGTTGCATTACAGATGCAACTTACAGAGGACGAATCTCAAGCATCTGCAAGCTTCTAAAGACCCCACAAGCCGAAACTCCACTGAAATAAAAACTATATGGCTAAATGGAAGCAGATTCTAAGTAAAAAAAAAAAAAAAAACAACTCTTGCTGGAGGAATGGAACGCTTTATGGAGGGCTGCTCACAAATATTCCACATGTACTGTTCATAAGAAAACCAATTCAAAATTCTATATTGGTATCACACCCCCGCCTTCTTACTAGACATGTGCCATTTTCTTAGTTACGAATCAAAATTTGGATAAAATATTCATTATTCTGAGATTTGGATGTATCCAAATTTCTGAAATACCATTGGAAAGAATTTTGAAGGAATTCAAAATAAAATTATTATGAATCGAAATAACGTAACAAAATAACGAAGTTATGAATTTGATTTAGAAAATGTATTTAAATTAGAAAAACTTGAAAATGAATTCAAAATTGAATCAATTGTTGTCTGTTCTTATCATCATCTCATTTCACTTTTATAACTTGTTCTATTTTTTGCAATATGTTCCCATTTCGAATTCAAATTCATTTTTGAATGTAAATGAATTTTCTAATTTTTCAAATTCAAAATGGTCATTCATTTTTGAATAAGATGATGATAAGGATAGAACAGAACAAATAGAGCCATCTTCCGAAATTCAATTAGATTAGAAAATAACTAATATACTAACCGAATCCCAATATAAGAAAACAAAACATTCTAACATATGACAAAACATCTCTCATTCATTCAGTGTGTACAATTCTGATTAGCTGTGATTGGCCACAGTTAATTACATGTTACAGATGGACTGTGATTGGCCCTGTCTGTACCATGTGATCACTGTGACCAACCACAGAGATCAACACAATAGTACATAATGAATGATATGAATGAAAGCCACCCATTGTGTACTATTGTCGTGATCTGCTGTGATTGGTCACAGCATTCACATGGTACCGGCAGTGGCCTGGTACACCGATCTTTCATCCGCTGGTCACCAGCGGGTGACATATTGCGCTACAGTATATAAATGTGGTAGAATCGCGCTGCCACCTAGTGACAGAAATTAGGAATTACAGGGAGCAATCACCAATTGTGTTCCCACATCCCCATTGGATCAATACTAAAATGTGTGATCGCACTGCAACGCGATCACACATTTTAGTATTGATATATTGCTCCGCAGCCATCCCTTGGGGCCCGCGCGAGCAGCGATTCTGGGACAACGCCATATGATGTCCATCGGTCATTATTTTATGATAGACTACCCCTAGACTAATCATTGAGCCAAAAGAGAGGCTGATACTGTATGGTTGGTTGCAAATACAATAGTTTGGGAAAGAATCTTGGGACCATTCAGCGGGCCCTTTTAGAGAAGAGCGCTAAAGGAGAAACAATTGCGACCTCCTTAGCTGTATATTACTGAGTGACAATATTAACTGTTGCAGTTGTGCAAAATGAAGGCGAGACTTTTGTTCTGCAAAATCAGCCATGCCATGTGTCTATGGTTATACTGCTTTACGCCATTCCTTGTCATAATGTGATAACTTTTCAATAAAAAAAAAAAAAATAAAAAAAACATTTGAGTAAACAAATTCCGCTCATTTTTGGTTTCCAGTAGTCAGACTCCAGGGCAGTGTCGGCAAAACAGCGAACAAATCAATCCGAAGACTCGAAATCAAGACCCCGGTGTTTCTAAATGTCAAGGCAATAATAAGAAAATATTTCTACAGTGAGTCATGTTGCTAATATCCCAACGATGAGTTGGTTTTCCTTCAGATCCCGAGGTAAGGCCTTTATTTTCAGGTCACAGAGCCCGAAGAATGATTGCACAGAATGAATGGGGCCATTAGTCACCTACAGCAATAAGATGATGGGAATTACATGGCCCCAATCTGCAACAAGGCCGTACGGAACAAAGGCCACTTCCGGCTGCCTGGCTTCCAGAGAATACAATAATCAGGACGGAATAAATACTGCCCTATGGTGTGTGCATTTGCTGACAGATAATAAGAAAAAATCTGCTTCGAGTGAGGAGGAGGAGGGTGACAGACCCGGCGCTCTATTTTCACCCAATATGCTTGGCCCTGACAGTACCCCCTCCTCAACGACCCCTCTCCCTCGGAGGACCACCAGGCTTGATGGGAAAACGTCTATGGAAATAACGGAGGAGGACAGGGGCATGTACGTCCGAGGATGAGACCCAAGAGCGTTCCTCTGGGCCATACCCTTTCCAATGCACCAGGTACTGTATGTGCCCACGGAACCTACGGGAGTCAACAATGGACTATACTTCACACTCCTCATGGTTCTCAACCTGTACAGGGTGAGGACGTGGCACCGAGGTGGTAAAGCGGTTGCAGACCAAAGGTTTTAATAAGGAGACATGAAATACATTCGAAATACGCATATTAGAAGGAAGGTCTAATGCGTAAGCCACAGGGTTAATCCTGTGAAGAATACGGAAAGGCCCAATAAACTGAGGTGCGAACTTCAGTGAGGGAACACGAAGTCAGAAGTTGAGAGATGACAGCCAGACCCTGTCCCCAACCTGGTAGGACAAACTGCACCACTAATGCATACTAGATAGGGGTTCAAAAGCTCTGAAATCAAAGCCAAAATGTTCATGTTTTTGGCAAAACAGCCCCCTCATCCCATTCACCCCCACTGCCTTCCATGGCCAACATTCACCCCTTTCTTATGAGGCTTTCCTCTTATATCACACCCAACATGACCCCCTGCCAGGTTATTATTGCTCTCCGTGCCCTCGTTACGAACATTCGCCCCTCTCTATTTGTCCTATTTACTGTTATAATCCCTGAAAAAAAACTCACAAATTTTGGGCTGTCACCAGACCAAGAGTGTCTAAAAGGAGGTGATGGTACCCCTCACATATATAATACTATAGCTCTTTTGAGGCACACACCTTATCTACCAGACCGAGAATGATGGGAAATCTTCCAATGGGAACACTAGTCGGTGACAACCAGGGACTTCCTCTCATTTCCTGTTTGGCTATGGGACAGGAAATGAAGAAAAATCTTCACAATGGGACAGAGATGGCAAAGAAAACCTGACAAGGGGTTATAATCCTCCGTACTCCATCCAAATGGAAAAAAAAAGTTTGCCCTTTGTTCTGCTAGTATTAAATTATTAGTATTAGTATTGTTAGTATTAAACTTTTTTTTTTTGTTGTTGTTGAAGGATGCCTAGCAGTCCCAAGTGTCTGGACGCAAAGGAGATGAGCTTTGTTCTGTGGCTCATGTTTGCCCTATCCAAACTGCCTGGAGCTCATTTTGGTAAACCTCTTCGGTAAACATCTTTATCTTGGTAAAGGGAAACACATGGACTTAGGTCGGCCAAAGACGGATCGAAATTTGGCTGGTTCTTACTGAATCTAGAATAATCTTGCCGCACTAAAAGTGACCAGTGTTACTCAAAGCAAATGTATCATAATAAATGAAAATTATAGCAGTTGGCTTCACTTATTAACATCGTTCTCCCTTCTTGAATGGAGTATTTAAATTGCGTGGTGACGAGCGTGACCTCCGCACCCTCCCCCCTGATGACGTCAGATGTGACGAAACACGTAAAGCGAAGCTTACGCTCTTGACGGCACCATGCACGCCGAAACTAAAAAGCAGTCAGATCGGATCCCGGGATTGGTATTTTGAACATTCAAGCGCTTGTCGCTTTTTAGATCCATGTCATGGTCCTGACTTTACTGGCCAAATATTTTCCCAAGTCATTGACTCGCCAAATTTTAAAGGTAAGGATGACTGTTCCGGAAGGTGCACCTTCTAAATCAAGTCTGCAGTGGCATTATCCATATTTCTACCCTTGCGAGTTCCTATTAAAACTACATTTATCCTTTTTTTTTTTTTTCTGTTGTACAATTATATGGGCTAAACAAAGGCTTTTTCATTTTTGCATAGAATTATATAAAACCCCTTTTATATTCGAATATTAATCATGTCCCTCAGATTAGTTAGCAATCAGTGGTAATTACTTTCCTCCTTTTAAAATTCATATGTCACAAATGATAATTACCCAGAGTTAATCCCCGTGACATTAAAATACTCCCCCCCCCCCAGTTAAAAGTCACTAAATTACAACCCATGTCACAACTCCCCCTCACTATTCCGTCTTGAAAACAAACACAATAGCTCCTTATTGGAAGTTAAAATGTACTAAAAACAGCCGCGTTTTAATTGTGCCTTTTCCGCGTCTTTATAAAGAGGAATGAACGATCGCCGCGGTTTCGTCGGCACAGAGACGTAATTATACAGGCAGCCTTTCCAATGTGGTCAAGTGCTCTACCTCTTTATTAAATGGATAATTGGCCTCTTTTACATCCACATACCTATTATTTTATGGCACTCTGAAATGTGAGCCTCGCTGGTAGTGAGGAGGGGGGGGGGGGTCATAATTATCAACGCAACAATATAAAAATAAGTGTATAATTACCACGACAAGAACTTACTGTCATTATATTGTCACTATAATTGTACAGTACGCTCCGCCTGGCATATTCTCAAAATTCTGCTATAACCTAAACAAATGCTATGAAAAACACACCAGATGGATAGATAAAGACCATGCTGAAACCTGTCCCAGGGAGAACATAGTCTGACCTCCTTTGAAAAATACACTATATTACCAAAAGTATTGGGACACTTGCCTTTACACGCACATGAACTTTAATGGCATCCCAGTCTTAGTCCGTAGGGTTCAATACGGAGTTGGCTCCGCCCTTTGCAGCTATAACATTTTCAACTCTTCTGGGAAGGCCGTCCACAAGGTTTAGGAGTGTGTCTATGGGAATGTTTGCAGCCTCCGCTCTAAGTCACCCCAAAGGTGTTCTATTGGGTTGAGGTCAGGACTCCACCTCCACCCCAAATTCGCTCTTCCACGTCTTTATGGACCTTGCTTTGTGCACTGGTGCGCAGTCATGTTGGAACAGGAAGGGGCCATCCCCAAACTGTTCCCACAAAGTTGGGAGCATGAAATTGTCCAAAATGTCTTGGTATGCTGACGCCTTAAGAGTTCCCTTCACTGGAGCTAAGGGGCCAAACCCAACCCCTGAAAAACAACCCCCCACATTATAATCCCCCCTCCACCAAATGATTTGGACCAGTGCACAAAGCAAGGTCCATAAAGGATGAGCGAGTTGGAGGAACTTGACTGGCCTGCACCTCAACCCCACAGAACACCTTTGGGATGAATTAGAGCAGAGACTGCGAGTCAGGCCATGCCTTAAGGCGTCAGCATACCAAGACATTTTGGACAATTTCATGCTCCCAACTTGTGGGAACAGTTTGGGGATGGCCCCTTCCTGTTCCAACATGACTGCACACCAGTGCACAAAGCAAGGTCCATAAAGACATGGATGAGGGAGTCTGGGGTGGAGGAACATGACTGGCCTGCACAGAGTCCTGACCTCAACCCGATAGAACACCTTTAGGGTGAATTCGAGCAGAAACTCCAACATCAGTCCCTGACCTCACAAATGCGCTTCTGGAAGAAGGGTCAAACATTCCCATAGACACACTCCTAAACCTTGTGGATGGCCTTCCCAGAAGAAGAGTTGAAGCTGTTATAGCTGCAAAGGGGGGCCAACTCAATATTGAACTCTACGGACTAAGACTGGGATGCCATTAAAGTTCATGTGCGTGTAAAGGCAGGCGTCCCAATACTTTTGACAATTTAGTGTATATTATGTATAAGTTCAGTAACGTTCTTGTATCCTTTAACCACTTCCCATCCTGCGTATAGTAATATGACGGCCGCAAGGTGGCTCTCTCATCCTTCCTGGGCGGCTGTCATATGATATCCTCGGCTTCCCGGCCATCTAGGGGGCGCGCGCGCCCACCGCGTCACTTGGGAGCTGATGCGCGTGCCCAACGGCCGTGATGTGCGCCAGGCACCCGCGATCGCTCGTCACAGAGCTGGGACGTGGATCTGTGTGTCTAAACACACAGATCCACGTCCTGTCAGGGGAGAGGAGACTGATCGTGTGTTCATTGTATATAGGAACACCGATTGGTCACCTCCCCCAGTCGGTCCCCTCCCCCCACAGATAGACTCACTCCCTAGGTAACACATTTAACCCCTTGATCGCCCCCTAGTGTTAATCGATTCCCTGCCAGTGACATTTATACAGTAATCAGTGCATATTTATAGCACTGATCGCTGTATAATTGTCAATGGTCTCAAAATAGTGTCAAAAGTGTCCAATCTGTCCGCCGCAATATCACAGTCCTGACAAAAATCGCAAATCGCTGCCATTACTAGTAAAAAATAAATAAAAATAATAAAAATGCCATAAATCTATCCCCTATTTTGTAGATGAATATCTTTTGCGCAAACCAATCAATATACGCTTATTGTGATTTTGTATGTATATGTAGAAGAATATATATCGGCCTAAACTGAGGAAGAAATTTGTTTTATTTTTAAATTGGGATATTTATTATAGCAAAAAGTAAAAAATATTGTGTTTTTTTTTTTTTAAATTGTCGCTCTTTTCTTGTTTATAGCGCAAAAAATAAAGACCACAGAGGTGATCAAATACCACCAAAAGAAAGCTTTATTTGTGGGGGGAAAAATGTTTAAAATGTCATATGTGTACAGTGTTGTATGACCGCGCAATTGTCATTCAAAGTGTGAGAGCGCTGAAAGCTGAAAATTGGTCTGGGCAGGAAGGGGGTGAAAATGCCCCGGATTGAAGGGGTTAAACCACACATGCCCAACCTCTAACTGCCTCTAATGGGCAAAGGTTCTGAGAGTTTAGTACACACTGGTGCTTATTTACTAAAACTGGAGAGTGCATAATCTGGTGCAGCTGTGCATGGTAGCCAATCAGCTTCTAACTTCAGCTTGTTCAATACCCGGGCACTTACACCCCACCCACTTCCTGTCCAGGCCAATTTTTAGCTTTCTGCGCTGTCACTTTTTAAATGACAATTGCGCGGTCATGCTATACTGTACACAAACTGAATTTCTATCATTTTGTTCCCACAAATAGAGCTTTCTTTTGGCGGTATTTGATCACCTCTGCGGTTTTTATTTTTTGCTAAACAAATAAAAAAAGACCCAAAATTTTGTAAAAATAAAAAAAAAAGTAAGTTTTCTCCTTCACTGATGGATGGATATGCAGCACTGATGGGCATTGATAGGTGGCACTGATGGGCACTAATAGGTGACACTGGGCACTGAAAGGCTGCACTGATGGGTACTTATGAGTGGCACTGATAGACGGCACTGCTGGGCACTGATAGGTGGCACTCATTGGCACTGATGGGCACTGAAAGGTGGCACTGATAGACTGCACTGATAGGCATCACTGGTGGCACTGGCAGGCATTTTTAATTGCCACTGATTGGCAGCTGCCTGGGCACTGATTGGCATATCCTGGTGGTCTAGGGTGGCATACCCGGTGGTCCTGTGTGATGGCAATCCCTGGTGGTCCTGGCCGCATCCTGGTGGTCCTGGGTGGGCATCCGAGGAGGGGCTGCGCTGATAAACAATCAGCACAGACCCCCCCCCCCCCCGTCAGGAGAGCATCCCGAACGGCTCTCCTCTACTGGCATTAAACACGGGTGAGGAAAAGCCGGTCAACGGCTCTTACTGTTTTGATCAGCCGTGATTGGACACGGCTGATCATGTGGTAAAGAGCCTCCATCAGAGGCTGACTGACACACCGCACCACCGATCGCCACGATGGGTGCCCCCCGTGGGCGCGTGGCAGCTGTTATCCTGCTGGACGTCATATGACGCCCAGTCAGGATTATTGAACCCTTGCCCGGCCGTCACTTTGCTATAGGCCGGGCGGGAAGTGGTTAAGCTTGGAAGCTGATTGGTTTCTATGCAGAGCTGCACCAGATTTTGCACTCTCCAGTTTTAGTAAATCAACCCCCATTGGGTTGGTGGCATTCTGGAATATTTCTTCACCATGCAGGAGAGCTTGGAAGGTTTGACAAAGCCAACCAGTAATAAACAAACTACAGTTCTATTCATTTTCTCATAGCACTGGGTTGCCTAATCACCTGGAGGAGACGAGATCTGGATGGCAGCCAGCTGCATTTGTGGACATCAGCCCAAAATTGTCACTCGATGTGTTTCTGAAGATCTATCATGAAACACAGCAGGCAGAAATTTACAGGGTGCCAAAATAGTATGGCCATAGAAAAACCGCCAACTCAGCCTAAACTTCACAGCAAAAGTTGTGCTATAGTGAAGTATAGATTGTCCCGCACTGAATACTAGCTTGGCACTTTTATCCTTTCTGAAGAACGTTCTTCGTGTCCCTGCTTAGACGAAATAACGTACAGCAAGAAAAAGATTGAACCTCTTGAAAATCATTTTTCACTGTAATTTATTTTTTATTTCAATATCATAATAAAACAATTGGTAGACGTAGAATACCATAAGAGCCCTTTCACACTAACAGCGCTGCAGCGTTAGCAGCAAAGTGCTGCTAGTTTTAGCGCCGCTTTACCGTCGTTTTAGAAGCTTTTTGGCCGCTAGTGGGGCGCTTTTATCCCCCGCTAGCGTCCGAATAAAGGGTTAAAGGCACCTGCAAAGCGCTGATGCCGAGGCGCTTTGCAGGCGCTTTGGGTGCGCTGCCCACTGATTTCAATGGGCCGGGGTTCTTTAGGAGCGGTGTATACAAAAGCGCCCCAAAGATTACTTTTTTTTACATCCTGCCAGCGCAGCGCTCCAGTGTGAAAGCACTCGGGCTTTCACACTGGGACTTTAGATGAGGCATTTTTCAGGCGCTTTACAGGCACTATTTTTAGCACTAAAGCACCTGAAAAACGCCTCCAGTTTGAAAGGGGTCTTAGGGTCTCGGGGCACTTTCACATGACAGCGCGGGGGGCGTTGGCAGGTTAAGCGCTCCTAGTTTTAGTGGCGCTTTACCGTCTTTTTAGAGGCGCTTTTAACTAACCCCTTAGCGGCCAAATAAATGGTTAAAAGCGCCCGCAAAGCGCTGCTGCCGAGGCGCTTTACAGTCGCTTCGGCGGCGCTGCCCATTGATTTCAATGAGGCATTTTTCAGGCGCTTTACAGGTGCTACTTTTAGCACATTGATTTCAATAGGCAGGGGTGCTGTAGGAGCGGTGTATACACTACACTTTAACATCCTGCCAGCACAGCGCCCCAGAGCACTTGGTCTTTCACACTGGGATTGCAGATGAGGCATTTTTCAGGCGCTATTTTTAGTGCTAAAGCGCCTGAAAAACACCTCCAGTATGAAAGGGGTCTTAAAGTTCAAGCCTTATACAGAGATAATAGAGGGACTTTTATCGCTCCATGCTACCCTTCCTCAATGCCACCGTGTAACAATCATCACAACTATGGATACATTGAACATAAGTTCTCCAGTTCAAAGTTGTCAGAGGACGCTGCTACTATTTCCTTGGACATCTGTTCCCTGGCTGTGTCTGTATGGGGGGGGGGGGGTGTTGTTGGTGCCTCCTGGTTGCTCCAAAGGCCTGCTTTGAGAAGAGAGGCATCACCCCCAATGAACTGGTCCCCTGGGAACTTCACCTTTCACCCAGTTAGTAAACAAGCTTCAATTTCTCTTTACTGCAGTCCTGAGGAAGCAGTAATGATAGCTGTGAAACACATTGAGCTTGAGTGTATGCCACTTTATGTCAGGATGGGCATGCCAGGAGACAAGATGGCTCCTATGCGCAGACTTCTTCGCAGACTAATCCACATTCCTCTGTGGACGTAGGAACTGGGCACATGCTAATACTCGAATGCACGAATATTCATGCACGCACGAATGTGCACGTCCGTGTGCGTCTGCATGCTCAATTGCACCCATGACAGATAGTGTTGCCAAATGGGCTGTTTACTGTAAAATGAGCCAATGCTCAGGTTCAGTGCAGCTTTGTCTATAGCCTTCTGTGTCCTGAGAACCTGTGATCCTGTATCCTGACTCCAGTTACTGACCCGGGTGGTCTGACTACTCCCTGAACTCTGCTTGTACTGACCTCGGCTTGCCTTCTGACCACCGCTTCTGCCTGCTCCATTTGCTACTGCCCCACTGATCGGCTCCTGACGCGGCTTGTGCCTGTGATCCTGTACCTGATTTGTCTTGCCTGACTCCTGTTGTTGCCAGGATCTACCTTCCAAATGGCTGTGCCTGCTTACCCACTGTCTGCTACCAGTATACGCCTCACCTGCCTGCTATTGCGGGTACCAACCTGCTTCGGTCTGTTGTTCACCAGCTGCCACCCAGCCTGCCTGCTTGTCAGAAACCATGAATCAGACCGAGACAGAAGTACAGTTAAATCACACTTGTTTAATAATAAAAGTAAACAGAACAAACATAGTCAAAACATAGCCAAAGTTCGGTAAACGGAACAGATAGTCAGACAAGCCAGAAAGTCAGGAATCAGCATAGTAGAACAGCAAGCAGGATCTGGACCCAGAAGGAATGTCAGCCAAGCAAGTCTTTAACAGGAGCACAGGAGAAAGTCTCTGTGATGCTTCACTGAAGACCTCTGGTGACTATCCTTGCCTGTTGTTGACACCTGCTCTGCTAGCAAGACTTACAGGCACTCCTACGCCTTCTGTCCATGCTGTCAGGGACCCCAAGTCAGAGGTGTAAGAGAGGCCTTCCTCATCATTTCAGACTCTGCTACCAGGTACGTGATACTTTGAATCACTGTGAATTTTGCTTATTTTGCTTAATTTTCACCTGGTAATCCTAAAAAAAAACACACTTCCTGTCACTGGGTGGCTACATCACCCCCTCCACCATCGGTGGCTGGTGCTCAAAATTTTTGGAGGGGCGCAATCAAACAAACATTTTGAATAATACTAAAAAAACACATCAAATGCAGCCACTGTGCCCATCAAATGAGCCACTGTGCCCATCAAACGCAGCCACTTGTGCCCATCAAATGCAGCCACTGTGCCCCATCAAATGCAGCCACTTGTGCCCATCAAATGCAGCCACTTGTGCCCATCAAATGCAGCCACTGTGCCCCATCAAATGCAGCCACTGTGCCCCATCAAATGCAGCCACTGTGCCCATCAAATGCAGCCACTTGTGCCCATCAAATGCAGTCACTGTGCCCCATCAAATGCAGCCACTGTGCCTGTCAAATGCAGCCACTTGTGCCCATCAAATGCAGTCACTGTGCCCCGTCAAATGCAGCCACGGTGCCCCATCAAATGAAGCCATTGTACAGTGGCTTGCGAAAGTATTCGGCCCCCTTGAACTTTTCAACCTTTTGCCACATTTCAGGCTTCAAACATAAAGATATAACATTTTTATTTTTTGTGAAGAATCACCAACAAGTGGGACACAATTGTGAAACGGAACGAAATCTTTTGGATTTTTGAAACTTTTCTAACTAATAAAAAAATGAAAAGTGGGGCGTGCAAAATTATTCGGCCCCCTTGCGTTAATACTTTGTAGAGCCACCTTTTGCTGTGATTACAGCTGCAAGTCGCTTGGGGTATGTCTCTATCAGTTTTGCACATCGAGAGACTGAAATTCTTGCCCATTCTTCCTTGCAAAACAGCTCGAGCTCAGTGAGGTTGGATGGAGAGCGTTTGTGAACAGCAGTTTTCAGCTCTTTCCACAGATTCTCGATTGGATTCAGGTCTGGACTTTGACTTGGCCATTCTAACACCTGGATACGTTTATTTGTGAACCATTCCTTTGTAGATTTTGCTGTATGTTTGGGATCATTGTCTTGTTGGAAGATAAATCTCCGTCCCAGTTTCAGGTCTTTTGCAGACTCCAACAGGTTTTCATCCAGAATGGTCCTGTATTTGGCTGCATCCATCTTCCCCTCAATTTTAACCATCTTCCCTGTCCCTGCTGAAGAAAAGCAGGCCCAAACCATGATGCTGCCACCACCATGTTTCACGGTGGGGATGGTGTGTTGAGTGTGATGAGCTGTGTTGCTTTTATGCCAAACATATCGTTTTGCATTGTGGCCAAAAAGTTGGATTTTGGTTTCATCGGACCAGAGCTCCTTCTTCCACATGTTTGGTGTGTCTCCCAGGTGGCTTGTGGCAAACTTTAGACGAGACTTTTTATGGATATCTTTGAGAAATGGCTTTCTTCTTGCCACTCTTCCATAAAGGCCAGATTTGTGCAGTGTACGACTGATTGTTGTCCTATGGACAGACTCTCCCACCTCAGCTGTAGTTCTCTGCAGTTCATCCAGAGTGATCATGGGCCTCTTGGCTGCATCTCTGATCAGTCTTCTCCTTGTCTGAGCTGAAAGTTTAGAGGGACAGCCAGGTCTTGGTAGATTTGCAGTGGTCTGATACTCCTTCCATTTCAAAATGATCGCTTGCACAGTGCTCCTTGGGATGTTTAAAGCTTGGGAAATCTTTTTGTATCCAAATCCGGCTTTAAACTTCTCCACAACAGTATTACGGACCTGCCTGGTGTGTTCCTTGGTCTTCATGATGCTCTCTGCGCTTTCAACAGAACCCTGAGACTATCACAGAGCAGGTGCATTTATACAGAGACTTGATTACACACAGGTGGATTCTATTTATCACCATCAGTCATTTAGGACAACATTGGATCATTCAGAGATCCTCGCTGTTGGATCATTCAGATGTCCCACTTGTTGGTGATTCTTCACAAAAAATTAAAATTTTATATCTTTATGTTTGAAGCCTGAAATGTGGCAAAAGGTTGAAAAGTTCAAGGGGGCCGAATACTTTCGCAAGCCACTGTACACCATCAAATGCAGCCACTGTGCCCGTCAAATACCACCACTGTGCCTGTCAAATGCAGCCACTGTGCCCCTCATATGCAACCACTGTGCCCCATGAAATGCAGCCACTTGTGCCTATCAAATGCAGCCACTGTGCCCATCAAATGCAGCCACTGTGCCCATCAAATGCAGCCACTGTGCCTGTTAAATGCAGTCATTGTGCCCCCCTCGCCCGTCTGCTCGCTGACTGCCCGGCACTTACCCCATCTTGGTGGGGGATCAGGCAGCGGGTGACGGCGGCGAGCTGTGGGACGGTGAGATGAGCAGCGGGGGTCAAGCGGCGGCTCCTGTGTCCTCCATTTGTCTTCCTTCTGCTAGGCGTCCAATCGGAGTGCCTGTGCCTTCAGCCAATCAGGTGACGGGTATTAGACCCGTGCCTCCTGATTGGCTGAGAGGTGGTTCAGTGTTAGAAAAGCAAACATTCATTCGCTTTTCTAACACACCTGGGTGGGCTCCGAGCGCAATGCTTTGCGCTTCGAGTCCACCTTTTTTGAAGCCTATTAGAGCCTATGGCTCTAATCAGGTGCTTAAAAAAAACACCCCCCGCCGCTGTGATTCAGGCGCCCGGCGTCTGAAAAGGGACTGGACGCCTGAATAGAGGGTGGCTACAGCGGCCATGGATAGATTCATGCTATGCATGAATCTATCCATTCTACACACGAGGGGGTGGTGTAGGGGGCGGCGCCCCTGATGGAACGCACCGCCACTGCCCTCCACTGTATCTATGGAGGGAGCCATAGTTTTAATCCTAGACTACCCTTCTGATATGGAGTACAAGCAGGTCTGTAAAGCTTACATGGGGGGGGGGGGGATTAATGGGCAATTTGTATTTTACAGAAGATGGCTAGGAAGGAAGATATTCCTAGGTGCATGTGTGTGCAGCGGCAATAACACACTCCAGTCCAGGTGCAAATAATAGAACTTGTATTGGAGACAATGAAAAGCAATTCACAACAGGCGGAAGGAAGCCCAACTGGGAACACTCACAGGTGCCAAGAGCATGTAGTGGAGCAGGTTTCAGCCAAACTGACAGCGTCTGTCTGGTGGGAGCAGAATGTGTGGCCTGGCAGGTCTGAGCCCCAATGGGAAGGTGTCCAAGGAGAGTGGCAGATCCCTAAGCTTTCCCTATTCATCTGGAACCTTTTGTCCATCCGCTAATACTGTCCCTGACAGACCTGTGACCTGTCCCTACACTACCAACACGCTGAATGTGCACCAAACCTAGGAGCCAGGGTCTTAAATATAGACTCTGCCTGGCCCAAGATGGCCGCCAGGGTCACATGGGCCGTCAGAATCCAACTGGATCGCTGTCCCCAGTGACCCGGGAAACCATAGAGGAACCATGTTCCTCCTGCCTTCCTATCTCTCTGCACTACCACTGCAGATAAGCGCCTCCGGCAGTGAAGAAAACACACCGCACCTGCCTGCATGCAGCTCAGAGGAAGTGACAAGAACACAGCTTTTCTGGCAAGACCAACAGATATTTTTTTGTATTTGCTGAAAATATATTCATAACTTGCAAAAAAAGAAAACAAACGCAGCCACCAAATCTAGGTTTGTAAGCTGCAATAATATTACATTTTTGTTCTTGGGTTTAGTTATACTTTAACACACAGGTGTCAAACTGGCAGCCCTCCAGCTGTTGCGGAACTACAAATCCCATGAGGCTTTGCAAAACTGACAATTACAAGCATGACTCCCACAGGCAGAGGCATGATGGGACTTGTAGTTCTGCAACAGCTGGAGGGCCGCCACTTTGACACCCCTGCTTTAACATCCAGGGCCGGACTGACCATTCGGCCACTCGGGCACTGCCCGAGGGCCCCGGGCCACTAGGGGGCCCCATCAGGGTTGCCAGCCTCAGAAAAACTAGGGACAGTATGTATAAATCTGTGGTTTTTTTTTTACATCTGTCTCTGAAATGTCCCTTACCGACATCCTTTTGGTCTAAAAATCCCGAGATTATAGCTGCCCCACCTCTCCAGTACCTTCTCAGCCAATAGAAACATGTATGTGTATACTGTGTGTGTGTGTATACTGTGTGGCCCCATAATCTCTGATTGCCTGGGGGGCCCCATAATCTCCTATTGCCCGGGGGCCCCATGAGTTGTCCATCCGCCCCTGTTAACATCACACTATGGGGGTTAATTACGAAAGGCAAATCCACTTTGCACTGAAAGTGCACTTGGAAGTGCAGTCGCTCTAATGCCGCGTACACACGGTCGGACTTTTCGTCTACAAAAGTCAGACAGCCTGTCCGACAGACTTCCGGCAGACTTTCGGCGGACTTGCGGCGGACTTGCGGCATACTTTCTAACGAACGGACTTGCCTACACACGACCACACAAAAGTCCGACGGATTCGTACGTGATGACGTACACCGGACTAAAATAAGGAAGTTCATAGCCAGTAGCCAATAGGTGCCCTAGCGTGGCTTTTTGTCCGTCGGACTAGCACACAGACGAGCGGATTTCGGGGTCCGTCGTAGTTACGACGTAAAGATTTGAAGCATGTTTCAAATCTAAAGTACGTCGGATTTGAGGCTAAAAAAGTACGTTGAAAGTCCGGAGAAGCCCACACACGATCGGATTACCAGCCAGCTTTAGTCCGTCAGCGTCCGTTGGACTTTTGTAGACGAAAAGTCCGACCGTGTGTACGCGGCATAAATCTAAGGAGTAGATCTGAAATGAGGGGAAGCTCTGCTGATTTTATCATCCAATCATGTACAAGCTAAAATTCTGTTTTTTTATTTTCCTTGCATGTCCCCCTCGGATCTACAGCGACTTTACTTCCAAGTGCGCTTGCAGTGCAAAGTGGATTTTCCTTTAGTAAATAACCCCCAATGTATCAATCAGACATATATTATATCCCAATCAAGATAACGATTAACATCTCCTATGTGAAGTAAACAATCCCACATATCATAGATGTTAAGCTGCTAATACAACTTTTCGAGGGCACCCTCTATGACGGTATGTGAGGTTTTCTTTCTCCAATTTGGAATTAATAAGCATCTTTTCCTATGAACAAATGTAGGAGTTCCCGCACTATGAATAGTCACCTCATAACCATTAATTGCGATGATTCAGGAGCCGAACCTCGGGGAGGATGCCTAATATAGAAAACCTGGACGTTTTTTACACCGGTGCAAGATGTACTTCTGCATCAAGAATTTAAAGACGAAAACTCAGAGCAGCAATAGTCAGCCAACGTTCTACCAAACTAGATAGAAGGTGTACTTTTCACTACTGAAACTATAAAAATGGGTAACGGCGCCAAGAGTAATACAAACAATACTGCAATGCTGCACCAAGAAATTAGTAAAAACGAATAAAGCATAAATAGTGAAAAAAAATTGGGCGCAAAAACCATATATGAATAACACCCAAACCAGCGTGGGTATTAAATTAATAACGACACATAAACCAAAATATAGTGCCAAACATTATATAATAAAGAAAAAAATATTTTATGATGGTGAAATTCTTCTGTGTACACTCCAACACCGTGCCTTCCTAAGGCAGACATCCCAACCTGCAGACAGGGGCGGACTGACAACTCATGGGGCCCCCGGGCAATAGGAGATTATGGGGCCCCCGGGCAATAGGAGAAGATTATGTGGCCCCTGGGCAATAGGAGATTATGGGGCCCCCAGGCAATAGGAGTTTATGGGGCCCCCAGGCAATAGGAGATTATGGGGCCACACAGTATACACAGACACATACAGTATACACACACACACATACAGTATACACACACAGACACACAATATACACACAGTATACACACACAGAATACACACACACACACTGAAAAGGTACTGGAGAGGCAGGGCAGCTATAATCTTGGGATTTTTAAAAAAACGCAGATTTTTACATACTGTCCCTGGTTTTATTGAGGCTGGCAACCCTGATGGGGCCCCTTAGTGCCCGAATGGTCAGTCCGCCCCTGCCTGCAGAAACTCATTTCAGGGAGGTGGCGCTTCGCGCCCGCAAATGCCCCCCCCCCCACCCAATCACTTTTTCAATATTTTTTCGCAGTGCTTCTGGGGATGGGGGTTGGGTTTGGGTGGTATGTGGACGGTGTCAGTAGTTTTTTTTATTTTTAATAATTGGGTTTTTTTTTACAATTTAATTTGTTTTTAAATTTTTTTTCCACAATGCTTTTTGGGGGGAGGGGTTTGGGGCAGTGGACAGTGTTGATAGGGCAGGGGAGAGTGGTGTCAGTAGTTTTTTATTTATTTTTTTCACACTTTTTCATTTTTTTTTTTAGACTATTTTTTAATATATTTTTTGGGGGGGCTTTGGTGAGATGTCAGGGGTCTAAAACAGGCCCCTGACATTTCCCCTTTGAAACAGACAAAGGGACTGAGGACACACATTCCCCAGTCCCTTTCTCAGCACTAAAGATGAATGAACAGGAGACAAGAGGCTCCTGTTCATTCATAAACTGAGCAGAGTAAACACAGTTTACTCTGCTCAGCAATCACAGGACACAGGAGCAATCTCATTCACTGTGTCCTATTACTAGTTCCCCCCTCAGCCGGCTGCAGGGGACGAGGGGGGGGGGGGCAGAGAAGGACATGGAGGGGGCCGGAGGGGAACGGGGGGTGGAGAAGGACACGGAGGGGGCCAGAAGGGAACAGGGGGGTGGGAATGATCGGTGTGCTGCAGGAGGGACAGCTGTGATCACCGATCTCCCTGTATAGCTTTTTAGCTGACAGCCACGGGAGGGAGAAAAGGAGAAGCAGCTGTCAGCTAAAAATTGATACAAAGGAGATTGGTGAGCACAGGCTGTTCCCAGGTGCACCGATCATTCCCGGCAGACCGGGAGGCCCTTGCGGGTGTGCAGGAGCCGCCGCAGAAATGCGGGAGTCTCCCGCACCTCGCAGGAGACTTGAGATGTCCGCTAAGGTGAAATGTGCTTATTCCTTGTAAACAGGAATTATCTTTGTTTCCATTGACTTCTATGGGGAAACTCGCTTTGATATGCAAGTGCTTTGGATTACAAGCATTCTCCTGGAACGGATTATACTCGTAATCCAAGGTTCCACTGTATTGGGTTAGAGAGGAGGGTGAGGGTGCAACATTGGCTAGGTTAGTAAACGGCTTTAAATAGATACTGAAAATGATATCTGGATACACATCAATTTTTTTTTTCTTCTGCTTTATTGGTCCTAGCGGGGAGCTACAGACTGATCTATGTCTATGAGCATCAGCGTTTTTCTACTTTTACCGCCAAAATCTTCCCGGGCCAGACAATGAAACCGTCCAAGAACACAGAAGATTGCTTCTAAGATTTATAAGCATCTTGACCTCAATCCTGTCGAGCCACTTCTAACTCTGAACAACTTTTCATCTGAGAAGCACTGGGCTGTGAAAAGCTCCGATGTTAATTGATCTCTGGCTTTTAGTATTTTGCTTTACCTGGCCCCTTGGATTGAAGTGTAAAATGATGATATTTCGCCCCTTCGATAAAACTGCCAATGCACGGCGCTCATCTTGAATAGCTGCCAGTTTAGGTTCTGTGCTCGCTCGGAATGAACGCCATCACCTCGTAATTATATCATAGCTAGCACAGCACACCTATAATGACTGCACCAAAAATAAAAAAAGTTATCTCTGCATCAAGTCTGATTTTAATTTCAGATTGGACCGGGCAATTTGCATGCCGGTTTTCACCGGCCCGTTTGTGTCTCGAGGGCTTCTGATACATAACGGTCAGACATCAGTAACAGGAACTATCTGGAATACTGATGAAGGCAACGCTACCATCTTTATATTGTGTTCTGAGATGCCGCCGGTTATATCAAACCACTTTCTGCCTACAAAAATGTATTTTCTGTACTTTTTTATCCCAATCACATATTCCATTGCGAAATCCGCCATATGTTATCCTTAGGAGGTATTTCGAAATATGGCCACTTCTCCGAGTCTCTGAAAGCTTCTTAATTCTACTTTTAAACACTCTTTAAAAATGTATTAATACATAGGTTCCACCATCTTTAGAGTTCCCCCCTTGGTATTTTGCTTTGACTCTAAGTGGAACTCATCCAGTATTAATGAGCACATTGTCTGTAGAAGGGAACAGCTTTATTATTTACAGTGTATGTATTTACTCTCTTTTTTTTTTTGAGGTTTACTCAAATCCAAAAAAAAAAAATTTTACCCAAATCCACTGAAGTGGATGAAGTGCCGAGAATGCCTACCCCTGAGGTACAGACAGTAAACACACAGAGTCAGATTGCAAGAGAAAGGAACTTGTATTAATGCAGAATCCAGAAATTCACAACAAACCAGGTGGGAAGGCTCACGGCAATATCAGCAATGTGTAGCGGAGCAGGTCTCAGATGTGCTGACAGTGTCTGTCTTGAGGGCAGAATGTGGCCTGGCTGGTGCCAGCCCAAATGGGGAGGTCTCCAGAAGGATGGGGTGTCCCTATCCTTTCCCTACTCGTGTGGAACTTCTCCCTGCTGCTAATCACTCTCCCAGTCAGACGCGCGACCTGTCCCTACATGACCCACGCATGAAATGTGCACAAAGCCTAGGAGCCAGGGCCTTCAAAAGAGAAGTATTGGATTTGCTTTTAATTTTTTTATCATACTTACCTAGATGGATGTAGCATCGGTCCAATGCTGCATCTGTCCCCTTCCGGCTCGAACACTAAGAACCGAGCAATCAAACACCGCTGATCACTGGGTTCTCAGAGCTCCTTGAGCAGAGAGCTGGTGACTGTCAGCCACTGGCTCTCTGCTCTGCCCCCTCCTCGCTGACTGGAACGCTGGGCTGTAGAGGGGGCGGGGGCGGCCAGCTCAGGCTCTCAGCAGCTTGCTGAGAGCCTAAGCCAAGTGCCGGTCCAGGCATGTAGGCGGATCCCGACCATATGGTCGTGATCTTTCCTGGACCAGCTCTGTGATGTCAGCCAAAAGCTGGGTTGAGCCCGCTGCCTGCTAAGAACGGGTCACAAGAGTGCAGAACGAACTGCAGTACTTTGAGCTTACATAGGCACTGCCTGGCTCAAGGTGGCTGCTAGAGTCACATGGGACGGCAGCATCCAATCGGGTAGCTTCCCCAGTGACCCTGGAAACCATAGAAGAACCATGTTCCTTTCTACTTCCTCTCCCCCTGCAATGCCATTGCAGTTGAGCCCCACCTGGAGTGGAGAAAGTAGACTGCACTTGCCTACAAAGAGGCTATTAGTACATTTTATGGTAAAATATTCATTAAAGTTCAACTTTGCTATCGCTGCAGCTGTCTAGGATGCCTTTCTAATTATCAGACGGCCTCCCTTGAGGTCCCAACAGATCAATTCTTAAAAGCAAGATGTTTCATGTGAGTTATTTCAATATCAGCCTAAGCTTGGAGCATGGGCCATGGGACAAAATTGTTCATTCTATGTTGGAATAGGTAGGAAGGGTTAGTGTCTGTCATTTTTTTTGTGTTTTTTTTTTTTTTTTTTTTTTTTTTTTGCTGTTGATGGAAAAACTTACATTTTTCCCTAGTTATGGCTCACTAATACATAAGAATGTAGATGAGGGATGGTTTTCACCTAACTGACCAAATACTACAGGAATGTTCCTTACTTTGAACTGACTAAGCCCCTTCAGGAATGTGTGCTACCTTTCTTAAAAGGTAATACTACTTTCCAGAGGATATGATTGGTCCTTACTACCAATTATTCCTGTATATACCACAGCTAAAACTGAAATAAGTTAGTCTCTCACCAGGGCTGCTACACTCACGCATCTGGTTTGATCATCTGCCAAGCCACTGGAAATGGGCGGGACTCCCTGGCGAAAGGCGTCTATAGCTAAGCTTCTTCTTACATTTTTCCAATATTATTACATTTGTTATCTGTCATTTCCTAATTAAATGTTATATACAGTTCAATTTTACCTGCGAGTGTTTGTGTGATCTCGAAAATAAGCCCCAAAAACAAAATACCACTATCAGGTAAACATGATAAAAGAGCTGTCTATCTCCTCCCCGTGGGGAGATTTCTCCTCCCTTCAGGGAGGACATCATGGGAAACCTCTTCAACGCAAGCAAAGGTAAGAATCTTTTAATATTCCAATTCTGAAAATTTTGCAACAATTGTAGAAAAAGATGGAAATCTGCCACCTACAATACCCCGATATAAAATATTAAAAAAATTACTCCAAAAGATGCTTCACAGCCCCTGTGTATAATCACCCTGTGTATAATCACGGAAATATCAAACATTGTGCAAAAATGTATTAAACGTTAAAACATAATCTCATAACAAAGAAGCCCAAAGGTCCCAAATCAGTGAATTTGAGAAAGATAATGATTAATCCTTGCCAGTATTTTGTGCCCTGACTTCTACTCCACCATCGTGACAAAAAGATATGGACCACGAAATGAATGAGGTCACATGGGCCCTGTAACAATATGGATCATTAATGGGTGGTGAATGGCATCAACCAGCAAGGCTCCACTGCAGAATCTCAAAAGACGTACATAGTATATCACCATAGACCCAGGGGCCTCCAAACTTTATAAACAAAGGGCCAGTTTACTGTCTTTCAGACTTTAAGGGGGACAGACTGTGGTCAGTGGGAGTAGAAAAGGTCCCAATGTCAAAGGGAATAAACAATGCCCCATCGTTGGTGTCATTAGGAGGAATTGTGCCCTGCTGTTGGTGTCCTTGGGAGGAATTGTGCCCCGTTGTTGGTGTCATTAGGAGGAATTGTACCCCGCTGTTGGTGTCCTTGGGAGGAATTGTGCCCCATCGTTGGTGTCATTAGGAGGAATTGTGCCCTGCTGTTGGTGTCCTTGGGAGGAATTGTGCCCTGTTGTTGGTGTCATTAGGAGGAATTGTGCCCCGCTGTTGGTGTCCTTGGGAGGAATTGTGCCCCATCGTTGGTGTCATTGGGAGGAATTGTGCACCTTTATTTGTGTCAGTGGGGGAAATGTTGCCCCATTGTTGGTATCTATAAATGAAATAAGGGCCAGATAAAGGCAAGCAAAGAGCCACAATCGGCCCCAAGGCTGCAGTTTTGAAACCATTGCCATAGACCAGGGATATGCAATTAGCGGATCTCCAGCTGTTGCAAAACTACAAGTCCCATAATGCCTCTGCCTCTGGGTGTCATGCTTGTGGCTGTCAGAGTCCTGCTATGCCTCATGGGATTTGTAGTTCTGCAACAGCTGGAGGTCCGCTAATTGCATATCCCTGCCATAGACCATGTAGAAAAAAGAGGCCACAGTGTAGATCAAACTTTCTCAACTTTTTTACCACAGAGGAAACCCTAAAATAATTTTTAGGTCTCAAGGAACCCTTACTAAAAATCAATTAATCTGGGGGCAAGGGAAAAATGCCTTTTACACTGATAGTCGATAGGAAGAATAAAACCCTTACAGTGGTGGTCAGAATGGCAACCTTACAGACAGCTAAAAAAAAGATAATTAGTGTCATGCTGCTGGCTGGTGTTGACCCTGGAACTATGGAGGCACCATCAAATTGGAGGACAATCAGACACAGTTCAAGGAACCCCTAGCAAACTCTGTAGAAACCCTGGTTGAGAATCGCTGGTGTAGAACTGCCACTTGGTTCAACAGTGGCGAAAGTGATGACGTCAGCGAGCTATGCTCCTTCCATTGCGTTTCATCACAAATGACATCGCCAGGGGCCGGGCCTCAACATTTATCTCTGAAAGTATCTCGAAAGGTAATAACTAGCCCAGTGAAGGGTGGGCAGCACTCCTCTCTCTCAATGTATATCACAGACTTCTTCAGGAGATATCGTAAGTGTATCTAGGAATAACATCCATAAATAATTAGTGACCTGGTGTAGTTTATATTGGGGCCATGATTGGCCATGATTTTTAGCGGATTTTGTATGAATAAGATTGTTTTTTTTTTTTTTAATGAAACTATGTAGTCATAATTGTATCCCTGAAAAGGCTGCCAAAAAATTGTTTACGTGTAGTAGTGGTTTCAAAGATTTATAGTAATGTAGTGCACATAAAGATTCAGCTGGCTGAGATCCACATAATTGTTGTTGTTTAATTATGTTTAAATGATTTTATAACAAAATGCTAAGATCTGATTTATATATAATGTATTACTTGCTAAAACTCTACTGTGATTGAAAATTACTTTCAAGCAAATCAGTCTTTTTATTGATTTAAAACGAGTCTGCTCAGGGCAGGCTGCACTGGACTCACTTTCCACGAAGAGCCCCCTGAGCCAAGCCTTGCCCGCTATCCAATAAAAACCCACCTAAAGCTTCTGAGGCACACTCATTGGGTAGTATGCTTGTTATTATACAGGATTTATATAGTGCCAACAGTTTGTGCATGAATTCACAATATAAAGAGAGACAGTATAGTTACAATACAAATCAATAGAAGCAGGTTGGGAAGGCTCTGTTTGTGAGAGCTTACAATCTATAAGGGAGGTGAAGTGATAACAAAGATAATAACCATGAGGAGTGTTGATGGAAAAAGTGAAAGTTCAGTTGTTTGGTTGAAAAGGGATAGGCGTTCCTGAACAGATGAATTCAGCGATCGCCTGAAGGCAGACAGAGTAGGAGATTGGCGGACAGATTGGAGCAGGAAGTTTTAGAGGATGGGAGAGGCTCTAGAGAATTCTTGGAGTTGAGCATAGAAGGAAGTGATCAGGAATCTAAAGAGCAGGAGGTCTTAGGAGGAGCAGAGGATGGTGTGGATGATATTTTGACAGGTGGTTGGTGATGTAGTTCGGGGTATAGTTGTGGGTGGCTTTGTATGTTGTATTTTGAATATTATTTGTTGGACAGGTGGAAGCCAGTTGAGGTAGACAGAGAAGCGTTGTGGCCAGTGGAAGAGAGGTGTGGTGACCAGTGGAGGGATTGTCAGAGAGAGTGGAGGACAATGGAGGGATAGGCAGAGAAGGTTGGTGAACGGTGGTGGGATTAGCAAAGAGGGGTGGGGGCCAGTAGAGGGATTGACAGAAAAAGTTGGTGGCCAGTAGAGGGATTGGCAAAGATAGGTGGTGGCCATTGGAGGTACTGTCAGAAAAGGGTGGAGGCATTGGAAGAGAGAGGTGGTGGCCAGTGGTGGGATTGGCAGAGAAGGGTGGTGGCCACTGGTGGGATTGGCAGAGAAGGGTGGTGGCCAATGGAGGGATTGGCAGAGAGATGTGGTGGCCAGTGGAGGGACTGGCAGAGAGAGGTGGTGGCCAGTGGTTGTACTGTCAGAAAAGGGTGGTGGCCAGTGGAGGGACTGGAAGAGAGATGTGGTGGCCAGTGGTGGGATCGGCAGAGAAGGGTGGTGGCCAGTTGTGGGATTGGCAGAGAGGGATGGAGGCCAGTGGTGGGATTGGCAGAGAAGGGTGGTGGGATTGGCAGAGAAGGGTGGTGGCAAGTGGTGGGATTGGCAGAGAGATGTGGTGGCCAGTGGAGGGACTGGCAGAGTGAGATGGTGGCCAGTGGTGGGATTGACAGAGAAGGGTGGTGGCCAGTGGTGGGATTGTCAGAGAAGGGTGGTGGCCAGTTGTGGGATTGGCAGAGAGGGATGGAGGCCAGTGGTGGGATTGGCAGAGAAGGGTGGTGGCCAGTGGCAGAATTGGCAGAGAAGGATGGTGGCCAGTGATGGGATTTGCAGAGAGATGTGGTGGCCAGTGGAGGGGCTGGCAGAGTGAGATGTTGGCCAGTGGAGGGATTGTCAGAGAGGGGTGGAGGCCAGTGGAGGGATTGGCAGAGAAAGGTTGTGGCCAGTGGAGGGATTGGCAGAAAAGGGTGGCAATCACTGAATGGTTGGTAGGACAGATGAGTCTGAATGCAACATTCATAATATACTGAAGGAGGGATAGCCTGTGTAAAGGTTGGTCAATGAGGATGGAGTTGCGGTAGTTGAGGTGAGAGATAACAAAGACGTGAATTAATAGCTTGATGGTATAATTTGTTAAGAAGGGTCGAATTTTGTAAATGTTATAGAGGTGAAGGTGGCAGGAATGAATGAGAGGCTGAAAGGAGAGTTCAGAATTACACCTAGCACCCTGGTACGAGGGAAGGATAGTTGTGTTATTTACTTTATCTTGATGGAAAAGTCAGGGGAAAGGGGCATGAGGGGAGAGGTGTGGGAAGAAATATTATGAGCTCACTTTTGGAAAGGTTGTGTTTGAGGAAGTGGTGTGACATCCATACTGATATATCCATTGGTAAATTAGTGATGTAATGTGCAAGGGTACAAAAGAGGTGACTTGAGGAGTAGAGGGATAGATTTGCGTGTCGTCAGCATTGGATCGTGGGTGAGATATTTCAGGTGAAAGGCTAATCTTGGAAGTTGAAGAATGGAGCCCCTATTAACCGAATGGGCCTGTATCCTCCATGCACACGGAAGGAGGTTTCAGCTTCATAAATGAAAAAGCAAGTGCCTTATGTTGCATTATGATGCATTGTACAGCAGAAGCAATATGGCAATAAAGTGGAGTTTTCGTATGCAATACATGTTCCACTGCCAGAATTTATAGTCTGGAAAATAGGTGTGAAAAATACAAACACATCAACCTTGGGAATTGAGAAGCGTGCACCATATAGCACCAACTCCTTCCCACTCGATATACCTTTTTAGGCAGCAAGCTTGTCGGCATTTCATCATCCGAGAGGTAAACAAATCTCTGAAGCCACATTTATTTTCCCTCGAAGTTCTCAGCCCATATTTTATTATTCATGGGAGTCTTGGTTTTATTAGTACTCGAAGGATTAGACACATTTTTAAGCCTGTTGATGGTACAATACTTATTCCGGCAATTTTCTACAGCCTCTATTCTCACTGGCTCTGAAGTCATTAATAACTGTAATGTATTTTCAAAATATCTTCTCCTAAATATTTGTAGCTCTGCTTTCATAACTTTAAAGCTCTTATCTTCCCCTAAAAATAGAGCATTGGAAAATTGGGGTAAGGTGAGTAGATTGTGCTTATACTACCCACCATCATCCCAATACCCAGATTTCCCTGGTTTCTACGCAATCCACTCCCTGGATCTTCATATCGTTTCTGCTTTTTGAATATTGTGCGCAGAACCATATTTAAGTCTATAGGAAATTCTCTGCAACCTGGAGATGTACAAAATGTAAAAAAAAGAAGAAAAATTCCCCCTGGGTGATCACATGTACATTGAGGGATTTTAAGAAACTTTGTATTAGATTCCTACCTTTTATTGCTCTGAAGCTTGCTCTGTGTCTGTATCCCTACAAACTGATTAATTCTAAATGGGAGGTGTGACAGACCATCCAGCACCCAGCTTGGGTGCGTCCATCAAGATATAGCTTCCTCCAGTCTAGAACCAGATATTGTAGCTGAGCAATACCAATAACTAGACGATGCTCGCTTAGGTGCAAACTGGAACTCACTTTAATGTAAAATCACAGAGAACATATAGCACACAGGAAAGAGCCTGATCACATTACCCTAACAATGCAGACTGTAAACAGTAGTCTCATTAGCACATTGTCAGGGCTGGCTCAGCCCTTCCTTCTCTGAGCTGGCCGCTCAGCTGTCGGCTAATTGCCAGCTCTTATCTCACTCTACAGTTAACCAGCTGTTGTGGATCTGCTCGTCAGTCCCGCCTACTTAAAGATCTCCAGCTCACTTCATTCCTGCCTTCGCCTTGGTCACATCACAAGAAACCATCTCCTGCGTTCCTGTTTAAAGACTGGCTTTGCTGACATCCCTTCTGGCTCCTTGTCCTGCTTGCTGATCCTCTACTTGAATCCCTGACTTCTGGCCTGGCTGATTACCCAATCTGGTTACTGAACTCTGGCTTGGCTGATTACCTGATCTGGTTACTGAACTACCCAATCCGGTTACTGGACTCTGGCTATGCTTTGACTACGCTTACTCTATTTACCTTTTTATTTTTATTAAGAAACAAGTGTGATATTACTGTACTTCTGTCTCGGTCTGGTTCATGGTCTCTGACACACATCTAAGGAACAGCCAACAAAAAAGTATGCTAATCCACATCTAGCAATTGATAGCTGACAGTGATTTGACCTAGACAAGACTAGGTGATTCTGGTCATTGTCCACCCAGACAGTTCGGAACCAGTATGTAAGAAGACCCAGGGCTGTCCAAATCTCATTAACCAGCTTTCTTTTCACATACATCTTCTCACTGAGTTTCAAGTTTCAAATGTAAAAATGTCTTCTTGCATTATATAACTGGACATCTTCCTAAATGCTTGTAGCTCCCTCAACTGCCAGGACCCATAGTCAGTGGGAAAGAGGCTACCCCTGCAATACTCTCCAAAAGCCCCTTTCCTGGGTTAGGTCTGTCACATTTCTCCCTCATCAAAATGAGACTAACCAAGTCCCAGACCTCCACCTGGTCTGGACTTACGTTAGTCGGGCAGAATGAACCCACATAGTTGGTCCACAGGAGGGTCTGGTTCATTATAATCACCTGACAGGCCTGTATACATGCTGTGGTCACTATGCTTGGCTTTGTGGGCACAGCAATCTACAGATCAATGCTTGCTGTGGGGGGCACACCAAGAAGAGGAGGAGCCAGGAGCCGGGGGAGAATTCCAAGAATAACGTGTTTGTTATTTTGAACAAAAAAGATAGTGTCAATTTAATAAAATCATGTACCAAGAAATATCTGGGCTGCTATTTCTCTTCTCTCTTCCTGAAAATGCTTGCTGCTGTTTATGCTGAACCAAGTATCAGTGCTTTGGGTAACTGACCTAGAACAAGTATGCAGATTGGTAGGGATGGACGAATATGTCTGGGTTTGATTTGAAATTTTTCGAAACCCAAAGTTAGGAGCATATCCCACTGAAGTCTATGGGGAAAGGGGGTTTTGAGCTGTAAATATAGTAACTATTAATAGAGGTTCCCCCGAGACTGGAAAGTTATTTCAAGGGTTCCCCCATGTTAAAAAAAGGTTGAGAAAGGCTGTGTTAACCAATAGATTGGCTTCTATAAGTTCCTATTTGTAAATAAGATTTAATGTAAGACACTGGCGGAAGGCTGCTTACATGTTTTTTAAGCTGTATTGCTATTTACTTTTTGGGAGTTTTGTTTAGATAAAGTCAATATACTATCCCATATGCTGCTCCATAATACACCCCTTCACCCTTGCACGCCCAACGCCCACACACATACACAATATCTATTCAATTACCCCTCTCTGCCAATCCCTCCACCCCTCTCTGTCAATCCCTCCACTCAGTGCCCTCCACCACTCTCTGCCAATCCCTCCACTCAGTGCCCTCCACCCCTCTATGCCAATCGCTCCACTCGGTGCCTCTCCACCCCTTAATGCCAATCGCTCCACTCGGTGCCTCCCCACCCCTCTCTGCCAATTCCTCCACTCAGTGCCCTCCACCACTCTCTGCCAATTCCTCCACTCAGTGCCCTCCACCCCTCTCTGCCAATCCCTCCACTAAGTGCCCTCCACCCCTCTCTGCCAATCCCTCCACTAAGTGCCCTCCACCCCTCTCTGCCAATCCCTCCACTCAGTGCCCTCCACCACTCTCTGCCAATCCCTCCACTCAGTGCCCTCCACCCCTCTCTGCCATTCCCTCCACTCGGTGCCTTTCCACCCCTCTCTGCCAATCCCTCCACCCCTCTCTGCTAATCCCTCTACTCAGTGCCCTCCACCCCTCTCTGCCAATCCCTCCTCTTAGTGCCCTCCACTACTCTCTGCCAATCCCTCCACGCGGCGCCTCTCCACCCCTCTCTGCTAATCCCTCCACTCAGTGCCCTCCACCACTCTCTGCCAATCCCTCCACTCAGTGCCCTCCACCCCTCTATGCCAATCGCTCCACTCGGTGCCTCTCCACCCCTCAATGCCAATCGCTCCACTCGGTGCCTCCCCACCCCTCTCTGCCAATTCCTCCACTCAGTGCCCTCCACCCCTCTCTGCCAATTCCTCGACTCAGTGCCCTCCACCCCTCTCTGCCAATCCCTCCACTAAGTGCCCTCCACCCCTCTCTGCCAATCCCTCCACTAAGTGCCCTCCACCCCTCTCTGCCAATCCCTCCACTAAGTGCCCTCCACCCCTCTCTGCCAATCCCTCCACTCAGTGCCCTCCACCACTCTCTGCCAATCCCTCCACTCAGTGCCCTCCACCCCTCTCTCCCATTCCCTCCACTCGGTGCCTTTCCACCCCTCTCTGCCAATCCCTCCACCCCTCTCTGCTAATCCCTCTACTCAGTGCCCTCCACCCCTCTCTGCCAATCCCTCCACTCAGTGCCCTCCACTACTCTCTGCCAATCCCTCCACGCGGTGCCTCTCCACCCCTCTCTGCTAATCCCTCCACTCAGTGGCCTCCACCCCTCTCTGCCAATCCTTCCACACCTTTCTGCCAATCCCTCCATTAGCTTCCACTCACCCAACAAATTAAATTCAAAATACTAACAACATCTTACAAAGCCATCCACAACTCTGCCCCCAGCTACATCACTAACCCAGCCTCAAAATACCAACCAAATTGTTGTCTTCATTCCTCCCCAAGACCCCCTGCTCTCTAGCTCCCTCGTCACCTCCTCCCATACTCGCCTCCAGGATTTCTAAAAGAGCCTCTCCCATCCTTTGGAACTGCTTACCCCAATCTGTCCAGCTGTCTCCTACTCTCTTCACTCTCAGACGATCCCAAAAAAAATCATCTCTTCAGAGAGGGCTGTAGGGCCCCCACCTTATTTTCTCCATCAGCACATCCCCCACAGTTACTGTGTTTCCCCGAAAATGAGGCCTACCCCGATAATAAGACCTAGCACTATTTTCCAGGAGGGCTGCAATATAAGCCCTACCTCGAAAATAAGCCCTAGTTCGATGCGGCACAGCTTGGCGCTCAGCTGATCTCCTCTTCTCTCAGAGGGGAATCTCAGCCCCCCACCCTGCATTACTCAGAGTGGGGAAGACAGCTCGGGGCGGGTCATGGAAGCACCGAGCAGGGCTCCGCTGATCTCCTCTTCTCTTGGGTGTCAGCATGGAATCTCAGCCCCCCTCCCTCTGCATAGCCGTGTAAGACGGCTCAGGCGGGCCATTGAAGTGGGTGTCAGCGGGGGATCTCGTCCCCCTCCCTCTGCAGTGCTTGGAGTGGTGGAAGAAAGCTCAGGCAGGCCGTAGAAGAAGGTATTTGCACTGTTGCATTGCAGAAACGCACACCTTTTGCATTATGTGATCCTGTGATAGAGAGTATTCTGTCATTTTGCAACCACTAGGAAGATAGCACATTGCATGGCAAGCCCTACCCCGAAAATAAGCCCTAGTGTGTTTTTGGCTGACAAAATTATATAAAACCCGGGCTTATTTTTGGGGAAACGCAGTATTACCTTTTGCACTTCTTGACCCTCCCCCTCTAATGAGCAGGGCCCTCTGATTCCTACTCTATTAAAGTGTATTGTAACTGTACTGTCTGCCCTACCATTGTAAAGCGCTGCGTAAACTGTTGGTGTGAAATAAATCCTGTATTATAATAATAATAACTGTGTATTTGTAACTTAAACCATTATGAAGATCAGCAATAAACATAATGATGACAATAAGAAATGGATCTCCCTCTTATAGTCACTGAAATTCACAAGGTGGATAGTGTCACCTCTACTATATAGCAAGGTATGGTAATGTGATGTTCAGCTCATATTTCAGGGTTATGGTTCCGGTTAAACTTTCCTTGCAGGAAAAAAGCTCAACATCAAGATACAAACCAATACAAATAGGGGGAGAGCGTGACAGACAGAAAATTCAGGGATCCTAAACATCTCAACACAGATTGCCAGCTTCCAAACACCAATATTTACCAATTTTGTATCAAAGTGCTTGTTGGGTATCATCATCTCCAATCACTTGGCCAGTCCAAAGAAACCTCCATGTTATATATCCACTTCCAGTGCCGGCCTTTTCTGGCACTTTTTGTTTACATGTAACAATCAGGTTTTTTTCCTGCAAGAAATTAACCCCCCAACATAATATATGTATAAAGCAGAGGTCCCTAGAGAATAAATTGGTGGCTTATGCAATTTTTTATGTCACACGTTTTTTGGCGCAGCAGTTTTTCAAACATAATCTTTTGGGAAAAAAATACACTTTTTTTAAATTTAATGCAAAAAAACACAAATATATAACCCAATTTTTTTGTAAAATATGAAAGATTATGTTACACTGAGTAAATAGATACCAAACATGTCATGCTTTAAAGGGGTTGTAAACCCTCGTGTTTTTTCCCCTTAATGCATCCTATGACCGGTTCCCCAGCCCCCCCATTTTACTCACCAGAGGCCGTTCGTTCCCACGGCGGAGACGTGCTCTACCTCTCTGCCCCTTGTCTCAGCTCTTGATTGATAGCAGCGCCAAGCCATTGGCTCCCAAATCCAATGACTTGGGCGCCGGGGCCGAGTCCTGCATTCTGTGTGAATGGACACAGAAGCAGGACTCGGGAGCACGCCCGCATGGGTGTTCACCTTAGGAGAGCGCTTCTCCAACGTGAGCACTCGATGCGGGGAGGAGCTACCAGCGTCGCAGGGGGACCCCGGAAGAGGAGGACTGGGGCCACTCTGTGCAAAACGAACTGCACAGTGGAGGTAAGTATGACATGTTTGTCATTTAACCACTTGCCAACCAGCCGCCGCAGTTGTACTGCAGCAGAATGGCACGACTGGACGAAACAACGTTACCTTGCGTAGCTTCGCCCTATGGCCACTAGGGGCGCGCGCCCGCTGCTCGTCTCCGGAGCCGATGCGAGTGCCCGGCGGTCGCGATGACCTCCGGGCTCCCACGATCGCTCGTGACACGGCAAGAACCGGGATCCCTGTGTGTAAACACAGAGATCCCGGTTCTCTGAGGGGAGAAGAGACTGATCGTGTGTTCATACAAAGTATGAACACCGATCTATCTCGTCTCCTAGCAAGTCCCACCCCCCCTGCAGTTAGGACACGTAGCAGGGAACACAGTTAACCCCTTGATCGCCCCCTAGTGTTAACCCCCTCACTGCCCGTGACATTTTTACAGTAATCAATGCATTTTTATAGCACAAAAATGTGTCAAAATTGTCCGATGTGTCCGCCAGAATGTTGCAGTCCCGATAAAAATAATAATAATAGTAAAAAAAAAAATAATAATAAAAATGCCATAAAACTATCCCCTATTTTGTAGATGCTTTAACTTTTGCATAAACTAATCAATATACGGTTATTGCGATATTTTTTTACCAAAAATATGTAGAAGAATACATATCGGCCTAAACTGAGGAAAAAAAACATTTTTTTATATGTTTTGGGGGGGATATTTATCATAGTAAAAAGTAAAAAATATTGCATTTTTTTCAAAATTGTCGCTCTTTTTTTGTTTATAGCGCAAAAAAAAAAAAAACGCAGAGGTGATCAAATACCACCAAAAAGAAAGCTCTATTTGTGAGAAAAAAAGGACGTCAATTTTGTTTGGGTGCAACGTCGCACGACCACGCAATGGTCAGTTAAAGCGATGCAGTCCTGAATCGCAAAAAGTGCTCTGGTCAGGAAGGGGGTAAAATCTTCCGGGGCTGAAGCGGTTAAACAATTAAATAATTTTTTTTTTTTAATTATTCATTTATTTTATTTCATTTAACTATGAAAAATGTGACAGCACTAGGCATGTGACAGGTCCTCTTTATGGAGATATCTGGGATCAATAGGACCCTGAATCTCTCCTCTACACTTAAAAGCATTTAAAACACCAAGATGGTGTTTTTGAATGTTTTTGATTTTCTGAAGATGGCGCTGATGACATCCGGGTAAACCGGAGGTGATGTCAGGTTACTATAGCAGAGACCTCTTCAAAGCCGATCCCGGCTTTCTTCGGATGTCCAACCAGCCATCGGACGCACTGGCTGGTAGCTCGGGTTTACCGGTGGGACGGGAGAGAGCCCAGAGCAGGAGCGGGGTTGTCCCCTTCCGCTGCTTGTAATGCCAATCGGAGCAGCTAGTTAGTCGCTCCGATTGCTATCACCAGAGAGCAAACCGCAGGCTCTAGAAAACCGTATCGGGATGATGCCCTCAGCTGCATATCATCCCGGTACAACCACTTGAAGACCGGTGACGTACCAGGTACATGACTGATCGGTAAGTGGCTAGAGTTAGCACATTTCTTACCAGTCCAAATAAACCTCCATCATGTATATCTTATTTTTATAAATATACACATTTATGCTTACATTTCTTTTAAGCACTTCTCTATATAGCATTGATGGCTTTCTGGAGAACGTCATCCAGGCTGCCGTAGAGCAAAGCCAAGTTTGGCTTCCAGTATGTTTGGGAATTGTGTGAAGAACATTTAGCACACAGAGGAAGCCCAAGCAGGCGCCGGGAATACATACATCTGTTCATATATTGTGCTTTGCTGGAACAGAACCCAGGACCTCGCCATGGAAAAGCAAAAACACTGATGTGGGCAACAAATACTGTATACGGATAGTTGAGGTCGATCCAGGTTAGAAAAGAATGTATGTGAAAACATTAACAGTTTTATTCTATACTTGACTTTTTTATTGTTTTGTAACTGGTTTTGCAACACAAAAAACACACACCCTCATTCCACCCTTGAAGGCATCCAGTTGTTATGCCGCGTACACACGGTCGGACTTTTCGACCGGATGGGTCCGACAGACTTTCCAGCGTACTTTCGACGGACTTTTGATTGACTTCCAACGGACTTTCTAACGAACGGACTTGCCTACACACGATCACACCAAAGTCCGACGGATTCGTAGGTGATGACGTACACCAGACTAAAATAAGGACGTTGATAAACAGTAGCCAATAGTTGCCCTAGCGCCGGTTTTTGTCCGTCGGACTAGCATACAGATGAGCGGATTTCTGGGTCCTGGGGAGTTACGACATAAAGATCTGAAGGTCCGATGAAGCCCACACACGATCGGATTGTCCGCCGGATTTGGTCCGTCGGCGTCCGTCAGACCAGTCCGGTCGAAAAGTCTGACCGTGTGTACGCGGCATAACAGTAATGCCGCGTACACACAAGTGGAATGTCCGACAGAAAAGGTCTGACGGAACGATTCCGGCGGACATTCCGATCATGTGTGGGCTTCATCGGACCTTTTCTGTCGAAAATTCAGACGGACCTAGAAATAGAACATGTTTCAAATATTTTTCAGACGGACTTGATTTCTAGAGAAAAAAAAGTTTGGCTGTATGCTAGTCTGACGGACCGAAAACGACGCAAGGGCAGCTATTGGCTACTGGCTATTGAACTTCCGGTCACGTCATCACGTTCGAAAGGATCGGACTTTGGTGTGATTACGTGTAGGCAAGTCCGTTTAGTCGGAACTCTGTCGAAAAGTCCTTCGAAGTTCAGTCCGACGAAAAGTCCCCTCGTGTGTACGCGGCATTAGGAGTATCTCCAATGAATGGAGCTCAAGGCTTCCCTAACCCCTTCATGCCTAAGGATAAAACAAATGCTAATGCCTAAGCACAATTTTGCAACTTTGACATGTGTTGGTAAAACCGTATATAGCATCACAACTACTTTGTGGATCCAGGTGGATTATACTGCTTTTTTTTTTTTTAAGGACAAATTTGGTGGTAAATGGAAATAGATATCTCCTGATTTTTGTTTTTTTTTTATTATCAAAAGGGAAGCCAACTTAAAATAGAAAAAAAAAACATTTAAAAAAAATGTAGCTGTATACTTCTTGTTACTACCATAACCTACCACCAAATAGCAACTTAAATTAAATTCTCCTGCTCCAGACGATCGCAGGGATAGCACATATGTGTGTGCTAATTGTTGTTTGTACCCGTAGTAAAAAAAGGTGCACATCTTGGTCTTTTTTTATCCTACCTTAAACACACCGACACTGATACTAATAAAAAAAAAATCCTGTCCAACAAAAAAAAAATCTGACCCTGACCTTTGACCCAAACACTAACCCTGGCACTGGCCTAGATCAATCCTTGATCTAGGTATTTTTTTTTATTATTATTATTATAATTATTTTTTTTATATTTTACACACATTTTTTCTGCAAGGAGAGAGAGAGAGAGAGAGATACGATGTATCTCTCTCCTCCATTCACAGAGAGAGAAAACATGGGGGCGGGCTTCACAGTGACTGATCACTATGATCAATCATAGCCAATCAGAGGCTATCACAGCGATCGGGTCATTAGTACGGGCAGGGCTTTTTTTCAGCTTAGGCCCTCTATTCCCTGCACACCACTATTGCTCTGTGACAGCTTGGCTCCCTCAGATCTGATCTCCTGAGTGGCTCCCACTGAGTGCAGGATGGGGAGAAGGGGGGTGCAGGTGCCCGGGGTGTGTGCAGGGCATGGGTGAGTTTCTGCACCTATTATCTGAGAAAAAAGCCCTGAGTACGGGGCCTATGGCTCCTGCTGAGACCCCGATCTCTGTGCTGGGAGTGCTATGCAGGGAGATATGTAATTATGCGGCCCCACAGAAAAAAAGCCCAGTCCAGTGGGGCTGCATATTTGATTTTTAAATATTTTTTAGTCTCCACCACCAGTTCTTGGTATCAAGTTTTTAGTGTTTAACAGCCATTTCCACTTTACCAGCGTTCGGCCCCTTGTCACACCAATTTGACCTATAACTGCGTTCCAGCAGAGACTCATCTCCATCGGCATGAAGAAGGAGCTCAGATGCCTTGAAACGCGTCCAGCCTAATAGACGTCACTTCTGGCCAGTGCAGGTCATGCTGGCTTCGGGGCACACTTCCGGTGACGTCATCTACGAGTCCAGCGCTCCATGCTGGTATACTGCAACACAGCCATCTCTTCTGGTTTCCCTCTGCTGGACAGTCGGGATGTCAGGGCTGGGATCAGCCCTTCCTTCTCAAAAGCTGGCCGCTCAGCTGTCAGCTAATTGCCAGCTCCTACCTCTCCACAGTTACTCAGCTGTTGATGATATCCTGCTCGTCAGTCCTGCCTACTTAGGCCGTCCAGTCCAGAGGAGCTCTGCTTTCGCCTTGGTCAACATCACAGAGACATTTGCCTGCATTCCTGTTTAGAGATTTGCCTTGCTGACATCCCTTCTGGCTCCAGATCCTGCTTGCTGTTCCACTACATTGATCCCTGACTTCTGGCTTGGCAGACTATCCGTTCCAGTTACTGAACTTTTCCTATGTTTTTACTACGTTTATTCTTTTTACTTTATTATTAAACAAGTGTGATTTAACTGAGAAAACACACAATAAGTGTAGCGGTAAATAAAAAATGAAAAAACGTCCAGTATGGAAAACGTTAAAACCACAGTTCCAAGTATAAATGTTGTAGAGGAATCATCAATATATACATGGAGAAAAAATCTTCTGAAAAACACTTCAAAGAAAGATGTATATCATCTGAGATGAAAATAGACACACCACCACCGAATATGAAGAGGCTTACCGGATGGAGTGGACCCAAAGGGGCGTACGCCGGATTGGGTCGGATAGGCTTAGGTGGTGAGTGGCTAGGGATAGCCCGGGAAGGCGATGGTGGTGGATGGACCCACGCGTTGCTGTGTCACTCAAGGCGATGCGGGAACCCAGAGAAATGTGTGGACCAGACCGCACATTGTTGTCTCACTCAAAATGATGTTGAAGGAGGTTGATACAGGATGGAAAGAAAGAAAAAGGCCATATAGTGTAAATCCGTTTAAGGAAGGAATTTATTAAATTAAAAGGATGTACACTCACATGTAAATCCATTATAAAACAGCGCTGAGAATAAGATGTGGCGACAGTGGGGTCCTACCCGACGCGTTTCGTCTTCATAGACGTCGTCTGGGGGGTTCCCCCCACTGTAGCCACCAAATCATATATAGGGGATACATCAGTGTTAATGGGAATCAGCTCCATGAACGTAAACCGCACTTCCGGTATCCGGCCAAAATGGCCGCCCGGCGTGCGTTCCAAGCCTCATTTTAATTAAATTATGGGCCCAGGAAATAAAAGAAAAAATAATCACAAAGCCGTAAAAAAGGGGAAGGCGTGCGGGATCGTGTGATGTATGATTCAAGAAAGGTAGTAATAGTAATGTAGAAGTGAAGCCGTTCGTAAAGAACGGAAGACGGCACAGTGGTGTGCGCGCGCATCGAGGCATATGAACAATACCGCGCATGCGCGTGACGTACGTGATGCGTGTGAAGTGATGTGGTGTCAATAAGAGGGCGGACCTCAATGGGGAAAATAAACATCCGGAGGTTGAACACGTAGTGTGTATGCGTAGTGGATGGCGTGACGTACGTGATGCGTGTGAAGTGATGTGGCGTCAATAAGAGGGCGGACCTCAATGGGGAAAATAAACATCCGGAGGTTGAACACGTAATGTGTATGCGTAGTGGATGGCGTCAGTGCGTTGTTATGGAAACAACCATAACTCGGATGTTGAAGGCATCGCTGCCCGGCAACGTTATGCACATAACCCGGAAGAGCAAACAGTGACCGGGAAGTGCATGTGGTGGCCCCAATTAAAAAACAATAAGTGTAAATGGGAACGTGCTCTAGAAATAAATATATGGGATGAAAGTTATAAAACACTGAACGTGTGTATGTGCACATGAAGTGTCACAAAATAATAAACGTGTGTATGTACACATAAAGTGTAACAAAACAATGACATGTGATGCCATCAGAGCTAGAATATAAAAATAGTGAAAATAATAATGATATGAGATTACTCAGCTGTTGATGATATCCTGCTCGTCAGTCCTGCCTACTTAGGCCGTCCAGTCCAGGGGATCTCTGCTTTCGCCTTGGTCAACATCACAGAGACATTCGCTGCATTCCTGTTTAGAGATTTGCTTTGCTGACATCCCTTCTGGCTCCAGATCCTGCTTGCTGTTCCACTACATTGATCCCTGACTTCTGGCTTGGCTGACTATCCGTTCCAGTTACTGAACTTTGCCTATGTTTTTACTACGTTTATTCTTTTTACTTTATTATTAAACAAGTGTGATTTAACTGTACTTCTGTCTCAGTCTGATTTCATGGTTTCTGACATGGGATCAACAAACACCTACTGCGGACCTGATCATCCAAGGACTACCCCCCCAGCTGGACTCTTTCACACACATGATGAGTTTTTAACTTCTATCTCTAGTAAGTGTTTTTAATCCTTTGGCGAACTAAAAGTCTTAATGCTGCTGCACTTAGAGGCGCCTTCTTTTTTTATCCTGCTGAAAAAAAGCCCTGCTGTTACGTGTTAAAAATTATTTATGAAAGATCCAGAGAGGAGTATGTAGGGCATGTGGAAGATGAGGCATTCATTCCATTTTAAATGATATTCAAATAATGCTAAACTTTTACCAAAAGTTGCACTTCTCCTAACACCTCATACCTAACATTAAAGAGCAAAAGTACCCCTATGAACCTGGCAAACACCCCTTGCATTACTCGTACCCTTAGATAAGAAACTTTGGCTTAGAACATCTGCTTACCTTTTAATATTTTTACAAAAATATTAGTCTTAATGTCATCATCATCAAAATACCTGAAGGAAAAACTGTTCTTATTACCAACGGTGACCAGACCCTCCAATATTCTGCAGGATGGGGGGATAAAATGGAAGGACGTGGTGGCCACTGGTAATGTACATATTATTTTGCTGCAAGGAGACCAGCTAATTTACTCCCCCAAATGAACTCATGGATTAGTTTTGTATTTTTAATAAACAAGTTCCTCCGCTCATTATGATTTTCATTTTCCTGGCGCCGAAGCCCAATATTTTCTTTTTATGAGCAGCTCTTTGATTACAATGTTCTTATCCTGAGATGAAATGTAAACTACTCATCATGAATTCGCACACAAAAAAAAAAAAACGAAAGGCGATAAATTAGAGCTATTTAGTTTAGAATGCAGAAGACGACGGTTCCCCTGATGAACCCAATATCCTCCCGGGAATGCGGTGTAACTTTTAGTCCATATAAAACTAATGAAACAGATGAAACCTAATTATCTAGTTTTCATAACAACACGAAAAGTCTCAGCGCTGTGCCCTTCTCTTTTTTTGTAAGTTCACCTTACATCGGAGCCAGCGTATTAAATAATAACTTATAGAAGAGGAGCCGGTTCACCTTGAGATGTCTGCGTTGTTGGAAGGATTGGTTCCCCCGGGGAGGAGGAGGGGGGGGAAGCCAGGTGACGCAACTGCTCCCTAAAGTCACATTCTAATTGTGGGATCTATAAAAGTACAGAATTTAGGAATATCATTAAGTGGAGCAATGTAGTGTGAGGAGAAGAGTATGCAAATAAAACCAGGAGGCTTTAACAAGGCTGCTCTGGAGAAGTCAATTATCTGGTATCACATGTGCCCGAGGAGGTGGAAGAGGAAAGCGATGAGTAAAAAAGAAGCTCAACGTGTTCCAACCGCAACTCGTTTTCTTCTTGGATCTAGCACTGTTTTCTTCATAGAGCAGCTGGCAAGCATCGTCGGCTGAAGTTTGATATACGTTGTTTGGTGTTATTGTACAGAAGACCTCGTACCATAAATTCCAGATGACATTTAGTGATGTTACTTCACGTTTTAATAAGCGTTGCTTGTGCATGACGTGCCATAAAATACCCTTTACTGGTGATTAGAATGCCATTAATTCAACTCATACATCAACGTACTCTACAACAGCTCATAGTCGCAGGATCTAAGGGTGTGCAGTATTATGTAACTCAGAGAAAACAGTTACATAGTCTGGTTGAAAAAAGACGCAAGTCCATCCAGTTCCACCAATAAAAGGGAAAAAAATAAATAAATCAGACAATCCTATACAATGGGGACGGAATTTTATATTGCAGCCATTTGCTAAAATCATTTAAGTTAATTTTTTTCCTCATTAATGTACACACAGCACCCCATATTGTACACACAGCACCCCATATTGTACACACAGCACCCCATATTGACAGAAAAACACAGAATTGTTGGCATTTTTGCAGATTTATTAAAAAAGGAAAACTGAAATATCACATGGTCCTAAGTATTCAGACCCTTTGCTCAGTATTTAGTAGAAGCCCCTTTTGATCTAATACAGCTATGAGTCTTTTTGGGAAAGATGCAACAAGTTTTTCACACCTGGATTTGGGGATCCTCTGCCATTCCTCCTTGCAGATCCTCTCCAGTTCTGTCAGGTTGGATGGTAAACGTTGGTGGACGGCCATTTTTAGGTCTCTCCAGAGATGCTCAATTGGGTTTAAGTCAGGGCTCTGGCTGGGCCATTCAAGAATAGTCACAGAGTTGTTGTGAAGCCACTCCTTCGTTATTTTAGCTGTGTGCTTAGGGTCATTGTCTTGTTGGAAGGTAAACCTTCGGCCCAGTCTGAGGTCCTGAGCACTCCAGAGAAGGATATCCCTGTACTTGGCCGCATTCATCTTTCCCTCGATTGCAACCAGTCGTCCTGTCCCTGCAGCTGAAAAACACCCCCACTGCATGATGCTGCCACCACCATGCTTCACTGTTGGGACTGTATTGGACAGGTGATGAGCAGTGCCTGGTTTTCTCCACACATACCGCTTAGAATTAAGACCAAAAAGTTCTATCTTGGTCTCATCAGACCAGAGAATCTTATTTCTCACCATCTTGGAGTCCTTCAGGTGTTTTTTTTAGCAAACTCCATGTGGGCTTCCATGTGTCTTGCACTGAGGAGAGGCTTCTGTCGGGCCACTCTGCCATAAAGCCCCGACTGGTGGAGGGCTGCAGTGATGGTTGACTTTCTACCATTTTCTCCCATCTCCTGACTGCATTTCTGGAGCTCAGCCACAGTGATCTTTGGGTTCTTCTTTACCTCTCTTACCAAGGCTCTTCTCCTCCGATAGCTCAGTTTGGCCGGACGGCTAGCTCTAGGAAGGGTTCTGGTCGTCCCAAACATCTTCCATTTAAGGATTATGGAGGCCACTGTGCTCCTAGGAACCTTAAGTGCAGCAGAAATGTTTTTGTAACCTTGGCCAGATCTGTGCCTTGCCACAATTCTGTCTCTGAGCTCTTCAGGCAGTTCCTTTGACCTTATGATTCTCATTTGCTCTGACATGCACTGTGAGCTGTAAGGTCTTATATAGACAGGTGTGTGGCTTTCCTAATGAAGTCCAATCAGTATAATCAACGCAGCTGGACTCAAATGAAGGTGTAGAACCATCTCAAGGATGATCAGAAGAAATGGACAGCACCTGAGTTAAATATATGACTGTCACAGCAAAGGGTCTGAATACTTAGGACCATGTGATATTTCAGTTTTTCTTTTTTAATAAATCTGCAAAAATGTCAACAATCCTGTGTTTTTCTGTCACTATGGGGTGCTGTGTGTACATTAATGAGGAAAAAAATGAACTTAAATGATTTTAGCAAATGGCTGCAATATAACAAAGAGTGAAAAATTTAAGGGGGTCTGAATACTTTCCGTCCTCACTGTATATACAATCCTATACCCACAGTTGATCGAAAGGAGGGCAAAAAACCCAGAGGTTGAACTAGTTGGCCTTGTGTATCCAATTTGAACTAGATGGTTTTGTGTCTTTTTTCAACCAGATTATGTAACTATGTAACAGTGACCTTTTTTTGTCTGTATCTGAGCTTAACCACTTCAATACCGGGCACTTTCGCACCTTCCTGCCCAGGCCAATTTTCAGCTTTCGGTGCTGTCACTTGTTAAATGACAACTGCGCGGTCATGCTACACTGTACCCAAACCAAATTTTTATCATTTTGTTCCCACAAATAGAGCTTTCTTTTGGTGGTATTTGATCACCTCTGTGGTTTTTATCTTTTCCTGAACGAATAAATAAAGACCTAAAATTTTGGAAAAAAAAAAGTTTTTCTTTGTTTTTGTTATAAAATGTTGTAAATAAGTAAGTTTTCTCCTTCACTGATGGGCACTGATAAGCTGCACTGATGGGCACTGATAAGGTGGCACCGATGAGGTGGCACTGATGGGCACTGATAGGTGGCACTGATATGTGGCACTGATGGGCACTCATAGGTGGCACTGGTGAACACTGATTGGCACTGATAGGTACTTATGGGTGGCACTAATAGCACTGCTGGGCACTGATAGGCGGCACTGATGGGCACTAAAAGGCGGCACTGATGGGCATTGATGGGCACTGATAGATTTAACTGATAGGCATCACTGGTGGCACTGGCAGGCATTTTACTTTGGTACTGATTGTCAGCTGCCTGGGCGCTGATTGTCATTTCCCTGGTAGTCTAGGGTGGCATACCTGGTGGTCCAGTGTGGTGGCCATCCCTGGTGGTAGTGGCGGCATACTGGTGGTCCTGGGCGGCATCCGAGGGGGGGCTACGCTGATAAACAATCAGCACAGACCCCCCCTGTCAGGAAAGCAGCCGATCGGCTCTCCTCTACACGGGTCTGTCAGACGCGAGTGAGGAAAATCCGATCAACAGCTCTTCCCGTTTACATCGTGATCAGCTGTGATTGGACACGGCTGATCACGTGGTAAAGAGTCTCTGTCAGAGACTCTTTACCTAGATCGAAGTTGCGGTGTGTCAGACTGACACACCGCAGCAACGATCGCCGCAATGCGCGCCCCCGGGTGCACGCCCCCGGGTGCGCGCAGCGGCTTGTTATTCTGGCGACGTCATATGACGTCCAGTCAAGATATCGCATCCACTTTGCCGATATCATATTGCTATATTTGGAGTGTGGGACTACAGCTGCCCAATTCCAATTTTATTGGAAAGTTGTTCATGTGGATATCAAGCTTCCAGCTGCAGCAGCTGTGAGGTTGATTTAACTACTTCTCTACCATGCCATTTATAAACATACCTTGGTATACAAATGGTTAAAGTGTTATAAATTAAAGTCTCTATCATTTTCATGCACTTCTTCCTCCTGAAGTATCTAGTTGATCCTGCCAGTCAACCTTCTTCCTTGTTTCAAACTGACCACACAAAGCACAGAAATTGACCTCTGTTAGGTGGTCAGTTTGTATCCTTTGGCTGGCCATTCAGAGAAACAGGACACTGTGCAAACACATGGCATGTCTGTATTGGGTAGTTTGTTTGGCCACCCCCCCCAACTAATCCCAGCCTGCCTCTTAAACACACCCCCTTCCAATCACAGTCTGGCTCTTGAACACTGCTCCCTTCCAATCACAGCCTGCCTCCTAAACACCCACTCCCAATCATAGCATGGCTCTTGAACACACCCCCTACCAATCATAGCCTGGCTCTTGAACACACCCCCTCCCAATCATAGCCTGGCTCATGAACACACCCCCTCCCAATCACAGCTTGGCTCTTGAACACACCCCCTCTCAATCACAGCCTGGCCGCCATGGCATTCATTATTTTGCCTAATTCGTAACTTCAGATAAATTCAAATTCAATTCAAATTCAAATTCAAAAAACTAATCTCAGCCTGCCTCTTAAACACACCCCCTTCCAATCACAGTCTGGCTCTTGAACACTGCTCCCTTCCAATCACAGCCTGCCTCCTAAACACCCACTCCCAATCATAGCCTGGCTCTTGAACACACTCCCTCCCAATAACAGCCTGGCTCTTGAACACACCCCCTCCCAATCACAGCCTGGCTCTAGAACACACCCCCTCCCAATCACAGCCTGGCATTCACGGCATTCGTTATTTTGCCTAATTCGTAACTTCAGATAAATTCAAATTCGTTACGTTCACCAACAGCCAAATTTGGAAGGAAATTCCAATAATTCCAATAACCTATAATTTTATAGTTAGTTATTATTACTTAGTTAGTTATTTATTATTTCGAATTTTTGGTTTATCATTCTTTCAAATTTTCAGATTTCCATTTGTTATTTTCAGATTTTCACATTTTCGGATTTTCGAATTTTCGAATTGTGATCATAAAGAACGACCCAAAAAACAAACACATTTTTTGGCAGTGCACATGTCTACCACTCACAGACTGCTTCTGGCACACACTCCTCTAAATCACAGCCTGCCTCTGGTACACACCCATTCCAATCACAGCTTGTCTCTTGAAAACTTCCCCTCCCAATCACAGCCTGCCTCTGGCACACACCCCTCCCAATCACAGTCTTCTACTGGCACACACCCCTCCCAATCACAGTCTTCTACTGGCACACACCCCTCCCAATAACAGTCTTCTTCTGGCACACACCCCTCCCAATCACAGTCTTCTTCTGGCACACATCCCGCCCAATCACAGCCTGCCGCTTAAAAAAAACTCCTCCCAATGACAGCCTGCCTCTTGAACCCCCCCATCACAGCCTGCCTCTTAGACACACCCCCTGCTCAAGAACAGCTTGCCAATTGGCTCAGGCTGAACAGATTTTGGAGTACAGGTAGGTGGTATGTCTGTACAGTGTCTTGTAACCCCACCCCCTACTATCAGGAAAAAAGATGCATGGTCACATGCATGGTTAACTTTTTAATCTTGTAGAAAAAGGTAAGAGAGATCATTTCTGAAACTAAGAAAAAGCAGTCACAGTGCCAGCATAGTTATAACTGGATTAGAAAATGTCTATAACATTGGATGTTCACAACTACTCTAAACTTTATATAAAGGAAGGGATTTAATTTATATATAAACCTTAACAATGAACTTCTATTTCTTCCTCCCTTTTGTTCTGTTAAAAATACCTTTGTAAAGAATTGTGTTATATTGTTTAAATAAGTGCAAACAAATACCCATGGATCCTGACAGAAATTAGGAGCAAGGTTGGGATCAAGCGGAATTGTAGTCGAGGAACAAGCCAAAAGGTCAGTAAGGAGTGGTAGTGAATATACGGACGGCAGCAGGAGCGACAAGAGCGAGATATTGGCTGCAGAGAGCACAATAATCTGGCAAACCGGAAGTGCAGAGACATGGCTTAAATGGGAAGTTCATGGGAGGAGCAAAGAGTTCAAGGTTACCTCTGGGGCCTGTCTAATGACAGATCATGTGACACTTAGATTGCACACAGGTGGACATCATTCCACTAATTATGTGACTTCTGAAGGTAATTGGTGACACCAGAGCTTTTTATGGGCTTCATAACAAAGGGGGTGAATACATACGCACATGCCAATTATCAGGTTTTTTTTATTTCTGAAAAATAGTTTTATGTATCTATTTTTCTAATTTTACTTCACCAACTTAGACTATTGTGTTCTGATCCATCACATATAATTCAGATTAAAAAAAAAAACATTGAACCAAATGCTGTAATGTAACAAAATAGGTAAAAAGCCAAGGGGGGTGAATACTTTTGCAAGGCACTGTGTATATATATATATATATATATATATATATATATATATATATATATATATATATATATATATATATATATTGCAGGGATGTTCTGTCTATGTTTTTTATTGCCCTGACATACATTTTAATAAAGCTACAAGCATTTAGTGATAGGACATCGATCAAATCTAGGCAAGTGGTGAGCCAATTTAATAAAACGTTATCAATGGTGATACTTTAATAAATGACACAATAAAGCCCACTGCGACCCATCAATATAAACAATTACAAATAATATGACTGTGATCTTTATTGTTACAAATGATGAAGCTCCAACACAAAAATCATTACAAACCATAGGGCTTCTAATGAAAACACTTGAGAACAAGTAGCGTTATTTAATGGGAACGATCACATGTGCGGGGCTAACTGCTCAACGGACACGGAAGCATTAATAATAGTAAGCGGTACTTAAGAGTCATTAGACTAATTGCCACTCTCCTCCTAGCCCGGCTGTGCCGCCCCGGTCAGTACCTATGGGGGGGTCACACCAGAGCTTTTCATGTTCTTATATCTGGAAGTCGCAAGGTTCCTGTTGAGAAAACGGTGAGAACGCGAAGCGGTGGGACTCATCGGAATCCCTGCCATGAGACGATCTCATGTGACCCCCCAACCTGAAAAAGGAAGAATTACTCTTAAGAGGTCCCACTGAGGAATTATGGGTTGGATTTATGTGGATGACCAGTAAGAAACGTATCTTTTTCCACCCCATAATTTTCAATTCGAGTTTTCAATAATAAAAGACCAAAAAAGGAATCCCAGGCTGTAGTGAGCAGTAAAGAACAGAGGATGAGAAATCACATAGGGTGTCTATAGACTAATTGTAGATGCCAAGCTCAAAGTACACCATATGTAAAAGCAATTACTAATATCCTATGTTAAAGGCGTTGTCCACTGTTTTTGTTGTTATAACTCGTTGTTAGTGTAGTTCTATTCCCTGTGTGGTTTGTTTGTCTTACCTTGTAATGAAGGGCTCACATGTTGTAGCTACAGTTTGTAATGTCATGTCTGATCGATCTCCCTATTTCCATGTATTCATTTACATAGCTTGTCCCTATTGGCCAATGTCCATGTATTCATTCCCCTAGCTTGTGCCTATTTGCCAACGCCCATGTGTTCATTCACCTAGCTTGCCCCGTTCACCAATGTCCCTATGTTCATTCACCTAGCTTGTCCCTATTTGCCCACGTCCATGTATTCATTCACCTAGTGTATCCCTATTTGCCAACGTCCATGTATTCATTCACCTAGCATGTCCCTATTTGCCAGCATCCATGTATTCATTCACCTAGCATGTCCCTATATGCCAACGTCCACGTATTCATTCACCTAGCTTGTGCCTATTTGCCAACGTCCATGTGTTCATTCCTCTATTTGCCAACGTTCATGTATTCAATCACCTAGCTTGTCCCGATTTGCCAATGTCCATGTATTCATTCACCTAGCATGTCCCTATTTGCCAACGTCCATGTGTTCATTCACCTAGCTTGTTGCTATTTGCCAACGTCCATGTGTTCATTCCCCTAGCTTGTCCCTACTTGCCAACATCCATGTATTCATTCACCTAGCTTGTGCCTATTTGCCAACATCCATGTATTCATTTACCTTGCTTGTCCCTATTTGCCAAAACCCATGTGTTCATTCACTTAGCTTGCGCTGTTCACCAATGTCCCTATGTTCATTCACCTAGCTTGTCCCTATTTGCCAACGTCAATGTGTTCATTCACCTAGCTTGTCCCTATTTGCCCACGTATTCATTCACCTAGCTTGTCCCTATTAGCCAACGTCCATGTATTCATTCACCTAGCATGTCCCTATTTGTCAACGTCCTTGTATTCATTCACCTAGCTTGTCCCTATTTGCCACGTCCATATATTCATTCACCTAGCTTGCCCCTATTTGCCATCGTCCATGTATTCATTCACCTAGCTTGTCCCTATTTGCCCATGTCCATGAATTCATTCACCTAGCGTGTCCCTATTTGCCATCGTCCATGTATTCATTCACCTAGCTTGCCCCTATTTGCCCACATCCATGTATTCATTTACCTAGCATGTCCCTATTTGCCAATGTCCATGCATTCATTTACCTAGCATGTCCATATTTGCCAACGTCCATGTATTCATTCACCTAGCTTGCCCCTATTTACCAATGTCCATGTATTCAATCACCTAGCTTGTCCCCACTTGCCAACGTCCATGTATTCATTCACCTAGCTTTCCCCTATCTGCCATCGCTCATGTATTCATTCACCTAGCTTGGCCCTATTAACTAAAGGGGCATACAACATCCTGTTCCAGGTCACGCAGTGTTCAATCCATGGCTCACTGTTTCCTGAGTGTTGTATCACATATGTGGGAGTGATAGTGTGATGGAAGACTGCATGGTGATCTCTCTGTTAATTGCTCTTGCCTGTTTGAGTGCGTCAGGTCTTATTACAGTGTAGCTCTCACCTGCAAAGCATAAGAGAGACCCTCAGATTGTGGAATATGTTGTTTCTTCACTGGGAGTGTCAGTTCTCACACTGCAGACAGAGGTCATGCATCAACCTGTGCAGTGCCATGCCGCATGCATCATGTTTGAACAGAAATTTAATTTTTTGACACCTGAAGGTTTACTCTACTGCAGGCTGTGTCTACAGAGAAACAAATGACACAGTGAAACTGCAGAATCAATGTACATCTTATGCATGACACCATGAGACTACTTGATCAATGTACATCATATGACGATAAAAACAAAGGTAGGAAGGTTTATAATGCCTTTAAAGTAATTGCAAATGTAACTTCACTGCTCTGCCTCTCCACCTTTTCGGGAGTAAGGGGGAAGAATGCTCCTTACATTGGTGATCAGTGGGAAGAATGTTCCTTACATTGGTGATCAGTGGGAAGAATGTTCCTTACATTGATGATTAGTGAGAAGAATGTTCCTTACATTGGTGATCAGTGGAAAGAATGTTCCTTACATTGATGATCAGTGAGAAGAATGTTCCTTACATTGGTGATCAGTGGGAAGAATGTTCCTTACATTGGTGATCAGTGGGAAGAATGTCCCTTACATTTGTGATCAGTGGGTATAATGTTCCTTACATTGGTGATCAGTGAGAAGAATGTCCCTTACATTGGTGATCAGTGGGAAGAATGTTCCTTACATTGGTGATCAGTGAGAAGAATGTCCCTTACATTGGTGATCAGTGGGTAGAATGTTCCTTATACTGGTGATCAATGGGAAGAATGTTCCTTACATTGGTGATCAGTTGGAAGAATGTCCCTTACATTGGTGATCAGTGGGAAGAATGTTCCTTACATCGGTGATCAGTGAGAAGAATGTTCCTTACATTGGTGATCGGTGGGAAGAATGTTCCTTACATCGGTGATCGGTGAGAAGAATGTTCCTTACATTGGTGATCAGTGGGAAGAATGTTCCTTACATTGGTGATCAGTGGGAAGAATGCTCCTTACATTGGTGATCAGTGGGAAGAATGTTCCTTACATTGGTGATCAGTGGGAAGAATGTTCCTTACATTGGTGATCAGTGAGAAGAATGTCCCTTACATTGGTGATCAGTGGGAAGAATGTTCCTTACATTGGTGATCAGTGAGAAGAATGTTCCTTACATTGGTGATCAGTGGGTAGAATGTTCCTTATACTGGTGATCAATGAGAAGAATGTTCCTTACATTGGTGATCAGTGGGAAGAATGTTCCTTACATTGGTGATCAGTGGGAAGAATGTTCCTTACATTGGTGATCAGTGGGAAGAATGTCCCTTACATTGGTGATCAGTGGGTAGAATGTTCCTTATACTGGTGATCAATGGGAAGAATGTTCCTTACATTGGTGATCAGTTGGAAGAATGTCCCTTACATTGGTGATCAGTGGGAAGAATGTTCCTTACATCGGTGATCAGTGAGAAGAATGTTCCTTACATTGGTGATCGGTGGGAAGAATGTTCCTTACATCGGTGATCAGTGAGAAGAATGTTCCTTACATTGGTGATCAGTGGGAAGAATGTTCCTTACATTGGTGATCAGTGGGAAGAATGTTCCTTACATCGGTGATCAGTGGGAAGAATGTTCCTTACATTGGTGATCAGTGGGAAGAATGCTCCTTACATTGGTGATCAGTGGGAAGAATGTTCCTTACATTGGTGATCAGTGGGAAGAATGCTCCTTACATTGGTGATCAGTGGGAAGAATGTTCCTTACATTGGTGATCAGTGGGAAGAATGTTCCTTACATTGGTGATCAGGGAGAAGAATGCTCCTTACATTGGTGATCAGTGAGAAGAATGCTCCTTACATTGGTGATCAGTGAGAAGAATGCTCCTTACATTGGTGATCAGTGGGAAGAATGTTCCTTACATTGGTGATCAGTGAGAAGAATGTTCCTTACATTGGTGATCAGTGAGAAGAAGGTTCCTTACATTGGTGATCAGTGAGAAGAATGCTCCTTACATTGGTGATCAGTGAGAAGAATGTTCCTTACATTGGTGATCAGTGAGAAGAATGCTCCTTACATTGGTGATCAGTGGGAAGAATGTTCCTTACATTGGTGATCAGTGAGAAGAATGCTCCTTACATTGGTGATCAGTGGGAAGAATGCTCCTTACATTGGTGATCAGTGGGAAGAATGTTCCTTACATTGGTGATCAGTGAGAAGAAGGTTCCTTACATTGGTGATCAGTGAGAAGAATGCTCCTTACATTGGTGATCAGTGAGAAGAATGTTCCTTACATTGGTGATCAGTGAGAAGAAGGTTCCTTACATTGGTGATCAGTGAGAAGAATGCTCCTTACATTGGTGATCAGTGAGAAGAATGTCCCTTACATTGGTGATCAGTGGGAAGAAAGTTCCTTACATTGGTGATCAGTGGGAAGAATGTTCCTTACATTAGTGATCAGTGAGAAGAATGTTCCTTACATTGGTGATCAGTGGGAAGAATGTTCCTTACATTGGTGATCAGTTGGAAGAATGTCCCTTACATTGGTGATCAGTGAGAAGAATGTTCCTTACATCGGTGATCAGTGGGAAGAATGTTCCTTACATCGGTGATCGGTGGGAAGAATGTTCCTTACATCGGTGATCAGTGGGAAGAATGTTCCTTACATTGGTGATCAGTGGGAAGAATGCTCCTTACATTGGTGATCAGTGGGAAGAATGTTCCTTACATTGGTGATCAGTGGGAAGAATGCTCCTTACATTGGTGATCAGTGGGAAGAATGTTCCTTACATTGGTGATCAGTGGGAAGAATGTTCCTTACATTGGTGATCAGGGAGAAGAATGCTCCTTACATTGGTGATCAGTGAGAAGAATGCTCCTTACATTGGTGATCAGTGAGAAGAATGCTCCTTACATTGGTGATCAGTGGGAAGAATGTTCCTTACATTGGTGATCAGTGAGAAGAAGGTTCCTTACATTGGTGATCAGTGAGAAGAATGCTCCTTACATTGGTGATCAGTGAGAAGAATGTTCCTTACATTGGTGATCAGTGAGAAGAAGGTTCCTTACATTGGTGATCAGTGAGAAGAATGCTCCTTACATTGGTGATCAGTGGGAAGAATGTTCCTTACATTGGTGATCAGTGAGAAGAATGCTCCTTACATTGGTGATCAGTGGGAAGAATGCTCCTTACATTGGTGATCAGTGGGAAGAATGTTCCTTACATTGGTGATCAGTGAGAAGAAGGTTCCTTACATTGGTGATCAGTGAGAAGAATGCTCCTTACATTGGTGATCAGTGAGAAGAATGTTCCTTACATTGGTGATCAGTGAGAAGAAGGTTCCTTACATTGGTGATCAGTGAGAAGAATGCTCCTTACATTGGTGATCAGTGGGAAGAATGTTCCTTACATTGGTGATCAGTGAGAAGAATGCTCCTTACATTGGTGATCAGTGAGAAGAATGCTCCTTACATTGGTGATCAGTGAGAAGAATGCTCCTTACATTGGTGATCAGTGGGAAGAATGTTCCTTACATTGGTGATCAGTGAGAAGAATGCTCCTTACATTGGTGATCAGTGAGAAGAATGCTCCTTACATTGGTGATCAGTGAGAAGAATGCTCCTTACATTGGTGATCAGTGAGAAGAATGTTCCTTACATTGGTGATCAGTGAGAAGAATGCTCCTTACATTGGTGATCAGTGGGAAGAATGTTCCTTACATTGGTGATCAGTGAGAAGAAGGTTCCTTACATTGGTGATCAGTGAGAAGAAGGTTCCTTACATTGGTGATCAGTGAGAAGAATGCTCCTTACATTGGTGATCAGTGAGAAGAATGTTCCTTACATTGGTGATCAGTGAGAAGAAGGTTCCTTACATTGGTGATCAGTGAGAAGAATGCTCCTTACATTGGTGATCAGTGAGAAGAATGCTCCTTACATTGGTGATCAGTGAAAAGAAAGTTCCTTACATTGGTGATCAGTGAGAAGAATGTTCCTTACATTGGTGATCAGTGAGAAGAATGTTCCTTACATTGGTGATCAGTGGGAAGAATGCTCCTTACATTGGTGATCAGTGGGAAGAATGCTCCTTACATTGGTGATCAGTGGGAAGAATGTTCCTTACATTGGTGATCAGTGAGAAGAATGTTCCTTACATTGGTGATCAGTGGGAAGAATGCTCCTTACATTGGTGATCAGTGGGAAGAATGTTCCTTACATTGGTGATCAGTGAGAAGAATGTTCCTTACATTGGTGATCAGTGGGAAGAATGTTCCTTACATTGGTGATCAGTGAGAAGAACGTTCCTTACATTGGTGATCAGTGGGAAGAATGTTCCTTACATTGGTGATCAGTGGGAAGAATGCTCATTACATTGGTGTTTTTTTGTGTTCGGGTAAGTGAACAGAATATTATACTTTGTCCTAGATTTGTATTCCATTTGGGTGGAGTTCAGTTCTACAAACTGTCTGCATCCTCACATATGGAGTAGACCCAGCGAAGTGTCGAGGTGTTTTATAACATGAATAAATGAGAAGCGGTTTACCAAGCTGAAAGATGAGATAAAACTGTAACAAAGCCAGCCATAAAGTCTCAGAAAATTAGCTTCTACAAGCGGCTGTAAACTAAACTTGTAGTCGGAAATTAGTTTCATGGACGGAACAAAAACATTCTATGGAGTGAAAGGAAACCTGTCATAGGAGAAACATGGAGCTGCTTAGCACTCCTTCTGGAAATGCTAGCTGCCTGGCTCTCTTGCTGATTCCGTTGTTTTAGGGTCTTCTGAGTCACTAATCAGATAGTGATCAGAAGGTCCCTCTAGAGGTTGCTAGAGCTTCCTTGCGCTTTAGCTTAGGACAACCATTCTCAAACAGGGTTCCTCTAGAAGTTGCTAGAGCTTCCTTGAACTTTGGCAGATTGGCCTTCCATCTGATGGACATGCATAATTCAGGGACCAACACCACTTGGCAGAGCCAGTAGCATGATACCAATGAGCTTTATAGCTCTTTGTAAGAGTGGCATTCTGGCCACCGCTGTTAGTATGACATTCTTTCCAATGACCACCAAAGTAAAAGGCATTTTCTCACTGAGCCCCAATGAATTGGTTTTAGCAAGAGTTCCGCAAGATCTGAAAATAGTTTCAAGGGTTCTTATGGGGTAAAAAGGTTGAGAAAGGCTGAATTAGGGCAGGACCACTAAATATGTTTTATGTAAAACAAAGTTTGCAGGGGGCCAAACATTCTGGGCCAAAACGTGGTTAGCTTAGGGCAACCATTCTCAACCAGGATTCTATGGAAACCTAAGGCCCCTCTAGAGGTCGCTAGAGCTTTCTTACAACCATTTTCAACCAGGGTTTTGTGGAACCCTGGAGTACCTCTAGAAGCTGCTAGAGGCATTCTGACCACCACTGTTATGCCGCGTACACAAGGTCGGAAGTTCCGACAACAAATGTTCGATGTGAGCCCGTTGTCGGAAATTCCAACCGCGTGTAGGCTCCATCGGACATTTTCTTTCGGAATTTCCGACAACAAAAATTTGAGAGCTGGACCTCAAATTTTCTGACAACAAAATCCGTTGTCGTAAATTCCGAGCGTGTGTAGACAATTGCGATGCACAAAATTCCACGCATGCTAGGAATCAAGCAGAAGAGCCGCACTGGCTATTGAACTTCATTTTTCTCGGCTCGTCGTACGTGTTGTACGTCACCGCGTTCTTGACGTTCGGAATTTCCGCCAACATTTGTGTGACCGTGTGTATGCAAGACAAGTTTGAGCCAACATCCGTTGGAAAAAAATCCAGGATTTTGTTGTCGGAATGTCCGATCGTGTGTATGCGGCATTGGTACGACATCCTTGCCAATGACCACCAATAAGAGCCATTTTCTCACTGACCCCCTTGGGCAAGGGTTCCCCAAGATCTAAAAATTGTTTCAAGGGTTGTTCTAAGGTAAAAAGGTTGAGAAAGGCTGAATTAGGGCAGGCCCACCTAATATGTAGTATGTCCCCGTGTTGTCTGCATTCTCTGAAGCAACCACCACTGTAATTTGGGATAGCGTGAGTTATTTGAGCTGTAGCCCAATTCCACAGAGGAGGGTTTTTGAGCAAATGCATGTTCTAGCAGTCACCTTGTTGATTTCTCTTACAGTGGACTATTTTTCAGCTAACATTTAAAAGTTTGAAATGGCGGGGGGGGGGGGGGGCGGGTTCTTTAAGATGCCCATATCACCTTTTTTTTTATATTTCTATAGGGGGAAATCTCCTGACTATGAATATCGCTCAATCAGCCATCATTGTCTATTTATAGGACATGATTCTGTCAACCCACTATGCCATCTGCCAGTTTTCTATACTAAACCTATTGGAAATTTCCATTATTCACCCAAGGGATAGGATTGCAGATCGTCTTCATCAGAGTCATTGCTAACTTTGGCTCCTCACCCATCCTTCTAAAGCGTATAAAAAAAAAACTTGCCTTGCTGTTCCGGAAGCGATCTATGCAAGTGGCAAGAAAGCCCAGAATTAAAAAAAATAAAGAACTGCATGAAGAAGCAAAATAAGACGGGTCTTCTGCTGCGAAGATATTACTTAGCAAACTGTGTGAGGATTATATTGCCATTCCCCCTTCTGTCCTTAATGAATGGTGACAAGTACAGCAGGGCTGTGAATACCCTGTAGAGATCCCCCATCTGGTAACCTCAGAGTCAAGCAAAAGAGGACAAAAAACAAAAACAAAAAAAAACCAATAAAAACAGCAGAGGCAGCTCAAAAACTTCTTCGCTTTTCCATTGTCAATGCAAAAGATCTCGGCAACTCGGCCCCATTCTGGCTCCGGCATACCCCTCAATGACATTTTAAAAAGGCTTTTGAGGATAATATAAAACATCTTTGCTCTGTTAGTGACAATACTACCTGTCCCAATTAGCATGCAGCAAAATATTACAAAACAAATTTAAGGTATGACAAAAAACTCCTGGAGATGTTCACAGTGGGAATACTTTACCGCTCGTGTTCCAGTGATAAAAACCTCTCCGTTTTTTTTTTTTTTTTTTACCTCTTCCATCTAAATATGCATCATTAAGAGAGGAAACGATGACTGCGTACTTTATGAAAATCGTTACCTTATGTCTTATTGTTGAAGGGAGTAAATAAAAATGTGGCTGCGGTATAGCTATTCTTCAAAATGAGAGGGAAGCGGCGGGGCGTCTAATGTGCCTGAACATAATATGAATATAAATTTCACGGTAGGGATAGGTGCGCCGGTGTCACCACTCGGACAAGGCGCTGCTTGCCAAAGCATCGAGCGGAATTACAATATGCAGCAATTTGGGAGTATGAAGATGCATGCACAGCTCTATTACTGCAAAGTATGAAAACAGAAATATTCTCCAACAGCGAGTCCGGGCAACAGGTACAAGGAATCAGGAAAGTGGCATTGCCAGAAGATACTGCAAAAGTGTCAGAACGACCACCCAATGTGCCTCTAATGTGATAGTCATACAATATCCTGCAGGAAGATCTATCTATATCGGTATTTGGCAGCATTTAAAACCAGGAAGCACACTTTACTATACTTATTTTCAGGGCTTTTTTTCTCAGAGAATAGTTGCAGGAACCCCCCCTGCTGAGTCATCCTTGGTCTATGTCCCCTACCCACCTCTGAGCACCATCCCTTGGTTCCACCTCCTACCCACCTCTGAGCACCATCCCTTGGTTCCACTCCTTATCCACCTCTGAGCACCGTCCCTTGGTTCCACCCCCTACTCACCTCTGAGCACCATCCTTGGTTCCACCCCCTACCCACCTCTGAGCACCATCCCTTGGTTCCACTCCTTATCCACCTCTGAGCACCGTCCCTTGGTTCCACCCCCTACCCACCTCTGAGCACCGTCCCTTGGTTCCACCCCTACCCACCTCTGAGCACCATCCCTTGGTTCCACCCCCTACCCACCTCTGAGCACCGTCCCTTGGTTCCACCACCTACCTACTTCTGAGCACCGTCCCTTGGTTCCACCCCCTACCCACCTCTGAGCACCGTCCCTTGGTTCCACCCCCTACCCACCTCTGAGCACCGTCCCTTCGTTCCACCCCCTACCCACCTCTGAGCACCATCCCTTGGTTCCACCACCTACCCACCTCTGAGCACCGTCCCTTGGTTCCACCCCCTACTCACCTCTGAGCACCATCCCTTGGTTCCACCTCCTACCCACCTCTGGGCACCCATCCCTTGGTTCCACCCCCTACCCACCTCTGAGCACCGTCCCTTGATCCCACCTCTGAGCACTGCCCCTTGGTTCCACCCCCTACCCACCTCTGAGCACCGTCCCTTGGTTCTACCCCCTACCCACCTCTGAGCACCGTCCCTTGGTCCCACCTCTGAGCACTGTCCCTTGGTTCCACCCCCTACCCACCTCTGAGCACCGTCCCTTGGTTCTACCCCCTACCCACCTCTGAGCACCGTCCCTTGGTCCCACCTCTGAGCACTGTCCCTTGGTTCCACCCACTATACACCTCTGAGCACCATCCCTTTGTTCCACCCCCTACCCACCTCTGAGCAACGTCCCTTGGTTCCTAGGCATCAACATTTGTTTTACCCTTAGGCGTGAAGGGGTTGAAGTGGTATTAAACCCGAAACCAGAAATGTAATATATTGCAGCTTACCAATGATTCGATGCAGTGGCTGCATTCGCTTTCTTTTTTTAGGCTTTTTCCCCTCTGTTTTTACCTGGTGCTCTGACCAGTAACAAACCTCCTATATTAGAGCTCCCTTCTGGATGAAGGAGTACAGAGGTCACCTCTAGACAGCAGTATTGTCAGTCTGGAGGGAGAGAGGGGAGTGTTAGGTGTACTAGCAGATTTAGATACACTAACAGATTGAAGCCAAACTCCAGCTAACACTTTATAAACAATTACAGCAGTTTTGTTCCTTTTTGGGATAAAGGTTTTAAATGCAAATTTTGGTGCCAAAACCGAAAATTCTGGATGCGCTTGGCCGAAACTGAAATTGATGGTTTTAATAAACATATATTTTTATATATTGTATGATATAATTGTATATATATTGTATATATTATAATAGTATATGGTTGTATATTTGGCTTTTAAATTAATATAATGAATTTAAATGAATATGAGTTTTTTTGTCGGCCATTATCATCACCTTTTGAAGAGGTGCTTGCTGCATTGAATGGTGCATATTTGGCAAACCGCACCAAAAACGCACCTCCAAAATGAAATGCATTGAAAACACAGCAAGAACGCTTAAAAAAAATGCACCGGTTTTTGCATTTTTTATGCATTTTTGAGTTACATGACCTATGAAAAACACTCCATAAGCAAGGTAAAAACGCAGCAAAATCGCAAGCGTTTTTCGGCAGCCATTATCGGCACTGATTTTCTTTTTCGACACACTGCTGAAAACCCTATTTTCAGCCCATAATTTGGCTGAAATTTGGGTGCATCACTAATTTTACATAAATAAATAAAAGATGAACATTGTAAGCATCCCATCGGTGTTAAATGATTTGTCTCAACACCCTAACTGCTACATTTGTAGGACAGCCTGTTCTGCTGAAAACCAACAGAATTCACTGGCTGGATCACCAGATCCAAAAAAAAAAAAAAAAAGAAAACCTAAAAAAAAAAGAAAATAAATTCAGCCGTCACAAGTATTGGTAAGCTGCAATATAATAAATGTTTGCTTTTGGGTTTAATACCGCAGCTCAATAATGTGACTCCTACAGAAATTACATCCAAAAACTTTCAAACTCAAAACAAAAAAAAACAAAAATAATGATGATAAATAGAAGAGAAAACGTGTTCCACTTAACACATCAATCATATTTAGTATTCAACATCACATAGAAATCGAAAACCATTAAAATGATAATCATCTCTGCACAATATTCTTGTAGTAATGATACCATGGAGCTCTTCATCATATACACCTCCGTGGTAATATAGAATATGTGAAATCCTTAGATTAAAACTGTTCATACTCATCCACACCGAGCCCAAACCTATAAAGATGAGTCTCTTATAGGACCTGCTATCCCCCTGTGGGACTAAAAACAAATTTAGTTGAGCAAACATGGTATAGAAACTATCAATGTCTCCCAAACACTATTCTGTACTCCTACTCCTAATGGAACTCTCTGCTACCTTTGACACAGTGGACCACCCCCTCCTCAGAAAAGTCCATGCCTTTGGTCTTCGTGACTGTGCTCTTCACTGGTTCTCATCCTACTTATCCAAACATAAGGTTCTGTCCTTGGACCTCCCTTATTCTCCATCTACACCTCCTCCCTGGGTCAGCTGATAGCCTCCCACTGCTTCCAATACCATCTCTACACTGACGACACCCAAATCTATCTCTCTGCTCAGCTCACTCCACCAGTCCCCTCACGTATCACCGATTTACTAACAGACATATCAGATTGGATGTCACATCACTTCCTCAAACTCAATCTATTCAAAACCAAGTTCATAATATTTCTTCCCCCACGTGCCGCTTCCCGACTTCTCTGTCAAGATCGATAGCACTACTATCAACCCGTCCCCACATGGCAAGGTTCTAGGTGTAATCCTGGACTCTGCACTCCCCTTTCGGCCCCGTGTCCAATCACTGTCCAAATCTTGCCGCCTCAACCTCTGCAACATCTCCAAAATACACCCGTTTCCAAACCAATGACATCACAAAGCTCCTAGTTCACTCCCTGGTTATCTATCACCTCGACTACTGCAACTCCCTCCTTATTGGCTTACCTTTACCCCCTTCAGTTCATAATGAATGCTGCTGCCAGACTCATCCACCTTACCAACCACTCAGAGTCTACTACCCTTCTCTGCCAAACCCTCCACTGGTTTCGACTTCGTGTCCTAAACCCCTCTCTGCCAATCCCTCCACTGGCCTCCACTTCGTGTCCTAAACCCCTCTCTGACAATCCCTTCACTGGCCTCCACTTCGTGTCTTAAACCCCTCTCTGCCAATCCCTCCACTGTCCTCTACTTCGTGTCCTAAACCCCTCTCTGCCAATCCCTCCACTGGCCTCCACTTCGTGTCTTAAACCCCTCTTTGCCAATCCCTCCACTGGCCTCCACTTCGTGTCCTAAACCCCTCTCTGCCAATCCCTCCACTGGCCTCCACTTCGTGTCCTAAACCCCTCTCTGCCAATCCCTCCACTGGCCTCCACTTCGTGTCCTAAACCCCTCTCTGCCAATCCCTCCACTGGCCTCCACTTCGTGTCCTAAACCCCTCTCTGACAATCCCTTCACTGGCCTCCACTTCGTGTCTTAAACCCCTCTTTGCCAATCCCTCCACTGGCCTCTACTTCGTGTCCTAAACCCCTCTCTGCCAATCCCTCCACTGGCCTCCACTTCGTGTCCTAAACCCCTCTCTGCCAATCCCTCCACTGGCCTCCACTTCGTGTCCTAAACCCCTCTCTGCCAATCCCTCCACTGGCCTCCACTTCGTGTCCTAAACCCCTCTCTGCCAATCCCTCCACTGGTTTTCACTATGTGTCCTCCACTCCTCTCTGCCAATCCCTCCACCCCTCTCTACCAATCCCCCCACTGGCCTCCACTCCGTGTCCTGAACCCCTCTCTGCCAATCCCTCCAGTGGTTTCAACTATGTGTCCTCCAAGCCTCTCTGCCAATGCCTCCATTGGCTTCCACTCACCCAACAAATTAAATTCAAAATCCTAACAACAACTTTCAAAGCCATCCACAACTCGCCCCCAGCTACATCACTAACCTAGTTTCAAAATACCAACCCAATCCTTCTCTTCATTCCTCCCAAGACCTTCTGCGTTCTAGTTCCCTTGTCATCTCCTCCCATGTTCGCCTCCAGGACTTTCCCCCGAGCCTCTCACATCCTGCTGAACTCCCTGCCCCAATCTCTTTGACTATCTCCTACTCTGCTTGCTTTTAGACGATCCCTGAAAACCCTTCTCTTCAGAGAAGCCTATTCTGCCCCCTTCTAACAACTGTACTTTGATTTTCTCCATCAGCCCATCCCCCACAGTTATTACCTTTTGTATCACTTGACCCTCCCTCCTCGATTGTAAGCTCTAATGAGCAGGGCCCTCTGATTCCTCCTGTATTGAATTGTATTGCAATTGTATTGTCTGCCCTCATGTTGTAAAGCGCTGCACAAACTGTTGGCGCCATATAAATCCTTAATAATAATAATAAGCGCTATGAATCTAGGGGTGGCTGCACGGCATTTCTTAGAATAGGTTTTCTGATGGTGACAACAGTGGATTCTGGTATCCATTGGAAGACCCTGTGACAGGATGAGAACGCAGGACCACAAAATATGAGACAGGACGTTGTCACCCTATAACAGGAAGTGCCTAAAAAGGCCTTATGTGGCAGGATCACCAGGGATTATTTTAATGAAAGCTGCAGATTAAAAAAAAAAAAAATACTGAAAATGTATTTTGAAATTACATTAACACGTTAAAAGTTCATTGTCAATTTTAGTAAGTGAGTTTACATATTTAACCCCTTCAATACCGGGCACTTTCGCCCCCTTCCTGCCCAGGACAATTTTCAGCTTTTGCAATTTGAATGACAATTACACGGTCATGCAACACTGTACCCATATGAAATTTGTATCATTTTTTTGAGTCAGATAGAGCTTTCTTTTGGTGGTATTTAATAACCCCTGTTTTTTTTTTTTTTTTGCCAAACAAATTAATTAATTTGTAATTTTTCTTCTTCGCTGATGTTCATTGATGAGGCTGCATTGATGGGCACTGATGAGGAGGCACGACACTGATGGTCACTGATAGGCGGCACTAACAGGCACCATAGGTGTGCGCAGCCCATTATATTAGGGTATGCACCCCAAAGCTCAAACACACGCCCCTTTCTCTGCAGCCTCTGCTGCACTGCACAGGGAATGAATAGGAGGAGCTCTGTGCTGAGCCGCTTCCTGTTTATTCACAAATTGAAGCATATGCTTCCGCTATGAATGAACACAGAGAGTGTGCTCACTATGTTCATTTAGAAAAGGAAGGGGCCAGTAAATGACATATTGACTAGCCCATGGGTGCTCAACCTGTGGCCCTCCAGCTGTTGGGGAACTACAAGTCCCATCATGTCTCTGCCTTTGGGAGTCATACTTGTAACTGCCCACAGCTTGCAATGTCTCATTGGACTTGTAGTTCCGCAACAGCTGGAGGGCCACAGGTTGAGCACCCATGGGCTAGCCCTTTCCCCTGCTTTTCATCCTGAAACATTCCCCTTAAGAGCCAGGGGGAGGAGGAGAGGAAAGAATCCAGTAGCACTGTGGGGGGCGCAACACAGATGGAAGCCTGGGCAGTAGGGGAAATTGGCACTGCACAAAGTGATTAGGGTGTGCCCAGGCACACCTGGCACACCCCCTGCGCACGCCTATGACAGGCACTGATATGCTGCACTGATGGAGCCCCATTATCAGTTATCTCTATCTCATTATTATCAGTGCCCATCGGTGCAGCATATCAGTACCCGTTAGTGCAGCATATCAGTGCAACCTATCAGTAACCATCAGTGGCGCCTATCAGTGCAGCCTCATCAGTGCCGCCCCATAGCACTATAGCATAGCAGGAAAGGAAATGCCCATAACCCGCATTTGTTTACATGTGATCAGCTGTGATTGGGAACAGCTGATGACATGGTAAAGAGCCTACGTCACTGGCTCCTTACTCTGATCGGTGCGTGACGCGACGTGAAGGAGGTCATATGACGTCGACTCAGAACAGCAAAGGTGTTCAGATTCAAAATGGTCGAAAGACTGTAAAATAAGCAATTTAAAAAGGTAGATTTCTAGAATGACTTCTGTCAGACAGAAAAGTTAAAAAAAAACGTTTGTCGATCAGCGTCTGCAGCTGGCGATCAGTGAATTCTTTAAGTGCTGGGTCCCACTGCTCATATACACTTTTGTGGTTCACTTCACTTCTGGTGTTTAATTTTTGCACGCTGCACCGCATGCATGAGGTAATGGACCTCAGATTGTTAACTCCTTGAGGGCAGGGCCTGATGTGAATGTATAATGTGTAAATTATTGGCACTATATACATACCTGTTTACAATAAATCACACAATCACAACGGTCATGACAGCGCTGTATTGTTTCCGATATAATATTATAACAAGATAAGTAGGCATTGATGGATGAGGAGATGCGGAGGCTGGAGATGTTGCGGTATAACTGTCCAGGTGACAGCTGGTGGGGCATGCATGGCACATATTCATCTTCGTAGTGACTCCACAACGCGAGCCGTCCAGGACATCACAATTAACTTATCCTGGATCTAAGCCTGCTCCTTGTGACACATACAACAGATCATCTGTATTGTTCTACAGCCTTACATCTGTCCCGGTACGAAACGCATGGAAGCCGTCTTCTGCCGGAGATGATGACAGTATTCATGCTTTCCTGAAGGGAGCCATTTGTGTAACAGTCATGTTTTCAGGAAGACAAAGCGACATCTATGTTCCGGATCACAGAAGACGATTGTACACGTCCTTCAAGGAAGGAGCCACCAAGGGAGATATGGGGAGGAGGGGTGCTTATGATGGAAAGCCGAGTTTCATGACTCAATACCGAGGGCTGATTACTACACAAGTACCAACTCATCCAAAACGTGTGAAAGTTCCATCGCTGCAGTTTATTTGATAAAATATATTAACGTAAAGGTAAAACTAAAGGCAATTTTCTATTTTTTTTTTTTTTTTATTTGGTGAGGAGTTCGAACTGTTGGGTTTTAATTGGAAAAAGAAACGAATAGTGGAATCTCATCCATTATCCAAACATTTTCCCTGAGAGTACCAACCCCCAGCAGTAAAATTAGAAAAACACTGTGCCCAGAGGGAAAAAAATATACAATTCAACACCAAGTATGTAGAGATAAGAGTCAATCCTATTCACATATTGGTAAAAAAAAAAAAAAAATCACAAAAACTTGTACAGAAGTCTTAAAACATGTATTTACTCCTGCTCGAATCAGTCCATTCACTACCAAATTACCACAAAGCCCTACGGGTTTCCTGGCTTAACCTGTTAGTACCGAGTTCACCTGCTGGTGGCACTGTGGTGCTCTGGGCAGAAAGCTGCAGTGTTGTTGTCCACCAGCAGGTGTCTCCCAGCAACCAGCAGGTTCCAGTGATCAGCTCCACCTGGCCACACCTGCTGGGAGGGTACTTAAAGTGGATGTAAACCCAATGTCATCCTTTCTAAACTACTGCCATAGGGGTTATCTATAAGGATATGCACGCCTTCTGCATGTATCTTTACCTGTCAAATGTCTCCCCTCTGTCTGTTATGAGACCAGAAAAACTGCAGATTCTGTGGGTGGGTCTGTTGTCTGGAGCTTGTTGGGTGGAGTCGTGATGTCAGTAGAATCCCCGCCCACCTCAACACTCCCCTTGTCAATATGCATTTTCTCCTGTGTATTTCTAACACTGAACTTCTGCTATGATCTCTAACATCCAGTGAAAAGACAGGAAAGTAACCACATGACTTCAGCATGTCAAATCATGGTGAGGTGTGGAACAGCCAATCGTTGTAGAGCTGCTGAAGAAAGGAGTGGGGGAGGGAATTAAAAAATAATGCATGTCTTAGTCTAGTGCACGAGATGTAAATCACCTGTCACTCACAGCAAGGGGGAGGAGCTGACAAAGTTTTTCTCTGTTTGGCAAGTTTTATCTCACTGAACAATAAAAGAGGATTGCTCAGAGCTGGATTAACTCTTTGTGGCAAGACTGGGCTCAAATGATAGGAACTCTTATACTCTACATTATGACATAAAAAAAAAAAAATTCAGGTTTACATTCACTTTAAAGGATAAGTTCACCTTTTTTTTTTTTTTTTGTAAAGCCCAGCTCCCCTATGTACCAATATAGCATTAATCTACTTATTTTGTAAAAATAAAACCGATTTCCATCAATTCTAAACTGGCTAAAAAATGTAATGTTCTAACACATCCACTATAAAAATACTGCTGGAGAAAGCAGAGGCGATATATGTAATTTATAATTGTAGCTCCCTGACAAATGTCCTGCAGAAGATTTGTGATGTCTTTTGTGGCCTAAAAAAAAAATGGTTGCTTACCTTCCGTACTATCGGGATGACAAGTTAGATGTTTGTGTTCAAGGACATCATGTGCTGAGCATTGCAAGAATGGGGAGCTGGGAAGTGTTAGTGTAAAATGATTTTACAATTTGTGGTATAGATTATACTCCCCGGTTATATCTCTCTGATGGATGTAGAAGGTCTTATAAGAAGATTCTTATGCTGACACGACACAATAAAAGATGAGTGACATTTAGCCAAAGGTTACAGAGTCTTAGCCAAAGGGTAATGACCTTTAGCCATGAAAGAAGACCTTTCCCTTCTGTTCTCAGTGGAGCCGGGGCTATGGAGGGCGTTTAATACCCAAACTATCCATTTCAAATGAACCGATGACATTACAAGTCAGTAACAGATAGGGAATTGATAACTGATAGCTTGGGCCTTCCACAAACACATTTATGAATGAAAAATAGGAAATTGGGAGGAAGGCCTCAATAAGAGACCCTCATTTGGTAGACCATGTAGGTCTGGTACAGTGATGGCGAACCTTGGCACCCCAGATGTTTTGGAACTGCATTTCCCATGATGCTCAACTACAATGCAGAGTGCTGGGGCATCATGGGAAATGTAGTTCAAAAACATCTGGTTCTCCATCACTGGTCTGGTACCTCATCCTAATCAATGATATACAAAACAATGGACCCTAACAAACTAAATATAAGGACTATAACGGTACCCAATTTTTGTAAAAAGTATCAAAAAATATTATATGATAAACATTGCATACATATCAAAAAACATACAAAACAGACAAAAGCTGCACATAAAACATACAATAAATAAAACTGATCACTGCGCTAATGTCTATTCAGCAGCTAGCATAAAATATAGGTAACAATATTCAAAAAATGTATAAAGATATGCAGCGCTAGAAATACAAGCATAAGCTACTGTATGTAAAAAAAAATCCACTGTCTTTGAGTGTAAAGCGTCCATGATCCAAGAAATGGCATCACCCACAGTTTAAATATGACAAGCTGAGGTGAACTATGAAATCCTCCACCGCACACCAACACACCGGGCTTCTTACCGCAGAAAGTGGACCACTAGGTTATAGGTGGTCAGATAAGCATGATATATCCACTATAGCATGACTCAAGACAGCTGAATCTCAGAGGGTCATAACATGGAGTGAATCCACAGGTTCATATGTCTCCTCATAGTGTAGTATGGTAAATCAAGATGATTTTAAGTAAAAAGAGTACAGGGTACTCACATTTAGCGAATTAGAACGAGCATGTCAGGAACACAAAAAGTCTTTGGTTAACATTTGTTTTCAACCAACAAGATGGCTGCGGTCAGCATGTATAGTTTCGTCCAATAAGGAACATCGTCAGGGGTGTCTGCTTATCTGACCACCTATTGTTATTAACCTAGTGGTCCACTTTCTGCGGTAAGAGGCCGGATGTGTTGGTGTGCGGTGAAGGATTTCATAGAAGCACCTAAAACATAACCAAAACCATCTAGTACTCCTTGAATACAGATTCTTGGCGGCTCTCCTATAGTGGAGCACAGTGAGTTGCTGTGATTTCGACGCAGTTTGCATTTCGCAGGAGGTAACCCGCTTCTTCAGGAAAAGTTTTAGCAAGAACACTCACGGTTAATAGTCAAAAATTGTCACCCATATAATGCCACAGGATGGTCCTTCTCGTTTTCCAAGATAGTCATTAGTTCCTATGTAATTGGAACTAGGTATCTAGAATCTATCTCACTCCACGCTGATCTGAGGAACGACATGATGGGAACCTCTTTACCTACCTAATATAATACCTTGTATATCACTAGGTGCCCACCATATGATTTGACTATGGATACCTAGTTCCAATTACATAGGAACTGACGACTATCTTGGAAAACGAAGAGGACCGTCCTGTGGCATTATATGGTTGACAATGTCCATTTGTAGGAGGACCATTCAATGTGTTGTTTATTTTGATGTTTTTGACTAATAACCGAGAGTGTTCTTGCTGAAACTTTTCCTGAAGAAGCGGGTTACCTCCTGCGAAACGCAAACTGCGTCGAAAATACAACTCACTGTGCTCCACTATAGGGGAGCCACCAATAATCTGTATTCAAGGAGTACTAGTTGGTTTTGGTTATGTTTTATGTGCAGCTTTTGTGTGCTTTGTATGTTTTTTTGATATGTATACATGTGCAATTTTTATAATATAATAAATATTTTTTGATACTTTTTACAAAAATCGAGTACTGTTATAGTCCTTATATTTATTTTATTAGGATCCATTATTTTGTATAACATTTATGAATGAGAGGGGGGAGCTCACTGAACGTCTTGTAATATGCATTGAATTGTAAGAGATAAATCAGATAGCTGCACATGTTGCAGTGCACAATCTATCTTTGTTTGATAGAAATATACAGGAATGTAACATGTAGTCTTAAAAACGGATTACACTGAGTGATTTATGATTGCTGATGAGATACTGATATCTAAGCTAGGGTATTGTTATTTCCAGTGGTGGCCGGTGCTCAATATTTTAGGGGGCGGTTAACAAACCTGCCCCCCTCACTCACACCACATGGACGAGCTGCCACTGGTTATTTCTGCAAACACACTACCGCGTTCATGTCACAGTCAGGGGTCAGGCTCTAGGACCAGCAGCGATAGCAGTAGAGAGGCTTCCACTGGCTATCAGGATAGGTATACAAGTATGTCACCCTGGTGGATGACACATGCTCACCCAAGGTGCGGGGTCTAAGCACTACCCAGATAGCAAGCAACTGTGCTGCAAGTTTGAAAATGACTTTCTGAGCTATTGCTAGACTTGTCAGGCTTCACAAGTTTGTTGCACAATTGCAGCAAGTTTGCACTGCGTGACTCCAGATCAACTTTCTTTGCAAACATTCTGCAAGTCTGCTGCAAGTTCTGGTTCAGTTATGTTGTGCAATAGTCATCCCACCACACGGGGTCTGACTGAATTTTCATGCTGAAGACTTACAGAGCTCTTGCTGTAAACTCACCATTGCAACTTTGCTCTTGCTAGACTTGCCGCGCAAATTTGCTACAAATTGGAAAAGTATCAACTAGAACTTGTGCTTCAAGTGCTCGGCAAGTGTACAACTTTCCAGTGAAAACGTGCAGCAAGTTAACAGACCTACAATTCAACACTGTCACAAACTTGTGGCAAGTTATCTTTGCTATCTGGGTAACTGGTGTTCACCAGAGCTCCTGATGGTGGAGATGGGTTTTGCTGCATGTTAGTACCAGGTCGCGGTCCTCAGGAATGCCCCACCAGGAAATGAGCAAGTTGTGGGCCAGTAGCAGGTATAGCAGGTAGCTATCAGCCAGAAGTGTAGTCAAAGCCAAAGGTCGGTAACATGTGGTTGCAGGTTGGGATCAAGTGGAAGCCTAGCTGAAGAACAAGCCAAAGGTCGGTAATTAGTGGTAGCAAAAGATATGGACAGCAGCAGGAGTGACAAGAACAAGATATTGACTGGAGAGAGCACCATAATCTGGCAAACAGGAAGTGCAAAGGCATGGCTTAAAGGTATAAAGGTATAGCAGGCAGCTATCAGCCAGAAGTATAGTCAGTAAACAAGCCAAAGGTCGGTAACATATGGTTGCAGGTTGGGATCAAGTGGAAGCCTAGTTGAGGAACAAGCCAAAGGTTGGTAATGAGTGGTAGCGAAAGATATGGACAGCAGCAGGAGTGACAAGAACGAGATATTGACTGGAGAGAGAACCATAATCTGGCAAACAGGAAGTGCAAAGGCATGGCTTAAATAGGAAGTTCATAGGAAGAGCAAAGGGTTCAAGGTTCTAAGGAAAGAAGGCGAGGCTGTCTAAGGAATCGGGCATGAAGTTGACCAACATCCTAAATGCCTCAGCAAGAAGAGACATCGCCAAATACAGCAGAGGTTGCAAGTTCAGATCTGGATCCTGACAGTTAAACCTCACTGGAAAAGAATGGGAGAAAAAAAAAACCCAGCTAAATGTTCTCAATAGAAGTGGAGAGGGAAGTTGACAAAAAAAGAGAAAAAGAGGGGAGATAAAGGTCGCCAACTTGACAGTCTAAGGAGGACTGGCTTCTAGTAGCTTTTTATTTTTATCTCGGAACTTGAATTGGGTCCAGTAGATCCATGTCTTGTTTTCTGAGAGAGAACATTAGTTCTTACATTTTCATAAATGGAATCCTTTCACCAACTGCAGGGGCCATGGGAGATTTCCAGTTGGCCGGTATGCAGGGCCTGGAGTTTAACTTTAAACTTAAAATTTTAAGCCTTTTGTTATCCACCCACCTCCATAAGGGACCGAAAGACTATAGCCGGCTCTTCGTGAGTGCAGGTCTACTCCTCCTGGCCTCATGCCCTAACCAAAGCCTACATGTGCTGGTTACATCCCCCGAGTTGTGGGGTGTTTAGCTCCCATGTGTGTGTGCTTCTCCCTACCTGACTGATTAAGGGGTGCTGACTCACCCCTGACATTACTGCAGGAGGGCTCTACCTAAAAGGGGCCTAGCACCTGGTGACACTGCCTGCGGTAACTTGCCATTATTTTGGTACAGAGCCACCTATTGGCAAAATGGCTACAAGCTGGCAAGGCACCCACGCTGCAGAACACCCCATTGCACATGCATTAAAATAGGTCATTTTTTGTGCATTAGATACACTATCATCCTATTAAAAATGAATAGGCTTGCTTAATGCACATGTTGCATCGACCATGGCAGAATTGGGGCCTTCAGTTTTGGAACAGAAGCCTCACAGAAAGAAAATCACTCAGACACGGGATACTCACATTCATAAGCCATTATCCAGAAATGTAAACGTATGAGCGCTTTGTCTCCTGCGCCTGATCCTAGATCCATCGAGCTTCATGCCACACAAGGGTATCGATTACAGACCACTTTGCAGAAAGACAAAGCATTGATCACAGGCTGCCCCGAACGAGTTCTTACACAAAGAATATGGTATTTTACAAACCAATAGGACACCCGGTAACCGTCACAGACAAAAATCAATGAACAAACAGATGTAGGTGCTGGAAGGGGCCGTAAACTCCGGCGAGGAGATACAAGAACATCATTTGTGTGAACACGGCTGTCTATAGTTCAGTCATGTAACCACTTTCCTTTCTTGCAGCAGAAGATCAGCCTCTTTGCTTGATTCATTTCTTCAAAGAAATTCTTCAACCTCATCTTTATAGACACTTTAAAGTCTTTAAATATACACAAAAATACCAAGGAAAAGACTGGGAGTCTGCGGTGCTCAATATCTCAGGAACGAGACAATAATGGATGATTAAAAAAAGATTGTTTATTGGTTTACTATAAAATAGTGGTCTCCAAACTGTGGCCCTTCGCTTGCCTTTATCTGGCCCTTGGGGCACTATTTCGTCCACAGATACCAACATTGGGGCATGATTTCCCCCCCGACACCAAAAAAAGTGCACAATTCCTCCCAATGGTACCAACAATGGGGAACCATTTTCTCTCAACGCCACCAATGATGAGGCACAATTCCACCCAAGGACACCAACAGCGGGGCACAATTTTTCCACTGACACCAACGATGGGGCATTGTTTATTCCCATTGTTGTCGGGACCTTTTCTACTCCCACTGGCCACAGTCTGGCCCCTCTAAGGTTTGAAAAAACAGTAAACTGGCCCTTTGCGTAGAAAGTTTGGAGGCCCCTGGTTTACAAGATAAAAAAAAGGCACACCACTGTACATTGTTTTGTTCTTTCTCACAATATGTGTCGAGTATTATGATCAATCCTTGAAAGTGATGTCTAATATTGTCAATATCTGCTATGATACTTTTCATTAGAAAATAAAAAATGTTATGGTTAAAAAAATAAAAAAACAATAAAAAATAAAAAAGGCACATCACTAAAGCCCGGAAAAAGTTAAAAGCAATTATAGGTATATTTTATGCCAGACACAGATCTACCTTCAACCCACTCACATTGTCAGAAAATAGTATACAACATAACATAACACAACACAACACAACACAACACAACACAACACAACACAACATAACATAACATAACATAACATAACAGAGAAGTTACTAATCAATATATAGATAGGTGTTGAAAATGTGTACTTGTGCACCAATAAAAAATCGTTTTTACTTATCCATTGTTGTTTGTTTTCTGAGATATTGAGCACCGCACAGTCCCATTCTTTTCCTTGGTGTTTTTATATGCAATTACAGGGATGTGGGGCTCTATTCACCTCCTAGTGCCTGTTCTGTTTAAATAATTTAAAGGGGTTGTAAAGGCAGAAGTTTTTTTTAATCTTAATACATTCTATGCATTAAGATAAAAAAACCTTCTGTGCGTAGCAGCCCCCCTCAGCCCCCCTAATACTTAACTGAGCCCCATCTAGATCCAGCGATGTTGCACGAATGCCTCAGCCGTCCGGGATTCTCCCTCCTGATTGGCTGAGACACAGCAGCAGCACAATTGGCTCCTGCTGCTCCCAATCAAAGTCAGTTAGCCAATCAGAAGAGAGAGAGAGGGGGGGAGGGGCAGAACCGTGTCTCCGTGTCTGAATGAACACACAGAGCTGCGCCTCGGTTTGGGTGCCCCCCATAGCAAGCTGCTTGCTGTGGGGGCACTCGACAGAAGGAAGGGGCCAGGAACACGGAAGAGTGACCCGAGAAGAGGAGGATCTGGGCTGCTCTGTGCAAACCCACTGCACAGAGCCGGTAAGTATAACATGTTTGTTATTTTTAAAGAAAAAAAACGAGACTTTAGGATCACTTTAAATATAAAGAATTTTTCAATTTTATTTTATTTGAATTTTTGTGGGGAAGGGAGGGGGTACTCCCTTTGTCCGTCATGGCCATATATTGATACAAACTAAATTATAATTATTATTGTTGTTGTTGTTATATCATTATTTAATTTCTGTATTATTATTATTAATAATGTATTTATTACTATCAACATTTTATTTATTTTTTTAATTTTAGATTATCCTGTTCCTGTTCTCCACTGCCCTGTGGCACTCTTTGTGTGGCCCTCGGGGCCCCTGCAGATACTAATCTGTGGTTCCCTAATGCTCTTTTATAGCAATGATTTCTAGCAGCCTCTTGCAATATGTCTCCAGCCTATAGCTGCCACCTGAAGCATCTCCTCAGTCTCCAACAATTCCTATAGCATGTTCACATCCGGAGAGTCTCTTGCAGCGTGTCCACAGTCTCTGACCATCTCTGGTATCATGTCTGCAGTCTCTGACCATCTCCTGTATCGTGTCTGCAGTCTCTAACCATCTCCTGTATCATATCTGCAGTCTCTGACCATCTCCTGTATCATGTCTGCAGTCTCTGACCATCTCCTGTATCATGTCTGCAGTCTTTGACCATCTCCTGTATCATGTCTGCAGTCTCTGACCATCTCCGGTATCGTGTCTGCAGTCTCTGACCATCTCTTGTATCATGTCCGCAGTCTTTGATCATTTCTTGTATCGTGTCTGCAGTCTCTGACCATCTCCTGTATCATGTCCGCAGTCTTTGATCATTTCTTGTATCGTGTCTGCAGTCTCTGACCATCTCCTGTATCATGTCCGCAGTCTCTGATCATTTCTTGTATCATGTCTGCAGTCTCTGACCATCTCCTGTATCATGTCTGCAGTCTCTGATCATTTCTTGTATCATGTCTGCAGTCTCTGACCATCTCCTGTATCATGTCCACAGTCTCTGATCATTTATTGTATGATGTCTGCAGTCTCTGATCATTTCTTGTATCATGTCTGCAGTCTCTAATCATTTCTTGTATCATGTCTGCAGTCTCTGACCATCTTCTGTATCATGTCCGCAGTCTCTGACCATCTCCTGTATCATGTCTGCAGTCTCTGATCACTTCCTGTATCATGTCTGCAGTCTCTGATTATTTCTTGTATCATGTCTGCAGTCTCTGATCATTTCTTGTATCATGTCTGCAGTCTCTAATCATTTCTTGTATCATGTGTGCAGTCTCTGACCATCTCCTGTATCATGTCTGCAGTCTCTGACCATCTCCTGTATCATGTCTGCAGTCTCTGACCATCTCCTGTATCATGTCTGCAGTCTCTGATCACTTCCTGTATCATGTCTGTAGTCTCTGATTATTTCTTGTATCATGTCTGCAGTCTCTGATAATTACTTGTATCATGTCTGCAGTCTCTGACCATCTCTTGCATCATGTCTGCAGTCTCTGATCACTTAATGTATCATGTCTGCAGTCTCTGACCATCTCCTGTATCATGCCTATAGTCTTTGACTATATCCTGTCATGTGTCTGCTGGCTCTGACGCTGAATATTCATTGAGTTTTATGTGCGGCCCTTTGGTTATGTTGGGGGCCACACTTGAGGCCCCCTCATATCAAAAAAGTTGACCACCAACCTGTGCTATAGTGATTGTTTTGGGTGGTTCAGAGTACTTGTCCGAAAAGGAGCATCCTGTTGCTCCACAGCAGTAATCTAGAATGACAGCCATCAGGCCAGCAATGTATTCTACACGAACAAGCAATGAAAGGGTGAAAGTAAAAAAACATACAACTGTAAAAAATGCAAAAGTCAGCAGTACCGAGATGATAACTCCCAAAAGAAAAGACAAATTCCCAGCACATCTGCCACTGCAACTAATCATGTGTGATTGCAACACAGAAATCATCTCATGTGTGGTTTTCCAGAGGCGGAGGAGGCCATGCAAGGAAGAGGGTCAGCAGAAATGTATTCAACAATTTTTTTTATATAATATATTACTTAATATTAAACTCTGTGCTTCATCTAGAAAATAATACATTTTTTATATTCTCTGCTGACAACATGACCCACAGTATAATTGTAATCTGGTGAACTTCTACCCTGCCAGTCCAGAGCCTTCCCTACATAACATTTATAGAGGATTGTCAAGGAAAATTTAGATTTTCTGTTTGCCGAAACTTCTCCCCATCAGGGCTGCTGATAAGGCAGTGCAACTGGACCTGTTGTACTGTGCCCAGGCCTCAGCAGTTAAATGGGGGAGGCAGGGCAACTTTATTGTTCATTTCTGCCTTAATGGATTTTACTAGACCGCACCCCAGCTCCTACTTGCTTACCAGGGCTTAAATTACATTTCCCTGGGCCCCATCGGGTCAACAGAGGGGCCCAGGAGGTGGGATCTTTTTTTTTCATTTTCAGGGCGTAGGGGGATAAAGTCAGTGCCACAGTTTTGCTGCACCCAAGGAGGGTGGGTGGGGTGTAGGTGGGGTTGGGAGGCCCCGCCAGAAAGGCTGTGCAGAGCCCCATGATTTCGAACAGCGGCCCTCCCCCCCATAGTGTAACTAGAAGGGTTTTCACCTTTTGTAACAAAGGGGATCCCTGCCCCGCTGCATACAATGGTTACCATAGAGAACAATTTTATTTTAAGGCAGCACCACAATATAGAATCTCAGTAGCAAGCTATTACAGTATATGGTAATTATACAGGATTCACAGTATATAGCACTAACAGTTTGCAAAGCACTTTACAACACTTTACAATATAAAGGGAGACAGTTCCCTTACAATTCAATCCAATATAAGAGGATTAGTGGCATCCTGTTTTTTGGTGCTTACAATCTAATAGGGAGGGGCAATTGAGAGGAGGGGTAACAATTGTGAGAGATAAGCTGATGGAAAAAGTAAAAGTAGAGTTATGGATAGTCTTCCCTGAAGAGATTAATTTTCAGGGATCACCTAAAGGCAAAGTAGGAGATAGACTGTAAATAGAATGACACTCGCGCCTTGGTGGCGTGGTGTGTTTGTATCTGCCCGCTGCTGTATATACTGATCCCCTGCAAGGGGGAACAAAAATACCTCTCTAATGCTTATTTACGTCTAGATAGTTAACCAGTTCCTTGTTCCATTTTCCCGTGAAGGAAATATGGTAGCTGTTATGATTAATCTCCTCTGTTTTAGGGCTACCTCTGTTCCCCTCCACGGGATGATGATGTAATCGATATACCTTTTACATAATGCTATGTCCGGCCTCTGTTTTCCATAGATTTCTTCATGTTCCCACTTACTTAAAAAGATGTTGGCCACACTAGGTGCCTACTTTGCACCCATGGCTACACCTTTTTGTTGCGGGTAGTAAGTTGTGTTATGCCAGAAATAGTTACTTTTCATAGCAAGTTCAAGGGCCTCAACAATGAATTCCTGCTGAAGGCCCTCCAATTCTGATGACCTCTCTAAGGCACATTTTGTGGCCTCCAGAGCGTTATCCTGTTGGATATTTGTATACATGGAGGCTACATCTACTGTGGCCAATATATGGTTATCCTCTTGTGGAAAACTATCCAGAATGTTGATGAGTTGTTTACGGTCTCTAAGGTGAGAAGGGAATTGTTGTGCTAACGACTGTAAATAGTGGTCAATGTATTCTCCTAATCTGGAAAAGAGGGAGTCCACTCCACTGATGATTGGTCTGCCTGGTGGTTCAAATTGGTTCCTGTGGATTTTCGACACCTGGTATATAACTGACAGTTTCGGTGCATCTGGTAACAAATGCCTATATTCCCTCTTGTCCAGAATCAGTTGATTATGTGCTCTTTTAGTCAGTATTTTTAGTTTAGACCTGTATTTATTTAGGTGGTTGCTTTTTAATTTCTCATAGGTTGTGGAGTCTTCCACTAACCTATTGAGTTCCTATTGAGTTGACTCTTCTTGCCATACGGCAGAGGAGTCCAACTCATCTGGTGAGTGCGGAACCACACAGTGGTGGAATTACAGTCACCTTTGGAGCACGGAGCACCAAGCACTTTGTTTTGCTGCATTTGCACATATCATCACAAGTCACTTTATTATCTAAATCAAGTCACTATTATTAGCCATTTATGTAACAATACAAGTTATTAATTTATATTTTGCCACTTGGTTATGTATGTTATTTTTGACAGTGTATTTATTGTCTAAGCGGAAAAGATTTTATATGATAGAAGTGGGGTGGGGTAAGCACTGTTTAGTTTAAATAAACCAAAGTAGGAGATAGCCAGCCAGATTGGATTAGGGGGTTTGTAGTGGATGAGAAAGGCTCTGGAGAAGTCCTGGAGGTGAACAAGGGAGGAGACACAGGAGCTAAAGAGCAGGAGGTTTTGGGAGGAGTGGAGAGGATGGTTTTGGTAATATAGAGACAAGATTGGTGATGTAGCTTGGGCCAAGGTTGTAGATGGCTTTGTAAAGCTGTTGGTGTCTATGCACGGCAATGACCAATACGAGATGGAGAATGTCAATGAACATGCACAATCATTTGCTACCATGTCTTGCAGAGACTTTAAAGAAGCTTTGAGGTGTCCTAAGAATTTGCTGGGTACGGTGTCCAAAGGCCAGAGCTGAATTGCACTAAAAATTACCGAGCAGTTTATAATCCTTATTAAGCCTTGACCTCTTCCTTTAGAGAAGAACACATACAGCTTCTTCAAACCTTTCTTCAGTTTCAGCAGTAAAGTACAGTAGGCATATGACACTTCTTGAGGCTTTTTTTTCTAACCAATCTTTATTTTTCTTCTTTGGCTATTCCCATTTCTAGTTTAGAGCCACCTCTGACGCTTCTGAAAATGCTGGAGGCTCTCTTACCCTTGGCAGCTCAAGCCCCAGCCCGCCATGCCCTGCTCTGACATCACCAGGGCTCCAGAAGCAGGAAAGCTCATGCAAGACCGAGCCCAAGCCTATGCTACACTCGTGGAATATCTATCATTTGTCAAAATGAGGCGCTGAGACGTCTGCTTTGCTCAGTCTTGGCCCTGTAATAATCAAGTCTTATGCAATAATTAAGTCATCATTCAGGGCCAGCACTAAACAAGGTAGACAGAAGGCCCAGAGCAATCCTGAGCACAAACTTGCATGAGGTGCCCCTTTTAGCTACTTAAAGTGGATGTAAACCCACCACTCACCCAGTATAAACTAATGGCACAGTATTAATACATGCAAGCCTCCTTCATGTATCCCTACCTTGCAAATGTCACCCCCTTCAGCAGTAAGAGCCCTGCAAAACTCTGGAATCGGTGGGTCTCTTTGCCGAAGTTTGGTGGGCGAAGTCGTAATGTCACAAGACTCCCCGCCCACCTCTACACTCTCCTACTCTCCTATTCCTGAGTTTTGAGTAACATCCAGTCAAAACTGAGGAAAGGCACCACATGACTTTAGCATGTCCAATCATGCTGAGGTGTGGAGCTGCCAATCCTGGGAGAGCTGGGGAAAAAAGGAGGAGCGATGTGAAGCTGGAATCGTAAAACTCTGCTCTCATGCCGTCCATGATATAAAGAAATTAGATGTCAGTCACAACAGTGGGGGATGTGGCGACACAAACTTATCTGTGTGTCCTTTTTTTATCTTACTAAAGAAAAAGACAAGAGGATTGCTCAGAGCTGGATTAACTCTTCGTGGCAAGACTGGGAACAGTAGACTTGACATCCTCTACTGTACCAGGTAGAAGTCTTCATTAAAACAATTGTTTTCAGGTTTACAGTACATCCACTTTAAGCTCTGGTGATATCAGAATGCAGGAGCGCTCAAGCTATGTGCTGTAGAGGAGATAGCCTTCAACACTCCTGGAAATGCCAGAGGTGGCTAAAAAAGTGTATCATTCAAAAACAAAAAATAAAAATAGGAAAAAACACATTGATTCTAAACAAAAAGCGCTACATGCTACTTTTACTAGATGTGTTCAGGTTATATTGTGTACTCTAAACATTATGAATGGCCTGATCCCTACAGTATTTATGTAACACAGCAGGCAGGTTTTTTTATACAAAGAGGTACTTAGCAGCTACAAGGAAGATTCAGGGAGCCACATCAAAGAGATCCAAAAGAGAGAGGGAGCCATATCAAAGAGACTCAAGGGAGAGGAAGTCTTCAGGGATGCATACTAAAGAGATCAAAAGAGAGGGGGCTTTCAGGTAGCCATACCAAAGAGATCAAAAAGGCAGAGAACCTTTAGGAAGCCATATCAAAGAGATACAAGAGAGAAGGAGCATTCAGGGACCCATACTAAAGAGATCCAAGAGAGATAGAGGCTCCAGGGAGCCATCCCAAAGAGAATCAAAAGAGGGAGCTTTCAGGTAGCCATACAAAAGAGATCAAGGAGGAAGAGAACCTTTAGGTAGCAATATCAAAGAGATACAAGAGAGATGGAGTCTTCAGGGAGCCATATCAAAGAGCTTCATAAGAAAGGGAGCCTTCAGGGATCCTTACTAAAGAGTTCCAAGAGGGAGGGAGCCTTCAGGGAACCATACCAAAAGGAGAGGGCACCTTCAGGAAGCCATACTAAAGAGATCCAAGAGTGGAAGCCTTTAGAGAGCTATATCAAAGAGATCCAAGAGAGAGTTAAAGTTTTATTGTGTACTGTGCTGACCCCTACAGTACTCATGTAATGCAGGAGTTGTTTACACTAAGAGGCACTGAGCAGCTACAGAGGTTTTGAGGGCCATATTAAAGAGATCCAAGAGAGAGGGAGCCTTTGGAGATCCATACCGAAGAAATCAGGAACATAGGGAGCTTTCAGGGACCCATACCAAGCAGATTCAAGAGATGGAGCTCTTAGGGAACCTTACTGAAGAGATCCAGAAGAGAGGGAACCATATTAAAGAGATCACAGAGGGAGAGAACCTTTAGGAAGCCATATCAAAGAGATACAAGAGAAAAGGAGCCTTCAGGGAATCATAACAAACAGATCCAAGAGGGAGGAAGCCTTCAGGGAACCCTACCAAAGAGATCCAAGAGAGAAGCAGCCCTCAGGGGACCCTACAAAAGATCCAAGAGGGAGGGGGCTTTTAGTGAACCCTACCAATGAGATCAAAAAGAGAAGGAGCCCTCAAGGAACCCTACAAAAGAGATCCAAAAGGGAGGGAGCTTTCAGTGAACCCTACCAATGAAATCTAAAAGAGAAGGAGCCCCCAGAGAACCCTACCAAAGAGATCCAAGGGGGGGGGGGCTTTTGGGAACCAAACCAAATAGATCTAATCGTGAGTGAGCCTTCAGGAAGGTATACCAAAGAGATCCAAGAGAGGGAGCCTTCAGAGAGCCATACCAAAGAGATCCAAGAGGGAGGGAGGCATACCAAAGAGATCCAGAAGAGAGGGAGGGAGCCTTCAGGAATCAATAGCAAAGAGATTTAAAAATGAGGCAAACTAGGAGGGCATGGAATCTTCCAGGGCTGCTTCACCCAAACTATCGGATAGACTGATACAGATTTGTGTGCTTCATCAGGCATATCTCACCCCACTAAGGGTTGCTAGATATAGAGAGTCCCAATCTGTTCTATGCCCAATATGTGGGAAAGAGCCGGGCACATTTATTCATTTATTGTGGGCATGTCCTCAGATTCAGGGTCTTTGGACACAGGTCGTGAAGTTCCTACATGATAATATGGGATCACCGGTAACACTAGACCCCAAGCTGTGCCTCCTTGGGATACTACCTGAATCCATTGATAAATACACTAAAACCTTTTTACAGGAAACTCTGTTTTCAGTGAGAAAAGTGATAGCCAGGAAGTGGATGAGAAGATTGCCCCCCGGGTTTTGCTGAATGGAGGGCGGAAATAAATAATACTCTACCGTACAAAAAATTCATATACACTAACAGAGGATGCCCCATGAAATATAATAAAATTTGGGACAGATGGCTACAAGACTCAGACACCTGCTCATGATTCAACGTATGCATTACGAGATAGATAACATAAGGGCATAGATGGATGATACTGCAGGACATGAACATAAAAGCACAAGGTCACACAACTGTATAAGTCTTTATTTGGTATTTGCAAAGTGTACGCTCCAGCAAATATATGTTAGAAACTCAATTGTTAATAGTATCTATTCAGTTTGTATACTATACTTGGAACAGTGTGTTGTAATGTGTATGCACCATGGATAAATCAATAAACACCTTTTATTAAAAAAAAAAAATGAGGCAAACTTCTATGAGCTATACCAAAGAGATCCAAGACTCTTATGCAGCTTCTAAACCAGTGGCTGGAGTTCACTACCCTACATCATTGCCATCTTGCTCTAACATATGGTATGTTCCCTTGGCAACTGATTTCAGTTGCAAATTGCACAGACAGAATGCTTGCCAAAAGGAGTCAGGCTTCTTATAACTTTTTTGCTCAATTTTCTATTGAAATTAAACCTTAAACTTTTCTGCAGATACATTTTTCTCAGAAAGTAATTTCTGTCTGCAATACTGAACCAATAAAACTATTACTGCCTATTCTTAATATACACCTTCGGTCGGATTTCACCTTGCACATTTTGTAATCTTTGAGTTATTTGATACCTAGTAAAAGAGGCACATAAGTTACACTGAGCCCTGTCCGTGCACTGCAGCATTTACACTCTGATCAAGTAACCGCTGCCAAGGTCAACTGAGAGAACTGAGTCACACAATCGCTCACTTACTGCGGTAGCTCTGAGAGCAAAAAAAAAAACTGATAAACTGGCTGCTTTAGCCACTTTTCTGTCTAGTTTCTCATTAAAAGGAGAGCACAGAGTGAACCTAAGGGAGGAAATAATACATATCTAAACCCAATGTCAAGATACATCTTCCAGATGAGAACATGTGCGGTGCTGCAGTTTTCTGCATCAGGAAGTCCTTGGTGAAGAGTAACTGGGAATTTAGATATATTTTCCCAGATTTTTATTTAAAATTTTTAGTTTGAGTTGAGTTTAAAGCGGACAACCCCCCCCCCCCCCCCCCCCCCCCCATCCCCATACAAAACTGCCACCATTACTGAGCTTGCTATACCAAAATGACCACATCTAATTATAAAAAGCATCTTGTTTTCTTTCTCCAGGCCGCCATCTTGAATATTAGACATCATCAGTGGCCTGTTTGTGCTGTTGAACTGCCAATGAGGTCAGTACCCAATCTCGCACATATGCTCTACGAGATCTGACAGTGTTCATTACTGTTTATATGTTGCCATGCCTATAACAACTTTGGCCACATTACTCACATTGCTGAAGCCATGCCAATGTAGAGTTTACATACATGATATCCCTGGAAGGCACTGTGTCGTGACCCTGCCAGGGGGCAACTGTGAGGCCGAAGTTGTCACCAGTGCCTCACTAAACAAGGAGACAGGAATCAGCTGCATGTAAATAACCTAATAATTCTTTGATTTAGAACAACTTTTCAACACTAAGGAACTCTTGAAATTTTTAACAAAAGGAACAACCCTTTTTCTGTTCTCTGGCTGTGACAGGCTTAGCACAGAGAACAGGAGAGCTTGAGCTGCATGCTCTGATCTCACAGCCTGCTCCGTCCCACTACTCGATTGAGAGCGGAGGGAGGAGCAAGGTGTTAACCCTGTGCAGTCTCTGTTCATGCTGTGTAATCATTGCACAGGTAGAGAGAGAGGGATGGGAGCTGTCGGATGACGGGAATCTGCAGCAGTTTTCTATATGGAAAACTGACGTATTCCCTTTGTTAATTAGGTGCAGACCTTGCCGTATTCCATCTGTTATAGAAAATACCTGAAATAGGTATATCCACTCTGAAACAGGTCTATCCATGCAGTGGTGTATTTTGGTTTTGTGCTGCCCTAGGCAAGACTAAAATTTGGGCGCCCCCCCCCCCCCATCTAAATTTATCCCACCCCTTCCTTCTCAGGTAGCTATTCGGGATCTCTGGTGGCTATGTGTGTTCTCTGGTGGCTGTGTGGGGTCTTTAGTGGCTAGGTGGGGTCTCTGGTGGCTATGTGTGTTCTCTGTTGGCTAGGTGGGGTCTTTGGTGGCTAGGTGGGTTCTTTGGTGGCTAGGTGGGTTCTCTGGTGGCTATGCGGGTGTCTCTGGTGGACTGTGGGGTAGTAATATGCAGTCTCTGGTATTACTGGTGTGCGTCAGACAGGCAGCTCAGAGCCTGCCACAGTGCTCTGCCCACCCCCCTCACTAGCCTGCCACAGTGCCCCCCCCCACTAGGAGAAGATATAGGAATAAGAAAAGGAAGGAGTGAAATGGAACAAGGGGAGAGTTGGGGGGAGAGAGAGGGAGGGAAGGTGAGAGAAAGAGGGGGGAGAGAGAGAGGGGGGAAGAGGTGGGGGGTGAGAGAGAGGGAGTGAGAGAGAGGGAGTGAGAGAGAGGGGGCTCCCCTATCCCCCCCATACCAGACCCCAGACCAGGAAGCTCTCCTATCCCCCTCCCCAAAAATAAAACTACACCAGGCTCTCACCTTTAGTTCTCCGGCTCCTTTTTTACCAGCTGTGTGTAGCGAGGCTACGAGGCCCGATCTCAGCCCAGGACTTCCGCCTGGTCTGCCAATTGAGCTACTTCCGGGATCGGAGGCTCCAGCCACTTCTGCCTCCTGCTTCTGCTTTGCTCCCCTGTCACCGAACGATCAGTCCGCGGCTGCCCCTGGTGTCTCCGCTCTGGTGGGTGTCCCCTGCTTGTGGTCAGCACCCCCTGCACTCCCGTAGCAACACCACTGCTTCTCTGCAGTCCTTGCAGTGTCCCTTCTGCCTGAGGGGTGGCACCGCCCCCCTGAAAAAGGCTGCCCAAGACAAACGCCTTGTTTGCCTCGTGATAGATATGCCCTTGTATCTACTTCTGACAGTTTCCTAAGCTTAGTAAATTCCATGAAACGTGTTTTCCGTGGTGAATTAAAATCTTGCCCTACCCTGACTCTCATGAGAGTCTCAACTTCAGACTCGCCAACTGCGACCCCTCGAGGTAAAACTAGGCACCACAGCCCAACCACGTAGATTAAAAAAAAAAAAATCAGAAATTGCTCTTAGATCCCAAAATTGGAATTTGTCCTCAAAAGGTAAACAACAGCAGAAAGAGGATTTATGGATCAGTACTGTAAAATATATACATGGCCATCCATTTATGATTGATATCTTACAAGACACTTTTGAAGGTTTATTAAACGGGAAGGAAAAGCTAGGACTTTTACTACACAGCAGTGAGGTTCCTCACATCCCATTACTATCCCAGCAGTGGTCTCTTATTAATAGCTTCTATTTATGAACTCCGCACTAAAAGCATCAAACCATTCTGTCACTCTCATATGAATTTTTTTTTTATTTTTTTAAATAAGTGTTTCTACTACATCATCCCATCTCTACCTTTACATCAATATCTCTGTCAAAATCTGTCAAACGTCCCGCGGCCCCTGGGGTCAAGATTTAATTAAAAAACAGCTGGGATCCAAGCAAAATGAAAAGTGAGGTGGCGAAAATGAAAGCAATTTCTCACTCTCTGGGGTGAGGAATAAAAATTAAATGAAAGCGGAAGTTGGGAAAATTCTATTGTTATATCATTGTACTTGGCACATCAATTCAATGTCATTTTTATTTTCTTTATACTTAATCAATACTACGGCATGAAGCAATGGATCACTCCTTGGATACAGTTACTGGAGCTTTCCAGATGGCTTTTCCTGTATTTCTTTACAATACTTACTGTAATAACTTGCTGGCCTAGTAATACAATTGGCTTGATGGAACCTGCGCATTGTTTTGTTTTCTAAATTGCATTTTCTGATATAAAAATTGGCAGAGTCTCTTTAAAGCGGGACTTTAACGAAAGAACAAACATTCTACATTAATAATTATGCTACCAAAATACGTGTTCCAGGAGTATGCTCGTAATCCAATGTACTCGCATATCAAAGCGAGTTTTCCTATTGAAGTCTATGGAAACGAAAATAATTTGTTCCGCATTGACTTCAAGGCGATTTAATACCGCATGCGGCCAGAGGCGGGGGGTGCCGGAGAGCCTCGGAAACAGCCGAAAAGGCCAGAGGGACACTTTGGCTGACCTCGGCAAACCTCAGAAAGACTTCGTTTACGAGCCTCTCCAAGGTTTGCCGAGGTCAGCCGAACTGTCCTCGGCCATTCCGTGCATTTTCGAACGGCGAGTTTCGGCTCTGCTCGGCTCCGGCGCCCCCCCTCAGGCCAAAAGCAGTACTGCACACCGCTTTTGGCCTGAATCCTGTTCGTTTTGCGAGACAAAACTCGCAAACTGAGTTAGGATTTTTAGAAATACAGTGCCCGGTTTGCGAAACGCTCGTTAACCGCGTTACTCACAAACCGAGGTTCCACAGTATCACTTTCTGCAATTAAAATATGTATATATCCAGTCTTGATTGTACGTCTTGGCTCAGTTAGAGAAGGAAGGCTGACAGAAGCTTTAAGCCAGGTACACACGAGCCAAATGTTGGGAGACAACAGCCAGTTTAAAAAAAAAACAAAAAACATTCGGCCCATGTGTATGCCATTCTATCAGACGAGCATGCTGGAAAACCAGGGCTGGCCGGTGAGTAAGCTTGGAATTTTCCCTTGGATTTATCCTTGGCCTTGTTTAGATCTATTTGCCCTCTAATGCTGCTTACTGTAATGGTCAGTCATACGTGGGGGTAGTGGACCCCTTTTTTGCAACAATGTTATATTGGTCAGGCAATGCACTGACATCTTTACAGGCATTGTGCGATTTGCTGGGTGCTGAGTGTGCACCTGTACCTTTAAGAAGGAGTGGGCTCCCCTTTAGTCCACCTGCCCTCCATCTACTCATCAGAATGCATGTGCTTCCATTGTGGGGTCACTCATTAGTTAGCGATAGGAACTACAGATACCAGGGTGCCTTGGCAAGGCTCTGTAGCTTACACATGCATTTGCAAATGTGTGCAGACTAAACCCCTGTTTTTAACGCATACTGTTAGGTTGATTCAGTTGTCCGCGGGCTGGTCGGTAAGTAAGCTTGGAATTTTTCCTTGGATTTATCCTTGGCGTTGTTTATATGCTGGAAAACCAGCAGCTGACTCACTACCGACCAGCTCTCTCAGCCAATGGCAGAACGCTGATCGAAGTGTTGTAGCGGGGGGGTGGGGGCATCCCCCTGTCAGAACACAAAAGCTCAGCAGGGCAGATCGCAGAACTAACCTCGCATGGTTAGTACAGCGGCCTCCGACTGGAGCTGACAGTTTTTTTCATTCAAGCCACGGGGGTTGAACGAAAAAATACAGCGTACACACGGACGGAATTTCTGACAACAAATGTTCGATGTGAGCTTGTTGTTGGAAAATCCGACCTTGTGTATGCTCCATCGGACATTTTCTGTCGGAATTTCCAACAACAAATGTTTGGGAGCGGGTTCTCAAATTTTCCCGACAACAAGTAATTCCGATCGTGTGTACACAATTCCAACGCACAAAATTCCACACATGCTCGGAATCAAGCAGAAGAGCCGCACTCGCTATTGAACTTCATTTTTCTCGGCTCGTCGTACGTGTTGTACGTCACTGCGTTCTTGAGGTTCGGAATTTTTGACAACATTTGTGTGACCGTGTGTATGCAAGACAAGTTTGAGCCAACATCCGTCGGAAAAAAAATCCATGGTTTTGATGTTGGAATGTCCGATCGTCTGTATGCGGCATAATGGTGTGTACCAGGCTTTACAGTGCTGAAGTTCACAGGCTGCGTAAAGGAGGGAATATCGGGGGGAGATAAGATAAGACACTATCCTTGTAAGTTGAACTCTTCCGTGTCTCTATGGCAGCACAGTTTGTCCTGTCACCTCTCCTGCTTTTCTTTTCTCCCTCCCTAAACCTGTGTTTCCTCTGCACAGTCTGTGTCATTCCTGTGGCTTTCTTCCCCCTTCAGCAATAGTAAATCTTAAAGCTGTCAGATGATCGGCCTCTAGTGGCTCTGATTTTAGGCACAGTGCCAGGAATAGAGAGCAACTAAGCATGTGCCTGATTGGCCTCTAGTAGCTCTAATTTTAGACACAGTGCCAGCAATAGAGAGCAACTGAGCATGTGCAGGGCAGGCTGAGAGAGTGCATTAATACATTTTAAACCGTAAAGGCACTTATTTTTAATACTTTATATAGTTATACCTGCAAAAGGGGCCAGTCTGAAGTTATCTATCAGGACTTGATTTTCTGACCAAAGTTCCACTTCAACTTTGCTATATGGTCTAATATTCTCCTTGCTAAAAGGAGGCTCCTAATGACAGTTGGTAACTTTCTTTAGTGGGATGGCTGGACAAGACGTCGGATAAGTGTTGCCTTCTCCAAATACATCTTCATTTTAAATATCTTCCGAAATATGTACTGGTTTATCTATTGGGCCCACTTTTAATTAAATACGTTTACAAAAATTGAGTATTTTATCTAAAGTAGCTCTTGAATTAGGCAGCCTAAAGAACAAGGGCAACGGACAATCAGTTTTCTTTACTAAAATCAGATTAGTGAAAAATGAATGTCTGGCTGCTGCAGATTACAGCAATTTGCTCTTTGCCTTATAAAAAATTAATTCTGTATTTTATATGAACATGCCCATAAATATTTCAGAAGATCAATTCCCTAATCGAGCTATTACTTTACAGCAGATTTGTCACATGCGCAGGCTGAAGCACGGCAAAAATCAATTTAAATGTTTAATTTCAAACTGCTATTGTCAGGCAATCAGGAGCTTTGAAACACAAAGTGTACCTACATACATTAGTCATGTGTTTATCTAGAATGTGAAAGCATCAGAACCTTTGGCAGGTTTTAGTTGTGGTCTATGTCCCCACTGAGGAAATGTGACGGACCGCCTGGCACCCCGCTTGGAAGATACAGCTTCCTCCACTCTGGAATCAGGTATATAGCTGAATATTGCACCCATGTACTAGACGACACTAGCTTAGGTGCAAACTGGAACGGACTTTATTGTAAATTTACACAGAATTTAGCTGTTTTTTTAAGGTAAAAGAAAACAAGTAGATCCAACACGTTTCGGTGGAATTGCCTCCTCCTTCCTCAGGGCTATATTTCTTGGAGCATGCCGGTGTGTTGTGGAGCAGAGGCAGCTGCACAAGGTTAAAGAGATTTCTTGGGGGGAGATTTACTAAAACTGGAGCACAGAGAATCTGGTGCAGCTCTGCATAGTAACCAATCAGCTACTAGGTGTTATTGTCAAAGCTTCATTGAGCAAGCTGAATGTAGAAGCTGATTGGTTACTACGAACAGCTGCACCAGATGATTCTCTAGGATTCAGTTTTAGCAAATCCCCCTCATTGTGTTGCTGTCAAGGGCTGGGCTCAGCTCTTCCTGCTCTGATCTGGCCGCTCAGCTGTCGGCTAATTGCCAGCTCCTATCTCTCCAAAATTACACACCTGTTGATGTCAGTCCTGCCTACTTTAGAATTCCAGCCCAGAGGATCTCTGCCTTCACCTTGGTCAACATCACAGAGACCATCTCCTGTGTTTCTGTTAAAAACTTGCTTGGCTGACATCCCTTCTGGCTCCAGATCCTGCTTGCTGTTCCACTACACTGATTCCTGACTTTCTGGCTTGTCTGACTATCCGTTCTGGATACTGAACTTTGGCTATGTTTTGACTATGTTAGTTCTATTTAATTTTATTATTAAAGTAGTGTGATTTAACTGTACTTCTGTCTTGGTCTGATTCATGGTTTCTGATAGTTGCATCTCATAGATAGGAAGTGAAGAGATTTTAAACATTCCCTGCTCCATCCAAAACTAGGGAAAAGCAGGTCTTGGCTAGGATACATTTAGACGATCTGTGGGTGTATCCCCGCTCTGAAGCACCCCATAAAAGCTCTTTAGTTGGTGCAGTAAATGACTAAACCCTGGAATAGGTGAAATGCGTTAGCGGTGAAGCCTCAGGTGGGAGGTCTGCAGTGTATGTTCTTTCTGCATGCTCAATTCATCTCACTGTTCCTTCAAAATGTTATCAATGTGCGACCCCCGTTCTTTTGGCTTTGCTCGATCGCAGAGACTGGTAGAATTGTAGACCAAATCTATCTCCATCCAGTACCTTTTGCTTTGAGTCCATTAGACACCTTTTTTGTCACATTGTCCAAGCCCTGATGAAGGGGGATTTTTTGGGCTCCCCGAAACGTATTCAAATTCTCCTTTCCATTTAATATGAACAACTAAGAATATTGGACTCGAGCAGATGGTTTGGCACTCTTTCTTTTTTCACATGTTTTTAATGCTGGTGGTGTCCCCAATAGGGAGATTTGCCTCAAAATGCTGTCCCAGGTATACAGGTGTGGCACTACCCCCGCAGGGGCTGCTGGTGACTGCTTCTCCTACTCCTGCACAGCCAGGTAACAGAAATTCTCTGCTTGCATCCAGACACAAGAAGTCAGTCCCCTAGCTTTGTTTTTGATGTTTTTTAGGGGTAACAACTTGGATGGGTGAAGGAATTTATGGGATGCCCAACTTGAATCAAGAACAACAGGGGACGACTTCCTTCCTCTGTACAAAAAAAACCTGGACTGCTTTAGTTCCTGTATATACAAACAATGCTTAGTGGATGTAGTGTAGGCTAACCAGACGTCCCCGTTTTCCAGGGTCAGTCCCCGGATTGGAGACGATCTCCCCGGACCGAATATGTCCCCGGTTTTGTCCCAGAATTGGCGCGGCAGCAGCCATGGCACTGTTTTTGGCTGCTTAGTCTCAGGCGCTTACACATTTTAGCTTCAGGAGTCGTGCTGTATCGCCTGTTGCCTGTCCCATCAACACTTCCTGGCTCCTTCCTCACTCATTTCGCTGCCTGTCCAATCAGACAATCCGCCTCAAATTGGTGTCCGCCCAACCCCGCCCACACTCCAGCCTCCTGCATGCAATGCATGCACTGTGCTCAGCCTACTTGTGAAAAACAGCCTGAGAGGGAAGGCACAATTGGTGAGTGAGCCATCCGCTTCATGAACAGCTCTCGTCTCTCACCAGACCTCTTTGCTTCTTTCCCTTCTCATTCCGTTCTCCCCTTGTGCAGACTGGGGGGGGGGATTGTGCTGATTGGGGGGGGATTGTGCAGACTTGGGGGGGAGGTTTGTGCAAACTGGGGGGGATTGTGCACACTGGGGGGGGTTGTGCAGACTGGGGGGGTTGTGCTCACTGGGGGGAATTGTGCAGACTGGGGGGGGGGTTGTGCAGACTGGGGGGGAATTGTGCTGACTGGGGGGGTTGTGCTAAGTGGGGAGGGGGATTGTGCTGACTGAGTGGTTGTGCTAAGTGGGGAGGGGGATTGTGCTGACGGGGGGGAATTGTGCTGACTGGGTGTGGGGGGGTTGTGCTGACTGGGGGGGATTGTGCAGACTGGGGGGATTGTGCAGCCTGGGGGGTTTGTGCTCAATTGGGGGGGATTGTGCAGACTGGGAGGGGGGGTTGTGCAGACTGGGGGGGGGATTGTGCTGACTGGGGGGGATTGTGCAGACTGGTGGGGAATTGTGCAGACTGGGGGGGCTACACAGTGCTCTGGACGGTGGTCTGAGAGGAGGCCTGTAATGTACACAGTGCTCTGGACAGTGGTATGAATGGAGGCCTGTAATGTACACAGTGCTCTGGACAGTGGTATGAATGGAGGCCTGTAATGTACACAGTGCTCTGGACAGTGGTATGAATGGAGGCTTGTAATGTACACAGTGCTCTGGACAGTGGTATGAATGGAGGCTTGTAATGTACACAGTGCTCTGGATGGTGGTAAGAAGTATTTCTTTTTTTTATCTCATGGACGAAATGTGAGAAATAATGTATATATCATACAATCATTCCATAAACACATACCACATACACTGCATATATCATTTGTGTAAAATATGCTGATAAAATAGTTTACCATTTGCCAATAAAAATATGTCCCCGGATTTCATTTTGAAAATCTGGTCACCTTAATTTAGTGGCAAAGTCCATTACAGACTAGGAGCGCTCAACCCCTCTTGCAAATAGCACAACGCTTGTACATGTGGCAGTCTCTCCCCTTGAATGTCCCTGGGTGTGCTGATGTACTCACTTTGTCCTCCCACTGCTCACAGGCAAGATTCCATGTCAAACCAATCTGTTGAATTGATCCCCCTGAGCCAGCCTGGAGCTGGGGTCTCCCCTAGACCACCAACATCCTCCTCATTCCACCCCCTGCTGGCATGACTCTATATATTTAACCACTTCCATATCGGGCCTATTCTGGCACTCCTCTCCCCTTTTTTTGCTAGAAAATTACACAGAACCCCCAAACATTATATAGGTTTTTTTTAGCAGAGACTCTAGGGAAGAAAATGCCGATTGCTGGATTTTTTTACATCACATGGTATTTGTGCAGGAATCTTTCAAACACGTTTTTTTGGAAGAAAAACAGTTTCATGAATTAAAAATAAAAACAGCAAAGTTCCCCAATTTTTTTGTATAATGTGAAAGATGATGTTGAGCTGCGTAAATAGATACCTAACATGAAATGCTTTAAAATTGCGCACACTCGTGGAACGGCGCCAAACTTTGGTACTTAAAAATCTCCATAGGCGATGCTTTTAAATCTTTTACAGGTTACCCGTTTAGAGTTACAGAGGACGTAGAGTCGTTGTTCTTGCTCTATAGCACATGGCAATACCTCACATGTGTGATTTGAACGCCGTTTGCATATGTGGGCGCGACTTACGTATGCGTTCGCTTCTGTGCACGAGCAAGCGGGGACGGGGCGCTTTACATTTTTTTTTCTTTTTTTTTATTGTTTATTTTACCTTTATTTTTTATTTTTACACTTTCTTTTAAAAAAAAAAAAGAACTGTCTCGGCCTTTCCAGCCGCGTCTCTGGCTTTGTTTACATCCGCCGGCCCAGACGTGACGTCATAACAACCCATGCAATCCATACATACAAAGACACCAAAACAAATAAGTTCAGAAATGAAGTTCTGTGTAATAAAATGGAAGGACACCGGGCAAAAGTATTGAAATGTATGTAATACTTGGTACAAAATTCTTTGTTGGTAATGACGGCTTCGAGACTCGGGCTCCTGTATGGAGGAACTAGTCTCATGCGTTGCTCAGGTGTGATTTTGGCCCATTCTTCCACACAGTCTTCAAATCTTGAAGGTTCCGCGGGTCTCTTCTATGAATTCTGATCTTTAGTTCTTTCCATAGATTTTCTATTGGATTCAAGTCAGGCGATTGGCTGGGGGCCATTCTAACAGCTTTATTTTCGTTCTTGCAAACCAATTGAGGGTTTCCTTGGCTTTGTGTTTGGGATCGTTCTCTTGCTGAAATGTCCTCTCTCGTTTCATCTTCAAATTCCTGGTAGATGGCAGCAGATTTTTATCAGGAATGTCTTGGTACATTTTTCCATTCATCCTTCCTTCAATGATATGAAGTTTGCCAGTACCGTATGCTGAAAAGCAGCAACACCCACATCATGATGTTCCCTCCTCCAAACCTCACTGTTGGTATGGGGGGTGTTTTTGGGTTGATGTGTCATTTTACCTCCAAACATGGTGTGTATTATGGCATCCAAAGAGTTAAAATTTGGTCTCATCTGACCAGACTATTTCACAGGCTTGTCTAAATGTTGTGAAGCAAACTTTAAACGAGCTTCAACATGCTTTTTCTTTTTCCTCAGTAACGGAGTGTTGCATGGTGAGCGTGCATACAGGTTATGGCGGGTGAGTGCATTACTTATTGTTTTCTTTGAAACAATTGTATCTGCTAATTCCAGGTCTTTCTGAAGCTTTCCACAAGTGGTCCTTGGCTCTTGGACAACTCTTCTGATAATTCTGTTCACTCCTCTGTCAGAAATCTTGCGAGGAGCACCTGGTTTTGGCCAGTTTATGGTGAAATTATGTTCTTTCCACTTCCGGATTATGGCCCCAACAGTGCTCACTGGAACACTCAGAAGTTTAGAAATCCCTCTGTAACCAATGCCATCAGTAGCATCAATTGAGCTGCAGCATGAAGACCATACAACAGTTTAACAGGACAGGTTCCACTCAGAACAGGCCTTGCCATGGTCGACCAAAGAAGTTGAGTGCACGTGCTCAGCGTCATATCCAGAGGTTGTCTTTGTGAAATAGACATATGAGTGCTGCCAGCATTGCTGCAGAGGTTCAAGGGGTGGGGGATCAGCCTGTCAGTGCTCAGACCATAGGCCGCACACTGCATCAAATTGGTCTGCGTGGCTGTCGTTCCAGAAGGAAGCTTCTTCTAAAGATGATGCACAAGAAAGTCCGCAAACAGTTTTCTGAAGAAAAGTGGATCCATGTCCTATGGTCTAATGAAACCAAGATAAACTTATTTGGTTCAGATGGTGACAAGCGTGTGTGGTGGCAACCAGGTGAGGAGTACAAAGACAAGTGTGTCTTGCCTACAGTCAAGCATGGTGGTGGGAGTGTCATGGTCTGGGGCTGCATGAGTGCTACCAGCACTGGGGAGCTACAGTTCATTGAGGGAATCATGAATGCCAACATGTACTGTGACATACTGAGGCAGAGCATGATCCCCTCCCTTCAGAGACTGGACTGTAGGGCAGTATTCCAACATGATAACCACCCCAAAACACACCTCCAAGACGACCACTGCCTTGCTAAAGAAGCTGAGTATAAAGGTGATGGTCTGGCCAAGCATGTCTCCAGACCTAAACCATATTGAGCATATGTAGGGCATCCTCAAACGGAAGGTGGAGGAGCGCAAGGTCTCTAACATCCACCAGCTCTGTGATGTCATCATGGAGGAGGGGAAGAGGACTCCAGTGACAACCTGTGAAACTCTGGTGACCTCCATGCCCAAGAGGGTTAAGGCAGTGCTGGAAAATAATGGCGGCCACACAAAATATTGACACTTTGGGCCCAATATGGACATTTTCACTTAGGGGTGTACTCACTTTTGTTGCCAGCGGTTTAGACATTAATGGCTGTGTGTTGAGTTATTTTGAGGGGACAGCAAATTTACACTGTTATACAAGCTGTACACTCACTATTTTACATTGTAGCAAAGTGTCATTTCTTCAGTGTTGTCACATGAAAAGATAGAAGAAAAAATTTACAAAAATGTGAGGAGTGTACTCAGTTTTGTGAGATATATATATCTAGAGATATATATCTCTATATATATATATATATATATATATATATATATATATATATATAGATCTATATATCTATCTATCTATCTATCTATCTATCTATCTATCTATCTATCTATCTATATATATATATATATATATATATATATATATATATATATATATATATATATCTATATATATCTATATATAGATATATAAATATAGATATATAGATATAAAGATCTAGATATATATATATGTGTGTGTGTGTTTGTGTAAAAAAACTTTATTTGGCAAAAACCCAAAAGACGTGGCTGCCAAGTTGTCTGTGAGGAAAAAAATGGAACGTATCAAATATTTAGAAATCTAGTGCCGTTGTCTTCTTGAAAGCATCTTGCTCTATAGGTCAATGTACATATTGATTGTATGCATTGATTCTCGCATTCATTCGCAGCACGTGTGGTCTAAATATAACTTTCTTCCCCAAACCAACTGAGCAAAATGACAGAAGCCTTCATCTCCTAATGAGTGTATTCCGCTAATGTATTGCCCAGGGTACAGAATTCTGCAAAATATACGGGCAAGAGTGAGGGTGTCGTCACTCGGGTGCTCATATTACCATAAAATATAAGCAAAAATGTAATATGTGCACTTTACTATATTAGGGGAATATAATTACTTTCTTTTACACACTAAATTTCAAAAACACACGATTAAAGTGGAACTCAACTCTGGCAATCATCATGAACTCCGTTTGATCCTGATGCTGCTAGCATTAGTATATAGATAGGAAGGCAGATTGTATTTACTTTGTTTTAAGCTTTTTTTAAAAAAAATTTCTTCCTGGTCTTCCTGGTTTCTGGTCAAAATGATGTCTTCATGGGAGGAGGGGCTTTCTCAGCTAAGCACAACCCCCTGGCTAAGCATCTTACCTTTACAGGGTAGTTAGCATAGGGCTTAAAATGGGGGTGGGAGCAGGTTTAGAGTGCCTTGAAAAAGTATTCGCTCTGTGATCAGCAAGTCTATGAGATTTACTATGAGTTATGGCCCGTACACACGATGCGAATATCGTACGACCGATCGTACGACTGTTCTCGCTTAAAAGTCGCAAGTAGAAATTGAATAGCTAAATAAAGTCACGAAAATTCTCGTACGACAGACAAAAAAAATGGGAAGTGATGTCATGTTTTGTAATGTATTTGTATTGTATTTTCGGACGACAACTATACTGACTAAACGAAAATCGTACGATCTGGAATCGTACGAGGAAAATTTTCGTGCATGTCCGATCGAATAATATCGGATGAACGGTCGTGATCAGCTGTCGAAAGTAGTGTACACACGATCCGAATATCGTACGATCCCTCCTCGGAAGACCGTTTTCGTACGATATTTGGATCGTGTGTACGGGCCATAAGGGGTTGATCCCAACCCCTTAACGCGTGATCATCTTTCAGCCAATGACAGCTGATCATGTGATATCAACAGAGCCGGTAATCGGCTATTTTTTTTTCCTCACGCTGACAGCGTGAGGAGGTAAAAAAAACAGATGATCACTGGCGGCCGTGAGAGGGACATCAGTCCCGATCACAGCGAGCTGCCACCAGATCCTCAGTGCCCACCTGTGCCCTCTGCCAGTGCCACCTAGCAATAGGCAGCAGTGCCGCCTACCAGTACCCACCAGCGCCACCCATCAGTGCCCACAATCAGTGCCTCAACAGTGCTGCACATCAGTGCCACCTATCAGTGCCCATCAGTGTCACCTACCAGTGCCCATCAGTGCCGCCCATCAGTGCCACCTATCAGTGATACCTATCAGTGCCACCTATCCGTGCCACCCATCAGTGCCACCCATCAGTGCCACCCATCAGTGCTGCCTTATCTGTGTCTATCAGTGCCGCCTTAACTGTGCCTATTAGTGCCTTCTTAAATGTGCCTATCAGTGCCCACCAGTGCCGCCTCATCAGGGCATATCAATGAAGGAGAAAAATTACCTATTTGCAAAATTTTATAACAAACTATGAAACATGATTTTTTTTTCAAAATTTTCCACATTTTTTTTGTTTGTTTAGCAAGAAATAAAAATCCCAGCTGTGATTAAATATCACCAAAAGAAATCTCTATTTGTGGGAAAATAATGATAAAAATTTCATTTGGGTACAGTGCTGTATGACCGCGCAATTGTCATTCAAAGTGCCTCAGTGCTGAAAGCTGAAAATTGGTCTGGGCAGGAAGAGGGGTTTAAGTGCCCAGTAAGCAAGTGGTTAAAGCAGGGTTAGGTTATAAAAAATATCTGAAGCTTTGAACATCTCACGGAGCTCTGTTCAATCCATCATCAGAAAATAGAAAGAGTATGGCACAACTGCAAACCTACCAAGACATGGCCGTCCACCTAAACTGACCGGCCGGGCAAGGAGAGCATTCATCAGAGAAGAGCCAAGAGGTCCATGGTAACTCTGGAGGAGCTGCAGAGATCCACAGCTCAGGTGGGAGAATCTGTCCACAGGACAACTATTATGCCGCGTACACACGAGCGGACTTTACGGCGGACTTTGCCCGGCGGACTTTTCGACGTACTTTCCGACGGACTTTCTGAATGAACGGACTTGCCTACACACAATCCACCAAAGTCCGTCGAATTCGTACGTGATGACGTACGACCGGACTAAAACAAGGAAGTTCATAGCCAGTAGCCAATAGCTGCCCTAGCGTGGCTTTTTGTCCATCGAACTAGCATACAGACGGCGGACTTTTCGACCGGACTCGATTTCAACGGATAAATTTTAAACAAGTTTCAAATCTAAGTCCGTCCAACTTTTGAGAAAACAAAGTCCGCTGGAGCCCACACACATCGAATTGTCCGACGAAATCCAGTCCGCCGGGCAAAGTCCGCCGTAAAGTCCGCTCGTGTGTACGCGGCATAAGTCGTGTTCTCCACAAATCTGCCCTTTATGGAAGAGTGACAAGAAGAAAGACATTGGTGAAAGAAAGTCATAAGAAGTCCTGTTTGCAGTTTGCGAAAAGCCATGTGGGGGACACAGCAAACATGTGGAAGAAGATGCTCTGGTCAGATGAGACCAACATTTAATTTTTTGGCCTAAAAGCAAAACGCTATGTGTGGCGGAAAACTAACACTGCACATCACCCTCAACACACCATCCCCACTGTGAAACATGGTGGTGGCAGCATTATGTTGTGGGGATGCTTTTCTTCAGCAGGGACAGGGAAGCTGGTCAGAGTTGATGGGAAGATGGATGGAGCCAAATACAGGGCAATCTTAGAACAAAACCTGTTTATGCCCCGTACACACGGTCGGACTTTGTTCGGACATTCCGACAACAAAATCCTAGGATTTTTTCCAACGGATGTTGGCTCAAACTTGTTTTGCCTACACACGGTCGCACAAAGTTGTCGGAATTTCCGATCGACAACAACGCGGTGACGTCAAGCACGTACGACGAGACTAGAAAAGGCCAGTTCAGAACCATGCGCGGCACCCTTTGGGCTCCTTTTGCTAATCTCGTGTTAGTAAAAGTTTGGTGAGAGACGATTCGCGCTTTTTCAGACTCGTGGCTTTCAGATCGTTTTCTGCCGTTCAGTTTGTGCTTGTGGGTTTGTATCTGCTCTTCAGTGCGTGCAGTCAGTTCGTATCAGAGTTTTCTGTGTGATCTTGCCTGCTCGTTGCTGTTTTTCAGGTCGCTCTTCACAGGCCTTGCTGTTCTTCAGTGCGTTCTGTTACTTCGTTCTGAGCAGCCGACCGTTTTCTAGCCATGTTTCGTATGCGTACTCCTCGTAGAGTTCGTGCTGTGCGGGGGCTTGGTGTTGGGGTCCTGACCTTGACACAAGTCCAGTCCATGAACAGGGTGGGGAGGAGTTCATGGACCAAGAATTGGTTGCTTCAGCGTGACCAGTTCTCTCATATGCCTTTGCTCCGTGAGATCCGTGAGAATAATCCTGATGATTTCAGGAACTTTCTCCGGATGACGGACCCCGTATTTCACCGTTTGTTGGCTTCGCTGACCCCCTATATTAGCAGGCAGGATACCTGCATGAGGCAAGCCATCACTCCGGAGCAGAGGTTGGTCGCTACCTTGCGGTATTTGGCCACAGGGAGAAGCCTGCAGGACCTCAAGTTCTCGACAGGCATCTCCCCCCAGGCTCTGGGGATCATTATCCCAGAGACCTGTTCTGCCATCATACAGGTCCTTCAGAAGGAGTATATGAAGGTAAGATTTTTATCCTTTAATATCACATTTTATTGTATTGAATGTTTGATAATATATTGTATTTCTTTCCTCATTCCCTAATTACCATGATTGTAATATGCTGTGAATGTCCCCTTTGTCCTCATGCATGCTGGATTTTTATGTAATTATTATTTTAGGTCCTTCATACATATTTGACCTTCAATAACCTCTCCAGCATGGTGTCTCCTGCCCTATATTCACCTCATGTAGTTACTTAACAATGTATTTTATCAGCTCCATAGTAGTGCTTTAGCCCAAACACCTCCTAAAATGTTTTGAAATGTTATTTTTGATTTAAATTCAGGCAGAGGGCCAGAGGCTTTTTTTTGTGGTGTCCCCAAATTTTTGGTAACCCTCCCTCCCCCCAACTGCTAAGTCAGCTGATCCCAATTCTCTATCCTCAATCATCTATCTGCTGACTTTGCCAAACCCATACACACTATACCTATCTCTTTACTGGTCAGATTTATGGATGAATTCCCCAAAGCATGTAGTGCAAGGGCCTGCCTGTATACTTTACAATGGTACTGTTTAAAGTTCTTGTATCCTATTATGATCTTGATAGGTAATAGCAGAATGTACAAATGTGCTCAAATGTGTACAGTGTGTATTTACACTACCGTTCAAAAGTTTGGGGTCACATTGAAATGTCCTTATTTTTGAAGGAAAAGCACTGTACTTTTAAATGAAGCTAACTTTAAACTAGACCTAACTTTAAACAAATATACTCTATACATTGCTAATGTGGTAAATGACTATTCTAACTGCAAATGTCTAGTTTTTGGTGCAATATCTACATAGGTGTATAGAGGCCCATTTCCAGCAACTATCACTCCAGTGTTCTAATGGTACAATGTGTTTGCTCATTGGCTCAGAAGGCTAATTGATGATTAGCAAACCCTTGTGCAATCATGTTCACACATCTAAAAACAGTCTAGCTCCTTCCAGAAGCTACAAAACTGACCTTCCTGTGAGCAGATTGAGTTTCTGGAGCATCACATTTGTGGGGTCAATTAAACGCTCAAAATGGCCAGGAAAAGAGAACTTTCATCTGAAACTCGACAGTCTATTCTTGTTCTTAGAAATGAAGGCTATTCCATGCGAGAAATTGCAAAGAAATTGAAGATTTCCTACAATGGTGTGTACTACTCCCTTCAGAGGACAGCACAAACAGGCTCTAACCAGAGTAGAAAAAGAAGTGGGAGGCCGCGTTGCACAACTAAGCAAGAAGATAAGCACATTAGAGTCTCTAGTTTGAGAAACAGACGCCTCACAGGTCCCCAACTGGCATCTTCATTAAATAGTACCCGCAAAACACCAGTGTCAACATCTACAGTGAAGAGGCGGCTGCGGGATTTTGGGCTTCAGGGCAGAGTGGCAAAGAAAAAGCCATATCTGAGACTGGCCAATAAAAGAAAAAGATTAAGATGGGCAAAAGAACACAGACATTGGACAGAGGAAGACTGGAAAAAAGTGTTGTGGACGGATGAATCCAAGTTTGAGGTGTTTGGATCACAAAGAAGAACGTTTGTGAGACGCAGAACAAATGAAAAGATGCTGGAAGAATGCCTGACGCCATCTGTTAAGCATGGTGGAGGTAATGTGATGGTCTGGGGTTGCTTTGGTGCTGGTAAGGTGGGAGCTTTGTACAGGGTAAAAGGGATTCTGAATAAGGAAGGCTATCACTCCATTTTGCAACGCCATGCCATACCCAGTGGACAGCGCTTGATTGGAGCCAATTTCATCCTACAACAGGACAATGACCCTAAACACACCTCCAAATTGTGCAAGAACTATTTACAGCAGAAGCAGGCAGCTGGTATTCTATCGGTAATGGAGTGGCCAGCACAGTCACCAGATCTGAACCCCATTGAGCTGTTGTGGGAGCAGCTTGACCGTATGGTACGCCAGAAGTGCCCATCCAACCAATCCAACTTGTGGGAGCTGCTTCTAGAAGCGTGGGGTGCAATTTCTCCAGCTTACCTCAATAAATTAACAGCTAGAATGCCAAAGGTGTGCAATGCTGTAATTGCTGCAAAAGGAGGATTCTTTGATGAAAGCAAAGTTTGATGTAAAAACAATGTTATTTCAAATACAAATCATTATTTCTAACCTTGTCAATGTCTTGACTCTATTTTCTATTCATTTCACAACGTATGGTGGTGAATAAGTGTGACTTTTCATGGAAAACACAAAATTGTTTGGGTGACCCCAAACTTTTGAACGGTAGTGTATATCTTTGTATTATGACACTTCTTACCTGTCCAGTGGGCTGCCAATAGTGTAACTAAGGAGGGGCTGTTCCAAGTAATACCCTGTATTTAGGCATTCATATCTCAATGAAGTGAAGAGGGTTACCTGTCCAAGAGTTCCCCCCCCCCTATAATGTTAGAAATGGCCCATGAGAGGGGGGAGGGGGAATATGATAGGTGTACCTTATACTTTGTTGTTGTTAAATTCCCCTTAATAAATGCTATCTGGAGGTTGACCCATAATGTTTGTGTCTAATCTGCTTGCCAGGTTTCTGTGAAAAAATAGTAATGTTTATTGTTTTTTCCTCAACAGTTTCCTTCCACGCCACAGGAATGGCAGACTGTGGCCTCCCACTTTGCCCAGTGGTGGGACTTTCCTAACTGCGGAGGGGCAATTGATGGGAAACACGTCCACATCGTCCCACCACCCAACTCGGGGTCGTACTATTATAATTACAAGGGGTTTAATAGTATAGTGATGTTGGCGGTGGTGTCGGCTAATTACGACTTCTTGTATGTGGACGTGGGGAAGAATGGCCGGATGTCCGATGGTGGAGTGATCGCCCAGACGGAGTTCTACAGGCGTCTCCAGAATGGCAGCTTGGACTTGCCACCTCCAGAGGACAATGTTGAAGGTCTCCCATTTGTGTTCGTTGCTGATGAAGCGTTTGCGCTGGGGGACCACCTGATGCGGCCATTCCCGATGAGGACCCTCACCCCGGAACAGAGGGTTTTTAATTACCGGCTGGCCAGAGCCCGAAGAGTGGTGGAGAACACATTTGGAATCCTGGCCAGCCGGTTCCGATTATTTCTGACACCCATCCATATGGCGGAGTATAAACTGAACCATATAATACTTGCCTGCTGTGTTCTCCATAATTTTTTAAGAAAACATTCAGCAAACTATGCTGGCTCAGTTGGGCCTGAGGCCGGAAATCCAAATCCATCAACACTGACGGCGCTTGAAAGTGGCCGTCCTGGCTTGCCCTCCCTGAGTGCTTGTGATGTCCGGTTACGCTACCTGGAGTTCTTTGCGGGTAGGGGGGCTATCAATATGCCAGACAATCTGTGAAAACTTTTTAAAATAAAAAACAACCAAAAAAAATTCTTTGTGGACATTTACTGCTTCTGTTTCTTTTAGCTGACCCTGACAGAAATGTGTTGAGTGCAGAAAATGTCGTGATTGGGTAACCTTATAAAAAACTGTGTTGGCTGGTAATTCCTAAATGCAAAAACACATTTCACTACAAGTGCACTTGCAACTGCACTGAACCTGCACTTGTAGTGCAAAGTGTATTTTCCCTTAGGAAATAACCCCCATTTTTGCATAAAACAACAATTACATCACCCCAAAAGTGTTGTAGTGTTGAGACAATAATCCACACATTATTGATTAAGCCACTTTTTTATAGCTGCACAATCACATGTGCATTTACGAAAGGTTTTTAAAACAAAGCAACATGTTTGTTGTATAACAATGTTTGCAGTAGCATTATGAAAAATCAAAATAACCATTTCAGATAAAACAGGCCTGTGTAAAACCAACAAGAAAGCCAAAAAACTTGAACTTACAAAGTTCACATTAGGTAAAACCTGAAGGCTATATCAGACATCAGTATTTAGGAACTGGGTTTGATATAGCGTTCAGATGGGGGGAAATCACCCCTGGAAAAGCCAAATTTGGAAGATGCACACAAATTTACGAATGTCAACATGTGCTATCTGCCATCAGGGGGGATCAAGGGACGTGTTTTGGGGGAGCAAGCCCTTCCTCAACGCGACTTTAGAATTGAGGAAGGGTTTGCACCCCCAAAACGCGTCCATTGATCTCCCGTGATGGCAGATAGCACATGTTGGCACACTGTCTGCATCCTCCAAATTTGGCTTTTCAAAACATTGAAAAAAATTATTAACAAGTTATTTTGTGGGGTTTAAATTTGCCCCAAAACATCAATGATGTTATTATTTTTTTTAATAACATCATTGATTTGTTGCTGTATGTTGTGCAATTCGAGATTACATCGAATGATCTCCCCGATCAGGATCTGGGCACTTTCAGAAGTAAAGCGTTCTCTCTCCCTCACATCACGATCACCTAAAAAGAGATAAAGAACCAAAAAAAAGGTCTCAAAAATCTGCCACCATCCATCTCTTTTACCTGAGCCTGTGGTTGCAGACACTCACCTGTTGTGGTGCCAATCTCCACCACATCTTCTTCTTCCTCCTGCTCTTCTTCTTGTGTTGGTATTTCCCCTTCTTCCAGAGGTGGGGGGTCTCTGGTCTCCTGGGATGAGGGGTGTCCTCCGAGTCTTTTCTCCACTATGTAAAACAAAAATGGTATACTTAGCACACAGATATTTGATGGCAGAACTAGAACTAGGAAACATTGCTTGGAAGTGGGGTACAATTGTCTATTTTAGCCGAGTTCCAAGATGTATTTTTTTTATTGCCCTTTGTCAAGCTGCAATACTTTACCGGTTTAGTACAAACTTCACAGATGGGGACCCCCCTATAGTATACACTGGAGTACCTGTGTGGCCCCCTAATAAAAATGGTGTTCTTGTGTTCCACACTAGTGCTCCAGTGTCCAGATGTGAAAACAGCTGCTGAGTGTCCTCTCCTTACACACAATCTAGTTGGCATTTCATTCTAGTAACAAACCCATCTACACAAACAAATATTTGGCATCCAAGTAGGCCCCCAAAAATGTGTGAAAATGCATATGGCCTCAACAATGGTGTTCTAGAGGCTGAAAGAAAAATGTTTGATATGAACGAATAATGTGCCCATGAACATTAAAGTTGACCTTTGGAAACGTTACAACTAATCAAAGCATATGGAGCAGAACGAACGTAATAAAGACATAAAGAATAGGAACACAGCACAACTACTTACTTTTTTGCAGCACTCTCCGGATCTTTCGGTACTGCTCTGGCTCTCTCAACTTCAGGTCCGACCACCGCTTCCTGAGCTGATCTTTAGACCTTCTTACCCCGAAATTCCGCTCTATACTCCTGACCACTTTACCAATGATTTTAGCCTTTCGGATGTTGGGGTGGGGGTAAGGCCCATATTTTCCGTCATAGTCGGACTTCCTCATGATGTCGACCATCTCCAACATCTCCCCAAACGACATATTGGTGGCCTTAAAACGTCTCCTTCTGGATCGGGCGGTGCCTGGATCCGCCCTTTCCTCCTCCTCCTCCTCCTCCTCCTCGTTGCTACAATTAGCCCGCACCTGCTGTATGTCCGCCATCATGCTCTTCCCCCACTGCGCCGAACGAAAAGGGGCGGGGAATACACTAGAAAGAACGTCAGGGGCGGGCGGAGTTACACGCATGCGCAGTGTATATAAAGCGTAACACACGTGCGTATTACGTTTGATCTGTGAGCGGAGGAAGGAGCATTGAACGCGGCGATCGTAAGAACGAAGGTAAGAGACAAACTTGGGCCTATACTGCTTCTATAGATTGAGGCCTATATTGTAACAAGATTAGGAGAGTTTGGTCTGACATTAGGCTTTGTCTTGTGTTGTGTCTTGCAGTGAACATTGATATGGTACTGAAAGAAGATACTGACTTCATGTCAGTCTTCATTGATATGCTAAGGGAGCTGCCCTGTCTGTGGGAGATTACCCACCCCCATTACAAGAACCAAGCAAAGAGGAAGGCAGCACTGGAGCAATTGTGTGAAATTGTGAAGCAGGTGATCCCCACGGCAGACATCACCTATTTAAAGATCTTCATTGGTGGCCTGAGGAGCACATATCTGAGGGAGCGCAGGAAAGTCCTGGATTCACAGAGATCCGGAGCAGCAGATGACATCTATGTCCCCAGGATGTTGTACTATGACAGGCTGCATTTTCTGGCAGGCCAGACTGAACCCGGCCCATCACTCTCCAGTCTTCCTTCCACACTTCCTTCCCCCCTGGCTGAGGCTTCTGACGCCCAACCTGGGCCTTCCAGGCCACATGTGGAGGAGCCCAGATTGAGCCAGCTATAGCATTCCTCTAAATATTTCTGCTTGTCCAATCAATGATGTTAACTAGATGTTAGTTTGGAGTACTAATTTAGGATTGTGATTGATGATGCAAAAACTAAAACCATGTCCCTTTTTCATACACAGGGAAGTCTCAGCCAGGAGGTGGCCGGGCCGAGCAGGCTGGCTGATGTGCAGGTCCCTCCACCCCCGGTGAAAACAGAAAGTGGCAGTAGGAGGAGTACCCTGGAGGAGGCGGCTATCAGATTTTTTTGTAGGGCTACTGAGGTCCTGGGAGCACCACACACCAGGCAGGAGAACATTGGTGCATTCATAGCATCTAAAATGCAGAGGATGGAGGAGGGCCAACAAGCCATGTGTGAGGCCCTCATATCAGAGGCTCTGGAGAAAGGTGTGAGGGCCCAAATTACACCTGACACACACCTTTGTGATGGTCCTCCTCCTCCTCCTACAGGTCCTCCTCCTCCTCCTCCCTCTCCTCCAGGTCCCCCCAGTCCTCCTCCAGGTCCCCCCAGTCCTCCTCCTCCTCCAGGTCCTACTCCTCCTCCTGCCACATCTACAACTGCACAGCGACAGCCGGGAAGGAAGTGTGAAAGGAAGACCAGAGAGTGAGGACCCTGGATCCAGTCTGGTCGGCCAAAAGATGCAGCCTCTTGTGGTACCACAGCCTGGGGACACTGATGTCATCTGCTGCTATCCAAGTCTCTGTGAATCCCGGACCAGACTGCCCTCCCTCACATATGGACTCCTCAGGCCACCAATTTTGAGGTTGAAGAATTGATGTCTGCCGTGGGGGTCCCAGGCTTCACTAATTTCTCATGTTGATCCAGTGTTGCCTTCCTCTTTGTTTGGTTCTGATACCTTAATAAAGGATTTTTGTTTTGAATTATACTCTCCTATGTGTTTTACTTCAAAAATGATGGTTTGTTTGTGAGGATTCAGGTACATTTCTAATATACAATGTGAAATGAACAAGGGTCACCAACAACAAAAAATCTCATGGAGATTAAATAATAAAAGATATCAATGGTGTGGGGGTAACTTGCCACACAAAACACACACCAAAAATATTCTGGAGTAAAAATAAAAATAACATTGAACAAAGATCAGCCTTGGAAAAAATACAAACATTAAAGAAAAAAAAAGGCTTAAAAAAAAAAAAAAACATAAAAAATATAAAACTGTCAAATGTGACAACTAATAACAATATATTGAGGGAATCCCACTAAAAAAACACAAATAAAAGTTTGTGAGAAGTGTGTGTGAATATGAGCAGCAAAACTACTTAATTCTTGTCACATTATAAAGAAGAAGAGAGTGCGCTGTATTAAACCATTTTTTACATTGCAGTGTGACGAAAGTGCTGTATCCATTCCGAACGCTAAGTTTACCAGAACGAGCTGTCCCGTGTCGGAATTTCTTCTGAGCATGCGTGGCACTTTGTGCGTCGGAACAGGCCACACACGGTCGGAATTGACGCGATCGGATTTTGTTGTCGGAAAATTTTATCTCCTGCTCTCCAACTTTGTGTGTCGGAAAATCCGAGGGAAAATGTCCGATGGCGCCCACACACGGTCGGAATTTCCGACAACACGCTCCGATCGGACATTGTCCATCGGAAAATCCGACCGTGTGTACGGGGCATTAGAGTCGGTAAAAGACTTGAGACTGGGGCGGAGGTTCACCTTCCAGCAGGACAACGACCCGAAAAATCCAGCCAGAGCTACAATGGAATGGTTTACATCAAATCCAATTGAGATTGGTAAGACTTGAAAATTGCTGTTCACAGACGCTCTCCATCCAATCTGACAGAGCTTGAGATATTTTGCAAAGAAGAAGAATGGGCAGAAATGTCCCTCTCTAGATGTGCAAAGCTGGTAGAGACATCCCCAAAAAAGACTTGCAGCTGTAATTGCAGTGAAAGGGGGTTCTACAAAGTATTGACTCCGGGGGCGCCATACAAATGTACCCCCCCACACTTTTCACATATTTATTTGTAAAAAAAAAATGAAAACCTTTTATCATTTTCCTTCCACTTCACAATTATGTGCTACTTTGTGTTGGTCTATCACATAAAATCCCAATAAAATACATTTACGTTTTTGGTTGTAACATGACAAAATACATATATATATATATATATATATATATATATATATATATATTTTTTTTTTGCAGAGGCCCTAGAGAATAAAATGGCGGTTGTTGCAATTTTTTATGTCACGCGGCTTCAAAATGTAATTTTTTGGGGGAAAAAATATACTTTAATGAATAAAAAAGAAAACAAAAAAAAACCACAATAAATACCCTAATTTTTTTGTAAAAATATGAAAGATGATGTTACACTTGTGAAATTGCGTCAAACAACGGTACTTGGAAATCTCCACAGGCTAGGCTTTAAAAATGTCTACAGGTTACCAGTTTGGAGTTACAGAGGAGGTAAGACACTAGAATTATTGCTCTAGTTCTGACGTCTGCGGTGATACCTCACATGTGTGGTGCGAACACCGTTTACATATGCGGGCGTGACCTAGGTATGCGTTCACCGCTGCGCCCAAGTAGGATGGGACGGGGGCACTCTAAATTTATTTATTTATTTTTTTATAATTTTTTTATTTTTACACTGTCTCATATTTTACACTCCTCACCATCCAGCACTAATGTGTACCCTTAAAACGATTTTTTTTGGGATCACTTACTTTATTACAGCTCTTTTAGTTTTTTTACTTCCTCCTTAGTGGCCGCAGCCCCACACGTCATTTCCGGCTTTGCAATGTCTCCTGGGAGATGTGTGTCATCAATCCCAGGAGGCAATAGGTTTCCAGAGCAAAGGGGCGTCGCCGCTGCGCCGCCGCCGTTGCTATGGAAACCCAACCTACAACCCATTATACTGCTACTGTACTGCGCAAGATCGGCAGGTGCATATGCTGGGTAGCCAGCATGCATGGAATCCAGGAAGTAATACACTGCGGCTTCAGATGCCCACACAGTGTTGGAACTTCCTAAGGTAAGAAAAAAAACGCTTTAACAATATGACAATAAAGTGTGACAAGTCCTATAACAACCCGAATTTCTCCTCTACCCTTAGTGCCGGTGCGATTTTACCGCAAATTTACCGCAAATTTTCTTGCGAATTTCAGGAGTTGGATATAGCTGCAATTGATGTTCTAGCCAATGGAATGATAATGTAAAAAAAAAAAAAAGGTGTTAACTTCCTGGTTTTTGTGGAGAGTAGTGTGGTGGAATTCGCACATATCTGAACCAACAATGCGATTCCAGAACGATTTACATTGATGTCTATGGGGACTAAATTCGCAACGCAACGCTGTAAACTCGCACAAGACCCTTTTTTTTATCACATTCGTAGAGGAATCGCAACGCATGTATGTGAACGACCGTCATTAAAAACAATGACTTTATGGATGACATGCGAATTTAGAATGTTTTTGACGCATCACATTCGTTATGAACTCGCATCAGTGTGAACCGGCACACAAAAACAAAACACCAAAAAAGTTTTGTTTTTTTTTAAAGCCAAAGATCAAAAAGAATTAAGGCCTTGTTTACATAGGGTCGGAAACCGGAAGTGACGTCGCTCTGGTCCCGCTAGGCCATAGAGATGAGCGGAGGCAAATCTTTCCCCTGCCCATCTCTGTGACCAGCTGCCTCCAGCATCGGTCACAGAGATCGGTTCCCGGAGCTAACGATCGTCCAGGTAAGCGCACCCAAAAGCGGTTTTAATAATGTTTTACCAATATGAAAAATATTAGACATGTGCAATTCGTTTCGTTCCAAATTCGCTTTTCTTAATGAATTTCAACAAATTCGTTACTTCAGAAATATCAGATTTAACAAAAGCCCATTTAACAAGTTTTTGAGAATATTCATAAATTTGAATATTCGAAAATTTGTATAATTGGAAATTCAAAAACCCGAACATTTGAAAATCTAAATTAATAACTAACTAATAATAACTTAACTATTACTAACTATTAAATTATAGGTATTATAGGTATTGGAATTTCCTTTCAAATTTGGCTGTTAGTGAACGTAATGATTACGAATTTATCCGAAGGTACGAATTATCCGAAATAACGAATGCCGTCTCTAAACGAATGGAACGTAACAAATTCATAATAATAAATAACAATAATAATAATAAAAACGTTCTATTATTATTATTGTTATTAATTTGTTCTGTTCCATTTGTTTAGATGCGGCATTCGTTATTTTGGATAATTCGTAACTTTGGATAAATTCATATTCGTTACATTCACTTAACAGCCAAATTTGAAAGGAAATTACAATACCTATAATTTAATAGTTAGTTATTATTAGTAAGTTATTCTTTTGAATTTTCAGATTTTCTTTCTTATTTTCGGATTTTAGAATCTACGAATTTACAAAATTTAAAAATTTACAAATGTAAAATTTTTAAAATTTACAAATTTACAAACTTTTGAATTTACAAATTTGAAAATTTTCTAATTTACGAATTTACAAATTGCGATCATAACGAATGACCCGAAAAATGAAAAAAACCCAAAACGAATGAAACTAAAACAAAAACGAACAAATTTTTCGGCCGTACACATGTCTAAAAAATATCTCAAAGTGTTATTATTATTTTTATTATTATTATACAGGTTTCATATAGCACCTACAGTTTATGAGCACTTTACAATATAAAAGGGGAACAGTACAATTACAATACAGCTCAAAACTGAAGGAATAGGAGGGCCCTGCTCATGGAGCTTACAATCTAAAGGGAGGGGCAAGTGGTACAAAAGGTGATAGCTGCAGGGGATAGTCCGATGGAGGGGACTCAAGTACAGTTCTTAGGTGGAGGTGGGGTAGGCTTTCCTGAATAAGGGAGTTTTCAAGGATCACCTAAAGGCAGACAGGGTAGAAGCTGACCGTACATCCTGGGGAAGGGAGTTCCAGAGGATGGGAGAGGCTCGAGAAGTCCTGGAGGCGAGCAAGGGAGGGGGGAGCCAGAGGTCCTGGAAGGAGTGGAGAGGCCGATTTGGGCGATATCTACAGATGAGGTTGGTTGTAGCTGCGGGGGCCATGTTGTGGATGGCCTTCTGTTAGCAGCTTTTCACTGGAATTGAAATCACTCCACTAGCGCGGTTACTTTTTGGTTAAAAAAATAAAGTGGAACCTCGGATAGCGAGTAACGCGGTTCTACGAGCGCTTCGCAATATGGGCGATTTTTCTTTTCAAAAATCCTGACTCGCTTTGCGAGCGTTGTCTCGCAAGACGAGCCGGATTCAAGCCTCTGTCTGGGGTGTGCAGTACCGCATTTGGCCAGAGGTGCGGGGGCGCCGGTGATCCTCGGAGACACTCGGAGATGCTCAGAGACGCTCGGAGACACTCTGAGACACTCAGGTGCTTGGAGACGCTCTGAGACGCTCAGAGACGCTCGGAAACACTCAGAGTTTCCAAGTTTTTCCGAGTTTCTCCGGCGCCCCCGCACCTCTGGCCACATGCAGTACTGCATAGACAAGCTGTGGCTGTGGAACGGATTATCTGAGTTTCTATTATTTCACATGGGGAAACTTACTTTGATATACGAGTGCTTTGGATTACAAGCTTTCTTCTGGAACGAATTATGCTCATAATCCAAGGTATTACTGTATAACTATTTGGCTGGAGTTTCTCTTTATGTTGACAAAGGAAGCAAGATAGACCGGTATGAAAAAAAAAAAACAGCAAATTTCTCTTCCTTTCTCACATGATTATTTATGATCGGATCCCTATGTAGAATTGTTTGTGCGTTTAGAGATAAAATTATTCAGCATAATTAAAGTTTGCTATTAATGTTTAATATGCCTAACAGAGCAGGGTGACATAACGGAGCTCAGGGCTTATTAATGTTACATAGACCTCGTAGGAGGCGATAAAACGATTCTGTTTTACATAATCTGTTTGCGGCAGATTTTGACTCTTCATTTTCAATTACATATTGATACGTTGTATAAGGAAGCGTTTTCTTTCCCCGTGTGTAAGCTCCCATAGGAGTGATCTGTACTGCAGAGCTCAGGTAACGAAGACACTATGCAAAAATGGCCCAAAAAAAAAAAATGTCTCTCAGCACTGCGCTCTGCAAATATTTCTATAGTAAGGGTTGGATCGCTCTATAATCAGATCAGCGAGTGATGATTTGTGATTGTTTGATGTGGGCTTACCGGCACTGTGCACATCTGCTCCACTTCCTCCATTGCCTCACTGAACAGGCCTGTTTGTGCTCCGTCTCTGACTTTTAAGCAGCTTACAGACGGTGGGTCCGTGAGGCATGACAGATATGGCTGCTGAACAATCAATGCCGTAAACAAAGCGACCAGGTGGAAAAATCCGGCCAAGCCGATCACCCCCCCCCCCCTTCCCCAAGGCTCAGGTAGAGGGCATCTGTTAGTTTTGGAGATGACTTATGATTGTTCCTGCATCTGACTGCAAAGTGAACAATCTCTGATGTTTGTAGGGATGTAGGAACACTAAATGAATGTTCGTTTGCTAGAGAAGTATGTATTGATAACAATTGCTAGATATTTTTTATTGTATATAAAATGTTTTTCTAACTTTTTTCATTCTTTGTTGCATCTCAGGTTTCTGAGGAGGCTGCATAGACTGTGAGATGTCACTGGCCTAGGCTAAAGGGTTGGAAGCTGGAGTCTAGGGAAGCCTTTCTTAACCATGGTTCTGTGGAACCTAGGGTTCATCCAGAGCTTGCTTGTCAATTTTCTTTCTCAGATAAGTAACCACTGATGCCACTGAACTTTTAAGCTCTTTGTAAGGGGGGGCTTTCTTCCCACAGACCACCATTGTAAGGAACATTCTTCCCACTGACCACCAATGTAAGGAACATTCTTCCCACTGATCACCAATGTAAGGAACATTCTTCCCACTGATCACCAATGTAAGGAACATTCTTCTCACTGATCACCAATGTAAGGAACATTCTTCCCACTGATCACCAATGTAAGGAACATTCTTCTCACTGATCACCAATGTAAGGAACATTCTTCTCACTGATCACCAATGTAAGGAGCATTCTTCCCACTGATCACCAATGTAAGGAGCATTCTTCCCACTGATCACCAATGTAAGGAGCATTCTTCTCACTGATCACCAATGTAAGGGACATTCTTCTCACTGATCACCAATGTAAGGAACATTCTTCCCACTGATCACCAATGTAAGGAACATTCTTCTCACTGATCACCAATGTAAGGAACATTCTTCCCACTGATCACCAATGTAAGGAACATTCTTCTCACTGATCACCAATGTAAGGAACATTCTTCTCACTGATCACCAATGTAAGGAACATTCTTCCCACTGATCACCAATGTAAGGAGAATTCTTCTCACTGTTCACCAATGTAAGGAACATTCTTCTCACTGATCACCAATGTAAGGAACATTCTTCCCACTGGTCACCATTGTAAGGAGCATTCTTCTCACTGTCCACCAATGTAAAGAGCATTATTCCCACTGACTACCAATGTAAGGGACATTTTTCCCACTGATCACCAATGTAAGAAGCATTCTTTAAACTGTCAATCAATGTAAGGGACATTCTTTCCAAATTGCCACCAATGTAAGGAACATTTTCCTACTGTCCACCAATGTAAGGAGCATTCTTCCCACTGATCACCAATGTAAGTGGCATTTTTCTCACTGATCACCAATGTAAGGAACATTCTTCCCACTGATCACCAATGTAAGGAACATTCTTCTTACTGATCACCAATGTAAGGAACATTCTTCCCACTGATCACCAATGTAAGGGACATTCTTTCCAAATGGCCACCAATGTATGGAGCATTCTTCCCAATGACTACTACGCTAATGTACTATGATCTGTAGATACAGAATTTATGTCTGAAACCTGACTGAGAGGGTTCCTCCATGTTAAAAAAGGTTGAGAAAGTCTGGTCTACAGTAAGCAACTTTTACCACTTATTCGCATTTTTTTTTTTCCTATTGAGCTGGAAATTTTGCTTTGACAACACTTCCAATGTGTACTGAAATTGTACATAACAGAAATATTGTTGCCTATTTCCAGCTTACAAGCGAAGCAATGAATTGTCCGGTGACTGCATCTGAAATTTATTACTACCTCCTGGCTACGACATTTCTTCCTGGATGACCCACCGACATCTTCAAATCGACCCAACAAAAACCAAGCTTGTTATATTCCCATCTCATCTAGAAATAGTCTGCGCTTTCTCAATTATCACTGATGAAAGTCTATTAACTCTACTGACCCACTCTACTGCAGGGTAATACTTGATATATTTCTCTCTTTACAATCACATTCGCCAGCTGAATAAAACCAGCCAGCTTTTAATATTTACAGTGCCTTGAAAAAGTATTCATATCCCTTGTAATTTTCCACATTTTGTCATGCTACAACTAAAAACCTAAATGTATTTTATTGGGATTTTATGTGATAGACCAACACAAAGTGGTACATAATTGTGAAGTGGAAGGAAAATGATAAATGGTTTTCCAATTTTTTTTACAAATAAATATGTGAAAAGTGTATGGGGGTACATTTGTATAGCGTCCCCTGGACGCTAGCATAGGGCAAGCATAGCATATAGCTTCCGCAGCATAGGGCAAGGGGGGGCAATTGCCCCCCCCCCCGGAATCGCAAGACAGTAGAGGTCGACCAATATATCGGAGAAGGGAGGAGGAACGTGGGGTTCCTCCTTCCTTCTCCACACGCTGTTGGCAGAGCAGCGCCGCGGTGTGTGAAACTAATGCCCTGTACACACGATAGGATTTTCCGTGGAAAATGTGTGATAGGACCCTGTTGTCGGAAATTCCGACCGTGTGTGGGCTCCATCACACATTTTCCATCGGAATTTCCAACACACAAAGTTTGAGAGCAAGCTATAAAATTTTCCGACAACAAAATCCGTTGTCGGAAATTCCGATCGTGTGTACACAAATCCAACGCACAAAGTGCCACGCATGCTCAGAATAAATTAAGAGATGAAAGCTATTGGCTACTGCCCCGTTTATAGTCCCGACGTACGTCTTTTACGTCACCGCGTTCAGAACGATCTGCTTTTCCGACAACTTTGTGTGACCGTGTGTATGCAAGACAAGTTTGAGCCAACATCCGTCGGAAAAAATCCTAGGATTTTGTTGTCGGAATGTCCGATCAATGTCCGACCGTGTGTACAGGGCATAAGAGAGAGGAGCTGTCAAAATTAAGGTTGGATGTCGGGGGTGGGCAGGACCCAGGGTGGGCGGGACCCGGGGGCGGGACATCGACATCACGCTGAATTTGTCAGCTCCCCTTTCTCTCTCTCCATACAGTTTCACACAGTTACACTGTCGGCTGTGAAACCTGCCATTGCCATCCAGTGCCACCTGCCAGTGCCACCTGCCAATGCCAACCAGTGCCTGCCAGTGCCATCCAGTGCCACCTGCCAGTGCCAATCAGTGCCACCTGCCAGTGCCAATCAGTGCCTGACAGTGCCACCTGTCTGTGCCACGTGCCAGTGCTAATCAGTGCCATCCAGTGCCATCTGCCAGTGCCACGTGCCAATTAGTGCCATCCAGTGCCACCTGCCAGTGCCAATTAGTGCCACCTGCCAGTGCCAACCAGTGCCACCTGTCAGTGCAAACCAGTGCCACTTGCCAGTGTCACCTGCCAGTGCCATCTCCCAGTGCGAACCAGAGCCACCTGTCAGTGCCTGCCAGTGCCACCTGCCTAAAAAAAAACCGGCCTAAAATGTCGGCCGCAAAAATTAGCATCATATATCGACCATCGGCCACCCCGATTTCTAAATATTGGCATCGGCCAGAGAAAAACTCATATCCATTGACCTCTATAAGAAGGTGTTGAAGAGGGAAGACAGTTGCCCTGTGCAATGCAATGGCCGCCGCGGCCGGCTCCATGGCAGCCGTGGACTTTTTTTCTACGTCTGGTGGCCTGGGGCTGCTCTCAGTCTGCTCCGACTTATCACAGATTAATACAGACATCCGTCCCTCCCTCCCTCACCCCCGGCCCGATCATCGGATTGGCTCTGACTGCCGCTCGGGCCTCTGCTCAACATCTCGGCTGTTCCGGAACGTGATTGGCTGCTTCAGCCTGCCTGTGTAACGTTGCTACGCCGATCCGGCTATATATATATATTTTGCTTGGAAAGTTGGACAGCTGAGCTATTGCTGGAAAAATATATTTGTGTTGTGTGTTTTAATATCTTCTTCACTTTGTATGGAAGTTGCTCAGTCTCTCAGGCATACCAGTCCATGATGCCCATATAAATATAGCCTACAGAATGTACATCTTTCTATATTGCAATACATCTGTTGTGGCCATATTTTGATCTTGATGAAAACAACCTATACAGTATAAGCTGTTTTCATAAAGATCAAAATATGGCCACAACAGATGTATTGCAATACATTGCAAATAGAGAGATGTACATTCTCTAGGCTATATTTATATGGGCATGGAGTGAAGCTGAATTATCTCAAGAG